>CM051825.1:2537500-3150282 GCA_028451465.1 Erethizon dorsatum
CTGAACATCCCCTGTGCTCCACGCACCCGTCCTTCCTCCTTCCCCCAAGCCCCTGGCAATCACTGAGTTTTATTGTCTCTGTAGCTTTGGCTTTTCTAGAATGTTAATAGGAGGAATCACACGGTAGGTAGCCTCTTTCCAATTGTCTCTTTCACTTAGTAACAAGCATTTAATGTCCCACCATGTCTTTTGCAGCTTGATAGCTTATTTCTGTTCCTTTCTGAAAAATAGTCCCCTGTTCATCTGTACCATAGTATATCCATGTCTGGAAGGACGTGTTGGTTGTGTTTGTGCTCAGGGAATTATAAATAAAGCTGCTATAAACGTGTGCAGATTTTGTGTGGCCATCAGTGTTCAATATCTTTGGGTAAATGCCAAGGGGCAAAGTTGATGTATCCTAGGTAAGAGTTTCTTTCATTTTGTAAGAAATTGTCACCCTGCCCTTCACAGTGGCTTCACTGTTTTGCATTTCCCCCAGCAGCGAGCCACTGTTGATCCACAACCTCGTGGACATTTGGTGTCACCAGTGTACTGGATCTGGGGGACTCTGAAAGGTGTGCAGTGGCCTCTCATTGCTGTTTTAATTTGCATTTCCTTGGTGGCATATGGTGTGGAGTGTCTTTCCATATGCTGATCCGCCATCTGTGTATCATCTTTGCTAAGGTGTCAAAGTTTTTGTTGTTTTTTTTTTAGTTTTTGTTGTACTAGGGATTGAACCCAGGGCCTTATGCACACTAGGCAAGCACTCTAGGTCTGAACTGTACACCCAGCCACAGCCTATTTCTTAATTGGTTGTTGTTGATTTTTAAGAATTCTTTTAATATTTGGTTTTATTTATTTTTTGACACCAGGGATCAAATCCAGGGCCTTGTACATGCTAAACACATGCTTTGCCACTGAGCTGCATTTCTAGCCTCGAGGTCTTTTTGTGTTTTGTGTACCGTTACTTTAGCACATCAGTGTTCTGCAGCCCAGGCTGCGGCGTTTTCATTCTCTTAACATTCATATTTTTAAAACCAGTGTTCTATGCATGAGCCCATGTTATTCTCTAAGCTGACTGAAGCTTTCTTTCTCACACCTTAATCCGAGCCACCACCAGAATTGTCTTGGATGTCCACATTTCTACCTTCTTTTCAAGACACGCTGGGCTTTTAAAAATCATACACCTCGAAATCCTTCCAGCTTCTACTTGTCATCAAAGTCCAAAATCACTTTCACGTTTTTAGGTTACTTGTACCAAATACCTGTGTTAGTTTCCTAGGGTTGACATAACCTGTTACCACAAACAGATATACTGATCAAGCAAAGGAATTTGAAGAGGTGTTGTCTAGAAGTATTTCAATTCTAAGATTTATTTCTGAGATCATTATGTATGGACGATCACTTGCTGATACAAAATTCTTGGGTGACAGACATTTCCCCTGAAATTCTGCAGTTCTTATTTCATTTTCTCAGCTTCTAGTGTAACAAAAAGGAGATAAAGATATCTTGACTTTTGAACTTCGTAGCTTTTTGTTTGTTTGTTCTGGCTGCTTGTATGGCTTTTTCTCCCTCCTCATCCTAAATTTTCTTTGACAATGTATGTGTAGTCCTCTCTCTCAGGAAGTGTTTTAATATGCAGCTGTGTCGCAGAGTTTTGGAGACTGAGTGCTTAGGAACCAGATTACTAGCATTCAAATCCTAGCATCCCCCCTCTGCTCCCTATGTGAACTTGAGCTAGTCAGGCAATTTATTTGCGTGTCAGTTTCTTTAGAGGTGGAGGAGAAATAACAGCGACGTATCTTCAGATTGTTTTGAGAATTAAATCAGTTACTACGTGCTACGCACTTGGAACACTGCCGGCACGCAGAAAGTGTTAAATGACAGCCAATTGTTATCTGGTCTCTCTTTTGTGATTGACAGTTCCTATCTGTGGCTTTCTCTTATTGTTTCATCTTTTAAATCGTGGACAAACTTTAAGACTATCCTGTACAGAAACGATCGCTTCCCCGCGGCATCGATTGAGTTCTCCAGTGTGACTTTAGTGCCGCTGTGCTCGTTTTCTGTCCCTTACCCGGTGTCTTCTTGCTGCACCCTGTCCCCTCACAGCTCTTCTCTGTTCTGCTCATGCCACGTCTTCTTGCTCCCTGAGAACACCAAACTGCCCCCTGCGCTTCTCTAGTTCCTGTAATAATTCGTTTCTGAAATCTGCTTAGCGTTCTAAACACTGTTCCCTTCCTTTATCTGTACCATGAAAAGGGGTAACGACCTCCATTTTTAAAACGACGAAGCAACAGAACACAAAGTACAACGCAGGTCAGGTAACGACAGCTCCTTTTAAAGAACAAGCGTGCGACCCCTCCCCCCACGGTCAGCGCCCAGGGCCCTGCGCCCGGCCGGCAGAAGTGACTGACGCGGCGCAACTCCGGTGCTGCCGGGGCCTCTGGGAAATGTAGTCCCGGGCTTCGCAGGGCGCATCCTGGGAATTGTAGTCCGCGCCCTCCGTGGGGCGGTGCCTTGGAATGACCGGAAGTGGCCTTGACGCCGCCTGTGGGCGTGGACGGAGGCCGCGCTCGGGCAGTCCAGCGGCTCGGCCCTGGTTAGCTCCGGCGACAGTCCCAGCGCTTCCGGGCCCGGGATCCGAGCGTGTGCATGGCTGTGGGTTGTGGGGCGCCCACGTATCACCACGGCAACCGCTGTTCCCTCCGGGCGCGTGACGTCACGCTCTCCCGGCGGCGCGTGACGCGGCGCTGCGGGAGGAAGCCGGGGGTCCGCGCAGGGGGCGCCCCTCGCCTCTGGTGCGGGCGTTCAGCCTCGGCCCGCTGCGCGCTTTGTTCTTTGTCTGGTCCAGGAGAGGGTGGCTCCTGCCCGGCCAGCCTGGCCCGCGCGACAGATACCTCCCGCGACGCGCGGCAACAGGTGTGCCGGCTGTTGTCGCCGCAGCGTCCCCGAGCGCGCCGCGGGCCCCGGCCGGGCCGGGATGAGCGCCTGACATGGAAGGTAGAGCGCGGGCGGGCGCGGGCGGGTCGTGGGAACCGTGGGGGCCGTGGGGCCCGTAGCGGCCGTGGGGCCGGTGGGCACCGTGGGGACCGTCCTCCTGCGCGAGCTCAGCGTGCGCGGCCGGGCCGAGCGCCGGTGTTGTGAGGGACAGAGACCCGGACGCGGGTGCATTCTCTCCGGCTTCCAGATCGGAGAGTGGAGAGGAGCTAGGACTCGAACGTCTCTGGTTCCCCGCATGGCTTCTTGTTCGGTTTTAGACTGATCATCTCGGCGACCGTCTCTTCAGTGTAAGGATCTTTTTCGAAAATACCCTGGCCGATGGCCATCTGTCACGCCGCGCGTTCCCCTTGCCATGTTGGGTGCAGACTGCTCCTTCTTGGCGTTTTCTTCCTGGTTCCGTGTGTTGGACAGAGCGCTGTGCGGATCTCAGTTCTCGCTGTGTGAAAGCACAAGGACCCGATGTGTCCTCCTCCTGCCCGCATCTGCGAGCGCAGCAGTCGCGCCCCCCCTCGCGTTCTTTCCTGCAGCCCGGCCTGGGTTCCTTCGTGGTCCCCGCGCCGCGTTCAGGCGCCGAAAGCCCTCCTGCTTGGCTGCGTTTCCTTAGCACTGCAGGGCCTGAGAGCAGCAGCTCTAAATGTGGTTTGAAGAAAACCTGAAAGATAACGGACTGCAGAAGTATCACCTGTATTTCTGCTGCTTGGCACCAAGATTTGCTTTACAAAGATCCGTATCATATACGGCACTGAACTAGATTTGTGGCGTTCTTGTGTAATGGAGTTGTTACTGTTCTTAATGTCAGGAGTTTGTGTTTATGATTGTCCCATTTTTTTGGTCAAGTGTTCCGAATCCCATGGAACAGGTCAGGGTGGACAAAGCGCTGTGATATGTCGCTGTGGGCTTCTCTGCACTGTCATTCTCCGTCTCTCCATCCTTTCTTCCCTTCCCTGCCCTTCCTCTTTCTTTCTCCCTTTCTTCCTCTCTCTCTCTCTCTTTTTGAAACAGGGTTTCGCCATGCAGTTCAGGCTGGCCTTGAACTTACTTTGTAGCCCAGGTTGGCCTCGAACTCCTGCCTCAGCCTCCCGAGTGCCAGGGTTACAGGCGTGGTCCACCGTGCCCAGCATCTATATATTCTTTAGTATGATTGTGCAGTCCAATTTGGTTTAACCTGTTATCATGTCCTTTTTCTTGCACTTTTTAAAAATAATGTCATTAAAAGTTAACATTATTCATGTAGGTTCAAGATATCATTTGTATTTGTCCTTTTTTCCTCCTCCTGTTATTTTCTAATGTTCTTTTAAACTCTGAATTCCTCAGAATTAAATTGGCCAAAATTATTTCATGAAGTCTTTGTGTTTTCTTTTCTTTTTGGGGACCATTCACAGTTGTACACTGACTGAGCATTTACTGTGCCAGGTACCTGGTAGATTTCTGTAACTGTCATGGTTATTGGTTCTTTTGGTTTCTGCTACTTGGAATTGAAAAAGACTTGCTAGAGGCAATTCTCTTGATTCTGTGTTCCCAAAGTTTTGGTTAGGCAACTGCCCATGTACAGCATTTCCTTTCACTGCTGAAAACTCCAGGATAACATCTTCATTTTTTTCTCAGGATTTCTGTTACAAAACAGTTTTTTTGTTCCTGGAGAAAATTGATAGTAGTTTTCTTCATTGCTTCTTGTACTTCTTGAAGGGTAACACATGTTAGATAAGATTTTCTTGATTCACATGTATTTTAAACAAAACAGAACATCGGTACCTCTCCAGGCAGATGAAGGCTCCATACTCCTCTAGTTTTATCCCCTGCCAAGCTTCCCATGGTGGCCCTGCCAGTGTGCGCTGCGCTGTGTGGCCCATTCTCTCTCCTTTCAGTTCATCTGCAGTTTCTGGTAAGATTCACACTCAGGATTACTGCATTGCATATAGCCAGTCTTCCTGTTTATTTTTTGAGGCAGGGTCTCACTATGTAGTGCAGGCTGTCCTTGAACTCACGGCAGTCCTCCTGCCTTAGTCTCCTGAGTGCTGGTATTACAGGCGTGCACCACCATGCCCCTCCGGTCTTCCTTTTTCTATCAGGTCGTTTTCAGAAAATTTCACCCAGTACTCTTAACCAAGGCTTGGTCATGAAACCCACAGCAGGCCCGTGGGATCTTTGAGGAATTTGCAGCTTGGGGCTAGCAGTGCGGGAGCCGTCTCGGTGGTAGTTTCCCAGCAGACTGTCCTGGGCAGCTTTATGGTGCTTTCCAGATCCCTGAGATGATTTAGGTCCTGCATGCTTGACTGCTTGGCTTTTTCTTTTATTCTTTATGTTTCCCACTATCCTAAGATTTGATCCCTTCTCTTTTTTCGTAATAGTGTTGTAGTTTGAGGGTCTTATTTCAATTTCGATTTCCATCCCAACAAATGTGGGTTCTACCTACTTCTATTCATTTGTCAGTGATACAGAGCTTGCAGCGCCCAGCACAGCTCTGGAGAAACTCCCTCGGGGAGGACTGGGAAGAAATGAAGGCAAGAGTGAAAAGGCAGAAGGCTGAGGTCAGGTGGAGCCCTCTCTCGGTGGAGAAAAGAACCGCCCAATGACTGCAGCGCGTTTGTTTTATACCCGTGGCATGTTGATGTCAGGTGAAACCCCTCTGTCTAACAACTAGCTCGCCTCTCACGCCCCCGTTCTCTTCGGGTTCGCCTGGCTCACCTCGGGCACTTCGTGCCCTCGGGGCTGAAACAGCTTGTTCACGTGGCTGGCCTTGCTCCAGCCCCACACGTGTGATTGATCTCCAGCTTCAACTGCTCCGCACAGGAGCTCTGACCTGTGTGTTCTGGGATAGCATCCCATTGTATGAATATGCCGCAGCTTGCTTATCCCTCCTTCCATTGGCAACATGGGGCTTGTTTTCAGTTTGGCAATATCTGAATAAACTTGCTTCAAATATTCTTGTACAAGGCTTTTTGTGGACATAAGCGCTTCTGTGGCGTATGCTGGGAGTGGAATTGCTGTTAGAGTGTAGACATATGTTTAGCTTTAGTGTGTACTGCCAAGCAGTTTTCTTAAGCACTTGATCGGTTTATAAACCACAGCGATGTACAGAAGTTCCAGTTGCTTTGTATTCTTACCAGCAGTTGGTACCGACCAGGCCTGTTTAATTTGAGACGTTCTGGTGGGTGGGTGGCATAAATGGTGCATGTTGTTATGATATATAATTTATAATAATGGCAAGGTTTTCCGAAGGGCCTGTGAAGACTTGGAAAGTAATCTGCAGAGAAAGTGAGTAAAATAGTTTGCTTCTGAGGAATAGAGACAGAGCTGTGTTATCCACATGACTAATGAAATCCCTGAGGACAAAACTGAGTCCTAAAGCAGTCCTTTCTCTCCATATCCTACCAATGAAGGTCCCAAGGCCCCGTTTCTAATTCTGAAATGTAAAGGAAACAGTGTAGTTTCTGTTACTTCCAAACAGAAAAGTAAGTGGGTTTATGGATTGCTGGGAACAGCTCGTTGCACCGTGTGGCCTCTTCTTCCTCTTCTAGGTGTGTCCTCTGCCGATTCTGCCCTCCTCCAAGGGGGACGTCCCCTCTTCCCAGCGGCCGGTTTTCAGGTGAGTTGAGCTTTCCTGAAATGCTGTGTTGCCTCAGAGTAGTAGCACATCTTTGCTGTGGGGAACATGTATTGCCAAACCGCTGCTCGTGGTTTATTTAGCTCTCGCTGCCCAAGGTCTCCTCCCCAGCTAGGCCCCTGCAGGGGTTCCCACTCACCCCTGCTTGGCATCATGCTGTGCCTCAGGGACAGCAGAGCAGAACTTACTTCTTCACCAAGTAGGCCAAGCTAACTGCTAAGAACAAAGCAGGTGAACAGAAGAAAGGTGAGAGGAGTCTGGGAATGAGAGACGGAAAATGCGATCCGCAGGGGTTTGGAGACTTTCTTGGAGGACGTGGGGTTTGTGCGCCTCTCGGGATGGAAGACATTCGTGTGTCTGAACAAGGCCGGCGGGGCGGACTCAGCATGAAGAAGACGAGCAGCAGGAGGTTCGCAGCCAGCACGGGCAAGACTGTGCAGCCCAGAAGGAGTCGCAGAGATGGTCGATCTTGCCAAGTTGACAACAAACAGTGCCAGTCTAAACGTGAAAGCTTAGCAGGTCTGGGAGGGGAGGTGGAGGCTTTCCTCTGTAGGCCACTTGTGAGCCAGTAAGAGTTTGTAGTGGACAAGTGACCGATAATCTTTCAGAAAAGCAGTTAACTGTTGGGGAACTTAGACAAGAGAGGTAGCAGTTGCGCCACTGGCCATAGTCAGCCTCAGCTCTCCTTTAATCAGGTTCCTCCTCCTGAGTCTTTTTCTACCTGCTTCCTTCCTGTTCCACAGCTTAAGTCCCCTGGGAAGAAACTCAATTCTTCCTGCTTTGAGTTCAAGAACTTTTAGTAGTTTATTTTTTATTGAGGTGTGCATTAGGGCTTACAAGAGCGTACAGGGCTGGGCAAGGCTCCTCAAAGACTGCACGTGCTCTGAATCAGATTAAATGCGGGACACAGAAAGGTACAAGGTCAGCCTACAGTGGCCACCCGTGGCGTGAACTGTAGGAGGGTGCACAAGATCTGTCCAGGCACGAGAGAGCTGAAGGGTTCAGCCAGAGGCCTGGAGCCCACGGCAGCGCCCTGTACGAGCCGGTTATCAGGAGGCTGAAGGATCCCGATGAAAGGCAGAGGGAAGGCCGAGGGGTCAGCGCAGGGGCGTGCGCTAGAAGCTAGAGTCTGCACAGGCAGCGGAAGGCCAGCGCTGGAAGCTGAGTCGTCTGTGCCAAAAGCCAGGAGACGACGCCCAAGGCGAAGGCAAGGATTGGAGCTCCTCCAAAGAGAAGAGTGGGAGCTCCTCCAAGGAAATCAGCCGCAACAGAGCTCTTCCAAGGGAAATCGGCCAATATCCCTCCCGCCCCTTCTTTTATACCTTTCTGACAGCGATCCTCCTCAAGTGGGTCTTCACACCCAGAACCACGCTGACTCACTTCGGCCGGGCGTTCCTCCCTCGTGTTGACAGTTGATCAGTTAACCGCAGGGCATACTGCACACAGTAAACCGCACATGGTTACGGGGTACACAGTCGTCCCTCTGTGTCCTCGAGGGGATACCAAAATGTGGCTGCTCAAGTCTGGTATGAAGTGGCACGGTATTGCCCACGACCTGTGTGGCCTCCTGTATGTGCTGAGTCATCTAGGTTGCTTGTCACACCCACTGTTGTAGTGCGGCGTCAGACCGCATCGCCTAGGAAGATGTGCGCGTTCAGCTCCACCTGCGCGTTCTGGGAGGCGTCTGATCCGCAGTCAGCGGGACCCGCGGATGCGGGATCTGCAGCCGCGAGCCCAGCCGCATTTCGATCAGTTCTGACGTGTTGTGCACAGTCGAGACAGAGAACGTACTTTTATGACTCGAATCCGTTTGCACTTATTGAGATTTTTTCACTTTCCTTTGTTTGGCGGTGCAGGGACTAGACAGGCACTGTACCACTGAGCCACCCCCAGCCCCTTCGTACGTGGTTCTGTCCTTGTGGTTCTGTGTCTCTTCGTGTAGTAATACTGCCTCCAAATTTCAGGCTTATACAGCTTTCTGCGTTTTATTTTACTCTTTTAGTTCAGCTTTTTCTTTAAAATGTAATCTTTAAGTCAGCAGGAATTTTTGTGTATGCCATGAGGACCTCGCCTTAATTTTTTTTGTAGTCATTTGTTACGATACAATCTGGTGATAGACCCATTGTATCTTAGTTAACTTGGTAATTGCTTACTCCCTTTCACCTCCCACAAGCAGAGTCTGAGTTTGAACCCCTGCATTATTTTAGAGAGTTTTATTCCATGACAGAGCACTCTGCTTTAGTCACTGCACTTTTTGGTATATTTTGAAACCCATCAGGGCAGGTCCCCTTGCCCTTTCTACTCCTTCGAAATGTCTCCGGCTCTTCTCGTAGAAGAAGACTACCATCGATGAAAGCGGTTCCGCCGTTAATAGGCGGCGTGTCTTAGAACACAGCAGTGGTGACGCTGTGCCGCCTACACGGCCGGTGTCAACTGAGCACATTCGTGCTGGATGGAGCCTAAGTCCGCTCTCCACACAGAGCGTTCCCCTGTGAATCCCCTTGGAATATCAGCACTACCTACAGGCGAGGTGCTGCTTTGATATTTGTTATGGAGGAGGACGCGTGACATCAGTTCTAGATCTACATCGTATAGCCCACCTCACTTGGGTCAGTATTGCTGACTTCGCCCCTCTCCCAAGGCCCAGCGGAAATGTGCTTCGTGTTTCAGGAGTCTGTGACCTTCAAGGATGTGGTGGTGGACTTCACCCAGGAAGAATGGAAGCAGCTGGACCCTGGACAGAGAGATCTGTTCAGGGACGTGACACTGGAGAACTACACACATCTGGTCTCCATAGGTAAGGACGCCCCCGAGTTAAGGGCGGGGTGTGGGGGACGCGGGTTCTCCTTGTGCTTAGATGTATTTTGTCCTTAGGCACCAACAGTTTTTAACTTCTCAGGTTTTGAAATAGTTTGTCGTTTTCTAATAGGCAGGGAAACAAGCTTATACTTCTCCAGAGCCGAGTGAGAGCCCAGGTCACAGTGCCCGGAGGGCAGGGCGGAGGTGACAGTGGGATGCAGCTCCGCTCCTGGCAGTCAGCCCACACAGGTTCCTCCTGAGAGAGAGCCCGGCATCGACCTCTGAGCGGCCCTAGCCACAGAAGTGTTGCTTTTCCTCCCTTGAGCAGGACTGCAAGTTTCCAAACCTGATGTGATTTCCCAGTTAGAGCAAGGGACAGAGCCGTGGACCGTGGAGCCTGGCGTCGCCGTGGGTGCCTGTGGAGGTAAGTAGCGGGCAGAGCTGCCGCCTGGCAAGGGCGTCACAGCAGAAGCGTGGACGGGCACACCTCTCTCAGCAGAACTGGGGAGATGCGCAGGTTTGTCATCTCACTCACTCAGAGTGCACTTTCTGTTTATATGTTCCTTTTTTTGGGGGGGGGTCCCGGGAATCGAACTCAGGACCTCATGCTTGCCAGGCAGGCGCTGTGCCCCTGAGCTATATCCACGGCCCCTCTGTGTTCCTTTTGGAGCAGGTGTCCTCACTGTCTTTCAAAGCCAGCTTCCTGCCTGGGCTCCTGTTCAGCTCTTCCCACTGCCGCTGGGACCTTGGCCCCATGATGAGCCCTGGTTTTCAGCTCTTACAGGTTTCTCTTCAGCCTCTGCACTCTGTCCCTGCTCCCTTCAGACAGAAATACAGCGTCTGTGTCTCCAGGTGCTTCTCCGCAACACCACCGAACCTTCCTGCCCCCGCCCAGTCTCCTTGTCAACCAAACAACGAAAGCGAGCTCCCTACAGTAGCCTTCATTTTGTTCTTATCCATTCCTTCCTTAATTCAGGTGTAGCTTCTGATTCTATCACTGTACCATCATTGCTTTTCAACTTACGAGGACGTTTCTTCTAAATCATCAGTCTCCACACTGCACAAAGTCAGTTCTTCAGGGACCCGACCTTGGAACAGGGGTCACCCAGGCCCTCTAGGGAAGGGCTGCATCTCCAGACTTCGTGGGGAATGCGGGCCAAGTTTAAGTTTGAGAAATGCTGGGTCAACTAAAGTTGTAGCAGTTTTCTTTCTGGAGTACTCTGATTGCTTCTCAGCCTTTCGTCTAAGATCACGTATGCAGTACACTCTGCTTTTCTTTTTTTTCCCTTTTTAAATAAACAGGCATGAATCTGCATCAGGGTTCACAGATGGTAACTGAACTCTCCCCCTCCCTTTGCTCTCTCTCTGCTGGCTGTGGCTCCCTCTTTCCTCCCCTTCCCCTTCCTCCCCACTCTCCCCTCCCCACCCTCCCGCCCTCTCTCATTCTCTCTCCTTTCCTCCCTGCCTTTCTCTGAAAAGATTGTTTTAAAAACATGATTTAGAAAACTCTTGATATTTTTATTAAGAGTTTTATAAATTGGTGCTTACAATTAATTTTTGGAAAAGCAAGTTGTCCAATTTTATTAAATATTAAAAATGAAGCTTCAAAAAGTTCCAGCTTGACGGGAGAGAAAACAATTTTAAAGCATTTAAATGTGTATTGAAAAAACTCAGGCCTTCCAAGAAACATTTCAGTCACTACCAAAAAGAGATTCAGTTAGGCGAAAATGATAAATACCTCCCATTGCATAGATAAGGTAGATAGTCCCGCTGTGTGGCCAGTGGACAGCAGGTGGACTCGGGCGTTGAGCTTCGTTCTTTCGTTTGCCTTTTATTGCTGGCATTTGACCCGATGACGGTTGTCTGGGGAAGTCAGCCCTTAGTCCTGCCTTCTTTTAGCATCTGGGACCGATTGAGTCTTAGCGATGGATTGGCTGCTGTTGTCTTTGTAAAATGCCGTAGGGTTTTGTGATCATCTGTGAGGTAGCCCAAGTGAAGTCACAGCAGTGCCTGTGCCCTGGGCCTCGGCTCCATCATGGCCCTCACCCTCTTTGTCGCCGTCTTGCCTGGCTTGTCCCAGGGCCTGCGCCTGCGCAGTGGCTCCCTCACGCTTACGTGTTTCCTGCCTCGCTGGTCGGTCTTGTTCTCTCGCAGCCTGGTTGTCAGCGCCGCCGTTGCCTCCCCACGCTCTGGGTGCTGGAACATCTCCGTCAGTGCCCATAGACTTCGTGTGTAGTAAAGCGGGGGCTGCGACCCGGGCAGGAGCAGCGGTGTGCAGCATGGTCTTCCGGGGCTTCCTCCGATTCTTCGTCCTTCTCCCCGCTGATTCTCTTGGTTCCCGAGTGGAAGACAGGACCGCTTGCATAAAGCGGGTCCTGATCTGCACGTGGAGCCTTCAGCTGAGCCTTTAGTTGGTGTCGGGTCGGCCACCTCCTCAGCAGCCCCTGCCCCTCACCGTCAGACCCCACGGTCCCCACGGGCTCCGTCCTGCAGGCTCCCGCAGTTCCTTCCGGCCCACTGCTGTGCACACACAGGCCTTCCGTGGTGTCGTTTCGTGATGAAGGCACAGTCATGGCCTGAAGAAGGGCCGCTCCTGAAGCTTGCGTGGCGTTGATCTCGCCCTCGCTGGAGGGGCCGCGCTGCTCCTGGGCCGTGGAGTGGGCGTGGGGCGGGCGGGCAGCTCAGGCCTGAAGCGACGGTGGTGCCGGCCGGGGCAGCGCAACGTGGAGAGCCGCGGTTCCCTGGTCGGCCGGATCCGCGTTCCAGTGCGGCGGAGGTGCCGTCATAAACGGCCTCTGCCGGCCTCGAGTCCCGCCTCTTGTCCGCACTCTTGCTGGGCGGCTCTTTGGTCCCTGACTGCTTTCTTGTCATTCTGTGTCTTCTCTTGCTTTGTCGTTCGGTGGTAAACTGCTTTCTTTCCATCCCTCGAGAGTCCTTTTCCCACTTCTCCCTCACCTGCGCGTCTGTGGCTTCCGCTCTTCTTCCTTTCCTCCTCTGAGCTGGCATCCCCTGCCCTGCACTTGAACACGCGGGTTGCTCGGCTTCCTCAGTGTCTCCCGCTCCCGCACATACTGCTGCGGTCCCGAGCTCCATTTCTTCCCAACCGTACGACGCCTCGACTTCCCCTGGCCATCTTCCTCCTTCAGTTGCTGCCTGCTCTTCACAGTGGCTGTCCCAGCTGTGACACGGCCACTCACCAGTGTTCCTGGCTAACAGCCTCGGGGCTTAGCCAAGGCTCTCCTGTTCTGTCTGTAAATCCTGGCTCTTGGATTTTTGTTTGTTACTCATTAGCAAGGAATCTCAGTTCTGACTCTTAGCCATTTCTGGGGTCACCTTTTTAATAACTGTTCCCTTAAATTTGCTCCCTTACTTGTCCTTAGAGATCATCGAAGCAGTTGAGGTAAGCATTCTCTCGCCACCTTCACAGTTTGTTTGTTGTTATCCTTAGCTCCTTTTCTTTTCCTGTATCATAGAGCTGTAGGTTTGAAAACACTCAGCATTTTCTGTGGGCTTTAGTTTCAGTTTCATTCCCACAGTTTCATTGCAGCTTTTTTTTCCTTGTCCCGGGAACACTGCTATTTTATTTTCTTTCAGACTGGGAGCCACGATGTGAAAATAGTGTGTCACCTCCAGAAGTGGACATTGCTGAAGGGAAGCAGCCTTCAGAGGCACTAGTGGAAAAACGCAGACGGGAGGATCCCTGGGATCCTAGCATCCTAGAGAGGCAGCAGACGCTACCAAGGGAAAAACTGAAGGTGACTGAAAAGATGACACTCACACGGGAGAGAGGCCCTGTGAATACCGAATGCGGGAAAAGCAGCGTGCGCTCAAGCGCTGTAACACAGCAAGAGATATCCCCAGAGCAGATCTCTGCTAAGACAGATGTCAAGCAGAATTCACATCCAGTTAAAAAAGAGAAATCTTGTAAGTGCAATGAATGTGGTAAAGCTTTTAGCTATTGTTCAGCTCTTATTCGCCACCAGCGAACACATACTGGAGAGAAACCCTACAAGTGTAATGAATGTGAAAAGGCTTTCAGCCGAAGTGAAAACCTTATAAACCATCAAAGAATCCATACTGGAGACAAACCATACAAATGTGACCAGTGTGGGAAGGGCTTCATTGAGGGTCCCTCTCTTACTCAACATCAGCGAATCCACACTGGAGAAAAACCCTACAAATGTGATGAGTGTGGAAAAGCCTTTAGCCAGAGGACCCACCTTGTTCAGCACCAGAGAATCCACACTGGGGAGAAGCCATACACTTGCAACGAGTGTGGGAAAGCTTTTAGCCAGAGAGGCCACTTTATGGAACATCAGAAAATCCACACAGGAGAAAAGCCTTTTAAATGCGATGAGTGTGATAAAACCTTCACCAGGAGCACACACCTTACCCAACACCAAAAAATTCATACTGGCGAGAAAACCTACAAATGCAATGAGTGTGGGAAGGCCTTCAACGGGCCCTCCACATTCATCCGGCACCACATGATTCACACCGGGGAAAAGCCCTACGAGTGCAGCGAGTGTGGGAAAGCCTTCAGCCAGCACTCGAACCTCACTCAGCACCAAAAAACACACACTGGGGAGAAGCCCTATGACTGTGCAGAATGTGGGAAATCTTTTAGTTACTGGTCGTCCCTTGCCCAGCATCTGAAAATTCATACTGGAGAAAAACCTTACAAATGCAATGAATGTGGAAAGGCCTTTAGCTACTGCTCGTCCCTCACCCAGCATCGGAGAATCCACACCCGAGAAAAACCCTTTGAGTGCAGCGAGTGTGGAAAGGCTTTCAGTTATCTCTCCAACCTGAATCAGCATCAGAAAACACACACTCAGGAGAAAGCCTACGAGTGTAAGGAGTGTGGGAAAGCCTTTATTCGGAGTTCGTCTCTGGCCAAGCATGAGAGAATCCATACTGGGGAGAAACCCTACCAGTGTCATGAGTGTGGGAAGACCTTTAGCTATGGCTCATCCCTTATCCAGCACAGGAAGATCCATACTGGGGAGAGGCCGTACAAGTGCAATGAGTGCGGGAGGGCCTTCAACCAGAACATACACCTCACGCAGCACAAGAGGATACACACGGGAGCGAAGCCTTATGCGTGTCCGGAGTGTGGGAAGGCCTTCCGGCACTGTTCGTCTCTTGCTCAGCACCAGAAAACCCACACAGAAGAAAAACCCTACCAGTGCGGCAGATGTGACAAGACATTCAGCCAGAGCTCTCACCTCACGCAGCACCAGCGGATCCACACAGGAGAGAAGCCCTACAAGTGCAGCGAGTGTGACAGAGCCTTCAGCCGGAGCACGCACCTGACGGAGCACCAAAACACGCACGGCGGGGAGAAGCTGTGCAACTGCGGTGAGTGCCGGAAGACCTTCAGCCAGAGCACGTACCTTGCCCAGCACCAGAGGGTCCACTCGGGGGAGAAACCCTTCGGCTGCGCCGGCTGTGGGAAAGCCTTCCGGTACCGCTCCGCACTCAACAAGCACCGGAGGCTGCACCCCGGCATCTGCCTGTCCTAGGGCCCCGAGAGTCCCGAGGAAGCACAGCGGACTGGAAAACTGTGAGCGTGGTTGACTTTCACCGTCACACTATGGGATGGAAAGTACGTTGGGCTGAACTGATTGATTGTTACTAAAACAACTTTGTGACACAAACTCAACCATTTTACATGGAATGAAGGATTTGAATAGATGATTTCAGAGGTAGTTTAGTGTTTTATACTCAGTTTTGTACATTCACAATATATTCTTAAATGGTTTTGCTACACATCACATTCTGCGTGTTGCATCTGAACATGTGTGTTTATGCATGGTTTGTGCTTCAGTAATGAGGGACCTACTCTGCTCCTGTTCTTGTGCACCTGAGTCGTTTAGGGAACCAACTTGTAATAAAACGTTATAAAACACCCTCAAATTGAGTTATGTATAATAGCCTAACTCAGCATGAGCATTAAAACTGAAGCCAGCTGCCATGGCCTGTGCCTGTAGTTCCAACTTAGGAGGCTGAGGCAGAAGGATCACTTGAGCCGAGGAGTTTCTGGGCAATATAGCAGGACCCTGTCTCAAAAAAACAAGGGCCATGGGCCGGTGAGATGGCTCAGCAGAATAAGCGCCTGCCTGGCAAGCGCGAAGTCCTGAGCTCGACATCCGGAACCTATGTACGAAAAAAAAAGGGCCAGTGATATCGCGCAGTGGCACGGGCACCTGCTGGCATGCAAGGTCCTGAGGTCGACCCCCGGTACCCACAAAAAAAAAAAAAAAACAAGGGCCAGTGAGATAGCTCAGCGGCATAAGCGCCTGCCTGGCAAGCACGAGGTCCTGAGTTTGACTCCCGGTACCCACATGAAGGAAAAAAGGGCCGATGATATCGCTCAGCGGTACAAGCGCTTGCTGGCAAGCGCGAGGTCCTGAGTTTGACTCCCGGTACCCACAAAAAAAAAAAAAGACAAACCCTTCATGATATTTCCATTTCATGTGTTTTTTAACATTCAAGGAGTTTATACAACTACAGAAGTCTGCTTCCACGGCGTATACAGTGTTATTTCACCCTAGCAGCACATGGTAATTACTTGGTGTCTTAGTTTGGGCTGCTGCAACAAATTCCCATAAACTAGATATGATTTAAACAACCAGAATGTATTCTCCACAGTTCTGGAGGCTGGAAGAGCTAGTATCTTGGCATTTGTACGACTGTGCCTGGTGAGGACCATTTCCTGCTTGCGCACAGCGTCTTCTCGTGTTTATGTGGTAGAAACCAGCTCACTTGAATCTTTTTTTTTTCTTTTTTTTTGTGGTTCTGGGGATTGAACCCATAGCCTTCACAATGAGCCACAATCCCCATTTTATATTTTTATTTTGAGACAGGGTCTTGCTGAGTCACCGAGTCGTCCAGCCTGGGCTGAAACTCATGATCCTCCTGCCTTGGCCTCCCAGAGTGCTCTGGTTACAGACATGTGTCACTGCGCTCAGCTCATGTAATACAATTTTGAGTGTCATCCTCTTTTGTAAATTGGGTTTTCAGAAGCCCTGGGAGGTAGGACCAGTTGGTTCTTCACCACAGTACAAAAGTTAAGAGTGTAAGGTCATGGTCATTCAGATTTCCGTGGCTGCCTCATATCAGAAACAGGCGACAGTGTGTGTGACACCTGGAGAGCTGCAGCCCACTGTCTGTGTGACCGTCAGGGGTGACCTCACTCAGGAACAAATACGGGTTTAGCTGAGTGATCAGCCCTTCGTGTCTTCTGTAGATCCGGCCCAGTTATTTGCTGTGTCGGCTCTTAGAAGCACAAGTGGTATTTTCTCACCCTGACCTCACGTGCAGAGAGCCCTGAGGACAAGGGTGGCACACAAGCTGATCGTTATTCACATGAAAAGTTTTTCCACAGATGTGTTTGAGGGAGAAAGCACTACAGGTTTTCAAATACAGTTCTTCTTGGTTATATAAATACTCAGTGACCTGCTTTGGAATTTTGTCACCTCCTCAAATGAAAGTGCCAGGCAGTGAAGAACAATTTAGGAAGTAATGTGGCCATGTATGTCTTGGGACCTTTCTTTGTTGTAACTTGAAACAGCTATAAGGGCACGTTACCTAGGTATCTCTTAATTTCTCAAGGCGTCTTTCTTTCTGTAGGAGTGCAGGTCACCTCACTGCATGGAGGGATGGAGGTTTAGGAACTGCTTCCAAGTTACAGGGCAGGCTTTGTGGGACCTCTGAGCCGCCACCACACTGCAGAGAAATGAGGTGCCTGTATCCTGGGGAACCGTCCTCCTGTGTCAGAGGAGGTGCCAGGATGCCTGGGAGGACTTGTGCCATTCCCATTCCTGTGTGAAGAAATAGAACTGAGGTGGAAATTTGTCATTAACCCTGAAGGATAACACTTTGCTCCACTAATTCTTTTTGTTTTTGTTTGTTTGTTTTGTGGGTACTGGGGGTTGACCTCAGGACCTCGCACACCAGCAGGAGCCCGTGCCGCTGAGCGATATCACCGGCCTTTTTTTCGTATGTGGGTTCCGGGAGTCGAACTCAGGCCCTCGCGCTTGCCAGGCAGGCGCCTGCACCGCTGAGCCATCTCACCAGTCCTCCACTAATTCTTCATCTCCTCATCGATCCTGTCAGACTCAGGACCCAGACTGTATGATCATCACATAAGTTAATTACACTTGGAAAAAACCTTGTCCTGCTTCCCTGTGTTGGCTTTGTTTTTCCATACTTTGAAAACACAGGCTGGGAAAACACATCACTGCTAAGCCACATCCTGGACCACAGCCTTTCCCAGAACTGGCTGCTGGCGAGCTCAGGTTTCTCAGGTTTCCTCCTGTATCACCTGAGATGCCCGTAGCCGCGCCCTTACCTCCTCCTGCCCCGTGCCTGTCTTTAAAAGCAGAAGAGGAAGTGATTCTAAATAACTTCTTACGCAGTCTTTTTTCTTCATTCTGTAGTTCACATGCCAGAAACAGTACAATAGTAACAGTTCTTCACATTTATCATACTTAGAGTAAAGCAAAATTTAAAATAAAGGAGGAAATTGGAAGAACTTATAATTAATCCAGAAAAAGAGAGGGATTCAGGCTTAGAAGTCTAAAGTCCATCGACAACAACCCCCCGCATAAAAATACCTCAGAAATTATAGCCACTTGTTAGGGGGCAAGGAGTTCTTTGCTGTTTACAGAAGATTTAGTACCTTCATGGATAGTTTCTTTGGATGTTCCGGTGTTCAAGACTGAGTTTATAGACACCAAGGATTTTCCTCAGGCTTAGATGGCAGCCTCCTTGACTACCAGCAGATTACAGATACTGGGCCGCCTGACTAGTTTTCGCCAAGCAATTGGGTAAGGAAAGCTGGAAAGGGAGACAATATCACAGCTTCTGACATTCATCCTTAAACATTCAGGTCCTAAATCATTCAGCTATAGCCAGTGCTTAGGAGGTGCCTGAGTTTATTACAGCAGTAGAGGTTCACAAGTAGACAAAACTATTTCTGCTCCCACAAGACTCACTCCTGTAATAAATGATGTAAAATGCCAAGTGGTGATTAGCACTGTAATAAAGTGAGTGAAGGGTGTGAATGAGACCCTACCCCAGTGGTCGCACTATTGGAGACCGTGGTTGAGATGCCTTTCTAGTGAAGTATTGTTGGCACGCACAGCTGGAGAAAGTTAGTTGATGGACTCCGTAGATACTGGAAGAAGCACCTTCCCGGCAGAAGGACCGGTAGTCACAAAGGCCCAGCAGTAGGGGCATCTTCAGCAGCTCCAGGAGCACAGGCTGAGTGTGGTGAGCGGTTGGTGAGGCAGGCAGCTGAGAGCAGTTCCTGCAGGGCCTTCTTGGGAATGGTGCAGATTTAGCATCTTACTCAGAACAAGATGGTCCTGGGCGCAGGGTGGATGGGGGGGGAACATGATTTACGTTTTTTTATTTTGTTTTGTTTTGTTTTGAGACAGGGTCTCACTCTGTATTCCAGGCTGGCCTTAAACTCGCTGTGTAGCCAAGGCTGGCCTTGAACTCATGGTAATACTCCTGCCTCAGCCTCCCAAGTGCTGGGATTACAGGCATGCGCCACCACGCCTGGCCTGTGTTATGTTTTCAAAGGGTAACTTGCAGCACAGGGAAGGAATAATTGGGGCTCCAGGGTGCAAACTGGGAATGCAGTTGGTGTGCTACCCAGCATCCAGTGCGAGCCAATGGTGGCCTATACAAAGGTATTAGGGGCAGGTTCTAGGAAGTAGTTGGATTGCGGCTATGTACTGAACACACAGAGGAAGGGGTTTGCTGTTGGTTTAGATACAGAAGTGAGGGAAGCCAGGAGGACTTAAGGACCTCAGCCGGAGCAGTTTGAAGAAAGGTTCTGCCATGCACTGAGACGGAGAACCCAAGAAGGAGTAGGTTTGCAGGGGGATGAGTCACAACTTGGCTGTATATTCTTTTAATTTATTAAAAAATAAATGTAAGATTAAAAATATCTGTAAAACTACCATCCAGTGGCCCTCGCTATGTTCACATCACAGTTGCCCTTTCCCAAAGGCCACCACCACCCTGACTTCAATAATGGGGATGACTTTGGCTTTCCACCTTCGATCATCCAGTGTGCTCCTGTGCCAGCCTTTTCTGTGGGGTGCATCGTGTCACTGCGGGTAGCTGTACTTCGCTTGTTTCTGTGCTGTGCAACAGTCACTGTGTGGATGCAACACTGGTCACCCTTCCACTGCAAACAGGCTTTTAAGTCGTCTCCAGCTTGAAGTGCTTACAAATAATGTGAGAACATTCTTGTGCCTGTCTTTCGAGTACATGTACATCCATTTCGTTGGACATATGCCCAGGAGTGAAACCGTCACGTGACACACACGTTCTACTTTAATTTACATCGCCAAAGGCTTTGCCAAAGAGTTGCTCCATTTTGCGTCACTGCTAACCTTGTGTGGGAGTTTGCATTGCTCCCAGCATTCAACAGCATCTTCGTTGTGTTATTAACTTCCGCTGTCTGGGGAAAGTGTTTTGGATACCTGTCAGTCCTCCAAAGAGAGGCCTCAAGAAGGCCGTCAGTGTGCCAGTCTGCAGTGTGAAGGAGAGGTGCACCCTAGAGGTGCACTTTTGGGAGTTCAAATTGAGAGGACTCCCCCCACCATGTTTTGGATGGTGATTGGATCTTGGGGGCCACCATACTGGATGTGCTGAATGTGCTGTTGGGAGGTGGGGACTGGTCCCAAGAGGCGAGTCCCTGGGGCCTGGCCTGGAGGGGCACATCCCCATCCTGCTCCTCTTCTCTCTCTGCTTCCTGGCCACCATGACCTGAGTGGCTTCCCTCTGCTGTGTTCCTCTGCTGTGCCATTTCACCTTTCAACTGTGGACTAGACTGTGAGCCAAAAGCCCTCCTTTAATTTGTGGGTGTTGGGTACCATGTCTCAATGACAAGAAAGTAAGACAGGAGTCGGTGTGTATTTAAAGTCGTGGGACTGGGTATGGTGGCCTTGGAGGAGAGCACAGACAGAAAAGTTCTAAGCCCTTAGAAATACCAACTTATGGGGCTGGTGAGATGGCTCAGCAGCTTAAGCGCCTGCCCGGCAAGCGCCGAGAGCCCGAGTTCGACTCCCAGAACCCACATACGAAAAAGGGGCCGGTGATATTGCTCAGCGGCACAGGCGCCTGCTGGTGTGCGAGGTCCTGAGGTCGACCCCCCGGTACCCACAAAAAAAAAAAAAAAAGAAAAAGAGAAATACCAACTTATAAAAATCGGCAGGGTGACCCATGTGTGGGGTGAGGAACATGGAGGTTGGCAGGTGATGCTCAGGGCATAGTGTCCCAGAGCCAGCTGAGAGGAGTGTGCAGAAAAGAGGCCAAGCGATGGTGTCAGGCACTGCTGAAATCTCCCTGAAGAGTATGACTGCAGAGACGGGAAGAGTGTGGGGAGCGGCTGAAGCTGGAAGTTGATCACACAAGCGCTCCTGCTCCACCTCCCCAACATGGCGCGGTGGGCAGGATGGGTGAGACAGAACAAAGAGCAACAAAGAGGCGAGCAGGTGGACTAGGGAAACAAGATGCTCCAGCCCAGAGAACATTTAGTCCCAAGGCAATCCGAACAATGGGTTGCTAGGCAAAGGGCTGTCACGTGACACCAACTTGCTAAATGCATAAATAAACGCACTGCCTTGGTTGAGCAGTTCCTTTCCTCCCGTCAGGAGAGAGGGCTCCACCTGACCCCAGATTTTTGTCTCTTCTCTTTATTTCTCCATCCTCTCGCCGTCCTTTCCCCCGGGAACTTTGAGAGCTGCGCGGGACGCGGCAGAAGAGAGCAAGGGACCTTATGAGAAGACAGACTGTGATGGTGACCTAAGAATGTAAGTGGGGAGCAGATGAAAGCAGGGGCCACTGTGGGTGTGGAGGGCGGTGGGGAGGAGGGGCAAACAATCCAAGCTCTTACTACACTGGGCTTTGTTGGGACTGAAAAGAAGTCGCAATTCTAAAAGGGAGGAGGAAAAAGATGGAAAGCCTGCTTGAGGCGGGCTGCTGAGGACTCCATCGGTAATGACACAGGGTGGGGCGTGACTGAGGGGGATGTCTGGGGTGGAAGGGAAACCAGGCCATTGGAGGAGAGAGTCCCAAAGACCTGAGAGCCGGGACACTGGGTAGACGGTATTATTAAGTGCATGTTTAAATCACAAACACAACGGGCTGCACAGTCCCTGGAAGATGAGGCCGGTGCCATAATCATCAATAAACGGGGTGGCTGGGGGATAGCAGAGGACTTCCACGAGGAGTGGGGGGCTCTGGTTTGATGGCAGGTGTCCCAGGGAGCTGGGGTCTGTTAGGAACAGGAAGAGCACTGTTTTAGTTACTTTTCTCTCTTTGCTGAGACAAAATACGCAACACCCACAAGTTAAAGGAGGAAGGTTTATTTAGCTCACAGTTTGTAGAGGTTTTAGTCCGTAATTGGCTGGCTCTGAGGCAGGGTGGCACATGACAGAGGGGCAACTGTTCATGGTGGCGCAAGACAGCAAAACAACATGACAGGAGGAGCAAGCCCCTTTCTGTTCCTTATATTGTATGCAAAGCTACCTGCCCTACGGGGGGTGTAGCACTCACATCCTTAATCCCAGCATTGGACCATGAGTCAATCACAAACTCGAGATTCAGCCACCTCCAAAAAGCCCTCCCCCATGACCGCATGAGGCTTTTTTTAATTTTTATTTATTTTTTTGTGGGTACCGGGGGTCGACCTTAGGACCTCGCGCGCCAGTAGGCGCCCGTGCCACTGAGCGATATCACCGGCCCCTTTTTCGTATGTGGGTTCCGGGAGTCGAACTCAGGACCTCGCGCTTGCCAGGCAGGTGCATATGCCACTGAGCCATCTCACCGGCCCCAACGCATAACTTATGAGGGACATACTCATGCTGTATTCCAATCATAGCACCCTCAGGTAAACTGCAGAATCCAGGCTGGAGAAGACAGGAAATGGAACTAGGAAGGGACTTAGATCGTAGAGTTTGGGGGCCCAGGAAGGAATTGGGTGTTAGGAGGCTCAGAACTGGAGCTACATCTGGGAACACTGGTATGATCTTCATAAGACAGTTTTATTGTGATCCAAAGTATTTTGAGTCAGACGAGTAATTATCCTTACACTAACTTCACATTTTTCTAAGCTGTCTTTTCCTTCCACACCTTTATTTTCTGACAACAAATTGGTTTTTCCTATAGATTTGACCATAAGTGAAGAATGCAAAATTTGTTCTATTTCAGTCTTTGTGACAATTGCAGTTCTTGTTGTTAATTAATAAGTTAGCATTCTGTATTGTACACCAGTCTCAAGTGAGTTTGGTTAATCTCTATTTTCTGGCCACATCTAGCTTTAAAAACATGGAACTACCATTTATTAAATGGCAATGTTTCGACCCACCTGTGCGTCATCTCTTTCATTTTTATAGCAATGCAGGAGGTGTATGTTTCTCTGTTTTTCTGTGCATCGAAATGGAAAAGGTAAAGTTACTTTCCTCAGGTCAATCAAGTAGGACGTAGTAGACTCAGCATTCAGCTTCTGTTCTCTGTGGCTTGGAAGTCTTTTCTCCCTCCTCATCTCAAGGCCGGTCAGTGAATCTACAAAGCTAACACTGTTCTCTGAGTGCTCAACCAATGGGGTTTCTTTTCTTGGGGGACACTATGGACTGAACTCAGGATCTTTGCACCAAGCTACATCCCAAGCCTTTATTTTGAGTCCCAGTCTTGTTAAGTCACTAAGTTGCCCAGGCTGGAGTGGAACTTGCCATCCTCCTGCCAGAGTGCCAGGATTACTGTGTGCTGTTAGTGATGAGGACACTCCGTGAAGCCTCTTCTACCCTCCAGCACAGTTTGGAGCACCTCTTTGTTGTCCAATATTCTATCTCTATGGCATTTCCCACGTCAAAAATTTCTCTCATGCTCAACGTAAGCTTTTTTAAAAAAAATAATAACCTGTGATGAGACTCCTCATCAAACGCTTTTGCAAATCTAAAGAGATCTCATCATAATTCTCATCAAGGTGAACTTTGCCATTGCATCCATGTGCCAAAGTAACCATGATTAATAAAAAGCAAATGACTATGTGTGCTTCGTAGTGAACGTGGTGTAATACACCATAGCATTCTGTTTAGGTACAGGATCAAGTCTCGCACTACTTACCATCAGTTGACCTTCAGGTTTCTAACTTCTCAGAGAAGTGAGACAGGAAAGCTTCAGGACTGTGAGGTGGGTGTCGAGGTCCCTGACACTGTGGGTGCTTGGGCAGCCCCTCCCCACCTCCCACAGACCACTGCAGGGTCAGGCCAAGCCACACAGAATCAATGAGTCATAAATCCACTAGACAAAAGTCAGTGACTAAGCAACTTGTTTAAAAATCAATCCATCCACTTTGCCAATTTACCAAAAACTTGCTTAGCTATATAGTATAGGTAAAGTAAGAAAGAAAATCGGCAACTCACATACATGAGTTTTATCATTTTGAAGATTTTTATAAAATTCTAATTCATAGAAATTTAAAGATATTAAGGCAGTTTTGTCTTTTTTGTCTTTAGAGACAATGTCTTATTATGTTTCCCAGTCTTGAACTCATGAGCCAACGTGATCCTCCTGTTTCAGCCTCCCAAGTAGCTGAGATTACAGGTGTATGCCATCATTCCCAACTTGGCAGTTTCATCTTCTACTATGCACAGAAAGGTTTATACTAGCCCAAATTTCCATATAAGATTAGTACTTCAAGTCTTATATACATTGACACAGATTTGCTAAGGAACTCTCGAAGGTGCTGCCTCAAACTTCAAAGTCATGTGAGTCCGTGAGGATCTTGTTCTGGTTCAGGAGGTCCAGGGCACGGCCGGCCCTCAGCATTTTCAACAAGCTCACCGGTGCTGCTGCTGATCCATGTTCTACCCAACGAAACCAAGTGCTAGAGCGAAGTCTTCAAGATGAAGTAAAATTTGGCTAGTGTGACAAATAGGAAATTAATGCATCTGTGCCGCTTGAGACATTTTTAAAATAATGGTAAAATTCTTAGAGATTGGCGAGATGAAAAATAACATCCAAAAATGTAAAATAACTGAAAAGTGTTCAAAGAAATCACATCACATGGACTGTTAAAGTGCATGAGATAAGCTGCTAGAAATACAAAATAAGAGAAATTGAACACTAAAAGTGACTAATTTTATAAAAACAAAAAGGTGGTATTTTAAAGCACTTTAAACAGTACAGAAATGGTCCAAATAATCTTAACTATGAAATGCTATGGTTTTCATTTTTAATTTGCCAGAATTGGGATACTGGCTTGAGTTAACAGCTTGAGAAGGATCAGAGGTGGTGGGGTAGAGCACTGATTGCTGTGTACACAAAACTGTGGTTCCGGGAAAAGACTGAAAAGCCACGCAGCCGAGCTGCCCCAGGTGTCCACTGCCACTCTGCACCTCCAGCCACCTCAGGGACATTTCCATGCAGAGCCCCTGCCAGATGTCAGATTACTCCTGAAGCAAAGTTGTCACCTCGTCCTCAGAGAACAAGTCCAGGATTTCCTTCGTCTATAGGTTTCTTTATTTATTTAGTAGATATTTATTGACCCCACACACATACATTTCTTAGAAGTTAGGAATACAAAAATAATACAGTTCACTCTCAAGAGTCCACAGTGTATTCATGGAGTGATCGCATGCAGAGATGTCGCCTGTATTGAAGATGTGAGCCAAGTGCTGGACTCCACGGTAAGCTTCCCAAGGAAGCCGAGCTTCCGTCAGGGCCCGATGGAACTTTAGAAGTTGCATTCCAGAGAAAAGGGGAGAAGGATGCTCTGGAAATGGGGGGCAGCATGGCAAAACATTTGGAAGTTGATGGGGAATTCCCAACCACACTCGTGCAGTCTTGTGACGGCTGCTGTTGTGTAGGTGGCAGAAGGACAAATAATTATTCCCATGGTGAATAAAAATTACACTCTGGATCTCCTTGTTCAGGATGTCCAGGATAAGCGGAAGACTGTGGCCATGGCAGGATCAGCCTCTGACTCTGATTCTTTCTGCGGTCAGGAGCAAGACAAGGATGCCACTTTGCCCACTATCTATTCAGTACAGTATTGGAGGTTACCAGGCTGGTTGATTTCCTAGATAGGATACTAAACTAAAAGCATAGCAAATAGAAAAATAGATAAGTTGGTCTTCATCAAAATCAAAAACTTTTGTTTTGCTATCAAAGAATGAAAAGACAACCCATAGAGAGAAAATACTTGCAAGTTGTGTATCTGCTTCTGCTAAGAAACTCATGTCCAGAATATACAAAGGAGGCTCAGATTCATCAATGAAAAACCCACCCACTCAAAGTGAGCAAATTATTTGAATAGACATTTCTTTAGTCGGGAGGCTGAGGGAGGAGGATCACTGCAAGTTAGAGGCCAGCCTGGGCTACAAAGTGAGTTCAAGGCCAGCCTGCCCTACATAGTGAGACCTTACCTCAAAAAGACCAAAAAAAAAAAAAAAAAAAAAAATTTCTCCAGAGAATATAACAAACAAGTACACAACAAGGTGCTCAGTATCACTAGCCACTTGTGCCATGACAATCAAAAACAGGGTAATGTCCCACTTCATTCCCATTATCATGGCTACTACTAAAAGAAAATAAGAAGAGAATAACAAGCATTGGCTAGTACATGAGGAGAAATTGGAACCCTCATGCTTCTTAAGCAGGAAAACGGCAGTTCCTCAAAAAGCATAAAATTGGGCTGGGATATAGCTCAGCGGAACAAGTGCCTGCCTGGCAAGCATAAGGTCCTGAGTTTGATTCCTGGTACCAAAAAAACCAAACAAACATGAAATTACCATAAGATCCATCAACTCTACTTCTGGGTATGTACCCCCCCAGCAGACAGCAGAATCTTGAAAAGATATTTGTACACCCATGTTCATAGCAGCATGATATGTTCCATACACATATTATTCAGGCTTTAAAAGGAAGGAAATTCTGGTATATGTTACAACATGAATGCATTTCGAAAATATTATGCTACATGAAATAAGCAAGACACAAAAGGGCAAATATTGTATGGTTCCACTTCTGTGAGATGCCTAAAGTGGGTGAATTTATAGTGACCAAAAATAGACAAGAAGCTCCCAGAGCCTGGCAGGAGAGAAAGGGGGATCTTGTTTAACAGGTGCAGAGTTTCTGTTTGGTGTGATGAAGAAGTTCTGGAAATGAACGGTGCTGATTTTTGTATGACACTGTGAACATCCTGGATGCCACTGAATAGTATACTTGAAAATGACTTAAATGGGAACCTTTATATATATTTTATCACAATAAAATTACAAATAAGATTAAATAAAGTAATATGGTAGAAATGATTGGTGATATGATTTTTGTGAGGGAGATCAGAAAAGTCCTGTTATGGCTCGTGTCTAGATGTCTCCCCCAAAGCCCCATGCGGTCATAGGTCGGGCTTTTCAGAAGTGGCTGGATCTAGAGTGATACTGGGATTGATTCTTGGTGCAGTGCTAGGATTAAGGGTGCCCCACAGTGGGTGTGAGTGCTACCTGTCCTAAGGGCGGGTAGCATGGATAGACTATACGGGACAGAAAGAGGGCTGCTGTTGTCACTGCTTGTCACTCGCTGTTTGCTGCTTTTGCTGCTTTCTGCCTGCCATGTGCCACCCTGCCTCGGAGCCAGCCAATTATGTACTGAAACCTCTACAAACTGTGAGCCTAATAAACTTTTCCTCCTTTAACTTTGGGTGTCAGGTGTTTTGCTTCAGCAATGTGAAAAGTAACTAAGACAAGGCGTTTTTGAGGTGACATCTGGACAGGATTCCAGCTACTATGTTGCGTAGAAGACTGCCCTAAAACATAACGGCTTAAAACAATGATTTATCATGCTCATGGATTTGTGGACCACGTGTATGGACAGGACACAGAGAGGAGAGTTTTTCTGTGTTCCACAATGTCTCTCCAGGCCCCGAGGGCAGAGGTCAAATCATCTCCTTGGCTTACATATCTGCTGTTTAATACTGATCGGCTGTCTGCAGAGACCTTGTGTTGCTATGGGTGGGAACACCTGCAGTTTGCCTCTCCTTGCAGCCTGGGCTTTTTCAAAATACGGTGGCTACGTTCCAAGGTTGAGCACCCTGAGGGACTGTGGTAAGATGGCCTCTCACCTTTTATGACCTGGCCTTGGAAGTCACTTAGCATCTCTGTTAAAATACATGCATGGATGCAGTAACAAAGCCACCCCCCCGGGAGATCCAGTGAGAAAATGGGACACACTTCTTGGTGGAGCATGACAAGGTTCTGGACGAACATTTAGGACTAGAAATATTGCTATGGCCACTTTTGGAAAATAGAATTTTTCATCATCCCAATGGCTGAGAAGAGGCAACCAGAGAAAGATCTGGGAGGAAGAACTTTTCGGGGAGAAGCCATAAAGACCTCGCTCTAGCCTTTGCTTCTGTCCCAGGACTGCCTGCCATGCCTTACACTTGCTCCTTTGCTCCCCGTACTACAAAGCAGGGATTCTCCCTTTGCCTTCCAGGGATAACAGGCTTTTTTTTGAGGAACAGGCTCTCCAAGTTTTTTACTTGGTCTTTATCACTGCTCCTTTTTTCTACCATTCAGGCAGCTGAGAAAGGATCGGATAACACCAGCCAGCACGTGGTGTTCAGAATCATCTTTACTTCGGCCACTGGCTTTCTATCCTTGACGCCTGAGACACATCCTCCCTCGCCTCCCGCAGAACGAGTTCTTTTCCACAACATTCTCGAGCCTTCATTCCGAAACTACCTGTAGGTGAAAACCTGTTTCTCCTGGTGGCCGACTGCTGACAGTTTTCATGCTACCTCCTTCCTGTCCTGTACCCCAAGTAGACAAGCTGGCGAGGAGGTCTGGGTGCTCCCCACTTGGTGCCCTAGTGGGGCGGGGGATGGAGGTTGTTCAAACCACATGCTTTCTAGCCAGTGTGAAGACGTCTCATCCCAGCCCATCCCGAACCATCATAAAACCCGAGCTAGGAGCCCCTCCCTGCTCTCTCTCAAGACACTTCAGACCAGTCTGGGATCCTGCCACGCACCCCCGTGGAAGCCTTTTATATGGATAATGAACCTTTTCATACTCTCTTGGTGCATGTGTGGCGTCATCAGTCCTGATATGTGAACCAAATTTTGGATGCCTGAGGGGGGTTCCTACTTCCTCCGCGGGGTGACCATCCCACCACCCCAGTCTGAGGCTTTGAATGAGCACAGCTTGGGTTTTCCACAGGACATCTTCCTGCACAGGTGTTAGGAATCTAGTTGTCTCCATATAGAAATTCGGTCTCCACTACAAAAGCACACTAAAATTAAAATCATGCCTGTGTGCTGGATTGAAACAAGACACACTGTGAAAGCACGCACAACTACTTTGCTTCCTGTTCTTGCATTCTGTACATCTGTCAGTGTAGGAGAGCATTGGCAGTTGCTGAAGATTTAAGAAATATAACAGA
This sequence comes from Erethizon dorsatum, assembly GCA_028451465.1. NCBI lineage: Eukaryota > Metazoa > Chordata > Mammalia > Rodentia > Erethizontidae > Erethizon > Erethizon dorsatum. The sequence goes on from CM051825.1 coordinate 2,566,350, forward strand.
ATGAGTTAATATTGGTGAAAAAATCAGTCTATTAGCTTTTACCTCTGTAAACAGCAATTAAGTTTCAGTGGTGGTACATCTCTGTCCTGCCAATTATAAAGAAATGTTTCCAAGAAAAGGTTTTACGTAAGAGATAGGTCAGAGGAGTTTATCTTCCTCTGGATTTGTTTCTGTGAAGATATTTTGGAGAGAGGGGGACCAATGTGAATGGCCTGACAGTGGAGTCAGACCTGTGTTCCGAGTCCTGTCTTGGATTCGTTCTCTGCTTCAGATGGGTGTCCAGAGTGAGGATGGTCAAACCTACCCTGACTGGAGCTAGGAGGATTCATCCTTATCTTGGCCTCTGAGCAATGTCATTCTGAGAAGTAAGGGCCAGATCTGGAACCACAGTTCTGAAGGTCAGATGGGCCCAGCATTGCCAATGGAGACCTGGAACCAAAGGCTGGGTCTACTAGTGAAGGAACATATCTTCAGGGGTCTCTTCATGTTTGGCCCCTTATTTTCTTTACTGTACTTTTAGGCAGAGTCCCAGCAAGGAGCTGACCACACAATTAAGCAACTTAGTTGGAGAATGTGTAACCAAAGGTGAGTGGAACCCCAGCATCCAGCAACTGTAGGAAATGTTACCACCTGAGCCTGAAAGAGCAAGGGTTTAACTCACAAACATGATGGTTAAAACAATAAAGGCTTACTCGCGTAGTTCTGGAGTCCAGAAGTCTGAAAATCAGTGGGCCAAATGAAGGTATTGGCAAATGCAGAGGCGGACCATCCCTGCCTGTTCAAGCCCATGATGTCCACACTGAGCTCATGGGGGCACCATTCAATCTCTGCCTCCACTGCCTCCTCCTCTTCGGTGCCTGAGGAGTTAATCTACCCATCTCAAGATCCTCAACCACATCAGCAAGGTCCTTTTAGGATGAGTACGCTAATATCTACAGGCTCCAGGAATTGGTGTACCCAGACCCACTGGGGGAATAACTATGACCTTTCTGGTCTTCCACCCTTTGCCACTGAAGCTCAGATCATGCCATCCCAAAACAAGCAGCTCTGGCATGTTGACTGTGTTGACTTAAGGCCACTTAGAAACAACAGGTAAGAAATGATCACTCTGATCTTTCTTAAAAGTAGGGAAATTCCCATGTAAAAGATGTCTCCCCTATACCAGAAAGAAAGCAGCATTCCTGTTATCAAGGATGAGGGAAATCTGAACAATCACTCTTACATGAATCCTTACCTTCTTAGTTATTTCCTCACCAAGTTAACTACTCTAGCCTAAGACCCTTTGCCTTGCCACATAAGGGAACTTACTTCTCTTTGTCCCACTCGGTATAGAAGTGTTCAACTCTAACCACTTCTTTGCATCTTTGTTTCCTTTTGAAGTATCCTATGCTATGAAAAATGTATTAAATAAATGTATTTCATAAATTTTTATGTTTTTCACTGTTGATCTGTTTTACATTAATTATCATGCTGAGCAAAACAAGACAGTAAGACAAAATTTGCCTCCTTTACAAAGTCTACAGGAATCATCTTTTCAGTGGGGCTCAGAGGAGGGTAAAAAGCATCCGTGGAGGGTAAACAGGAGAGAACTGGGGAACAGGTGCTGCAGGGTGCTGTGACATTTATCTTAGTTGTCAACTTGATTGGACTGATAAATGCTACAAAATGAGTAAAGCTTACCTCTGTGTGTGCCTGTAGGTGTTTCCAGACAGATTCCATGTGGTACAGCAAACTGAGGGGGCAGACCTGCTGTGAACATGGGCAGCACCCCACCCAGAAGGCTGGGGGCCTGGATGGAACAAAAGCAGGTGAAGGGGAAGCCCGTGGCACAGGCTATCTCTGCTTCACCACGAGGTGAGCAGCTTTCCTCCATCACACCTTCCGCCATGGGGTTCCACCTCTCCACAGCCCCAAAGCCCCGGAACCAGCCCACTGTAGACTGAACTTCTAAAACCATGAGCCAAAATAAATCTTTCCTCCACTAAGATGCTTTTAAAAGCTAAGTAACACGGGTGTATAAGGAAATGAGGCTCAATCAGCATGACACTCAGGTGTGGAGGTGGACATGACTGCACTGTCTTAAACAGATTAGGAGTGGAGAGAAGCCTGGAAAAGCAGGATTTTATGTGAGGGCTTGGGCTGCATTGAAAAGCTGTAGCTGACAGCAGCAAAGAGAGAGAGGAGGTCATATTTCAGAGGTTGGACCAACCAGGCTTAATGACTAACTGAATGTGTCAGTGAGGGAAAAAGAGGAGCTCTAGTTGTCGTCAGATTTTGAACCAAGGCAGTGGTATAAATGCTGAAGTCACTACCCCGTTTGCATTTGGATGGGAAATTCCTGCTGGGCCGGACTGCACTGGATATTTGAGGATGCTTATTGATGACTTCTACCCACTAAATGTGAGTAGTTCTTCCTAGTCTTGGCCATCAAAATGTCTTCTTTGGGTTGGGGATAATACCAAACATGGTAGCCAGTAGAAAAAGTTTAGTTGTTGATGATGAGTTCTCTTGGCACACTTAGTGTTTGGTGCCAACAGAATAATGATCTGAGTCTGGAGACATCTAGAATGTAGTGCACGTGTGGTCTGGAGCTTAGGAGCAAGGCTGAGGCAGGTGGAGATGGCAGCAGAGATGCAGCCCTGGTACACAGAGGTCACAGTTTAAGCTGCAGCAGGGAGACCAGAGATCTAGAGCGTGGATGCTGAAGAGAGAACATGGAGAATGCGTGTAACGAAGAACCCAGAGACCAATCAAAGAAAGAGAGGTGAAGCAAGTCAAAGCCGTGAGGCCACGGCTTCCCTAAACCAGATGAGGAAGCTCCAGGGAAGGATATATGTAGTGTAGCATGCTACTGAGTTAATATTTGCAATTTACTTCCATTTCCTTTTTTACACACAATGAAAACCTGGCTTTTTCACTCAAAAATGTGTCCTGGACACCTTTCCCAACAGAGTATATTCATATTCATTCTTTTTCATAACTGTGTATCACAGTGGGGGGGCGCAGAGACAGAGACGAAGAAGATTCACCTTATTTGATATAACTGGCTCACGTTATTGGAGGGTCTGGCAAGACTGAAATCTGCACAGCAAGCCAGTAGGTTGGAAATTCAGAAAACAGAGCTGATTTTGCAGTCCTGAGTCCAAAATTGCTAGAGCAGAAAAGGAAGCTGGAAACAGACCAAATTTCTATATTACAGTGATGAAGAAATCCTCCTTCTATTGCAAAACTCAGCTTTCTCTTACGGCCTTCAATTGATTGGATGAGCCCCCCCCCATTATGGAGGGTAATCAACTTTTCTTAAAGTCAACTGATTGTACATATTAATCACGACCACAGGATACCTCACCAGAAACACCTAGTGTTTCACAAAACAACTGGGGGGTACAGCTTAGCCAAGTTGACACATAAAATTAACCATCACCAGATGCATAGCATTTCGTTGTATATATGGCAAGAATTTATTTAGCCAATCGCATGATAGAAAACATTTAGGTTATTCTCAATCTTTTGCTATTACAAACTACTCAATGTACAACTTTGTATATATGTATGTCATTTTAAAAATGTGCAGACATATAAGTAAACCTGTAGAAGTGGAATTGGCAGGTTCTGAATGAATAAAGCCAATTCTCAATCTCTCTAGAACATCAACAAGCCCGCGGTGTGTAAAACAGGGAATGGAGTTTTAAGTCTGTCAGACATTGCCTTCATGGGGTTTCTGCCCACACCAGCAACATGAGGCTAACGCTTGGCCCACAGCCATGACAAAGACTATGCTGTCATATTTAGAAATGTTTGCCTATCTGGTTGGTGAAGATGGTAGCTGTGTGGCTTTTATCTAAGAATGTGGAGGACCACCTGGATGACTTTCCTTGAAAGAAGAGCAATTATGTCCATTTTGGCTAAACCTGGCCCTATTTTGATGTACTGATATGTACAGAGCTGGCTAGGACTTTTCCTTATCCCTTCAATTGGCTTTAAGCAATGCAAATCAGTCCAGCCGAGGTGCTGATGTGTAGTCTTTGAAGCAAGTGACAGGTCAGTGTTTCCCTGCCCCTGTAGCTTCCAAAACATGGGTGAGCCTGGCAGGAAGGAGAGCCGTGCTCCATGCTGTTGGCTGGGATCGAGCCTCAAGAGGCTATGACTTCCCAGGGCATAGAAGATTACACATCAGAGCTGAAGCACCGACCCCAAAACATTAGATACTACCTTGAATTGTGTTATGAAAATTACTCCTTCTGCATATCCTTCCCTTTGCATATTGCAAAGGTGATTTCAGGCCACCTACCTAGCCCAGCTCACGGTACTCACGTACTTCCCGCCACTCTCATAGTCACTCATCCCCGAGCCACTCCCCTCCTCAAGAATTAAAACCTGGGTTCCACCCTGGGTCAAGGCCTTTGTTCCAGTAACCACCATCTTGGCTGGACTTAGGACCCCTTGGCTCCCCACAACTATAAATATGCCTTAGTGTCTTTATTCTCACCATGGGTTGCACTGGAAGTGGTAGATTGGAATTAACTCGCTAGAAGTCCAATAACTTTTCCATGAGATTACACATATAAACTTCCCAGACTGTGATGAGGACTGGGAAGGGCTCGCTATATAAGAATAGATATATATGAGTTTTAGGGAGACAGGTTAACTTTAAGATATAGAGTAAGTGGATGGTAAGGAGAGTAGAGAACAGATATTGAAATCTGGCCATAATTGACATGAGAATTAGTTTGGAGCCTAAAGTAGCAAGTGAGTTTTATAAAGATGTTTTCCAATAGTAGAGAATTACTTACCTACATGTTAGGATAATGAGATGAGTCACTAGCAAAAGACTGAAAATTGAAAGTGAAATGAGAGCCAAGGCACAAGGAGGCAGAAGGAAATTGTACCTCTGGCAAAGCTGGTGGATAGGAGCTATGTGATGGGTGTGAAAGGGGTGAAGGACAGAGGTTGTGGGTGGGGAACAGATGGCAGTCAGCTTTCAAAGGCAGAGGAGAAGAGAGACTTTTGGAACAAGAATTAAAAAGAGAAGGCTTTGATTCACCAGTGGGAGGGGAGCACAGGCAGCTGATGCTGCATTACCCTCAGGCATGGGGGCTCCTGTCCCCAGATCCCAGGTTCCAGATAAAAAGCAAAACGTTTGAGGGATGACTCATCTATGAGAACACTGATTCCATAAGTATTGAGCAACCGCTCTGTCGGGCAGATTGATTTCACTTAGCCAAGACATAGGGTAGAGTGGAAGATGGTAAGCCAGATACCAAAGTCACTATTCACATGACAGACTGGGAGGAGAACAGAAAAGGTGAGGGTTGATAGGGATGTAACAGAAAAATGGTTTGCTACTCAGTGGACCTGGTGTTTTAAGGGAAATGTGGTTTAGAAAATAAGAAATACACCAGTGTGTTTGAAACCACGTGATGCCTCCTCAGGGTCTTGGACTCAGGAAAAGAAGAACCCTGACTTTATTTCCTGATAAGGAAGTGCATATGAAGAGAATGACATCTGGGACACAGTGTGGAGGTAGGAAGGGTGTTCTTGGAAGAGCTGCAATTTATTTAGATTCAGACTAGTTGAGAAGATGAGTACAGAGAAAAGAATCCCTGAAAACTGTGCAATGACAGTGTAGGTGAAAATTCATTTGCAGTCGCCGGCCAAGGGGGTCTCCAACAAAAGGCAGGAAGGGAGTAGTGGCTTCCATTCCAATAGGAATGTTGGTACACCTTTTAAAAATTATTGCAGAAAATTTAAAAACATGAACACAAAATATAATAGTAAATTCCCATGTATCCTTCACCCATCATCAACAGTGATCAGTACTTTCCCAATCTTGTTCAGCAATCTCTGCCCCTACTCACTTTTTATTCCTGGAGTACTTTAAAGCCCCAGATATCCTATCACTTGACCTATTAGTATGTACCTCTTAATTAATAAGAACTTTTCCTTTCATTTTTTAAATTAAAAAAGTTTCTGTGATGCCGACAATTAAACCTAGGCCCATATCTCTTGCCATGCACTAAACTAAAATAGAAATGGATCAAAGACCTAAATACTAAAACAGAAACACTTAATCTGCTGGAAGACAGAATAGGTAAAACTCTTGAAGACATAGGTGTAGGCAAAGACTTTATTAGCAAAACCCTAATCGCAGGAAATATTACAAAGAATCAACAACTGGGATCTCATCTTATTAAAAAGCTTTTGCACAGCAAAAGAAACCACCAACAGAGTGAAGAGACAAACCATAGAATGCGAAAAAAAATTTTACCAGCTATTTCTCAGAAAAAGGACTAACATCTTAGAATATATAGACAGCTCAAAAAATCAGATGCCTCAAATTTAGAGACCCAATCCAAAAATGAGCATTTGAAATGAATAGAAAATTCTCAGATGAAGAAATACAAATAGCAAATAAATACATAAAAAAATGTTCAACATCACTGGCCATAATGCAAATTAAAACAACACTGAGATTCCATCTCACTCCAGAAAGAATGGCTATCATCAAGAAATCACAAATGCTGGTGAGGCTGTGGAGAAAAAGGAACCCTTCTCCACTGCTGGTGGGAGTATAAATTGGTACAACCACTAGGGAAATCAGTATGGAGATTCCTCAAAAAACTAAAACTGGAGGTTCTATTTGACCCAGCTATTCCCCTTCTAGGTGTCTTCCCAAAAGAGTTAAGAGCATCATTCCACAGTGATATGTGCACACCCATGTTTATAGCAGCACCACTTGTAACAGCTAAATTTTGGAAACAGCCCAGATGCCTGCCCATCAACCGATGAATAGATAAACAAAATGTGGTTTTATATACAATGGACTGCTACATTGCCATAAAGAAGGATACACTTGAGACATTTCTAGGTAAATGGACGCACCTTGAGAACATAATTTTAAGTGAAATAAATCAGACACATGTTTGAATATCATATTGTTTCTCTTGTGTAAGAAACCCAAAGGGTAAATGAGGACCACAATGGATGATAGATATTGGGAAGTAGGAAGAGAATGTTCAATGGGAAAAGGAACAAGGAGGGAGTAGGGATTTTAAAAAAGAATATAAAGAGCAATAGAAATAAAGTTATGCAAAGGGAGAGGGAGGAGAGATTGGAGGGAGGGGAGGGGAATGGAAAAAAAAGAATTAAGATATATTATGTACAGGTACAAATCCCCTATGATGAATGTGATTATTATGTATGTCAAAAGTGGGCCAATAAAATTAATTTTAAAGATAAATAAATGCAAAAACTCTGTGAGTACATGTTTGTAGTACATGATTGCATTCATCGTGGAGAGTTGATACATGTACCTAACACATCTTAAATTCTTTTTACCCCCTCTCCCCAAATCTCTTGGTGACCTGATTATTTGCAAATTTAAATCAGACACACATGCTTAAATATAGCATAGCTTCTCTTACATGGGAAACCAAAGTATAAATAACTCAAAGAGCAAATAAAAGATAGACTATAGGAAACAAGGAGGTAGATCTTTTTCTTCCTTTTAAACAGGACCATAATGACATTATCATACCTAATACCATTAACTATTTTATAAAGCTGATTCAACAATAGCAGGCTGAAACATGCTAGGGATTCCAAAGAAAAATCCTGGTGTTGAAAAAGACGGCAAAGAAACGCTGGTACGTGGCTTAAGATTAGTTATTAGACACCACTAAAAGTTCTATTGTGAAAGAATATTAAGAATATCGATGCGGGGAAAATGCAAGATGAATGAATATAGTAAACATTTTAAGTATGAATGGTAACGTTTTACGTGTGAGTGTGACATACATACTATGTCTCTCTGTGTAGCATATATTGATATAAACAGCCTGTCAGCTTTTCCGGGCGTCCGGGCGTGGGGCTGGGAATCCACACAACCAGAACGAAAACCTTTCTAGTGGCGCTTTTCTTCAGAGTCACTTCCCGCAAATCCGAAATGCAGACAAATACTGAGTAGGCTCACAAAATGCATGCTAAGAGAACAAAGTTTGGTGACAAAGGGTGAAACTTCTACTCTGAACCATCACATTGTTAGAAACAGAAAACGCCAGGAAGCGATCCTGGAGTTCCCAGCTAGGAAACCCTCCGCCCGCTTTTGCACCTCCCGAAGGTGCCGCAGATCACCCCAGCGCTCAGCTCTTCCAGCTGGGAGTCTATGACGTCCTAGAGAGGCGTGGGCGGCGGGGGGGGGGGGTACCAGGCCCTAGGAATGCCGGGAAGTGATGACTGAGCGCTGTGAGGTTGCGCGGTTGCCTTGTAGTCGCAGGCGGAAGCCGCAGAGGCTTCTGGGACCTTGTAGTCTCAGGCATGGGCCGCAGAGGCTTCTGGGGCTTGTAGTCTCTGGGTGTCGCGGCTCTCGGCGTCACAGCCCTCCTCCTCCTCCCAGGCTCGAGGTCCCTGGCGGCTCAGGCCCAGTCCCCACTCGCGCTGCTTCTGCAGGGCGCACCTTCGCCTTTACTTCTTGCCCACTGCCCCCGCCGCAGCTGCCCCTGCAGTGCCTTCAGGCCTCTGTCGCAGCGGGATGACAACCCCGAGTTCACCAATCCTTTTTAGGGCGGCCCACTTTACCTGAGATAAACGTCATAGAAGGGAACAGGCTCCCTTAGGGGCCTAAACCAGGTCACGTGGTCAGCATGCCGCGAGCCCCGCGCCTGCCTACAGTAGGGGAGCGCTGCCTGTGAAGGGGAGGACCTGCTCCAGCACTATTGGGACAGTGTGTGTGCCTGTACGCAATTTTCCACCCTTTGGAATCTTTAGTTTCCCCATGAGCCGCTTTTTCTGCTATTCATATCCTTCTGTGAGGCTCTAAAACAACAAAAACAAACCAACCTCACCAATCATCACCTCTTGGACAGAGGATCTTGCGTTTTGAGATGAAAAGAGGCCGGCCTTTCTTTTCCCCCTGACGGTCTTGGACGGTATCACTCCTCACCCTGCTCCCGGCACTGCTGCTGCCTAAGGGCCAGCAAAAGAAACCATGCCTATGGCAAAGACTAGGGGGAGGCCGCAGACCCATTGCTGACAGCCCCCAAACCCCCTAACCCCAGTGGGCCATGATCAGTGCTAGGGTTCCTCGTGGAGGCGCTGCAGAATGTCACAGCAGCAGTGGTCTCTGCCCTAGCATTTCTGTGGAAAGCTTTGGCAGAACAGCTGAGCCTGCCCTAGACGCCCTACTGCAGCTACACAGCAGGTGATGGCCAGCCTGCAATGGGCAGAAAACTCAGACCTACCCCAGATTCTGGATGGCTGTCACCTGAGACCTCCAGATGACCTCACTTTGAATACATTCACCTCATCGTTTTTACCACTTTGGGCAACAGTTCTTTTCTGTGCGTCTTTACAAGATGTGATCCAAAACATGGTGGGTGCTGAGTGCCATCCAACAGAAAGGCAATCTTGTAAAAACATGATAGTGTGCCCTCACCCACCTTATTACTGATCTGGCACCATGGGACTTCTGGCTCTTCCAAGTTGTGATTTATATGTCTACGGGTTTATGAACAGACATCTCTATGGGAAGAGTGTTGACAAAGTGCTTCATCTTGTCTCCTTTTATACCATGTGGAACCTCAGTCCAAGTCCTTCCTGTCTTTAGAGCAGCAGCTATGAAGCAGACTGTACTGAGAGGGAAATGTGCGTTCTCATGTCCATAATTCAGAGTACAATTCAGAAACTCTGTAATTGGCAATAATATCTGCATTATGTAGTCAAGAATAATACATACTTTTAAAAATGAAAATAATGCATTTCCCTCACATTATTATAGATAAAGATGATGATTGGATAAAATGCATATGGGCTATTGTGTCCTCATCCATCTTATTCACTGGACCTGGCACCACGGGACTTCTGGCACTTTCCCAAAGTCAAAATGACCATGAGAGGTAAATGTTTCAAATTAATTCAGGACATCAGGGCAGCCATGACAAGGTAACTAAAGACACTTATGAAAGAGGACTTCCAGAACTTCTTCAGAAAGTGGCAGGAACGATGGGATGAATGTGTTTAAAGCAAGGGAAGGTATTTTGAGAAGGAACTCCATGAGTTAGGGTTAGACCTAACACCCTAGTTGCCAGTGTTAGTCCCCTGGAAGGTGGTTTCCTAATTGCTGGTGGTTGGGATTTATCATGAAAGGGAAAGGGAGTACCTGAAGTTTATTCATTTTGGTGTGGCAGTGACTAAGGCCTGGACATAATCATTCATTTATTCAGTTTCTTGAAAAACTACTATATGTGAAATACTATTTTGTTATAAGGGTTACAAAGGGAGTAAAAAATGGTAAATTTTGTATCCTCATGTTTGCTTTGGTTAGGTTAGGAAGTTTGCATATGAAGTCAGACATGAATCAAATAATCATAAACTAGAAGTTGTGAAGGAGTTGTAAGTGCAAAATGGCTCAGTCTGGAGTCACAGAAACCACTCGAGTGAAAGACATTTGAGCCAAGAGCTTAGGGATAAAACAGGTTGCCTAGGTTGTAGTTGTATATTTTTTTATTTTCTATGTTCTTAATGCTCTGGTACTTGAGGCCTCACTGAGTTCTGTATGCCCTTTCAAGCATTTGTTATTTCTTAGAGATACCGAGCAGCTGGCTCCCAGGAAGATTTCATATGTCAACTAACCAATAGGAGCCAGAATATCCCTTCCCCTACTGTCCCTCTGGCTCATAGGCTGCTGTTTCCCTGACCTAGGGCCAAGTATCAGATGACCTGGAGCATGTGAAATGATTCAAACTAGCTAATTCTAAAATTGCATATTCTCTGATTTAAAATGTGAGTTGGGCCAGGAAGGAAGCTCCAGCAAAACTGTGGACTTCAAAGATAGAGCAGAGGAGATCTTGATTGCTGAGAAGGAACAGAAGAATATAAAATATGACCTGAGGGCATTGCAAGAAGCAGCAGGATTCCACACTTCGCAGCCCCATAATTGCAAAAGTGAAAGACTGCTTTGAGAAGACAACTACAGAGCACCATGTTCCAGAATGGTGGCAGCATAGAGAATTTGTTCCTCAGAATTAGATTCAGAGCACCCAGCAATCCAGGCACTTGACCCTTATGTCCAAGAGAGAGGGAAACCTTGCTACTCCTCCAGTGGGCAGTAGATCTTGGCATCATCCACATGGTGCTGGTTTTAGGTGCATGCAGAATGGTAGAGTTGTGGGATCAGGAAGGCTTCCACACAGATTTCAGAAGGCCTGGGAGGCCAGGCAGTGTGCCCCTGAGAGGGCAATATGTGAAGCTGTGAGTGTGAAGCCAAACATGCAGTGGAGACCCCAGAAGTTTGGAAAAGCCAGGAAAGTGGATCATCTGAGGAGAACTGCAAGGAGGGAGCAGAGCAGGCCCAAGAGAGAAGCCATGGGAGCTACAACCACCAGAAGTGACTTTGGGGAGGAGCCACCCAAGCTCTTTGGAGTTCACATCTTGCCACACAGATTGCCTTGGATGCTGCACATGGAACTACAGGACTTAATGTTTGCCTTGCTGGATTTTAGACTTGCTTTGGTCCCATGCCTTTGTATCCTCCTGTTTGTAACTTTTGGAATGGAAATATCTATCTTGTGCCATTGAATATTGGAAGTGTTTAACTTTCTTTTCATTTGTACAGGGACTCACAGCTAAGAGTTTGCCTTAAGTCTCAGAGGAGACTTGACTTGCACTTTTCAGCAATGCTGAAACTGTAAGGATTTTGGCAACTCTTGGAGATGGATTGAGTGCCTTTTGCATAAAGGAATGTGCATGAGTCTTTGGGGGGGCAGTGGCAGAATGTTATGGTTTGCGTCTAGATGTCCCCCAAAGCTTCATGCAGTTGGAGCTTTTTTTGGGAGGTGGTTGAATCTAGAGTGCGTGATTGATTCATAGTGCAATGCAAGGATTAAGGGTGCTGGGATTAAGGGTGGGTGATTGCTGGATTGGTTTACTGATTGGATTGGCACCTGGCATTCTGAAGAGCCATGAGAAGGCTAGTTGGCAGAGTAAAGGTTCTAGGAAGATGGGAAAGGAGGCTGAAGATGTTAACAAGCCATGGTGGTTAGCTTCCTATCTCTACAAACACCCCAGATAAATCAATTTAAAAGCAGAAAGCTATGTTTGGGCTCATGGTTTAAGAGGTTTTCCATCCATGGTTGCTTGGCCCTGTTGCTTTGTACCTAGAGAGTGGCACAGTGCATCATGTTGGAAGCATCTGCTGGAAGAGGTCTGTTGACCTTAAGGTGGTGGAGCTGCTCACCTTCTGGTGGTCAGAAAGGAAGAGGAAGTGGCTGAAGTCCCAACATCCCCCTCAAAGGCCATGCCCCCAGTGAACTCACTTCCTCTGAGTCCCCACCACCTCAAGGTTCCACCACCTACCAGTAGTGCCACCACCTACCAGTAGTGCCACCAGCTGGTGACCAAGACTTTACTGTGTGGGCCTTTAGGAAAGATTTAAGATCAAACCATAGCACAAGGACCTTTATACACCTTATAAGCCATGTTGAGGATATTGACTCTTACTCAGACTGAGAACTGTAAGTTTAGTTCCAATCCTGAAAGTAGAGACAATAAGAAACAGTAGAATTCATGATTCATCTCTTATGATGGTGAGCAACAGGGTAGGCATGTTCATTTGGTGAGTCTGGAAGCTCCAAATGGGATGTTCTCCTTCATTCATTTTCTTTCTTCTTAGTTTTGCTTCTTTGGAACTGTCAATATTACCTAAGCAACTATACTGTTATCTTATTTGTTGACCAAAGCTGTGTCTCACCTCATTCCCACCTTGTGATTTCTCATTGGATCAACATTACCTAAGCGGCTATACTTGTAATCTTATTTGTTGACCATTGTGTGAAATCACCAAGCTGTGCTCTCCTGAGAAATGAAGCCCCTTGCCTCAATCTTTCCCTGACCTCTACTTCAACCTATTCACCATGATATGCAGAGCTGGCTATATTGAACCAGATGCTCCCTTAATTGGCTAAAAAAAATGTGATCGAGTCTGGCTGAGATGCCAAAGTGTCTCATTATAGCATGCAGGTGAGAACTGCCCCCCCCCCGACTGATGACTGGATGGGGGCTCAAGCAAGAGCTTGTGAGATTCCAGGGCTAAGACATGAGATGACATCTCAGCTGAGGCCATGGGACTCAAAAAGAATTATACCTTCCTGGCAATAAAGGTGCTAGCCTTGCATACATCAGGCTATCTATTGTATTGCTAATTGGAGACCTCTGTGCCTGGTACAAATTTTCTGTTTCTCCTTACAGCCAATGCCTGCAAAATTTCTCTTCCCTGGCACTCTGCCCCGGCCCCCCAAAGACTCATGCACTACCCACTTCCCTAATTGAAACCAATAAAAGCCATGAGCTTTTGGACTCATTGCTTTTTGTTCCACAGAGAACACTGGTCATCCCAGAGCTCAACTGAAGATTATTCTTTGTTTGTCTTTCTTCTGCATCTGTGTGTCATATTGCTAGGTGGGAGACCTGAACACTCCATGGGGTTTTGGTAAGCCTGAGGTCAGAATGGAAGGCAGCTGTCACTCTTAGGCTGTGGTCCCATGGGCATGTCATTCACCTTTCTGAAAAGTCTGGCTCCGTAATGCAAAATGCCATTACTTGTACTCCTGTCTTTTCTACAAACCTTTTGTGATTGCTACAAGTTAAAATATTGCAAAATATTTAGGACAAAGAATATTCTATACAACATGAGATTATCTTACTGGTGTCCTCAAATCAAATCAACGAATTGCAAAGAGTCGTGACGTACATTTAAGGAAAGCTGCTCTCAGAATACTTAGGAGACTCTTTTCTGTGCCTTCTGCAATACAGTATAGACGGATACATTCTTTTTCCGGGTTTTAGAGAGTGCCATGAAATGGGGAAGGAAGGTCTGGTGGACAGGACAGAAGTTTCAGGGAGGGTCCCTAACACAAGGGTAGGGCCATACCTGTGTGCAGATTCCATCCAAGGGCTTCCTTCAACTGTGAGGTGTAATATTACTTTTGCTATTCTTTCTTCCTCTACTAGTTATTTGGGTCACTTATTGCCCTATAAAATGTGTGTCCCCACAAAATCATTCTCTCAGGTACAGTGGTCACAAAGTGTTGTAGCATCAGCAAACCACATCTGCTTCTTTCTGTGACTAATTTCCAGCCTAACAGCACTGGCTACCAGCTGTTACCCAAACCATCTGAAAGTTTTGTAACAATGTGTGGTGCATTGACAACTGGTGGTCAACTTGTAACACCCAGCTGAACTGAATCAGTGTGGTGCTGGGTGTGGAAGGCCCACCTGAGGGTTGTTGCCAATAACATAAAAAGGAGAATTAGAGAGGAAGAGGTGGTGCTGTTGATTCTCCTGGAGAAGCAGGTTGTGCTGGTTTTCCTGATATGAACTTGGCTCTTCTCATTACTGGAGGAGCTTTGGTCCTCTCTGTCTCTGAGGATGGCTGCGGTTCTTTTCGGGGGAGCTCTGGTCCTTACTTTGAGCATTGCTTCCTGGCTCCAGTGCAGATCCCTCAGCCTGCTGGCACAGATCTTTCACCCCACTGGTGCAGACTTTCTAACTTCCACCACTGACCTTTGGGCCTTCCCAGTGCAGATCCTTGATACAGACTTGCATGAGACATTGCCGTGGGCTCTGGGCCTCCAGTTGGATTCATGGAGGACATTGCCATGGGCTATAGGTCTTCAGTTGGACTTCTGCAGGACATTGCCGTGGGATCCAGGTTCTCAGCTAGATTCTCTGGGTCTCTAGTGTGGACAGATCTCCGGAACTCTTTTACATTTGACTCTTTGGGTGAATATTATAAAATAATCCTATACTATGTGTCCTGTACTATATCCTTTCCCTTGTAAACCCTGACTACAACACAATGCCACTTTCTCCTATGATCAACTCCCAACCTAAGAATGACTCTTTACTTTCCACCATGTTCAATGTCAAGGGATCATGGAATACGGAAGGCAGCTCGGAGGTCCTGGGCTAACTCTGCTGGGCGCGGTCTGCCTGGGGGCCCTGGGGCAGCACCCAGGTCACCCTAGAACTGAGGACCAGGCCTGCAGAAATGTGGTCTTCAGGCAGCACGGAGATGGGCTCAGGTCAGGACACATTTGACTCCAAACCGCCACTGCATCACCCACAAACCCACCACCGCCTTGTCAGGGACCCGTGCTGCACCTCCACGGCCTGCGCTTCTGGCACCGCTCGCCTGGCAGGAGGCTGGGCCGCACACCACGAACGCCAGGAGTCCCTCACAGAGTCCCTGACAGGGGTCCGGGGCCTGGGCCCCGAGGCCGGGGAGGGGGGACCCGGAGGACCGCAGCGCTGTCGCCGCCGCCGCGGAGGGGACCTCGCTGGGCCGGGTCCTGGCCGGAGTCTCGCTCCCAGCGGCCCAGGCCCGGGCCTGACACGCCCTCGGAACTGAGCTGGCGCGGAACCTTAGTGCGAGGGGCCTGCGGGGGCCGGAAGGGTGGGCGGGACCGCGAGGCCTCGCGCCTCTACCCCCGCCTGGTGGGTGCGCGGCAGCCTGCGCTTCACCTCGGAGTCGCGGGGCGAAAACTGGGTTAGCTTTCCATTGCTGTGACGAAAAGCCCAATGTGAACAGCGGAGGAAAGTTTATTTCGGCTCAGGGTCTCAGACATTGCACTCCATGGACAGCTGGCTCCTTAGATCTGGGTCCAGCGGCAGGCAGAAACCTCACAGCGAAGGTTGTGGCCTGGTGGAGAGATGGAGATGTTAATGAGATGTTATTGAGATGGTGACGATTCATTAGGAGCAAATAGAGGGAGTATCAGCAGTTCAGTTTTTAAAAAGGCGGGTAAAGCCAGGCATGGTGGCACATACCAGTAATCTCAGCACTTGGGAGGCTGAGGCAGGAGGATCGCCATGAGTTCAAAGCTAGTCTAGGCTACATAGTGAGTTCAAGGCCAGCCTGAACTGCATAGCGAGACCCTGTCTCAAAAACAAACAAACAAACAAACGAACAAAAACAGGTAAAAGATGCTTGTTAAGAAAGCAGTTGTATATGAGTCTGGAATTTTAAAGAGTTTGGAAAATCACCAGAAAAGAACAAGCTCTGCCGAGAGACAATGGCTTTTTGTTTGTTTGTTTGTTTGTTTTTTGTTTTTAAGACAGGGTCTTGCTATGCAATACAGGCTGGCCTTGAACTCACTATGTAGCCCAAGCTGGCCTCAAGCTTGCAACAATCCTCCTGCCTCAGTCTCCCAAATTCTGGGATTACAGGCATGTGCCACCATGCCCAGCAAGACACTGACTTTATTTATTTATTTATTTAGGGTTTTTGAGATAGGGTATCACTATGTAGCCCAGACTGGCCTCAAACTCACCGAGATCCTCATGCCTCTGCCTCCCCAGTGCTGGGATTACAGGCGTGCACCACCACACCTGGCTGAGACACTGGCTTTTAAAGCCCAGAGCTGTTAACATCTAGGAAGCACTATTTGCCAGTTGATGATTTTTATCTGACTTGAGCAAGAACCATCAGATGATTGGTAACATCTTAGAATCCTGTGTGGGGGTCCTGAAACAGAGAGCAGACAAAGGTGATGGTCATCAGAGGCTCAGGAACCAGCCTATGTCTGATTTCCCTCTTATGTGTGCCTAGGAATCCATGCCAGCCAATGACATTGCTAAGTACTGACTTTCCATGTTTTTTAGATTACTGATGCAAGTTGTATCTATCCTTTAGAAGAATTTCAGTTTATGATGAAAAATGTTATACGTTCCTGAAAAGATATGGGGTTACTACATTTATCAAAATTCTTTTAGAGGGGTAAGAACATCGCAAAAGCAGGGCTACACACAGTCATCTTGACAGTCTTGCTTTAATAACTTGCTTTTTACCAAGAAAAAACAAATTGAAGGTTTAATCAAATTTGGCAGATATTTATGATTGCCCTCCACTGGTTGCTTCCCATTTGTCTTGTACTTTTGTTATGTTTTTAAATTTTATTTGTATCTCATTGGTTGGTTGGTTATTTCTTGGTGCCAATTGAATAGGATAATGATGACAGATTTAACTGCACATTCTATAAATGTTAGGAGCAATCAGTTTTCTTTATTTTCCCTTCCCACAAACTGTACACAATTAAGGATTGTTTTCTTGATGCTATTTTCATTCTTCTCAGACCTGAATAAAACAAGGGTGGGTGAGTTGAGTATGTGGATTTTAAATGTCTACTCAATTACCTTTCCAGTGAAGAACCACTTTACAGTACCATTGGACTGTGACAGTCATTTATCCCATTCTTAGGTAGAGGCCAACTTGACCTACAGGGCCTGGATAGCTCAATTGGTAGAGCATCAGACTTTTAATCTGAGGGTTCAGGGTTCAAGTCCCTGTTCAGGCATCCCCTTCAGTATTTTCTTAAAATATTCTTTAACTTTCTTTTTCCTTAGAGAAATGTAAGTTAAAGTGTAACAGCATTTATCTGCCTAGAGTGAGGAATGCCAGGACACCAGCTCAATCTCAGCCAGTTACTAAGATTTCCTTAGAGTCATCTATTCCATGCATATGATTTTAGCAGTTTTTAAATAATAACTTTGTGAGGAATGCACAGTACAAAATTTACAGCCCATGAAAAACAGGGCACCACCTCTGGAATAGAGTGCTTTAAAAATTGAATTTGAAACAACTACGAGTGAAATATTCATCATGTCAAAATACAAGTTTTATCCCCTCACAACTGAGCTACTTAGCAGATGGCATGATCTTTCCTGTAATCTATGGCCACCATCACATTCTAATGATAAGCACAAAGGGCAGGAAGCTGTTTAAAAAATGCTACACTAGGATAAAATATTCAACCTACCCGGAAAGTGTGTTGATAATGTAGTCGACAGTAGAGGGGATTCTATTTTTTCAAAAATATGTGTCCTGCTGTCTAGTGAAGGATGGTATTCACACCATTTACCGCTGACACAATAATGTACACAGAAAATTTAGAGAACATTTAAAAGTACAGAATGAGTTCAGCAAGAGAAAGGATAATCTTAGCTTATTAAAAAAAAAAGTAAGATGAGGATGTAGCTTAGTGGTCCACGATTTACACCACATACACAAGGCCCTGGCTTCAATCCCAGCTCTAAAACAAAAACTAAAATCAAGTGTGTAGTGGTGGCCCCAGGAGGATTGGGATTGCTTCACAGCGTCTCCCGCACATTTCTTTGACCTGGAAGAGCTGAGCCATTTCTGATGCCATTGTATGTGTGACTGTATCTTTCACAGTGGTTTGTGGCTCAGAGGTGAAAGAGTATAAAATCACTTGGGGGTGATTCTGTTGTGTTGTGCTGAGGATCAAACTCAGAGCCTGGGGCAGGTAGGCAAGCTCTGTACCAATGAGCTACAGCCCCGTCCATGTCTGATATTTTAATAAATGAAACAGAATACTAATGGGAAATACAGCCCATGCAGCAAAGTGGACACACACTTCTCTGCACACAAATAAAATATATGTAGATATTTGTATATTATATCGAGCTGTAATTTTATGTTTTTCTGACTCTGGGTTGCAGTTTTAAAAAATGGAAAAAACAGAAAAGACATTTTTGAGCGACATAATTAGAAGATGGCAGCAGCTCCTTGAGGCGACTATCTGGGCGGTAGTCAAAGGCCAAGCGGGACCTCAGGTTCGCTTTCCTCGTATTCAGAATCTGCGACGGAGACCTGGCGTCTCGGCTCCGTCCGCCTTAAGTATGGTCAAAGGTTCGGGATCTGAGGGCGCCCCGTTCCTGGCCTTGGCCTGAGGAATCCTTCCTCCATCCACTGGGATTCCTCAAGGCCAGGAGTCAGCCGCGAGGCAACGGGCGACATCATCCCGTCCCCTGGCCTCTTACTCTGTCCCCCGTCCTCTGTCCCCCATGCTGTCCTCTGTCCTTGTTCCCCATCCTCCGTTCCCTGCCTCCCGATCCCATTCTCTGTTCTTATCCCCTGCCCTGTCCTCATTCTCTATCCTCTGCCCCCCATCCTGTCCCCCATCCTCCGTCCCCCCATCCTCTGTCCCGGGTCCTCTGTCCCTGCCTCCCATTCTCTATCCCCTGTCCCCCATCCTCTGTTCCCCGGCCCTCTGTCCCTGTCCCCCCACCCCATCCCCTGTCCCCCGGCCCTGTCCCCCGGCCCCAGGGCGCCGTCGCTGGGGTGCGCGGGCTCCTGGGGGAGGGGGCCCTGGGTCCTCAGCTCCTGATTCTTGGTTTCCTGGTTTGGACGAACAACCCCAAGCAGAACCTGATCCGCCACGTTGCGACTCGGGCTATGAGCCCGGGTTGTTCCCTTTGGGGCACTGCCCCTTGCTAATAAAGAATCCCTCTGGGCCCGGCGACCTCCGCGAGGCTTCCGACCAAGGGGGGTCAGGGCGCATGCGCGGGACGCGGAGCAGGGCCATGCGCGATGGCTTTCACTGAAAGCGGAGGAGGCGACACCCGTGCCATATGGAGCAGAGTGGCGCAGCGGAAGCGTGCTGGGCCCATAACCCAGAGGTCGATGGATCGAAACCATCCTCTGCTAGGCTTTTTACAGGCTGCGCAAAGCGATCCCATTTTGAAATCCTGCTATCTTCGGCTCTCCCTGTGGATCTAGAAATTCTTCCTTCCTATCTTCCTGTGAAATCCCTTCTCTCCCACCAGTCAAGGGACCACGGTGCCATTGTCTGCCTTTGTCCGTTTGGCTCCGCGGAGCACTCACAGCTACACGCCTAGAAGCGGGTATCAAACGCCTCTCAGCAGCGCACCTCCCGGGAGCAACAGAGAAACTCTGAGAGGCCAAAGCCAGGCCGTGGGTTTGTGCACAGAAGTGGGTGGCCACGCGAGACAGGCGGCACAGAGGTGTGGCGGCGCCCAAGGGCGTGCTTGTCCCAAAAATGATGTAAAAAGTCTTCCTGTGTTTTTCTTCCCCTATCCTTTGATAGAGTTTGTACCAGACTGGCTGGGTTTCTGTTTTGTTTATTGTTTTTAAAGTCTCTTTTAAAGCTTTTAAATTAAAACGTCACCCAGGTGAGACGAGGTTCCCGGTGAGACAAGGCTCTACTGTGGGAACTCAGCAAGGCAAGCTCTCCCACCCACTTCCTGCACCCTGGCCGTGGCAGGGGCAGGTCCCCGGGAGACAGGGACTCTCCCCCGGACAGAGCCTGGCCTTGACCCAAGCCAGCCTTTCGGTGCTGTCAACCCCCATTCCTAGGTGGGGACAGGGGTGACGAGAAGAGAGGCAGTCGAGCCGCTGAGCCACTGAGGGTCTCTGCCAGCAGTCGGGGCTGGAGGAGGAGATGGGCAGGAGCCCTGGTTGTTTGATTTTTGTTTTTTACTTTGTTGACATTTTATATCACATAATTGGTTTTCAAATGTTAAAAAATCTTGCATTTCTGGGATTAGATCCCACATAGTCGCAGTACCTAATTCTTTTTACATGTCCTTAGACGCAGTTTGATAGTATTTTGTGGAGGGTTTTGGATCCACACCCACAAGAGACTTTGGTCTGTAGTTTTCTTTCCTTGTGCTGGCTTTGTCTGGCTTTGGCATAAGAATCCTGGCCTCATGGAATTGATGTAAATTAACTGATATAAGTTCTCTGAGTGTTTGGTAGAATTCAACAATAAAGCCACTTAGGTTGTATTTTCTGTTGCACAAAGCTTTTTTACTACTGGTTCACCTCTACATATTGTTCAGATTGTCTGTTTCCTCGAGTCAGTTTCAGTAGTTGACATATTTATAGGAATTTGCTCATTTCATCTAAATTTTCTAACTCCTTTGTTCCCTTACGGATAGCACACTTCGTTTTAGTGATAAACAGCATTGCGTTGCACGATGTACCACAGTTCGTTCGTGCACTTAGCTGTTGTATTAGCCTTCCTGCGGCTGTTTTCATTTGCGATTTCTAATGACAGATGAGGGACATATATTCATACTGCTTTCCAACTGTGGATCCTGTTTGGTAGGATATCTCTGTTCAGATCTTTCGCTCGTTAATTTTATTTTTTTTTAACTTATTGTGAATTTTTAAAATGTGTTTTGCAAACGTTTTCACCTAGTCCGTGGCTTGTGTTTTCTTTCTTGTAACAAGAGAGAACATGAAATGGCTCAAGGCAGGGACTGTTCTGCAGATGGAGGGCTCTGCCAGGCGAGCAGACATTTCGGTCCCTTTGCCCACCTCCGTGGACGGCGAGGGCGGTGGGGGCAGCGGAAGAAGCTGGGGTCCTCAGTCGCGCGCCCCTCCGTGCCTGCGCCCCGCCGTCCCTCGCGCCCGGGTCCCAACCGTCCCCCAGCCGGTTCAGCAGACGCTGGGAGCGCAGCGGCCGAACTCCTCGCCGCGCCATGGGCTGTGTCCTGGTCCGGCCGCCGGCCTAGCCGCGGTCTCCACCCGGCCACCGCGACCCGCTCGAGGGCCCGGGAGCGCGCGCTCAGCCCGTGTACCGGGTGGGCCGCGTCCAGCAGGCGCTGCGCGCCCAACACGTCCTTCGCGCCCACGCCGCCCCACGGCCGCTCCCCGGCCCGGGTCCCGGTCCCGGTCCCGGTCCTCCTTCCCGGGCCGCGGTGGCCATCGAGGCCAGGCTGCGCCTCGGCCTGCGCCGGGGCCGCGACTCCGCCGCGCCCGCGCCGCCCTCGGCCGGCTGGGACGGCTTCCTGCGGCGCACCATCTGGTCCCTGCGGCACCCGGGGGCCGTGCGCAGCCCCGTGACCGTCCAGATCTGCCCCTGGGAGCAGAGAGGGCCCGCGTCTCTGTCGTCGGCGCCTGTGATCCACTGTGCGGGGCCCTCGGAGCCTGAACTGCACACCCCGCAAGACCGCGAGGGCTCGGACCCGCACGGCGAGCGCATCGCGGCCCGTCCGTCGGCCTTCACGCCCCTGGCGAAGCGGGGCGCCCTCGTCGCCTTCGTGCCGAGGCCCGGGCCCCTGCCAGAGCCCCTGGGCGCCACCGGCCCAGCTCCCCGCGCCCCTGCGCGCTCCGCGGCCTGCGCGCACCCTGGGGGCCCCCTCGGGGCCAAGAGGAATGCGATCCGCAGCTCCTACAGCTCCACCCGGCCTGGCCCAGCGCCCGCCAAGAGAGGCCTCCCCGTGTTGTCACCCGAGATCCCGGAGTGGCCGCTGAGAAAGAGAGAAAAAGGCCGTCCGTCCCCGTCTGTGAGCCGGCCGGCAGCTCGCAGCGCCTCCTCAGGAACAGCAGGGCGCCCTGGGCCACAAAGTGAGAAGACCCCACAGCTGCCACCCCGCCCTGGGGACCTGCTGCCCGAGACCGCACCTCCCGAGCGTGGCTCTGATGAGGACTGGACCTTGGGGAAGAAAGACGGACAGGATGCCACGAAAGCCACCGCAGACTCCACCCCCGAGGCCTGGCCTGGCACCCCACCCCACCAGTGCGTCGCTCTGCCTTTCCCAGGGACAGCACCCACGGGCGCAGATGCTCAGCTGGGCAGCCTAGAGAAGACGTCTCCAGTCCTGCCAGCGCCCCTGGGGTACGCACAGTCAGAGGCCCTTCCTGCCCGCTCTCCAGGCTCCAGGCAGGCAGCTGTTCCCAGGTCGCCAGGCACTGTCACCACCTGGCCGGCTCCCAGCCTTCCGGCTCCCGGGTCTGCCCTGCCCCCAGACCCACCTGTCACTACCCCCGCTGCACCCTCTTCTCAAAGCACTCTGTTTGGGGTGAGGGGTAGCCCAGCACCCCATCTTCCTGCACCCACACCTCCTGCGGCAACTCCTGCTGACTCCCTGTTAAAACCAGTTTTGGGGTCCCTTCCCGGTAGTGAGACGGCAGGCTCCTCAGATCCCAGCGTCGTGGTCGTGGCAGTACCACCTCTGGGGGTTTCGCTGTGCACAGCTCCGTGCATCCTGACACTGGCCTTCAAGCCCGTCTTCGCCCCCCTTAGCCCTGTGCCTGCCCTAGCTGCTTTTTCCCCCGGGCAGCCCTCTCCTCCGCCTGCCCCCGCCGCAGCTCAGCTCTCCCTTGGCCTGGTCCTGTCCACCTCACCAGCTGGCACATGCCAAGACCCTGCTGCCCAGCCGCCTCAGGATTCTAGCAGAGTGGTCCCAGGCCTCAAGCTCCTGCCACACACCGGGGCAGCCGGCTTCTCCCCAGACACGGGCTTGATTTTCCCACCTCGGCAGCCTCCTTCCCTCCCCACTGTGTACAGAGTTGCTGTTGGCAGCCAGGATCCTAGTGGTGCCCACGTCACCCCTGGCAGTAGTGCGGCTGATTCTAAGGGTGCGCGGAGCTCACTGTCTGCCTCAGCCCTTGTATGCACCCATGCACCCACACTGTCACTCAGCCTCTCTAGCCTGACTCCTACATCCCCAGGAGTTGCCCCCCAGCCTGCATTTGGGGCCACAGATGGGCAGAAACAAGGTGCTGCCCAGCCGGCTCTCACCCCAAGCTTCGGTAGCCCACTCCTTTCTAGGAACTGGGCAGTGGTGCCTCCAGCCCCTGGGCCAGCGCTAGCTGGGCCAGGGCTCAGCATTTCCACACAGGTGGCCCTCGGGGGCGGGGTGCTCTCAGCCTCCACTTTGCAGGTCCCCGCTCGCAGCCCACTGGGCTTTGCCTTTGGCCAGATGAGTCCAGTCAGTAGCTTTGAGGGTGCCACCCAGAGCCACCAGGGTGGGGCTGGGGGCCCAGTGTTTGGCAGCATGGCCCCTCGACCTTTTGCCTTTGGCGGATCAGTGACCCCTATGGAGTGTGGGGAGCCAGGGAGCATTGTGAGCTCCGACAGAGGGGGCAGCTCCACCTCTGGGGCTCTCAGCGTGGGAGGAGCAGTGCTGAGTGGGGTCACCAGGACCCAGACCACCTTGGAAGAAGGGCGGGGCCAGAACCTTCAGTGCCCTCCCAGCCAGGCCTTGCCTTCCTCCTTGGGGAGGACCGGCTCTTCTGCAAGGAAGCCTGCTCTTGGGGTCCCTTCCACTGCTCCCCTTGCACAGAGCAGCCGGCTGCCGGGACCAGCAAAGTCGGGCAGCAGCGCTGGCTCTGGGGTGGGGTCGACGCCATCTCAGGGCTCTGTCGGCAGGGGCAGGGATCCTTTCAGGTCTCCAGCCTGTTTGTTTTCCATTGGTGCAAATCCAAAAAGCCCAAGGAGCCGGGAGCAGGGGCGTTCCCAGAGGCATCACGCCCACAGGAAATAGAGGTTTCTTTCTCACCCGGAGCCCAGTTAGACCTCAGCTTTGCTGTGAGAGCCTTAGTTTCTCCCGTCCTCTAAATCGAATACTCTTAGATCTAAAGAGAAAGTGCTGGATGTCCCCTGGCCCCTAATCCACACACTTGAGGATAGTGCAGGACCATCAACCACGGAGTGGTGACGCAGAGTGACCCTCGCCCCCGTCCTGCGTGCCCAGGCTGGTCACCACCTCCTGCTTTTCCATGGCAGCCCAGCACATTGGCATCTTTGGGATGAGGACCAGATTCTCCCTAATCTCCCTAGGAAAATGGTTCCCCGTCTTTGGTCCCTCAGGAGTGGATTTCTCATTTCTGGCTGCTCGTTCCTCAGCCGGTTCTTGAGCTTTTGGGGTAGTGTGACCTGCAGGCGGCTTTCCTCGGAAGCTCAGCAGGCAGCTCTAGGGCGCTGCTCTTGTTGAGCTACTTCCCCCACCAGGTTTTAGTTTATCTTTACCCCAAAGATATGGCGGCCCACCTCATGTGCCTCTCTGCCAATTTAACCTATGAAAGATGAGTGGGTGGGAACTTGGCCTGTCGGACACAGAGCCATTCCTCATTCCAAGACAGGCACACTGGAACAGTTTTTCTGCGGGCTTGGAGTGGGCGGGGACCTCGCTGGTCACCATCTCCCCTCTGGCCACACTCCACGATGCACGGAGACTCGTTCTCTGTGCCTTGTCAGATGCTGATGTGGAGCTTTCCGTCGGGCTCCACTTTGAAGGGTGGCTTCTTGGGATGCAGTGGCGCCAGGGCAAGAGACAGGGAGGTGGCACCATGCTGCTGCTCCTGCACTTCGGCTCTGACCCCTCCGGACCTCGTCAGATCCCCCCTCTGCATTCACACATCAGCCAGAGAGGGTAGGCAGGGGAGGAGCCCTCGGGCCTGGCCAGAGCAGGGAAAGTGGGAACAGCAGGTGTCTAGTTGGAGCTGTGGAGGCCTCCAAGGGAGCAGCGACATGTTCCTGTGCGCTTCTGCCATCCTGACCTGCTCCAAAAGGCAAGAATTACTTCCTTATCTTCTATTTCATGAATGTCTTGGAAGAGGTCTAACTGGAAATACATGCAATATTAAATGAATGGTAAAATAAAAAATTGTTGAAATAAACCTGTGATGTAAGAATTACTGTTGAACTTGAATGGACACAGGAGCGGAAAGATGTTAAGAAACTTGCCCAAGCCCATCCAGTTCACAAAAGCTAGGTTTGGAATTTAAACTCTAGTGACTCCATTTCTCCCTCCCTGGAGCACAGCTCCAGGTGTATCTGACTCTAAATACCTGCACTGTTATGAGGAGGCCTTCCACATGCAGGACTGCCGACAGGAAGTGTGTCCGGCCTCTGCTGCCCCTGCAGCCTCTCCTGAGGCTCTGTGTCCTGGGATGTGCTTTTCCTTGGGCACACACAGGGCAGACAGCTGCCTGGGGACCACCACTCAGTGTGGACCTGTGAAGTACGGTGGTGACCCCAACACAGGAGGCAAGGCCTGGGATGCGGGAGCAGGGAAGAGGTTGCCTCACCTAAGAACTGTGGGCTTCAGGCACTGGGGTGGGCACTGCCATCCAGGCACAAGCCCTGTACACAAGCAGGTGAGGCACATGGGTGAAAGGAACAGGACAACTGGGGGGAGCTGGGGGTGAGCAGGTGCAGGTCTCAACCCGGTTCAAAACCGTGCAGTGCAGCATGGCTGGTGCCCTACATACAACCAACACACGGGAGGATTTGAGCAGGACAGAGACAAGTCCATACTTGGGTTTTCGATCGCCCTGGTTGCAATGTAACAAAGGACTCACATGGGAAGGACGAAGGCCTGGAGATGTGGGGGAGACTCTGTGGACCACCTGCCATCTCCCCAGTGTCTTGGGCTGCTGCTTGGCCACAAGATTAGGACACAGCCCCCCATAGCTGCAACCTGGACCTCCAGCAGATGGAAGGAGCAGTGTGGCCTCGGTCTGCAAGGTCACCCTGCCTCTCTAGGTCCGGCCATCCCTCTCCCTCCAGCTCCTGCCATGATGACCCTGGAGCCACCCGTCAGGTAGCAGTGCATGAGGAAGCCAGGTAAAACCATGGTGGGGAAGCAGTACTTACAGGCAGAGCTTGGTGGTCACGCACAAACACAGGCATGCAGACACACACAAGCAGGCATCTCTAAGGACTGCGCATCGCTCAATTCCGTCTAAATGATGAGCTGTGGTGATCAAGGACACTTGGTGTTTCCAGGAGAGAGGGAGAGCGGGACGGGTGAAGTCAGGTCCTCCTGACGCACATTCAGCTTTTGGCCCTGTCTGGAGGCTGCAGAACCTGCGTGCACACTGCCTCGGGCCACGTGGCATTCCGCCCCAGGCCCCTCTATGTGGGCTTTCATGCGTCTGCTTTAAGAAAGTCTATTTACTCCCTTGCATTTCCTCCCTAGAGTTTTGGCACTTCTCTCATTGCACTGTATTGTTAAGCAAGTTTGGACCTCCTCTTGGTCTGACAGCTGAGCCCCCACATGGAGAATTGATTGCTCCACCCAGCCTTGGAGTAGGCATCTCTGTCCTCGCCGACCCGGGTGCCGCTGTGCTGCGGCGTCAGTTGTGTAATGATGTATCAGGACCAAGGTGTTCTCATGACCATGGGTTTATCAGGAAAAGTTAGTGTTCTCTGAAAATGGAAATTTTATTTTCCACAGACCTATAGTCTCGTATTATTAGGGCAAGAGTATCTCCATTTTGTTTCTTAGCCTCTGAATTTAACTAATAGGTAAAACTTTTAGATGAACTTCAGTCTCACTGCCCTTTCTGTAGCCATAAAACTATAAAAAGGAGAAACAAAAGGTGCTATCACAAACAAACAGTTTTTTATCACTGTCCTGTGGTCATAAAACCATAGAAGGGGAAACAAATGGTTTTAGCACAGGATGGTACCCGTTACCCTCATTCCCTGTGTTAATTAACCTGACGTTTGAGAAGAACCTTGTAAAATTCCAAAGAAATGATATAGTAAAGAATGCAGTTTCTATGGCAACAAAGGACTTTTTTGTAAGGCCTCCAAACGTGTATTTAAGGAGGGGGACACAAAAGCTAGGGGTCAGCGTCTGCTGTCCCCGGCCAGCTCCAATTAAAGGGTTCGCTTGTCTCTCGAAATCGTCTTTTGGTGAGTGAATCTTGTGATTTTGCGGTGACAATAATTGTTCACACATTGCACTGTCATGTGCGTAGTCCATTCGCCTCCTGTCCTTGTGCACAGAAGCGTCCCTTCTTCTCCCTATGGTGTGCTTTCCGCGTGGAATCAGTTTCCCCATTTTCTTCTCTCTGTTTGCTATCTTTAGCCTATCTGACCTCATTTCCTACCAGCATTTAAGCATGCTCAAGTTGTACCTTAAATTCTAGCAAACTGTAAAAGTCTGCTGCATGACTCCACCTCAGCATCTTCCACTCCCCTTCACAGTGCAATTGTCATATTTCCTGTCTCCGCTTGCATGGCCCTGAGGATCTGCGATCCAGTGCTCTCTGCCTTTGGCCTCTACTGTTACCTAAACCATAGTTCACTATGTTCACCACTGAGCTCCCCTCAGTCCAGGGGACAGATTTGTCTTTATCTTTCTACTTCCCTCCCAGGAGCTTTTGAAATGTCTCCTCAGCAATGGAGACTGGTTTCTCTCCATCCTTTCTTGCCCTTCCTCAGGGACCCTTTTGTATTTTCAAGTCCAAACTTAAAAGAAGGCTGTTATTCAAGTTCCGGTCATTAGTCCTTTTTGTCCCTTGCCAGTATTCTCTACCTGGACAGCTTTGTCACTGCCCAGAATTTCGTTCTGTGCCGGTTCTTCTAGCATCTTCAGCCCAGAAGTCACAGTGCTTAGGTTCCTGTGTATGTTTATACCCTGCCCTGTGGTGAGGTGAGAGTCTTGGCTATTCTGTACAAGGCATGATCAAAATATACAGTGAATGTTTAAATTTAAAAAATTTCTTATAGTAAAAGATACATTTCTCCTCACTTTGAACACACTCATCCTATTGTTCTTGGCACTTTCTGAGGCAGTTCTGGAAGTCCTCTTTCATGAGTGTCTTTAGAAGTTTAATGAAAAATACGGTGAATGCTGCTGCTGAGTGCCATCCAATGGGAAGATAAAATCATAAAACATGACGCTGTGTCCTCATCCACCTTAGTCACCAGATCTGGCTCTTCCCCAAAATCAAAATGAAAGGTAAACTGAATTAATTCAGTTGTACCATCAGGGCAGCCAGGATGGTACAACTAAAAGGACTCCTGAAAGAGGACTTCCAGAACTGCTTCAGAAAGTGGCAAGAACCATGGGTTACACGTGACTGAAGTCAGGGAGAAGATATCAAGGGGGATTGATGGCAACGTGCCTTTTACTATAAGAAACTTATAACATTTAAACATCACAAACTTGATTTCTTGTGTGTCTAACCCTGATCAAGAAAGACAAAAAATAATATCTTCATGCTTAGATTGTCAGAAAGAAGGAAGCCTTTTTCTGGGGTGGAAGACAGAAGTATCACTAAGAAAATCACTGACAGATGCTCAAAACTTCTCTAAAAATGCACTTCCTCCAATCTCTATAAGTGTATTAAGCTTGTTTTTTGTCCCATCCTTTCTTGCCATACCTGCCCTGCTCATTTCAAAAGAAAGGCAAATCTTACTCTTTCTTACTTGGGAAGAGGTGGCAATTTTTTTTTTTTTTTGTGGGTACCGGGGGTCAACCTCAGGACCTCGCACGCCAGCAGGCGCCCGTGCCGCCGAGCGATATCACTGGCCCAAGGTGGCAAGTTTTCCACTGATTTCCAATGGATCAGCATTATATTTTCTAGTGAATGGAATGCACACAAATCTCTGGTATGTTAGGGTTTTTTTTTCTTTTTCATGAGAAGGAAAAGTATTTTTACTTCTGTCCAAGGGCTGTATTACACGTGTGCTTGGTAGGAGTGTCCTGCTTCTTGTCCTTTATTCAATTCTATGCGTGATTCTTAAAGCGCGGATCAAATTAATGGAATGCCTCATGAGCTCTTCTTTAACGCAATGTGGCAATAATTACGAAAACACAATTTTATCTCCACATCTATACACTAGGTTTTTTTTTTTTGTGGCTACTGGGGGTCGACCTCAGGACCTCGCACGCCAGCAGGCACCCGTGCCGCTGAGCGATATCACCGGCCCTTTATTCGTATGTGGGTTCCAGGAGTCGAACTCAGGACCTTGCGCTTGCCAGGCAGGCGCTTACGCCGCTGAGCCATCTCACCGGCCCTATACACTAGTTTTATGTGGACTTTATGAAAAAAAAGAAGCAAAGAAGTTAAATATAAAAGGAAGTATAAATATAAGTAGGAAGTGGAATGCATTAAATTTTTAAGGTTTATGCAGTGGAATTCCATGGACAGACTTGGGTGAGGCTGGAAGAGGAAGGCCTAGTAAGATATTTGCAAAATATTTTTTGAGAAAAATGTTTTAATTAGATCACTCTTTAGCAAGTCTTTACCTATGGCAAGAAAATATAAATTCTTCTAAACAATAAGACCCCTGAGTAATAAGGATTTACACCTCCCCCCAAAATCAAATGAAAAAAGAAATTAGGCCATGAAGGGAACGTGTGTTCTTCCTCTACTTTGCTGCTTTGAGGATGTTCATTTTTGGAGGTCCCCTAGACAGGATGTCTGCAACCATTTCCCACACTGGCCTCAAAAAAGTATTTTTCCCAAATATAAACAAAGGCCAAGGGTGGGAGATTGGTTGGACACCTACAGCACATGACAGAGTGCTACCATGCAGCGGGCAGAACAGAGAAGGTAAGGCGTCTGTTAACTGATAGGAGCAATTTCCAGGTGAAGTTGTTAAATTCAGAAAAAGCAAAGTGCAAACGACCGTATTACTTTTGTGTGATGAAAGAAAGAAGGGGAAATAATAAGACATACACATAGATTAATCAGAAAGCAATGACGTCAGTTACTAAAAGGGCAGTGCAGGGGCAGAGAGAACAGGGTGGAAAGGATACCTGAAGTGAAGCACTGCTTTTGTTGTTGTTGTTGTTGTTGTTACAGGAAGGGGAAAACAAAACTGAAAGTGAAGTGAAAGAAACGATCTTGAATATATTATGTCATATTAAGGGACAAAAAGAAAGAACTGAATCAAGTTATTTTTAACACAGTATCTAGAGCAGGGTGAGAAGTACAAACAAAGCCTGGACTCTAACTGATTTTAAAGCCTGGACTCTTCTCCTCATTAAGAAATGAGAAGGCAAGTAGGGACAGATCAGAACCGAAAATTTCATTGTGAGCTCATGAATATTAAAATGTGCATATGTGTGCATCCACGCGTGTGTGCACGGGGAGCTATGTGCATATTTGTTGTGTACGTGTATTCACAGATACGTATTTCCTAGATATTCTTGCTAAATGGTCCTAGTAGCAAAGATACCTGAGGGGCGATAAGCACAGCTGGACCTGGATATGGTCTCTAAGGTCACTGATCACTCAGAGGTCACCTCTGAGGAACAGCTGACTCCGGGGCTTGTACGGGGCAGGTGCAGTCGAGCCTGGAACTCGTTATACGTGAAATTCAACACATCCAAAAACCGTGAGGGCGGAACAGCACAAGGACACACTGGGTGTGCGTTGGGGAGCTGATATCCAGGCTTTTATGGAGAACAGGCTTATGTTGAAGGGGAGAGGTTTTTTTTTTTTTTTTGTAAAGGATATTACTGGGTCAGTTAAGAAAATCGGGGACAACTCATTTGGGACCACTCCTTTCTCTCAGGAGCTATCTATTCCCCATTCCTAGTCCCCATTCCTTTTTCCAATAAATTTTCCTACTCTTAAAAAATAATTGTAATACAGGTGAGGGATTTATTCAGTAGTATATCGAATTAAATATGTGAGATTGGTAATTATACTATTGTTATATAACACTATAGATATAGATATTTTTTTTCTGGGTACTGGGGGTCAACCTCAGGACCTCACACGCCAGCAGGCGCCCGTGCCGCTGAGCGATATCACCGGCCCCTTTTTTGTATGTGGGTTCCGGGAGTCGAACTCAGGACCTCGCGCTTGCCAGGCAGGCGCTTATGCTGCTGAACCATCTCACCGGCCCAACACTATATTTTTAGAAAATAGTTAAAAGCAAATGACCATGATACATATAACTTAATCTTAAGTGATTAGGGTCATATATATATATATATTTAAATCAGGATTCACCTATTTAGTCCTTTTCTCTCTCTCTTTTTCCATATATATGGGTATCTTTGTACTATTATTGTTGCATATTTCTCATAAGTTTGAAATTAACTCTCAAATGAAAAGTTTAAAAGCTTTTTAATGCAAATTGAAAGAGGTGAAAATTGTATAATGAACACTCAAGTCAGCTTAGGCAAAGTAGCAATATTTTGTCAATGTTGTTCCCTCTATTACTCTTCCATACCAAGTATTTTAAAGCAAATCTAAGACAGGAGATTCCAAAGCACATTGTTGTGACAATAAACAAAGATAAGAATTATTGATGGGGTCCCCAGACACCACAAGGGAGGAGCCCTCTGCCTGCAGGTGGCCAAGAGCCAGAAGCAGTAAATCTTAGACTTACTGAATCAGACTCACTCTGCTCAGACCTGCAAGAACCCTACCCGAGGGGTGCCGGAGGGGGAGAGGCAAAGCGCAAGGCAGTGGTGACTTCCTGACCTTAAGAAGAAAAGGCAGACAATTCTTTCAAGGGAGGAAAACCCGACGAGGGTGGGATTCGAACCCACGCGTGCAGAGCACAATGGATTAGCAGTCCATCGCCTTAACCACTCGGCCACCTCGTCCTACATTGCTCTTTATCCAGGATCCTTTAGGACATTCTTTTGGCAAAACCTGCCAGTGATTCCCGGGATTTGGATACTACAGTGCTGTCTTTCAACCCGCAGTCGCCTTGAAGAATTCTCACCCACGCTGAGTTCTCCACCCTCCTCCGGAGAGCATCCGCACCAGCAGGACCGCACCTGCAGCCCCATCTGTCCTCGCCTCCCAGCACCTGCACCTGCACGCTGTCGCCTCCGCATCCTCCCATTGCGCTCCCTCCTGGCACCTGCCCAGTCCTCCGGGAACTCCTCAGATCTCCTTAGACGTACAGTCCTTCCTAATGAGAGAGCTTTGCAAGAAACGTTTCCCACCTGCACGCGTGTCTGCATTCTCCACCTGCCCCAGAGTCATCCCGATGCCTCACTACCTGTGTCAGCTGCGCTCACCCCATCACGACACGCTGCAGCAGAGAACCCTGGTATAAACCCAAATCTAGATTTTTAGTTATCTCCCCTGTCCAAAAATCTCTAAGTATCCTAAGCTTTTTTTTTTTTTTCTGGGATGAATTTACATGTAACGGTAGCACACAATAAAAGACATCAATAGACATTTTGAGAATAATTTATTATATATAAAAAAATCATGTACGAGGCTTTGGAAACCCAGCTTCTGATGGAGCTGAGAACAGTTTCCCCTCAATTCATGCGGCTGTGGAGGAAAATTTATGCTGCGATGAGACGGTTCTGTGGGAACTGACAGCAAAAGGGTCAGCAGCGTACGGCTGTGCTTGAGTCCAGGCGTGTAAAATGTGTTTTTGTGATTAAGGTAGATTCTTCAACACGTTTTCATTCCACCTAGATTTAATAAATAAATAAATAAACAAATAAATAAATAAATAAATAGAGGCGAATGAAAGTGATAGCGAGCAGATTTGGGACTACATAAAAATATAAAATATGGATACCCATATCTTTGACAAATAATGAATAAATGTAAAAAATCGAAGCACTAATTTTCCACAGATATGGACGTTCCCTTTCATTGAGGGAACGTAGGGTGTAACGTCATTGGTCGGAAGTCACCGAGGAATTTGTCGCCTCCTCCCCCACGAAATCACGCGGAACTCGCCACGGAGCCCCAGCTCTGCGCCAGGCCGCGAGCCTTTGGGGACCCCAGCTCCTGGTCGCCCTCTTCTGTCGCAGGAAGACGTCGCGCGTGGGGACAGCTTGCGGGGCGGCGGCGCGTGTCCTGGCCCCTCCCGGCAGTGTCTTCCCCGGCCCCGCGGACACTGTCGCCGGTCGCGTCCCTCTGGCCTCCGGGCCAGCCAGCTGGCTTCCTCCTGTCCCACGTCCTCAGGCCGCGACTGTCACGCCCCGCCTGGACACCGACCCGCTTCCGGGGGCTCGGCCTCTTCCTCGGCGTTTTGGGGAGTTCTCCCCTGTTCGTCTAAGAAACAGCGAGAAGTTAGAAAACGATCCCTTTGTGGGTGACTCCAGCCGCGGACTGCGGAGGTAACACGGGAAACGCGGGCTGCTTCCGAGGGCGCGGCTGGGGCGCCGGGCCTGCTCGACTCGGATCAGCGTGCCGACCACGGCGCGCGGAGGGCCGCGGGAAGCAAGGGGGACTCGGGCCGGGGCCGCGCCGCGGGTGGGTGAGGCTGGACCGGGCCCTTGCTCCTGGAGGCCTCGCGCTGTCCGGGCCTCCGCCCGACGCAGGCGAGGTCGCCACACACGGCCGAGGCCTGGCGGTGGGCGGGAGCCCGCTGGGCGTCCTCGCCGCGGCCTCGGGCCGGACCTGCACCTCCGCCGCCGGCCGCCGGGTCCTCCCGCAGCCCCGGGGAGACGGGGCCTCGCGCACGACCCCGAGACCCGGCCCGGCGGGGACGGCGCGGGGGGAGGCCGGCGGCTCGGGCCGGAGGCCCGGGCGTCCGGTGGGGCGCAGGGCCGGGAGCGGGCGGTCACCGGCGCCGCTCGGCCTCCTTAGGACACCGGCGTGACAGCGTGAACGGAGCGACGCCCGCTTCGAGGCCGCGGCTTCCCCAGCCTGCGACCTCGGCCGTCCGCTCCGCCGCGAGAGTCGGGGTCCCCGAAAGAGCGAACCGTGGGAGCGAATTATGCTGTACCCGATCGCGTGACGACTTGAGAAAGGGGTCGACTTCGTGACTCACGTGGAGAGAATTTAAAATGAGACTCGGTAAACTGCAGGTAATCCTTTCGGCTCGTTTCCGTATTTGTTTCGTTAGGGCCCCGCTCTTGCACCCTGCCCGGATCACTTCTGGTCCCCAGTCCGCGCTCCTGGAGGAAAAAGCAGCAGCACTGGGAGACGCTGATCTTTTGGGTGCCCGAAAAGGTTGGGCTGTGCGTTAAGGAGAAATAAGGCCGGCGATGTGAGAGGTCTCAAGACGCTGAAATAATTAACGCCTGCGCTTGACGGGCTAAAGCTGAAATACATGGAAGTAATGAGAACATGCGGCCCGTTCGGGGATCGAACCTGCGACCTTGGCGATATTAGTACCGTGTTCTAACCAACTGAGCTAACCGGACGCGGAAAACCTGTGTTTTTTATCTATCATAAAGATATATTTTCTTTTTTCCAATAGGATTTTATGGGGGCATTTTAGATATACATAATGATCACATTCGTCATAGGGAATTTGTACTTGTACATGATAGAACTTGTCTTTTTTCCCCCTCCCCTACCTCCCTTCAACCCCTCCTCCTGATGATGAGTTCTGAACGAGCCTTAACCATAATGATACTCCGTGGAAAGATTTGGATCTCTGAAGCTCTCTAACCTCGCGTGGCGGCCAGTCTCACTGTCGGGGCCTAACACTACCTCCCTGGCGACAGCCGGGCGCCCGAATTGCCCGGCCGCGGCGGTCTGCTGGCCGGGGGTAGCACACAGCACCGGCCGCGCCCCGCGTGGACGCCCAGGCCACTCCGCCCAAACCCCGTGAGGACCCCGGCGCACGCGCGCAGCCAGCCGCCCTCGTCTCGCAGGAGCCGCGGCCCAGCGGACCTTCGCGCAGCCTCGGGGTCGCGGCCCCGCCACGCGTGCGTCCTCACCGCGCCCTGCACTGCGCTCCCCTCTCCCGCAGGCCGGTGACAGCGAAGAGCGCCTGGTGGTAATGACCTGCTGGAGACTAGCGATGGCTCCTTCTCTTCCCGGGGATTCTTTGGAGGCTGCACTTGGAACTGGAGCGTGTGGGGCGGGGGTCCTGCCGTGGCCACAGGCGACAAAGCGTTAGGGATCGCGCAGGGATCGCGTAGGAAGTCCCCAGTAGAAAGTTATAAAAAAGGAGAGGGAATTGTTCCCGCCCGGTCTCGAACCGGGGACCTTTCGCGTGTAAGGCGAACGTGATGACCACTACACTACGGAAACCACCGGCCCCTGCCCCATAGAGCGTGTGCCTGTTCCTGCGGGGCGGCGGCGACTGCGCTTCCCGCCAGGCAGCGACCCTGGCGCGACTTCCGGCCTCGCGAGCTGAGTGCACGCGAGCCCCGCGGGGCGGCGCCGTCTGGGCGGCGCAGAGCAGCGCGGGGCGCTCAGCGGACTCCGGAGAGGACGGCGGGCGTCGGCGCCCTCCGCTGCCCGGATACGAACCGAAGCGTGGGGTCACCCTCGGCCCGGCGCTGCTCCGGGGCCGGGAGGGGTCAGTGGCTCTGCAGCGGGACGTGTCGTGGGGGACGTAGGCGTCCAAAATCCTGATTTTGCTTACGGGCTTGGTTTCAACCTCGGCAGCCTTTCCTGTCAGTTGCTTGCCCTGTAGCCTTTGACCAACATCCAGGCTAATGTCGGGGTTCTTTCAGGTGCAGGGGCCCCGCCACCGAAACCCGCAGCCCCGCGCAGCGATTCCCGGACAGCGCCACCCGCGGCCGGCGCGGGGCACGATGCGGGGCACGGCTGGTCCGCGGGGCGCTGCTCGCGCGCCTGCGTGCCAGTGAGGACCCGGGGCGCAGAGCTAAATAATTTGCGCAGGACAAAAGAATCGGCCTTCAGCGTTAGCGCGTCAGGCCACGTGGCTTCTCTTCCCAGCCGAGGAGGATTTTCGCCTCTTCTATGCACTGCACAAAATGCCAAGCCAGCTTGTGGAAGCCGCGGTTATCTGTTTCAATTTTATAACTTAAATACTTTTAGTTTTGGCGGGGGCGGGGAGGTGTTGGGACAGGGTCTCACTGTATGGTCCAGGCTGGCCTTGAACTCTCTACCGGTAGGTAGCACAGGGGACCTTGAACCCGCGGCGGCCCTCCTGCCTCAGCCTCCTGAGTATTGGGATTACCTGCACCACGCTCGGCTAGAATTTCTCAATAATTTTAACATGTAGTTTTCTTCGTCAAATATGATTTGTAAAATAAAATTTCTTCTGTTTTTACTATTTTGGGTGTTTGTGCTTTTATCTACTGCATTATTTCAATCTACCAACTAATAAAGACTTAAACCCTTTTAGTGAGTTATTCTTTTTGGCAGAGTGAAAATACACTTATAATTTTCTTTAGTGCACTCAGGTTATTTCCCTTATGTAAATTAACACAGATGTTAATTATGATCCCCTCACACCATCACTCGCCACTGTATGTAAAGAAAACAAAATTCAGATAGGAAATACAGTACGAGAAGCTGAACTGACTGCAAACTTAAAATCTCAAAGTTTATAAAACAACACTCCCACACAGATGTGCAACTTAAGGGAAAAGCAGTCTTTGCATGCTATATAGAATATTCGAAAGAAAAATTTGGTCTCTATTGTTGCCAGTCTACTATGACATTGTAAGTTAACATAAATTATAGAAAGTACCGCAAGGCATGCCGATCTGTTTCCCGAGATCTACGCAGTACTCTGGGCTTCAGTCCCTCCTGTTCTTTGAAGTCAAACCCTCTGAGAGCCTGGGAATATCCTGCCTGACGTTTGGGAAGGAATTTGGACTCTCCTTGTGTTTGCATGTAGGTCGTGGAGTTTCCACATTATTCATTTTAACTGACAAGGAAACGCGCCATGTTTGAAAAAAAAATCCTAAAAGGAAAAAACATTAAAATATATTAGGTTCGGAGGCACCCGAAGAGGCGCCGTTGGGTTCTGGTAAGGGTCGGTGCACCCGAAGAGGAAGCTGGGGGTGGTGATTGGCGCTGGAGGAGGCGCTCGGCTGGAAGCCCGCAGACAGCAGCTTTCCACACGCAGTTCACTTTATCCAAAAATACAAACATTTGGAACCTCTCCTCTTAAACTCTCCGTGGTCTCTCAGGGGTCGCAAGGTCGAAACTAAAGCATTGCGAGAGGCCCTAGCGTTGGAAAAAGGGCTCCGCCTGATTTGACCGCGGCCATTTAAGCAGAGGAGGCAAAGTCGGGGTAAGGAACCTGGCAACCAGGCCTCTAAATCTGTGCTCTTAAGGATCCCTCTCCCTCTCCTCCTCCCTTTTTCTCTCCTTCTCCCTCTCCCTCCCGTAAAGCAGTTTCTATATTTTGAGGTGCGGTGTCTATTTCATCACTTGATAACTAATTTAAATTTCTTTGGTTAATAAATCAGTTCCTAGTTTCTGACATTAGGTGTCAGATACAATTTCTAGAATGTGTTTCTTTATTGAATTTTTGCCTCTTTTTGCCTTTTTTTTAACATGCTTTTATCTGTTGTATGATGTATCATACAATTTTGCCATGATTTGCCCCTTTAGTAAATTATTATTTTATTTACAGTAGCAAAAAACAATGTGATTCTTACAATAAGTTTTCCCACATACTTTATGGGATTTATTTTGAATAATAAGGAGTACCCGTTACTAATCCGTTACTAATCCACACATCATCAGTTCTCGATATAAGGACATAAGACGGCAGTGGGGTTCTGACAGTAAACGGATCCCCTAATCAGTGAGACGCTCACAGGTACACCAGTGAACACGTGTGCACACGGGAACACCTGGAAATGACAGTTTTTCTACCAGCCGTGACGTTCTAAAAGGTCAAATCTGCTCCGTTATTTAGTTCAGAGCGAGGATGTATCGTGCATACCAATCAAATGAAAGTTTGGTGGTCCTTGCTCCCGCCCCATCCTGAACCAGCGACTTCTGAGGTTTCTTTTTAGATCGTGACATTAAAACTCTCCCCATCGCGGGCCAGTGGCGCAATGGATAACGCGTCTGACTACGGATCAGAAGATTCTAGGTTCGACTCCTGGCTGGCTCGGTTGTTTTTTTCACTCACACATGTTCTCTCTCTTTGAATTTGAGCTTTATTTGAATTGTTTTAATGGACACTGCAGCGAACACCGAAGTCTTCCAAGTGGCTGGAATGTGACGTGTCCCCTCGGCTTCTCTGATGCGACCCCGCGTTGCTTGGCCGGGCACGCGGTTGCGGGACGCAGAGGCGACGGTAGGAGAAGTAGCTGGAACTAACGCTTCAGGAAGCGCGCAGAGGAGCAGGGGAGGCGCGGTTGGTTAGCTTAGCTGACTAGCGCGTAGTGCTGAGAACGACAAGGTTTGCGGGCTCGGCCGCTATACGGCCAGGACAGCACTTTTCTCCATCTCCAAAGCAATCTGCTAATTGCCGTCTGTGAAACACAGCTCTCAACCCGTTAGGTAATCTCCAATACTTAAGTTCCAGACCTATCGCTGTCATTTTCTCCAAGACCCTAAACCACCCAGCCCGGCTCTCCAGGGCCCCAAGCTCAACTTTTCCCAGGCAATATTCGTGCCCTTCCTGCAGGAGGCGAGCTGGGTCGCGAGCAAGACCTGCTCGGTAGCATTGAACCCTTGCGAAACCTCGCTTGGTGTAAAATGCTGTTTCCCCGAACACATCTCCGTCACTTCGCCCAGAGCAGCAAGTGCAGACGTTCTTAGGGGTTTGCTCTCGGGGTGCAGCGGGGCCCGGGCAGATTCCTGGACGCCTGCGCTGGGAACGGGAGCACGAATTCACTTCGGAAAGGATGAGCTTGGCAGGAGGGGGGTCTGGATCCCAGCGAGGAGTATTCGGGAAGCTCGCACCCTGCTCCCGCGTGCAAGGGCAGCTCCAGTCGGCCGCGCCTGCTCTATCGGGGCGTCGCTCCCCAGTCTCGCGTGCCGCCCCCACGCCCACCAGGCTTCACCCGAGTGTGCTGCGATTTTCTCTAGAGTTTATCTGCACAGCGACTATTGCGACAACACAAAAGCCAAACAGTTCAGCTGATGAAATGTCTTCCAAAAATGAAAAAGAGAAAAATTTAACACCACTGTCTAAGCTGAATGAAATATTCTCAAGCAAGCATTTGAGGATACAAACAAAAATACCAACACATTATATCAGAAATCTAAAAAACACAAACGGACAAAAATAGGAGGAAAGGAGTTATAAGTTTGCTGAGCTCAGAAAAAAATTCAGGAAAAAGAAAAATCACATCATGAATGAAGAGTATAAGAGATCCAAGGGAGAATAGATTAAAATATGTGATTAATAATAAGAATAAGAGGTATATAAAAATCAGATCAGCATTAAAGTAGGGAAAAAAGTATGAACAATAAATTATATACCTAGCCAAGCTAATCGTCAAGAATCAAGATTGTAGAAAGAATTTAAACATGCAAATACAGGACTCACAAGCCTTTTTTTTTTTTTTTTTTTTGAGACAGCATCTTGCTATATAGTTCAGGCTGGCCTTAAACTCACTATGCAGCCCAGGCTGGCTTTGATATGCAGCCCAGGCTGGCTTGGAATTCACAGCAATTCTCCCTCCCAAGTACTGGCATTATAGGTGTGCACCACTACCCCACCCTCAGCCGTTCTGGGAAGTACACAATTGAAATACAGAAACTTTCAAGAAATAAAGAAACTTCATCAAAAGCCCCGTTAGCGGGCATTTCACGTATCTGTAGAACTAAGACTAAAATAAATGTGAGGCCAAAGATGGAAGAATAATATAAAATGCTTCTGTTCTGATATAAAACGATGCACATAAAATGGGAAGAGAAGGGAAAGGAAAGGGGAAACAAAAAAGATTGGGGACCACACTACAGACAATAACTGAGTCATGGGATACTATAAAAAACTGAAGAAAAAGAAATCCTGATTATGTAAAGGTAAAAAAAGAAAGAGGGACATCTCAGCATTCAGGTAACTACTAGAACAAATTTAAACCATCCTAAAAAGCAAAAGAACTTTTTAAATGAGAAAAGGAAGCATGTTATATAAAAAAAGGACAACAAATATAATACAAGTCACAAGATAAGCTTTGATGGATTTAAGAACAAGGTATCAATCGTATCATTACATAGGAATGGGCTTACCTCCTGTGTTAAAATACATACAGTTTAGCTCGTAAAGAAAACATAACTGTACACTGAATCTCGCACAAAGTGTTTTGGATTCTTCTTTTTTCACATAACAACATGTGGTATCTACCAGGCACCGAATAACAACTCCAATTGCATTCTGAGGGGTGGAGGAATTGATTAATACTCGCTAGCTTAATACGCATCAGTGTACTATATCATGATTCCAGGCAGAAACTCCTTTCTCTCCTCTTGGAGCAGAGCAACATTGTTGTCCCACCCTGTGGTGTCCAGTGGTTCCAGGCTCTTCCTGTTCAAAGAGTTAGAGGGAGACAACTGATGGACAGAACAGCTTAACGTTTATGAAGAGGAAAGTTTATTGAAGAAGAAAGAGAAGGAGAAAAGGAGAAGAAAAGAAAAAGAAAAGATACATCCTGAACTCAGGATGGGTCACCACAAGAAAAAGAGGGCAATGGCCACAAGGCCCAAGGGCCGCCATCTTTTCTGTCTTCTTCTGACGTCAGCTCTGGCCTGTCCCAAGCAGGACTCCGAAGCTGCTCTGCGCACGCGGCCCCACCGTGATTTGCCAGGTCTCGGTGATGGACAGGTCACGCCCAGTTGCCCAGCAGTGATTCGCCTGCCCCATGTCCTGCCTCACTAGGTCTATGATCCTCACTCCTGTCAGGTTTCACAGAGCCTCGGCCTCCTTCACATTCCTGCCTTCAATGATGCAAAACCTTAGAACATTTCAGGTTCTACCTCTGCTCACCAGGCCAACTCCTTTGAAAATGCACTTTTTGGCAAGTTTATAATATTTAAAGTGCTCTTTAATAGATGTCTAAATACTGATAAAGTAATCATCCCAAGTTATATCATTGAGATGAAGACCAATTGCAGCACCACGTGTACATATGCTAATTCTTTTCCGAAAGAAGAGAAAACAAGACTTTGAGTGAATATTTACCTGTGTGAGGAAGATCATAACCATGCAGAGAGTTTGCCTGTGGAAGTCAGAAATGAGTTTTGGGTGGATGAGGTGTAAGGAGAGAAGACTTCTTGTATTTTTAATGTTTTCTAACCTTGAAACAGGTGGGTCTATTTTTTATGTCTTCAGATCGCAGGCTTTGGAATGTTTAAGATGAAGCTCTTCGTTTCTTTCCTGCAGCATTGATGTGAAGGAAAATTGTTCACATTTGCCATGTAAAACTTACCATTTTATGTTCCCCGAGTTGGTAAACACCCAGGCATGGTAGCGGTAGGCAGTACAGATGATTTATGGTTTCTCCTAAGATGGAAGCCATCAAAATAGGCCAACATTTTCTGCATGACTCTGCCCACAGTTGTCCACAGTTGTCCCTGGCTGGGTCAGGCTGCACCTTGCTCTGAAGGGGGACTGGAGCCAGGCCCCCAGTCATTTCGATCCACTCCAGTCTAGTGGAGGCTCAAGGGGGACCCAGACCCCAGCGGCCCTCATTCGTGTAGGATCAGAACACAGCTGCCTGGCCGAGCCAGACACCTGCCGACCCTATGCTCTAACAACAAGGTGACCAGCCATGACTCATGGCCCATTTATTCATTTTTTTTTTTTTTTGTGGGTACCGGGGGGTCGACCTCAGGACCTCGCGCGCCAGCAGGCGCCCGTGCCACTGAGCGATATCACCGGCCCCTTTTTCGTATATGGGTTCCGGGAGTCGAACTCGGGCCCTCGCGCTTGCCGGGCAGGCGCTTAAGCTGCTGAGCCATCTCACCGGCCCCCATTTATTCATTTTTTAAGGTTTAACATATGCCAAAACACATTTTTTCAAGTCAAAACAAGAAGTTAACTCTTGCTATTCTTCCCCTAAGAACCCGCGCCCTTACTCCATTTCCCTTCAAAAATCTCTCCTAGCTCTTGCAAATTACAGTACTTCTTTAAAATATAAGAAACCATTAAATCAAACCGATCTTGCAAGTAAGAGTGTGCCACTGACTGCCCGTGGTTCAGCAATGGCAATCTACATTTTGGAAATACAATAAGAAGTGTTTGCAACAGTTGATTGTGATCAGTACGTAAGTAAAAATTCTACTGGCCCATACAGGGATCAAACCCATGACCTTGGCATTACTAGCACCACACTCTAACCAACTGAGCTAACTGGCCACCTGCAGGCACTGTTTCTATTTCTATATAAATTATAAATGTTAAACCACAACCAAACCAGGGAAGGGAAGAGGGAGAAGAGAAAGGACAGGGACGAGGGAGGACACAGACAAGACTGTCAGCACTTGTGTCATGGCTCATCTTTTTTGCTATGAGCCCGCATAGTGTGCCTGCGTATGCGCACACTCACTCAGCAGGGGTGCGCGTCTGGCTTGGCCCGAATGTCTGTGCAGATGCACACAGCTTAGGTCAGCAGGGCTGTGTGAGAGCACATCAATCCCCTGCGGGTACCTCGCCTCCAGGACTCCTACTCCATCCCCACTGAGCTCTTTATTTAAAATCGCAGGCTAGAGAAGTCACCCACTGCCTCCTCTTTCTTTCTTTCCTTATTTAATTTTGGATACAGCATTTCACTATGCAGTTCAGGCTGGCCTTGAACTCACTTTGTAGCTTAGGCTGGCCTCGAAATTGCGATACTCCTGCCTCAGCCTCCAGAGTGCTGGATTACAGGCATGTACCACCATGCCTGGCTACCTGGCTCCTTTTATCTCCTCCCACGGCTACCTTTTTTGATGGTCAGAGCAATTAAAATCTACCCTTTTAGCAAAATTTCAACGCACAAGACGATACCATTAACTGTACGCATCTCTACATTCTCTCTCTTAATTCTAATTGTAAATTTGTACTCTTTAACATACTTCACCTGTTTACTTTCCTGCTACTCTGCTTATATTTATTTAAAATTTATTTTTAGGTTACGCATATAAGTGAGATCATAGAGTATTTTTCCTCCATCTAATGTATTTCACATAGCATAATATTCATTAGGATTTTTGTTTTTTTACTGTTGTGGCAAATGGCAGTATCTCCTTTGTAAAGGCCACATCACAATTTCTTTATTTATTTGTTGAAGAATATTTAGGCTGTTTCCATACCTTGGCTATGTTGAATAACACTGCAATAACGTAGAGTGCAGATATCTGTACAAAACACTGACTTTCTTTCTTTGCGTCAATACTCAGCGAAAGGATTGGGGGCCCTACAGAGGCTGGGTTTGTGCTTCTGGAGGATCTTCCCTACTGTTTTCTCTAATGGGTGTACTAATCCACATGCTCGCCAACAACATTTTGCTTTTTCTCTGCACCCACACCAGCACTTGCTACATCTTGCATTTTGGGTCATAGCCATCCCAACAGGATGTGGGTCTGATGGTATTTTTCTGATTAGCGATGTTGGCAACTTTTCAGGTGCCTGTGTCCTTTGGGAAAATGTCTATTCAGGTCCTTGCTTACTTTTAAACTGGGTTATGAAGTTTATTTTTGATACTGAATTGTGTGAGTTCCTTATACGTTTTGTGAATGAACCCTTTACCAGACACTGGTTTGCAAATGTTTTCCCAGCCCACAGCTGCCTTCTTATTGCGCTGTCTCCTGTGTTGCGCAGAAACGTTGGGGTTGGTGGTGTCTCACTTGCTAGTTTTTCGCTTCTAAGTCTGCTGTATGTCTTCCCATGCCTGAAGTGGCAGTTTCAGGGTTTTATCCAGTTTCGTGGTTACTTTTTGGCAATGGATTTGCTGGCTTCCGCCTGCTGGCAAGGCAGAGAGGTCCCCATGAGACGTTAGTTCTGCCTCTACTTGACCTTCGTATAAACAGAACAGACCATGCCTGTGCCTGGCTTCTTTTGCTCAACATAATAATCTGGAGATTTATCTGACTTCGCCCTTACCAGTGATTCACTTTTTGTTACTGCCAAGTAGCACTTTATGACTATACCACACCTTCTATTCCCATTTGTCTGCTCATCTCATTCCTTTGCATTGTTTCCTGCTTTTAGCTACTGTGAATAAAGCTGTAATAAACATCTTGTACTATCTCATCATAGATGCACGATGTTACTGTCTTGGGAGATTGTCTAGGACAAGGCATGCTGGTTGCAGGTGCAGAAGCCAGCCTGCAAACTTGACCTAGCAGGTACGATGAGAAATAAAAGAGAAGGAGAAATTTCCAAGCAAGGGGGACAAGAGCCCTGGAGTCTAGAAAGTCCCGTTTTTATTAGTAAAACAAGACAATGTAGCCATCACCAATCCAGGGTTCAAGAAAATGTAAATGATTAACAAGGAACATACAACTTCACAACTGGATAGTAATTTTCTTTGTTTAGCCCTCAGCTGATGTTTCACCCCCAGGGGTATTGTGAGGTTAGCATCCCCGCACACAAACAAGGGAGGGGGCAGCCTTCCACCCCCAGCCGGACCCAGAAAGGTCCACAAGGCCTCGGTCTTGGTCTCTGCCGCTGATGGCACAGTCCAGCCTCCCTCACATGGGCCCGGCAGACTGTTTTCTCTTTAGCAAGGTGGGGTGTTCTACCTCCTCACACTGGAACTTGTCTGAGGTTTCGTTTGCTTGCTTGTAATTCCTTTGGGTATAAAGTAGTATTTCATGACATTTTATTCACATTTTTCTGTTTTCATGTGTTTATTGGCCATTTGTTCTTTTAAACTGAAACGGTTACCCAAGCACTTTGCCCATTTGTTACTAGCCTCTCTTTTATTAT
Source organism: Erethizon dorsatum (assembly GCA_028451465.1). NCBI lineage: Eukaryota > Metazoa > Chordata > Mammalia > Rodentia > Erethizontidae > Erethizon > Erethizon dorsatum. The sequence continues at coordinate 2,611,169 of CM051825.1, forward strand.
TGATTTCAAGGAGTCCTTTACATAATCTGGACGCAAGTCCTTTGTCACATATACATGCTGTACCTGTTTCCCCTCAATTTTTTGCCAGTCTTTTCATTTCTTAATATCTTTTAAGGAGTTGATTTTAATTTTGATAAGACATAATTCATTTCTTTTTAAGTATTTTATTCTATTTTATTCTCTCCAAAAAATACTTGCCGGGTGCAAGTACATGAACGTGTTTTCCCATTTTCCCTGGATTCCTCCTGGCTGTGTGCAGTGAGATGGGTGTGGCCAGTGCCCTCCCCGGGTTTTGCCCAATTGTTGCAGGATCATTCATTCAGTAGACTTCCCTTCCCCACCGACTGGGAACTGGGATCGGTGGCTTGCCAGAAAGTTAACTGATCGATCACATGTGCATGTTCTGTGCCAGGTGTCCGGCCCGCCTCGGTGGTTTAGCGGTCTGGGGGCTGATACCCGGCCACAGTGTCCGGGGGACTGGAGCTTCACAGGAAATCGCCACCACCTCTCCTCCACAGGGCCACCTGGAGAGATGCCTGATGTGCACCTCTGGGAGCCTGGGCCCCAGGGGGAGCACCGAAGGGGCGCGGGCCAGGCCCTGGTCACCAATGTGCACCACTGGGGAAGTGGGTGTCTGGGCTCAAACGTCTCCCAGGTGTGGGGAGCGGCTGAAGCTGGAGATTGATCACCTCCCTGGCAGGCAAGAAGGGCCAGCCAGAGAACAAAGAACAACAAAGAAGCAACAAAGAGCGGCTGAGGTGGGCTACCTAAACAAATTGTTCCAGCCCAGAGAACACTTAGTCCCAAGGCAATCCAAGCAATGGGTTGCTAAGAAAAGGTGTCAAGTGACACCAACTTGCTAACTGTATAAATAAAGGCACTGCTTTGGTTGAGCAGTTCCTTTCCTCCCATCAGGAGGGCTCCACCCGACCTCAGCTTTTTGTCTCTTATCTTTATTTTTCCATCCTCTGGCTGTCCTTCTCCCCAGGAACTTAGAGAGCTGTGCAGGACGGGGCACTGAGGCACAGCGTTCAGAATGGAAACTCCACTCAGTAAAAGGTGGAACTGTGTGAGGCACATCGCTTCCACCTCCCTGTACAACATTTATCTTCATTAATTCAAGTATTTCCTATTTTGTTGACATCACCCATAAATGAAAATAATAAACAGGTAAACCACAAATCTACCAACTCCTTTGGTCCTGCTAACGTTTTAAGGTTTTTAACCCAGCAAATTGACAAGCGTGTGGAGAAGCTTCTATGTGCACTGCGTAGTGTGGAGCCGGGATGCCCGTGCAGTGTCTACCAATGGCCCTCTCCCCCTTTCATGTTAGCACAGGGGGCTGAACCAGAGACATGAAAGAGGGAATTTCAGATAGTGCTTGTAAAAAATAAAATAGCTAACATGACAGGGCGTGGCAGTAGTCAGGGTAGGCCTCTGGAGGAGGTGACGTTTGAGTTGGGCTGAGCGTCCTGCAGGAAACAGCCACTGGAAGGTCATGAGAGGGGACAGCCCTCTAGGGAGAGGGGACAGCTAATGCAAGGTGGGAAGCAGCTGTAGATTTTAGACATGGTCAAACGAGGCCATGCGGGTAGCAGGCAGGGTGCAAGCGACAGGAGGGAGGAGACAGGATGTGAGCTCAGAGAAGCACTGGAAAGCCACAGCGTTCAGGGCCTGTAGCCCTGGGGGTGGGGTGGGCGTTCACTCGAGTCGTGTGCAAGGGATCTGAGCCCCGTACAGCCGGTCTGACTTGTCTTTGGAAGAGGCGCTGTGGGTGCCAAGGAAGGAGTGGATGGTCAGGACCAAGGGCAGAGCAAGAGCGGCAGAAGGAAGCACAGGGAAGCTCCCCATCCTTTTCTATGCAGATGTGGGCAGAAAGCAATGCCCTCTGTAGTGGGACTATGGGTGGAAAGCTGAGCTTACTCAGCCACCTGCAAACATCAGGCCCAAGCCTACCGTGGGCTCACAGTGGACCCCATATGCCGGGATAACCCATGCCTTCCCGCCGGAGAGCTCGGCCTGCACCACCAGTGCACAGGTGGGGACGTTGAGAATGCCAGGCCTAGCACCAGACCCAAATCCAGCTGGACATCAAGCTGAAAGGACATTTGCAAAATCGGCAAGAGACAGAGCCTGGCAAATCAGGAGGGAAACAGCCAGTGAGTGGAGTGTTGCGGTTGGACACAATCATTTTGTTTCTCAACATATGAGGAGCCCTCGCCAGGTGTCAGCCCTTGGTGCTAAATAGAGAGGAGAGGCCAAGCTTAGACCTTCACCTGGCGGCTGTGGTGAAGTTGAAAGACAGGGTCCAGGCTGGCCCTGGTGAGCAGGGCTTGGTTCATTCTCAGTGAAAATCAAAGCTTTCAGGTTTGGGAGCCAGGAAAGGCAAGCATCGTCCTCACAGAATGGGGTCATGGCTTCTCTCGCAGCCCCCGGCCTGCCCGCCTTTACTTCTCCCAGCTCCCAGCCCCAGGCAGGCGTCTTCCAACCTGCACTTCCTCCTCCTGTGGCTGCCTGAGTCGCGGGAAGCCACCAAGGGTGGCCAAGGGACCTTTGGGAGGAGCCCCCACCTGAGCCCTGGGGCTTTGGTGGGACCATGACCCCTCGGGTTGGAGGAGAAAAATGCCAGGAAGTGACACGGGTTGTGGGACAGGATGGTGGGTGACACATTGGGAAGAAGCCCAGAAGACTGAGTGACAGGAAAACTGAGACAGAACCTCGGGGAGGCGGCTGTGTCCCCAAAGCTCTGTGTCACAACGGTGTCCAGGGTGAGTCCTGACAGGGGTGGTCCTGAAGACTCCACCCTCAACAAGGGTCCACGCTGTGGCTGGGGAGTGGGCTTACCTGCTCCCCCTGCCCTGGGCCACCGCACAGCCCTTGCCAGACACAGCCCCTTGTTCTTGGACTCCTGGCCACTGCACCATGGCCAGGTAGATTTCTGTGCCGCAGTTTCCCCAGCTGCAGTGTCCTGCCACAGCCGCACAAAATGGGTGGAATGAGCAAAGTGATGAGAAGACAGCAGAGAGGGCGGAAGATTTTGGGGGGAGGGAAGCACAGAGGGAAAGTGGGAGCGAGAGCCACCAGGAGAAAAAGCATGAGTCAGAAACCGAGGGCAGTGGAGACCCCGGGGCAGAGCAAGCTGGGGACTGGAGGGGAGGGGACAGCAGGGGAGGGGAGACCAACATACAGAGAGGCTCACTCAGGCGGACAGAAACGACAATGCACAGAGAAACAGCAGGCTGGGAAAGACAAATAATGACAGAGGCAACAAACCAAGACAACCAAAACTAAAGCAAAAAGGAAGAGACTGTGTAGGCAGTGAGGAGTGGGCCAGGCCAGGCCTGAGGTCTCAGAGTTGCCTAGAGGCACCCAGCCCGGAGCTGAGCCCAGAGCCTGGGCGCCAGTGTCAGAAACCACATGCCCTGGACATTTAGCACACAAAGCCCCAGCATCCTTGGCTCAGTGACCACCAGTGTCCGCGCCCTCTTTTCCACAAGGAGGCACCTTTACTTGGGAGCCAGGAGGCTGTAGACAAGCAGGGTATGTGCGGGTCAGGGGCTGAACCCCGGACCCTGAGGGTTTCTCCCTCACACAAGGGGCTTCCTTTCATCCTTCATGTGAAGGAGGGGTTCGGAGGTGGCTCAGGCCCGGCTTCCCAGCTGGCTCTCCTCCCTCACCTGCCCAAGCCAGGTCTGCAGCTGCTGCAAGATGCTCTGCGGAGCGAGGACAATTCCGAGTCAGCCCCACGCGGGGAAGGAAGAGCAAGGAAGCGGGAGGCACCTGGGGCTCTTCTAGCTCACCTGGCGCCCCCAGCGGAGGCTGGCGGGGTCGGAGGGCCTCTCGGGGGCCATGTCTGCGCAGTGGGAAGCCCCGGGGATGAGCAGGGCTGCCTCTGAGGGGCCCGAGGCCTGCGTGATGCTCAGCACATGCCAGGGGTCTGTGTCTCCTGTGGGGAGGGATGTGTGTTGGGCTGGGCTGGGCTGGGGAGAAGCCTGCAGCCTGTTCTCGGTGGCGCTCACCATTGACAAACAGCACTCGGGTGGCTCCCGGGGCCTGGCCCCCATAGTAGGAGTTCGTCTGGGCCACGGCCCGGGCTACGGATGAGGCAGAGAGGCCAAAGACCTGCTCACATAGCTCCAGGTGCGAAGGCAGTGCTGGGAGCTGTGGGAAAGGACACCCAGGGTCCTCGCAGGTGACATCTGTGGAGGCACACATCTCTAAGTGAGGACACAGGTGCCAGCCCCCGCTGTCCTCCCCGGTGACGAGCTCGAAGGCCTCACAGCGTTGTTAGAGGGACCCTGACTTCCCCAGAGAGAGCCAGCCCAGAGTAATGGGCTGCGATAAACTCAGGCCAGGATGTGGGGGTCCCACAGGGATTGAGATGGGCTCAGGGCGGAATTAGGAGGAGACCGAAGCCAGCAGTGAGAAGAGTGCCCGTCACAGACAGAGGAACAGGCATGCAAAGATCCAGAGGTAGGCGGGTGGCGTCGGGAGTGACAAATGCTCACTTGGCACCATGTCTGCCTGGCCGCAATCACAGCTCCCTGCGCTGTCAAGATAAATCCAGCCCCTGCCTTCACACTAATCCCTCCTTCCTGCACCATGTATTGAGCACCAGTGGTGTGCGCAGGCGCTGGCACACAGTGGCAACCAGAAGTCATAGGCTCTGCTGCCACAGGATGCAGGGAAATGGGGGATGGGCAGTTGACTGGCCTGGCGGCGCTCTAGAGGGGAAGGCCAGCAGCCGCTGCCTGGGATCTCCAGAGTGATGGGAGGTTTGGGGTTCGGGGATCTTGTGGTGAAGAGGAGTAAACTGTGGCATGACAGAGGAAACTAATCACTCAAGCACAGTGACCACGCGTGCAATGTCCCTCTGCTGTTAGGAAGACCAATGTGCTAAGAGGGCCGAAATGTGAAAGGCCTTGCAATAATGACAGCAAGCACTTATGCAGCACTTACTGTGTACTGCGTTATTCCTATCAGGCTACATCTGTTACCTCCTTTAACCCTTGAGATGGCCCTGGGAGGGAAGCTTTGTTCTATTCCCATTTCCAGATGTGGAAACCCAGGCATAGGGAGGGAACTCACCTGCCCAAGGTTGCCGAGATCACGTGGGTAGGAAATGGAGCCAGAATGGGAACATTTTTACTGTAAGGCACTATCCTCAGCGTCCAGCGACATGGAAAGGACTGTGAACTTAACTTTGGGGTAGGATGGCCAAATTTAACAAACAAACAGGATACCTATCTTCAGATAGACAAGCCACACTTAATGCACGCAATATTTGGGACAACTTTACACTAACATTGTTGGTGTTCTGAAATTCAAATTTGACTGTGCATGCTGCATTTTATCTGGTCACCCAACCCTCGGATCACCGAGAAGGCAAGGGAGCGTTTGAACAAAGAAGGAGCAAGGTCATTGGTGGGTGCTGTGTGGAAGTGGAGTTGTGCGGGAGAAGGGACCCCTGGAGACCAAGGAGGAGGCAGAAGAAAGACAAGGAGGGGGGAAGGGTGGACAGGAGGTTGTCCTCGACAGAGGGGCAGGACTCTGACTGACGGAAGGTGTGGATAAGGGGAGGAGGCCTCCAAAACGAGGGAGACGGTACAGACACGCCTGGAGGACCACAGGAAGCCCTCGTGTGAGCACCCTCCTGCGAGCACAATCACATGGCTGCCCACCCTCGCCAGCCCAGCATGCGGGTTACACAGGCCTGGGAGTCAGGGTTGTTGTCCTGAGCAATGAAAAGGAGTCCAGGCCACCTGTTGGGCATCTTCCCTGGGCAGGCACAAAATGCGTGCCTGAGGTGAGGGCAAGGCCAGACACTCACAGAAGCCAAACTCCGTACAGGTCTGGTACAACCACTGCCGGTCACCCACGCTGGACACCCGGGGCTCTGTGGCTTTCAGCTGTGCCACGGTCTGTGCTCGGGAAGAGCTGAGACACCTCTGTCCCAGGCTGTGCATGACGATCTGGGAAACGCAAGCAGGCGCATTCACTCCTCCGCCCCTCGGAGCCCCGCCCAGGGGCCCTGTCCCCAGCCGCTGGAAGCCAGGGCGGGGGAGTCCCTGAGCCCTCGAGTCAGTGGTCAGACAGGGTGGCTGTCAGGCCCCCCACGGGTGGGACCTTATCACCTGCAAGCTCTCGGGCCAGGGATGATCGTGGACTCAGTTTCCTCTTCTGTACTGGGGGCAATGTTGGCACCTATCTCCCAGGCATCAAGTGAAATAACAGGCGCAGTGCCTCTAACAGCTCCTGGTCTAGGTAGGGTCGGAAAGTGACAGCTGGATTGTGACCGTGGGCTCAAAGGTTGCGCCAGTCCCTAGGTGAACCCTGTTCCCAGGTTGCATTTTTTCATTCATTCTTAACTACAAAGTGAGCTCTTGCTGTGCGTGGGCACTGCTGCAGGCCCAGAAGAGAGAACGGACAAGAAAGGCAGCTTAGGTAACAATCATAATGTCTAAGATTGGCATACTTCGTGCCAAGAACCTCATCCTTGAGAGCGTCGTGCCCACTTTACAGATGGGGAAACTGAGGCTTAGTAGGGCTACTCGCTCGCCTAAACTCACTCTGCGGAGGAAGTGGAGCAAGAACCCTGGTGGTGTGTGCGTGTGCGTGCGGGTGCAGTGTACTCACCTGCGCCGCGAGTCGCAGCCCTAGGTAGGCCTCGGGGTGGCTGCCGTTGCGCGCCCCCTTGAGCAGGAGTCCGCAGAGCTGGCGCACGCCGAGCGGCGCCCCCGTCTGCCCGTCGTATTGCACCGCGCCACCGACCAAGGCCTGCAGCGCCCCCAGCAGCTCCGCGCGGTCCTCGGCGCGCGACAGGGACCCGCAGGCGCCCAGCTCCGTGCGAAGCGCCGCCCGCGCCGCCCCGCCCGAGCTCAGCCGGTGCTCCACCTGCGCGAAGGCCTCGGACACGGCCGCCCGGCACTGCGGGCCCGGGCGTTCATGGGGCGGTGCGCGCCCCAGGCCCCGCCCGGCTCCTCCTCCAGACCTCGGGGCCCCGCCCCGCCCCGCCCCGCCCCGCCCCCCCCGCGCCTCTGCCCCGCCCCGGCCCCGCCCGGCCCCTCTGTGTAGGGAGCGTCTCTGCAGCCCGCACCCGCGGGTCTGCGGTCCTTTCCCCGAGATCCGAACAGCCTTGCCCTCTCCGCCCGGCGCCCAGCACCCTGTCCCCCTCCTCGTCCCCTGGGTTAGGGCCGCCACCTACCTCGGGGGACCCGCCGACCACCGCGCTCGCCAGGCTCCGCGACACCACCTGGGTTCGCGGAGGTTAGGGGCGCAGGGGCCCTGCCCGCCCCACCCCGGCCCGGCCCGGCCCGCGCGTACCGCGTTGTACTCAGCGAAGTCCAGCGCGGCCCGCACGGGGGCGGAGGAGGCCACGGCGGCGGCGACGAGGTGCGGGAGCTGGGGGCGGCGGGAGGGTGATGTACCCTGGGCGGAGACGCGGCTCGAGCCCCCACGCCCGCCCTCCCGGGGAGCCCCGGACCTTCAGCCGGGCCCAGGCGGCCAAGGCGCCGGCGTAGGAGCCCCCGAAGCAGACCCAGGCGCTGGCGGAGGTCACGTTGAGGAGGCGCGACAGCGCCAGGCGGGCCGAGGCCACGTCCGCCAGCCTGGGCGAGCGGAGCGGCGTCGGGGCGCGAAGGACGGCCGGGTCCCCGCGATCGCCACTGCCGCACCTCCGAAGCTCGCGCCCAGGCCCACGGAGACCGGCCTCCCTCCCGCCGGAAAGCCCGCTGCTCCGGGATCGAGTTAGAGGGAGCAACTTCCCAAGCAGTTTAGACGAGAACTTGACAAATATAGGGAGGAGTTGGAGGTGGGGGGGAGGAGCGGCTGAGGCTGAGGCACGGGGAGTGGTGAGCCCCGAGGGGAGGACGGAGATATTTTGAGACTGCCTGACACCCCCGCCCCTCCCCGGGCTCGAGGGCCCCCTAACTTCTGGAATGGCTGCAGTGAGAGGCAGCCTGTGCCGCCGGGAGCCGGTTCAGCTGGTGGGGACGGAGGTGCGGGCGGACAGAGAGGAGGGGGTGAAGAGAACGGATGTGGGCAGTGGCGCGACGCACAGACACAGAGCTAGCGGGACACTCACGCATGGCGGCTGGACAAGTAGCGGAGCTGGGCCAGGCCCAGGCCCTCAGCAGGTACACTGAGGCCGTAGAACCGGTGTTCCAAGCTTATCACCAAGGCGCCCCAGGCCGGGGCCAGGGCTGCGGGGTGCCCTGTAAGGGGGCACAGGGCGAGCTGGGTACAAGGCCCAGCCCCCTCAAGTCCCAGAGTTGCACATGCAGCTGCTCCCCATCCCTCGATCCCTAACCCTTACCTGTCATTACGGAGCCAGGGCCCAGGCTGCCTTCACCCCCCAGGTGCAAGAAGACGGGGGCATCCTGGCCAGCCCAGTGCCGGTCGTTTACCCAGTACCGCTGCAGGTGGAAGGGAGGAGGGCCCGGTCAGCGTCGAGCACTCCCCGTCCCCTGTGCCCAGGCTCGCTAGATCTTTCCCATGGCCTCGGTAGTGTCGGGTGGCTCGTGTAACTGAGTGTTCATTTCTGCCCTGTGAGGTCCTCCCCCAAAGGCAGGTCTTTTGGGTCTGCGTCTTCATTCTGCAGTTCCAGACTGAGAGGGGTGCCTGCCGGCTGGGGAATTCAGGGACCGGGACCAGGCGGGAAGACCTGCGGGGGTCTACAGAGGGGCACTGAAAGGTAGCGAGTTCTTTCTTTCATCCGGGAGAGATTTCCGATTGCCTCCTGTGATCGGACTCTCACTTCTGCTACTGTGCAGACCCGGTGGTGGGTTTGGGGTGATCTGAAGGGTGGGCGAGGAGACGGAAAGAAAGCACAGTGAGAGAAAAGTAAACGGTGAGGGACGGGCGGGACGCAGGAAAGCGAGGAGAGTGAGGGCGAGCTAAGGAGTGGCGGGGACGGGGATGCTGACCACAGACAGAGCAGGGACACCGAGATGCAAGGAGGGAGGAGGGAGCCGGAGGCCTCACCTGCAGGAAGGTGCGGCCGTCGGACGAGTTGAAGGGGTCCAGCGGCTGCTGCAGCCACCCCGCTCTGGGGTCCGAGTCCGGCCCCGCGCCGCCCCGCAGCCGCCGCACGCGCTCGCCCAGGCGCCGGAGGAGCAGGGCTGCAGGGCGGGCCGGGGCAGAGGGGGTCAGGCCGGGCCGGGACCCCGCGGCGCGCAGAGCCGGGAGCTCGCAGAGCGAGGCCAGGAGCAGGGCACGCAGCCAGGGCCCCCCGGCCATGCCGCCGCCGTGCGGTCCCCTGCGGTCTCCGGGACCTTTATCCTAGCCCAGCCCGGCCCTGCTCCAGCTCAGCCAGGCGGCAGAGGGTCGGGTTTCTTCCGACGCCTCGCAGGTCAGGCGTCCGTAGGAATCGCGACAGCGGGACAGGACGCCGGCGTCTGCATCCCATCTCTGCACCCGGCCCCCGCTCCCCGTCGGTCCTGGACCTCAGCCCCGCCTCGCAGCCCCGCCGGCCCTGCCTGTCCCGGTCCCATCCTCAGCGCCGGTCTCGGCACTGTCGTCCCTCTGATCTCCCTCCCGCGTCATCTCAGCCCTCTGGTCCCTCGGCCTCCCTCCTGTCCAGCCCCTTCCTGATGCTCAGCGCCTACCGACCTCTGTGCCCCTCTCCTGGGCAGCTGCTGTTTCTGCAGGAACCTGGGGTCCCCCAGGTCTCCCCTGCCTCAGTGGCGTCTCTGATGTCTTCTGTTCAGAAAGATCTTCCATGGTCAGTTTTGAAAATGTCAAGACCCGTGGTCCTCTCTTCCTTCTCTGATTTTATTCTGTATTCCTTTTCAAGGCAGTTGTCACTATGAGGAATACTCTATTTTTAGATTTATGTGGTCATTGTCTCTTTTACCAGGAAGTAAGTGCCATGACAATAGGGACTATCATCTCTTTTGTCCAATAGTTTGCTAACCAGCTCCTAAAACTGCTGACATGGGGGCAATCGATAAATATTTGCTGAGTGAATGAATAATCTATCAGGTAGCCCTGCTGGTTCTATTTAAAAAATATACACAGAACTTGAGGACTTCTCCCCACCTCCGGTGCTGTCAGTTCTAAGCCACTATCACGTTATCTTTTGCTTGCATGTTTTTTTTTTTTTTTTTTTTTTTTTTGAGACAGGGTCTCATTATGTAGTTCAGGCTGACCTTGAACTCACTAAGTAGCCCGGGCTGGCCTTGAACTCATAGTGATCCTCCTGCTTCAGGCATGCACCACCACCCCTTGCTGCCACCATCATCCTGGACTTGGAAGACCCTAGGAGCCCTTTAATTGTCTTCCTGTTCCTACTCATGGGCCCCCAAACTCTTCATGCCTATTTGCAGTCAATTCCCACCCTTCTTCCCAGATGACCACTAATCTTTCTTTCTATGGATTTGCCTGCTTTGGACATTTCAGATATGGTACTAAGCCTAAGTCTTTCGCACTGTGCTGTATCCCCAGCTGCTTTTTATTTTGAGAAGGGTCACCCTAAGTTTTCAGGGCTGGGCTGAAACTTGTGATCCTCCTGCCTCAGCCTTGTGGAGTGCTGGGAGGGTCCTGTGCCTATCTCTTCAGCTCACTGACATTTCCTTCAGCTCTATACTGAACACGTATGTACATGGCGTATACATGCACGTAAAAATATACATTATGTGTTGCATTGTTGATGTTCCGATATATTCGACTCTTTTTGTACCATGTGAACTGAACTGCATCTGTGGCCTGTTCCCTGTAACATGTTTAGCTAGAAGGGAGCTGCGAGTTCTTGTTTCTGAAAGCTCTTCAGTGGCAGGGCCGGCCCCTCTCCCTCCAGATCATACTCGGTCAAATATCCTCACAAGCCTTTCTCTTCACCCCCTGGGCTTCCTAGGCCCTACCCATGCAGATAATTAATGTATTCCTTGCATTGCTGAGATTTTATTTCTCTCTCTCTGCGCTCACTCCATAGGCACAAATGCAAATTTGTTTCCCTGCTGATTCCCAAGTGCCTGGGCCTGGGGTGCCTTGTGCTTACCCTCGGCTGCTTGATGCCCTTGCAGCCCGGAGCCCACCCGCTGGTCGGTGGGAGTGTGGTGCGTGGGGGCCGGGCACTCTCTACTCCTCTGCCGGGTCCCGCGCGTGGATGCAGGAAGTTGCTCCTCGCGTGGACCTCATCCCGCGTGCTCCCGGGGACAGGTACGCCCTCCACCCCACAGCGGGAAAGGAGGAGGGCGGGGAAGCAGGGTCGGGTGAGGATGACAGACTAGTCTTTTGGAAAGGGAACAACTTGATGTAAATGAGCCTGAGACTGTGAACAACCTATTTTATATTAAAATAAAGCACACTTTTTATGTGGCCGGTTAGCTCAGTTGGTTAGAGCGTGGTGCTAATAACGCCAAGGTCGCGGGTTCGATCCCCGTACGGGCCAGAGGAAGTTTTTACCTTGAAAAAAAAAAAAGGTTGTTGAAAAAGTGACTTGAAGCTTTAAGATACAACTTTTAGTGAAGGAAATGAACGAGAGGACTGGCATAGGGCTTTTACTGAGAGCGGTGTGTATGTCCGACAGTCCCTTGTTCATCCAAGGTCCCCCTTTGCACCACTCATTTTACTTTAGTGGAGTTACTTTATCCGCTATTCTTCCAGCACACGGGTACACTCCACGTCCGAGTCTTTTGGGCACTATTTCCTCTGTCTGAAGGGCTCCCCCGCACTAATTTCTGTCCTTTAGATTTTTGCTCAAACATCACCAGTATTCTCTCTTTTCAGAGAAAGAAGAACAAACTCGACCCTAATGTGCATCCCTGACAGTTTTTCTCCTTAGCATTTGTTATCGTATGGTCTAATATTTTATAAATACCTTATTTAAAAAAATTCTGGTCTTCCCACTAGAAAGAGAAGTAATTTTTTTTCTCAAAATTCTGTACTCTTCCCATTAGAGGGAGAAGTGATTTTTTTTCTATTTGGTTTGCAAATATCCCAGTGCTAAGTAAGTATCAGACACACGGGACGCATCTATAAGGATTGATGAATGATGAATTGATTGAATGAATGAATGAGTGATCAACATTTTTTTTTGGAATATGCAAGGTTTTGTTTGTTTGTTTGTTCTTGTTTTGTTTTTTTGAGATGGGGTCTTGCTATGTAGTGCAGGCTGGTCTTGAACTCACTTTGTAGCCTAGGCTGGCCTCAAGCTCAAAGCAACCCTCCTGCCTCAGCCTCCCGAGTGCTGGGATTACAGGCGTGCACCACCAAACCCGAGCAGAACCTGCAACTTTTATTCATGACCTCCACCAAGTGAAGTCACAGCAAAGGCCCCTGCCCAGAGCAGAAACCCAGCCCCCTACCCTAGACATGCTCCTGGGAGCCAGAAGTGTATGAAGCACTGGGTGTGACTCTCCTCTGGGAGGGCCAAAGGGAGCAAGAGCCCCACCCTCGGGCCAAGGCAGCAGGAGCAGGGCCTCCGCTCCCCAAGACAGGCACGGGGGGGGTGGAGGGTGGGCACCACCACCACTTTGGGCTGGGAAATCAACGCGGTCCTGGGCGGGAGGGCACTGAAAAGAGCACGGAGTCCTAAGAGGGTGCCGATCGGACGGGCGGGTTACTTCCACACTCTTGTGAAGGAAGGGGGCGAGTCAGGCAGGCGAATGTGGCAGAGAGCGCGGCAGCCCCTCCGGATCTTATTCTTGCGGACCCGGAGGCCGGCCCAAGCGGCCGTCTCCAATCCTCCCGCACCCCAGGCTCGGCTGCGCGCTCAAGGGAGCCAAAGGCACGGATCCGACTCCGCGTCCCCTTCCTCAGCCCGAGCGGGCTCCGCCGCTCCCTGGCCGGCTCTCTCCCAGTGCGCTCGTCTTGCCTCAGGCCCCTCTCCTTCCGCGCGAGGAGGACGGGGGAAGCGCAGCGACGGCCCCGGAAACCCATCTCGCGGAGGCCGAGGAGGAGGCAGGTCTTCCCGCAGGCACCGCCCCACGGTCAGCCGTTCTCCCCCTTGCCGCAGGTTGGGGCTTCCCAGCTGCGCCAGCCGGGCGCCCGAGGCTGCGACTCTCGACCTCCTTGAGGAGAGGAGCACTTTTGCTTGGAGAAGGAGGCAGAGAGGAGCGACGTTACCTGAGCCGGCCCTTCAGACGTGCGCGGTCCACAGGCGGGAAGGGCAGCCTCCCTTCCGAATTTCACGGGAGAGCCCGCTTGGGGTTAGCTCCTTCCTGGTCCGTCTGTCTTTCCAGGATCTGGAGGTCGGGTGGAGCCGGAGTTACTCAAACTGGGATTTAAGGAGAGGGCCGTCTGCACCCCAGCTACCCTCCAGATCTTTCAGAAGCTCTCCAGAGGACAGGAGCTCGCTGATCCCTGTTTTAGCAAGTAGGGGTAGTTGGGGATCAGTAAATGTTCGGGGTCACATCTCCGGAATATCTCTGTCTGCTTTCTAATTATCTTTGCTTTTTTTTCTCCTTTATATCAGCACTAAAGAACATTTATTCTTAAAAGTGAACTTATACATACGTACTCCCGACACGTACTTTAAGAGTGAGTTACAGATGCACACACTACATTTATCCTTCAGGATACCTCTTTGGTTGTATGTTTTCTGCAGAGTTCTACACAGAAATAATTGGCATCACATTCTCCTATTACCTGTATAAGTTTGCACTACATGAGAAATGTTCAAAAGATTTTGATAATGGGACTTATAATTGAGCGAACTCACAGGGCTTTGATCCAATCTGCTTTATTTCTTGCGCACGTTGTGAATATAGATGGCTTCTCACTGTTCTGTGTTCATTTGCAATATGAATAAGACCAAAATGACCAGAGGCGTCCCACAAAATGTACACGTTACTAGAGTAAATGGCTGGAGGCGTTCCTGCACAATGTACATTGATATGGGTTTCTCCACGACGCAACGTTTGCGTAAAAAATCAGTTATGAATGAAGACTTCTCACATTATTTATACTTACTCTGAGTGTGAGTTTGTTTGTGTCTTCTTATAGAGAGCCCTTCCCGGTCCTCGTTGAGGTCCAGGAAGTTTATATTTGTAATCCCATGAAAAGTTACTGGAATTCTAGTGAATTAATTCTGATCTACCGCTTCCAGGGCAACCCATGGTGAGAATAAAGACACTAAGGCATATTTGTAGTTGTGGGGAGCCAAAGGGGTCCTAAGTCCAGCCAGGGTGGTGGCTACTGGAACAAAGGCCCTGACCTAGGGCCAAATCCAGGTTTTATTTATTTGTGAAAAGCGAGTGGCTCAAGGATGAGTGACTGTGAGAGTGGCCGGAAGTACGTGAGTACCATGAGCTGGGCTAGGTAGGAGGCCTGAAAGCACCTTTGCAATATGCAGAGAGGATAGGCAGAAAAAGTAATCTGCATTGTGGGGGACCACCTGGATGGCTGTCCTTGAGAGAAGAGCAACTATCTCCATCTTGGCTGAACCTGGCCCCAATTCCACCTATTGATATGTACAGAGCTGGCTGGGACTTTTCCTTATCTCTTAAATTGGCTTTAGGCAATGCAAATAGGTCCAGCTGAGGTCCTGATGTGTAGTCTTTGAAGCAAAGCAACAGGCCTGTGTTTCCCCGCCCTTTTGCTCCCAATACATGGTTGAGCCTGGCGGGATGGAGAGCCATGCTCCACCCTGTTGTCTGGGACCGAGCCTGGAGAAAGAGGCTATGACTTCCCAGGGCATAAAAGATTACACATCAGAGCTGAAGCACTGACCCCAAAACATTAGATACTATCTTGAATTGTGTTATGCAGATTACTCCTTCTGCATATCCTTCCCTCTGCATTTGCAAAGGTAATTTTCAGGCCTAGCCCAGCATACGAGACTCACATACTTCCTGAGAGACTCACATACTTCCCGCCACTGTCACAGTCACTCATCCCTGAGCCACTCCCCTCCTTCAGAATTAATAAAAACCAGGGTTCAGGCCTGGGTCGTGGACTTTGTTCCAGTAGCCACCATCTTGGTGGGACTTAGGACCCCTTGGCTCCCCACAACTATAAATATGCCTTAGTGTCTTTATTCTCGCCGTGGGTTGCACCGGAAGTGGTAGATTGGAATTAACTCACTAGAATTCCAACAACTTTTCCATGGGATTACAAATATAAACTTCCCAGACCGCGACAAGGACCGGGAGGGCTCTCTATACTGCATAACACAATTTGAGGTAGTATTTAATGTTTTGGGGTCAGTGCTTCAGCTCTGATGTGTAATCTTTTATGCCCTGGAAAGTCATAGCCTTTTTTTTTTTTTTGGCACTGGAAATCGAACTCATGACCTCACACTTGCCAGGCAGGCTCTTGCCTCTGAGCTATATCCTCTGCATAGACTCTTATCTTGAGGCTCAATCCCAGCTGACAGGGTAGAGCATGGCTCTCCTTCCCACCTGGTTCACACATGTTTTTTGGGAGCTACGGGGTGGGGAAACACTGACCCATTGCCTTGCTTCAAAGACTACACATCAGCCAGGTGTGGTGGTGCATGCCTGTAATCCCAGCACTTGGGAGGCTGAGGCAGGAGGATTGCCACAATTCAAGGCCAGCCTGGGCTACATAGTGAGTTCAGGGGCAGCCTGAACTATACAGTGAGACCCTGTCTCAAACAAACAAACAAAAAAACCCAACCAAACAAAACAAATAAAACACATCAGCACTTGGGCTAGACTGATTGGCGTTGCTTAAAGCCAACTGAAGGGATAAGGAAAAGTCCTAGCTAGCTCTGTACATATCAATACATGGAAATAGAGCCAGGTTTAGCCAAAATGGAGATAATTGCTCTTCTTTCAAGGAGAGTCATCCAGGTGGTCCTCCACATCTTCAGAGGTTATGGGAAACACAAAATGCTTTCTCACATTTTCTGCATAGTGTTTCTCTCCAGTGTGAGTTCCTTCATGTATTTCAAGGTAACTGGAAGAACTGAAGGGTCTTTCTCTGATTACATACACTTGGCTTCTCTGCCATGTGAATTCATTCATGTATTTGAATGCATTGGTAAAATGTAACCTTTTTCCGATGGCTCACATATGTTCAGATTTTCTCCACTATGAATTCTTCCACGTATGTTTTGATAGCTGTTCTGTGCTGATTTTCCTTATTTCCAACAAAGGCCTTCTCTCCACTGTGAGTCCTATGCTGTCAGTGTCACATTATGTATTCACAGTTATTTACCTCTGTGACTTTTTAATGTCTATCATGATAACTGGAATGACTGAAGGCTTTTCCATATTACTTACATAAGGCTGCTCCTCAGCGTGACTTCTTTCATGTGTTTGACAATATCTGTGTATGCTGAATGCTTTCCCACATTTCTGATATACATAGGGTTTCTCTCCAGAGTGAATTCTTTTATGTCTTTGAAAATCACTGTGACTGGTGAAAGCTTTCACTCATTTCTTGCACACATAGAATTTCTACAAAGTGTGTATTCTTTGATGTTTACAAAATGAACTGTGATAAGGACGTGCTTTCCCACATTGCTTACATACATAGGGTTTCTCTCCAGTGTGAATCACTTTGTGTCCACCAAATGAACCACTAGTAAGAAAGGCTTTCCCACATTGCTTACATACAAAGGCTTCTCTTCAGTGTGACTTCTTTCGTGTATTTGACGCTGACTGTGACAGACAAAAGCTTCCCCACATTGTTTACATACAAAGGGTTTCCGCTCTTGTTTCTTTATTATACAAAATGAAGTGCAATCAGTGAATGCTTTTCCACACTGCTTGCAGACACAGGGTTTCTCTCCAGTGTGAATTTGGTCATGGATATGAAGTGACTTGCAACAAGTGAAAGCTTTCCCAATTGCTTACAAACATAGGGATTCTTTTTTTTTTTTTGTGGGTACTGGGGGGTTGACCTCAGGACCTCGCGCCCCAGCAGGCGCCCGTGCCGCTGAGCGATATCACCGGCCCCTTTCTCGTATGTGGGATCCGGGAGTCGAACTCGGGCCCTCGCGCTTGCCGGGCAGGCGCTTACGCCGCTGAGCCATCTCACCGGCCCCAACACAGGGATTCTTGCCAGTGGGAGTTTTCTCATGGGTTTGACAATAATGCTGAGTGGTAAATGTTTTTCCACACTGCTTACATAAATTAAGGTTTCTCCCCAGTGAGTATTTTTTTCATGGATTTGACAACAACTGTGAGTGGTAAAAGCTTTTCCACACTGCTCATATACATATGGTTTCTCCCCAGTGCATGTTCTTTCATGTATTTTATAAGTGCTGTTTGCGGCACAAGCTTTCCCACAGTGCTTGCACACATAGGGTTTCTCTGCAGTGTGATAGTTTTCACGGGTTTGACAGTAGAGGTGAATAGTGAATACGGTTTCTCTCGAGTGTGAGTTCTTTCATGTTTTCACAATAATCTTGTGTGATGAAGGCTTTCCCATACTGCTTGCAGACATGTTTTCTGTCCCATGTGAGTACTTTCATGTCTCTGACAATGGCTCTTTCTGCTGAGGGCTTTCCCACAGTGCTTACACATGGAGGGTTTCTCCCCCGTGTGAATTCTTTCATGGGTTTTATAATTGCTGTTGCAAGTGAAAGCTTTCCCACACTCCCTAAATACATAGAGATTCTCTCTATTGTGAGGTCATTAATGTATTTTACAATGACTGTATGTGCTGAAAGCTTTCCCACACTGCTTCCCTACATAGGCTTTAGCATCTTATTTGTATACAGAGGGCTTCTCTGCAATGTGAGTTCCTTCACTGCAATCAGAGTAGAATTTCCCACCTTGCTTATATTCACAGTGTTTCCTTCCAGGGCTTATTGTTGTGTGCTTCTGAAAGGACTGGAATCACTGCAGGTTTCCCCATGTTCATTACAGGTGGACAGCTTCACTTCAAATACCTGACACTCATATGATTTGAGCACAGTGTGTGCTCTGATGGGCACATGCATTGATGCCTGAGCAATCAGAGAATTTGTACAAGCAAGGCTTTCAGCTGGTTGTGTGCCAAGTGTTTTCATGTTAACATTAGGGTCTGCAGTCCAAAAAACCATTTCTCTATGTTGATTCCATAATTTATATTCATAGCATTTCTCTACATCTTCACTTCTTTTTTTTTTTTTTGTGGGTACCGGGGGGTCGACCTCAGGACCTCGTACGCCAACAGGCACCCGTGCCACTGAGCGATATCACCGGCCCCTTTTTCGTATGTGGGATCCGGGAGTCGAACTCGGGCCCTCGCGCTTGCAAGGCAGGTGCTTACGCCGCTGAGCCATCTCACCGGCCCCATCTTCACTTCTTAGATTTCTTCTCTGATTATTTGCTCCCATTTTCAATTTGCTGGTCAGTCCAGGTTTGTTCTATAGCAGACAGGTTCTTAAATGTTTTTGACATCATGTCTCTGTAGATCTTCTTTGGGGATGGATCCAGCAAAGCCCATTCTTCCAAAGTAAAGTTCCCAGCCACATCCTGAAAGGTCACTGCCTCCATTGTGTGGCTTGAGTGTCGCCCAGGTTCTTCCCGTGCAGCACAGAGCTGGTAGAAGTCATGGAGCCATGTGGTCAACAAGGTGGCGTCGTTCTCAGCAGTGCGCTCAGCTTGTAGCAGTAGGACCATGACGCCGGAAGGGCCCTCCCTCCTCCTCCCAACTTATCTTTGCTTTTATGGTTCCACTTCCCCCTGAAAATCCACAAGGACTCTGTACCTCAATACTTGAGTTTTAGGGAGCAGAGGTGTTTACCGAGGATTGGTTTGTAGGTCTCCTTGCACATCACCTGCCAATCATGTGTGGACTGCCTTTGAGAACTCTGGCCCAATTTCTTGTGATGCGAGGTTGAGGGTCAGCAGCCCCTGTCAGGAAATAGAGCCACTTTCATGGAGCCCAGTCACTACTGTGACAGGAGGTGGAAGGTGAGCAATGTCTGTTAAGTGGGGCTAATGACGGGGCAAGTTAGCAGGTCACCAAGCCGTGGCTCTGCAGTGGACTCCTCAGAAGCTCTATCTGACATTTGAGCATAGCTATTCCAGGACCAGCCTTTGTGTCTTTTTGTTCTGAAAGGAAAAATAGAAGAGAAACATGGAATCAAAATGTACAGGTGACAAGTTGCTATCATAGTTTTCAAAAAAATTCATCTCCTGGAGGGAGCGTGGCTTCTCACATTGCTGTGATGGAATTGCTCTTTGACTTAAGGACACTTTGATCTGCACTGCATCTGGCAAATTTATCCTAGCAGTTATTGCCATGAACACACAAATATGCCACTTGACCCTGTCTTTAAAAAGTTTCTCTTGACTCAGTATCTTCCTCTAGCTAATGCCCCATTTCTCTGATGACTTTGTTTAACGACCTCTAAAGAGTTATCCGGATTTACTAGCTGTGGTTACTCCTGTTCTTCAAGACGTTCAGAATTTGGCATCACCGCTGCGTGGAGATGTCTGGTCCAGGTCACCAGTGAGCTCTGGGATGTAGCTGGTGGCACAGCGCTTGCCTAGCGGTCACAGGCAAAGACCTCAACAACTCCCCAGTCCTTTCCTATCTACCCCCAGGCGGTAGACACTTTATCCTTAAGACATCTTCCTTAGTTGACTCTGAAGACACTACAGTCCTGATTGTCTCTCACATCACTGCCTCCTCCTCTTCAGTACTGTTATGGGTTCAAACTCATAATAGAAAGTCAGGCAGCCAATCTAGAATTTTGATGATCCTTTATTAAGCCGGCCAGCTGACTGACCTATGCACTCCACACAGGGAGATAACAGATCATCCCTGAGTCTGCCCAGCACACAGAATTTAAAGCGAACAACCACATCCTGATTGGAACAGAAAGCAAATGTTTTGGCTACGGTTACATAGTTTCACCTGTTTTGGGTAGGGTCACATAGTTTCACTGTTTTAGCTATGGTTACATAGTTTCAACTGTTTTAGTTTCATGCAAGTTGACCAGAGAATAAGAATACATAGCAATTGCAAAGGAACAGCACAGCAAGTTTTGTCTGTTTTTGGTAAGTAACCTTGTTATACTTTTTCGTGCTAATTTTCTATTATCTAGGGACTTTACAGTCATGGGGGCCATCACAAGTACCCTTGGTGACAGTCCTGCCCCTCTGGGCCTTTGCGCCAGCCATCTTTAGAATGGGCTGTCTCAGGGCATGGTCCATGGACCTTCTTCCTATGGCCCCTCTCTGATGATCTCATTTATTCGCATGGCTTGGAGTATGTCTATGTGACTGCCATTCACAATTCATGTGTACAGTCAACCACTACGCCAAACGCCAGGTTCTCCCATCCAACCCATTCTTTCCTGCTGTTACAGCCGAGTGCGCCGTGCTGGTCTGCAGGTCCCCAGTAATCCCGCTACATCAGCTCTTCCTTGATTCAGTTAATGGCAGCTTCATTCCTACAGTTTTTCTGGGAAGAAACTTCTTTATTCTTTCTTTCTTTTGCTTCTCACATTCGTTTTCTCCGCAATCCTCTTGGCTGTATCTGGAAAACGCAGCCGATTGAGGCCACTCCAGTGCCCTGTCCTGCCGACTCAGGCTCTCTGGCCACAGGGACTGAGCACCTCTCCTTGCATCCACCCCTGCGCTCTCTGTGCTGAGCCCTCTTCCCAGAGCTGGCCCAGGCCTTTGGGAAGCCCCGGTGCGGTCCGTCACTGCTGCAAGCCCAGCTCCCCACATTTCCTCAGAGTGAAAGACACAGGCCTCTAGAGCAGGCTAGACCAGGCCGCTCTGCTTTCTCCGTGGTCCGTAGTCTGCTGTCCGCGGTAGCTGAGGACAGGCGAGGAGGTCGTCTCTGTCTCCGGCTGCCAGGGCTGCAAGGAAAAGCTGCTTGGAGAGTAGGCTGAATGTGAACAGATTCAGACCGAATTCACAAAAGTTTGTACGACCTGTGTTTCCACGTGGTTTCAAACCAGGGACCTTTCGCGTGTTAGGCAAACGTGATAACCAGTACACTACGGAAACAACACACTAAAAAACTTTTTACTTTTGCATACTAGTTAAAAGCGAACCTTAAAGTTATCCTTCAGATTATTTATTTATTTATTTATTGCCCAATCGCAATCTATCCTCCCACTCGCCCTTGGTGACTACTTTGCCGCCCGCGACGCACAGCCGCCCACGAGCTGCGCCTGTCCAGACCGGGGCTGAGGTTCGCCCCGCGCCCAGCGGTTCCCAAAGGAGTCTGAGACCAAAGGCAGAAGCCGTGTCTGTGCAAGGCTGAGTGACAAGAAATAAATAGTGTGAACAGAGGAGAGCCGATTGAAGAACTTTTTTTAAAGTTTCTTTTTAAAATGACTTGTATTGCTACATGCACATCTCCATTCCTTCCCATGGTTGCATGATAGCCAGTAGGACGCGCTTGTCGCTCTTTATTTACTGTCTTCAAGGTTGAATCTGATTCTGAAAGACCGAAAACACTGCTCCCATTAACGTCCACCCAGGACACAATCTGTACCTTCGCGATCCTGGGTGTGTGTGGGGTCCTACACGACTGGGAGCTGAATGTCTGGATAACAGGGCGCGGGCAATCTTCACTCCCGTAGAATTACTGGCCTTTTCCAGAATGCTTGCATCAGTATAAATTCTGCCAGCAGGACATGAGAGCCCTTAAACCCTCCCTCTTGCAATCATCGACACACTCAGCCTTCTAATTCTGTCAGTCTAAAGTAGTCGAGTAATATCTCATTTTGTTTTGCATTTTATAAGTTGCTAATAATATTACATACTTAAAATACATTTACTATTTTCTGAAATTTTTGATGAATAGCCTGTTCCTAGTCTTTATCTGTTTCCTAATGATCTTGATAATTTTCATATTTTATTATTTATATATTAAGATCTTGTCATTTAAAAATATTTCCAGTATCTTCTACTTTTGTCATTCCTATTTACTTTTCCATTGTGGACTTCCTTGAACATGTCTTTGATTTAGATGGAGGAAACCATATCAGTGTTTTGCTAAATTATTTGGCTTTTTAAAAGTTTTTTTTACAGTTATTTTCCGTCCTTCGGGTCATAAAGATAAAGATATTTGCTACCTCTGTTTCTACTAACTTTTTGGCTGTCATATTTAAACTCTAGATGAGTACATTTTATAAAATCTACACGTGATTCTACCATTTGGAGCACATTAAGGATCAGAGTAAGGTAACAATAAGCGAAGCCCTCGTGCGTGTCCCCGCGCGGGGACCTCCTCTCTCCACAGGTCCTCTCCGGAGCGAGGGACTGAATGATGCAGGCGCTGGGGGACCCACGGCGGGAGCCTCCGAGTCTGAATTCCCGGAGGCGCTGGATGCTTTCCGCGCCTGTGCTTTCTTGTTCTTAAAATCGTAGTCCTTGTTTTAATGCAAGTCCCTGGGGTCGGGGATGATTTGTCTTTCCCTAACACCTAGATGATGTGTGGCGTAAAATAGTGGTGAAATAATCCTTGTTAAAGATAAGGTGTTTTTTATTCATTTCTTTCTAAGCAGTCTAACAAGTTTTGTTTCCTTTATACCTTCTTATAAACTTCAGGTTTTATGGGCATTAACTTAAAAATCCTTCAAAGACCAAAATTGTAAATAGGAAGGAAGCCTATGTAGCTGTCACCGGGATGGCCGAGTGGTTAAGGCGTTGGACTTAAGATCCAATAGACGTAAGTCTGTGTGGGTTCGAGCCCCACTCCCGGTAGATCGGTGTGAAAGGTTTGTTTTACCTATGGGTTTGCATAGTTGAGTTTAAACATGGAAAGTGGATTCTGCAAAAATTCTGCCCAGGGAGGGAGTTTCGACACGTTTGCTCACAGGCGCCCCGCCCGCCCCCTCTTTTTGGAGTGGAGCAGCTCCGACCCCACCGCGCAGTGGCGCCCTCGGGTGATCTCCCCGCCGAGGAGGGCAGAGGGAAGCCGGCCCGGCTGGGCAGTGCCTCGGGAAGGGCCGACCGCCCCGCCCCGCTCCTTGTGCTGCTGCCCTCCGTTACCGGCTGGCGTCTGCAGGGAAACCGGCTCCCCGGTGGCGCCTACCGCTCCCGAGTTACACCTTTCGGGACGAGCTGCTGCCTTATTTCCCAAGGCAGCCAAACGGCTTTTGATTCCCACCAGCCAGGAGTTTCAAGTCCTCTGCATCCTCGCCAACACTTGGTGTTTTCGACTTCCTTTTACATTTTCAGCCATTGAACTGGATATGTCTTAGAGTCTCCCTGCGTTTAATTTGCATTTCCCGAAAGAGTAAAGCATACTTTCATGGGTTTACTAACAGTCATATGTATTGTTCAAGAGTGTGTGCTTTAATATGTGCTCATTTTTAATTTTTCTTGTTACTGAGTTTTGAGAGTTCTTTATACTTTTTGGACGCATCACGATGGTCAGATGTGTCTTTTCCAAGTATATTTTCCCTTGTGTAACATATATTTTCATTTTCTCTGTAGAAAAGTCTTTCATTTGGATAAGGCCTAATATCTAGGTTTTTTTTTTTTTTTTTTTTTTTTTTTAGGGATGATAGCGCTAATCCCATTTTGTTTCTATATTTTCTACAAGAATGTGTAAACTCAGTTTGAGTCCTTGATCCTAGGAATTCTAGAATTTCCTTCTGATCCACAATTCATAAGACATTGAATTTTAGCTGAAGTTTTCTCAGCCTCTTGAGTGGAGGACCCATCATCCCATTGCAACGTGTGAGCTATTATTATGTCCCATTTCTCCTTGGGTGCACCTGCTTTGCCTTCAATTTCAGACTATTTGGTTACTCTTCGAGCTCAGCTCTCCTATGGGGTCAAGGAAAGTTATGTATTTCTGTATTACCTAGATTTTTCTTTGCTAGATTAGGAGCAGCACTCTTTTCAGCTTTCTGCATCCTAGGTGGGTGCTAGAGTCCTGGGGGTTTTATAGGAACACAAATGCTGGCACCCTCTTCATGCTCACTGTGCTACTTTGCTCATCCTCTGCATGTCCAGCATGATGAAAATCACGATAAGTCAGAGATAGGCCGAGGTGGTGTATTAAAGACAGATCTGATGTCTCTCTACCCAGAAATCCATTAAGAAGGAAGAAAGGAAGAGAACAGAGAGAAAGAGAACAAAGGAAGAGGAGAGGAGGAGGAGGAGAAAAAGAAAGGGAGGGAGGGAAGGAGGAAGGTGATCATAAACACAAAAGGACAAAAATGGGAAGGTACATAGTAGCAGCAACATTTTAAAAATTAAACAGAAGAGGGCCGGTGAGATGGCTCAGCGGCGTAAACGCCTGCCTTGCAAGCGCGAAGGCCCGAGTTCGACTCCCGGATCCCACATACGAAAAAGGGGCCGGTGATATCGCTCAGCGGCACGGGTGCCTGTTGGCGCGTGAGGTCCTGAGGTCGTCCCCCCGGTACCCACCAAAAAAAAAAAAAAAAAAAAAAAAAAAAAAAAATTAAACAGAAGAATTAGTGTGGTATGCAAGGAAAGCTTTATTTTAAGGTAAAATTGGGGAAAGCTGAATAAGACTATAACTTATCTTGTGGAAAACAATTCCCCAAATGCATGGAATTGGTGATAAGGCTGTGCATACATGTAGGTGAAAGTGGGGCTGAAAACAGAACTTGTTGAATGTCACGTTGAAGGACACTTAGAAGAGGGCTTCCGATAAGGACCGATGTCCTGTAATTTTGTAACTATGTGAAGTCCAGTGCTGGGGATGGAAGCTCGGCGGAGCCCTGCTCTAGAGGGGAGGTTAGGAAAGAGATTCCAATGTCATAAAACCCAAATTTCACACGTGTACAATTTGGCGGTTTTTCATGCATTCCCTTAGTTGTGTGACCACCACCATTATCTGATCTGGAAACATTTCATCAACTCCAACACAAACTCTGCGACCACTCTCTCTCTTCTGCTGACCTCGAGGATTGTCTGTCTCTAGCGTTGCTCCTTCTGGACAGTTCACAGAAACAGAATCTCAACTCGTGGCCTTCCTGTCTGGCTTCTCAGGGTTGTGGTTTCAAGGTTCATCCATTCTGCAGCGCATCAGAACTTCATCCCTTCTACTGCTGGGCACCATCCTACATCTGACTGTTCTGGCTGTCCTTCCAAAGGTCTCCTTTGGCAGATCCCTTCTCTCAATATCAGGTGAATTCTCTTTCAATGAACTTTAAGTATTTATTTCTCTTATCACTTTTTCACGAAGCTATATTTTATTTTTGCCACTGTTCAATGTTGCATCGTCAGAATATATCACAATTTAATTATTTTTATTTTTAAATTCTCAGTGCTACATGTTTGCAGAGCATATTTCTCTTGGGCAGTTGGTGCATGTACATAACACATCTTAATCCCTCCCATCTCTTGATCTCCTTCCCTTTTGCAAAAGACCTTCCAGTATTGACCTCTTACTTTGCTCTTTATACTTTGGATTTTTCTTATAAGAGAACCCATTATATATTTAAGTTTGTGTCTGATTTATTCCACTTTAATATTGTTGTTTCAAGGTCATTTTGAACAACACACAGCAAAGTTTCTAAACATCAACCAAAACCCAAAACTACCAGGTTGAGCCAGCCAGGACTCAAACCCAGGACCTCTGGATGCACTGAGAGATACATTAACCCTTGCACCACCACCCCTGCTTCTTGGGCTCTCTGGCTGCTCAATCTTAGTAAGAGTATTGCAAAAAACCCGAGTTGCGCTGAGACCAGACACGAGGACAAGTCTTTTCAATCTGCGTGAGGTACAGCCCCTCACAACATTTATCTTTACAATTAATCCCCCGTGGGCAGCAGCAGGCGCCCCGCCCCCTTCCCTGCGCTTCTCCGACCCGCGTGGCGACTCCGCCCGCCCTGGACACGGGTGCTGGTCCGGGTCACTGACGAGTGACCCCCACGGCGCACCTCCGATTTAACGTAAGGAAAGTGGAATCGAGTACACTCCGAGGCGGGAGCAGCATTTCCCTCCTCACGCCGAGTCTCCCCGGCGGAGAAAGTGATTCCACTCGCGGAGAAGGCGCGGGGACCCAGCGCGCAAGGCCCGGAGTCCGCACGGTGACATTAGAGGACAACATCCTCGTCAGAAAGCGCGGCGACGTCGTTTCGGCTCGAGCAGGCGAAGGGGGCTCGGCGGGGGCTCTGCCCGGGCCGGGCCGGGTGCACCGGGTCCCGCTCCGCCGCGTCGGCGGCCCCTCCGGGCCTCACGTCCGCTCGCCCCGCGCGTCCGCTCGCGCTGGCGGTGTTCGCTACCCCAGGCTCTGCGCGGCGCCGGCCAAAGAGCTGTCAGGAGCTACGTGCTCGTGTTAGCACGGGCGGTGTTCTAGACTTTTTAAAAGCAAAATCTCCGCAGTTGCTCTTGGCCGCTGGGATCCGCGCGGGCTTCCACGTCTAGCAGTCTCCTAGAGAAACAAGCAGGTGTTTTGCGGGCTGAACCCAAGCGATGGCGCGGACCGAGACGAAAGCACGCGGGGGCGCTAAGCTGGGAGCGGCCGGAGGGTCGGGAAAGGCGTGCAGGCCGGTATGGCCTGGGCAGGACCGCTCATCCTGTCTGTTGCGCGTGAATAAGAGGAACAAAAGCACCAGGGAATCACCGGGAGCCGCTGTGAGCAGGACTTGAACCTGCGCGGGGAGACCCCATTGGATTTCGAGTCCAACGCCTTAACCACTCGGCCATCACAGCCTACACACCTGCCTTCGTTGCGCTCAGAAATACCTTCCGCGCTCGGGAGGCCCTGGCGCCCAGTCCTGCCCATCGCCCCCGGCCGCGCCCGGCCGTCCCGCGCGTTTCCTGAGCTCGACGCAGAGCAGGCCCCTCCTCGGCCCTTCCCAGCCTGCGCAGCCTGCCCGCCGCCCTCCGGGAGCAGGCTGCTAAATCTCACCTTCTGAGAGTACACGAGAATCCCTGGCTTTAGGGCGTTTCCTTTTTCTACACCGTCTTCGTGGATTACCTGGTTTTTCTTCAGTGTGGCAGGGAGCGAGTGAGGCTTGTTGAGGGCGCCCAGGACCCTGTTCTGTCGCGCTGTTCTTCGACGGTGCACTGTGTGTTCTGCGGCGGAGGTCAATTCGGCAGATGCCGCGCACTACGGGTAACTGCAAGATTGGGGAATACCTGAGAAATTAGGGTTTATTAAGTAGTTATCTATTGACTTACTTATTAAATAACTCAGAATTATTTAATTAGATAAATTATGGCACAACTACACAGTGAAGTACTATGTGTTTCAAAGAAAATGAAAAAGCACTGTGTGTGTGTGCAAGCGCACACACGTACATAAAAGCCAAGTTCAGAGCCTTGGGGTCGGAATGCTAGTGTGGGGGACATATTTATGGAGATTGTGTGGGTGCTGTACAAGACATCTCCCCAAGATTACGTGATCAATAAACACATGACAGAGGACGGCTTTGAAGATCTTCCGGGCTCAGCTGACAGCAAGACCTCAGGTTGGGGCAGCAGCCCCGCGTGAGGAATCAGTGCAGAAGTCCCTCTCTGAGTGCTCTCGTCACCCATTTCACTAGCACTTCCGGTGTTACGATGCGATGTCCCTACTTCAAAAAGTGTAGGGAGAAAATTGTTTTCTCAAGGCAAGAGAAGAAATGAGACAGCCGAGGCCATCGCGGTATACTAGCCGAGGATCTCCGAGTCAGAACATTCTGCTCGCTGCTTGTTTATTAAACACACCTGTGTTAGTCAACGTGTGCTGTTTAACAACATACTGCAAAGTGGGCGGCTTTAAACACAGTTTATTTTCTCACCTTCTGGAGGCCAGCAGGGAGCTGTGGGGCAAGTGTTGGAAAGGCCGCTCCCTGGCTCGCTGCTGGCTGCCCTCTCACTGTCTTCACTTGGTTCTTCCTCTGTGCGCATGTCTTCTTATAAGGACACCAGTCCTACTGACTAAAGGCCCACTGTGTGATCTCACTTGACTTTCATTAGCACCCTAAAGGTCTGTTATGTTCATATCTCGATGTCCCCTCAAACCTCTTGTACTCACAGGTGGTGCTTTTGGCAGGTGATCTCACGCCCAGGGGGGCGTGATTAATCAGTGGAGCAGCCCCCTGATGAGTCTATAGCTAAATGTGATGTTGGGAGGTGAAGCCTGGCTGGAGAAGATGGGCCATGGGGGCGTGGCCTGGAAGGGTCTCTCCCTCCTCCTCCCTTGCTCTCTCTCTGCTTCCTGCCCACCTTGCCTTGGGCTCTTTCTCCTCTGTATGCTGCCCTGCCTTGGAGCCAGCTGACTATGGACCGAAACCCCTACAAACTGTGAGCGAAACAAACCTTTCCTCCTCTAAGCTGTGGGTGTCTGACATTGAGCCTCAGCAAATGAGAAAGTAACTAAGACGAGGTTGTAATTCCAAATGCAGTCACATTGGACGTCACCAGCTCTGTGAAACAGTAAATTTGGAGGGAGACAATTGAGTCCACAACAACACCATCTCGTGTTTAGTATTTGGTGGCAGCATTTGAGCTCTTTCACCTGGGTTGCAGTCATCTCCCTTGTGATAGGAATTCCAGCTCAATGGTTGTAGGTCCCACTGTAATTCTAGCCTACAGGGAAGAGCCACACAGAGCCACATGAAGATGCTGGGGCTCTACTCCGGAATTTGTTCAAGACCTTGTCAGAAGGTCCTCTGTGAAGAGGTAAATCCATCTGGCGCTTGTTCTCCTCAGCCTTTGCTCTGCAGAACATCGAGGAAGTGTCAACATTTCAGTTTCTCTTGGGCGACCCTAACGTGGGTCCATGCGTTAATCAACCGACCAGAAACACAGAGAGTCATCCTTGGCCCCTGCAGCTCCAACAGTGAATCAGGCAGCTCTGCTCAGCAAGCTCAGTTAAAATGAATTTGGTCTGAGGCAAATTTTCATTCCTTCACCTTGACAATTGACAAAGCCCTACAATTCTTTTGGTGTGTGTCACAGCTTCTCAAGGGTCACTTTGCATCTGACCATGTGGGATCTCAAAAGCAAGAGATGTTAGATCCTGAGTAAGACCAGCAGAGGGGCCACTGCAAGTTATTCGGGCTGGACGCACTGATCCTCTCAGGTTAGGGTTGAAGGGCTGCTTCTACCGAGTAACACTAGGAATCATGATCCGGGAATGTACAATGATTTCTGCAAATGAAGTTGAGAAAACTGATAGTTCCTACCCTCCAATCTTATTTCATTCCAGGAACAAACAAACAAACAAACAAAAACACTAAGGTCTTCAGTACTCCTAATGTTTAGTAGGGGCTCGATATAGACCCATATCACTGCATTGTTATGCATTTTCTCCCCCCACCTCTACTATCCTACTCCTACCCATACCCCGCGTGGGAAAAGAGATCTTTCTTCAGTCATGCTTAGGTTCATGACGGAGGCCTCTAAAACAAGAGACAGACCAACAAGAGAAAAGCATGCGCATTTATTTCATACAAGGTGTAAGTGACACGGAAGTCTTCATGTGACACGAAAACCCAAAGACAGGTAAACCCGTGTGATTTTTACGCCACTTTTGAGAAGAGGTGCATAATTATGAAGAAGCATGATTGGATAAAAAGGTGTCTAATGGTAGTAAGTTTGGGGGCTGCATCGGTCAGCCTTTCCACTACCGGGACTAACGCCCGACACGCACCGGTGAGGGAGGCGAGGTCCCGAGCGCCAGCCCGCGGTGGCGGCCCGGGCAGGGCGGAAGGGGGCGGGGAGCCGGCGCGGCGAGCGGAGCGGCTCCACCGAGGAGCGGGCCGGACGCCCGCGCAGCCCCAGGTCGCGGCGCCCGAGCAGACACGCGCAGCCGCGCGCGTTTCCCCTCTGCCGGGCTCCTCCTCCAGGCGGGGCGCCGCCGATCCGGGCTCGGGCCCCTCGGTGCCCGCCTGCGGGTGAGAACGCCCTTCGCTCCGGCGCCCGCGGCCGCCCTCCCGCCTCTGGGCTTCTCGAGCGGCTCTTACACCGCACGACCCGGCTCGCTTCCGGACGATTTCCGGGGGCGCTGCTCCGTGTCCTCGAGAGTGGCTGCGGCCAGCCACGCCTCGTGCCAAACACCCGAGACGTGAAAAAGTTCCCTCAGTACCGCGTCTGCGGCGCGCGTGTGCTGCCCCGCGCCTCAGGTCCCCGAGCGAGCGCCGGGCGGGCCCCGGGGCGGCGGCGAGGGCGCCCCCTGCCGCTGGTCTCCGCGCAGCCTGCGGGGTCCCCGGCGGCCGCGGCCGCGCCTTCACACCGCCCGGGCCGTGCCCGCTCGGCGGTTCCCGTAGTGTAGTGGTCATCACGTTCGCCTCACACGCGAAAGGTCCCCGGTTCGAAACCGGGCGGGAACACGTGTGGTGTTTGCTCTCAAGCAGCTAACATTTATGAGAAACAAAAATCACAAATCGTCGCATTTGCTTTTTGCTGGAAAATTGTAGGTTCTCCCGAGAGGTCCCTACTGCGGACCTTGCGCCCCCCGCCCGGGTCCGCTGTCCTCCCTTAGGTCCGAGGCTCCCGGGGACCGCGCGGCTGCTGCTGCTGGAGTCCGGATTTCCAGGAACCACGGTGGCTCCAGTTCGCAGGCAGTGGCGACAGCTGTGTCTCCGGAAAGTGCCCGCGCCGGCGACCCTGTCTTCGCCTCACCCGGGGCTGCGTGGCCCAGACGGCGGGTCCGGCCCACGAGGGGCCTCGGGATCTGTGGGGCCTGCTGCAGAGAATCCCAGTCCCTTGGCAGGTGTTAGGGTGCACAGCGGAAGAATGAGCAAGAGACAAAGTGGAGGTCGAGCGGGGATTGGGGTCACTGGTTGTTCTCAGGGAACAAGCGGCCACGAGGCAGCCAGAACCTCGCATTTATTGATTGAGGAGAATTGTGGTACATTGGATCGTGGTTTCCTGAGACAGAACTGTGGAGGAAATCTGTAGGGCTTAACAGAGTCCATACACATGCTTCAGACAAAGAATACTTAGCTTCTGAATATGCGAATCCTTTACCCCGGAAGCCTAAAGGCTTATATTTAGGTTTAGTTTTGATCCAAACTGCCCATGTACCACAGGTATTAGAAAGTAAAGCGTCTATAGTGACAGGCTGATCATGTTTCGGTGGTGTAATGTATGGAATTGGGTTACATATTTCTTAAGTGTTTTTAAAGCATTTCGTGCACTGCATTCTATTCAAAATCTTTCCTTTCTTGTTACTATAGAAATGGGTTGCCGTATTAAGTTTAATTACGGTATGTATTGCCTCCAAAAGCCAAATAAGCCAATTAACTTCTGTGCTTCCCTTTTACTTTTTGGAGGGCCTACTGAGAGATTCTTTTCAGGTATACTTTTGCCTTATTGGACCAAATTATCCCTAGGAATTTTATAGACTCACATGGTCCTTGAACTTTATTTTGGTTAATTGTCCGACCCCTGTTTCTTAGATGTTCAGTGAGTTTAGTCATTTCATTTTCAAGAACAGTTTTGTGGTCAAGTGTCAGTATGACACCATCAACGTGTGAAATGATGCCAGTAGTACAATCATCAGGCTTTGTCTTTGCTTCTCAGTGAAAGAACTCAGCCTCGTGGGAGGCATTTAAACTGGTACTGTCTGTCTTCCTAAGAGAAGGTCGTGTGTTCTCTGAATTCTTTGTCAATAGGTATGGCAAGTATCGGAAAGGTCAATTGACATGTACCATCTAGGGTTGCAGTCTGAGATCTTATCTATTACCGTGTCCGCTTCTGGGACAGTGCCATCCATCTGTTCAGTATTGTAATTTAATGCTCTCAAATCTATTGTTAGTCTTTAAAAGCGATCTGTTTACTGACTTCCCAGCGTGGGCTATTATATGTAAGGCTGTAGACAATTTCTATAGTGTCTTCTTTTAGTAATTCTTTTACTTTTTAGTAATTTCTTTATATCCTCACTTTAGAGGACATTATATAATGAGGATTGTTTGGTTTAGGCAAGGAATTTGATTTTTAAGTGTTGTAGATTAACTAGCAGTTTTTATCTTTTATATAGAATTAGTTCTGGAAAGATTTTGGAAATCCAGTCACTACCTAGTATAATTCCAGCCCTTGAATAATAATCCATAGCCCCCATTAGGTGTGCTGTACGATACAATACAACTTGGACAGAATAGAGGTGTTGCCCCTCCTAGTCCTTCGATTGTAAGAGGTTTAATGTCATGGGGTCTGTGTGAATGATAGAAATTTGACTTCCTGTATCCATCAAAAAGTCTCCTTCACATAGAAATTCTTATTAGAATTTGGGGTAAGGATTCTTAAATATATATATGGGCCTATTATCAGCTATTTTATGGATTATTGTTGGTATCTCTGTTTTGCATTCCTTTCTTATAATTTTTCATGTTTCTCGGGGGGGGTCCTCTGTATGTCCCCTGGAGATTGCTTTTTTTTTTTGTGGGTACCGGGGGGGTCGACCTCAGGACCTCGTGTGCCAGCAGGCGCCCGTGCCGCTGAGCGATATCACTGGCCCCTTTTTCGTATGTGGGATCTGGGAGTCGAACTCAGACCCTCACACTTGCCGGGCAGGCACTTAAGCCGCTGAACCATCTCACCGGCCCGAGATTGCTGTTTTTTGATCTAAGGGATTTACAGGCAAAGAAAGCCATTTTCCATAGTCAGAGTCCCTCCTGTGGGAGTAACTGTTAGCCTTGAGACTCCCACTGAAGGTCTACTTGGGATAGGTTAATGCTCACCTGCACAGGCAGTGCTGGGGAATAGGGCTGTAAGAGAAATTTTCCCTTCTGGGAATGCACGGTCCATGCTGTCCCCCTCCTCCCAGTGTTCCGGGAATTGTGCTGTTACAGTTTAAAGTTGCCCAAGTTAGATAAGAACGAGAACAGAGCGACCAGGGATCTGGGCTGCGAGATAAGAATGACCCCATGACTAAGGAATTTGCAAAATATGCCTTTCCTGACCATCTGCTGTCCATATTAGGAAACGTCCTTTGCTGCCCAGCCTTAAACTTCTGAATGGTTGTCCTCCCCAAATTAATGTGAAAAGCTATTTAAACTAACCAATGCCATCTGCTTCTGTAACCGCGCTTGCAAAGACCCCTCCTCCCTTTGTTCCTTAGGCTTATAGGCACTGCTCAGGCTTAGCTCGGGGCTCTCTGTTCCTGCGCATTCAGTGAGCCCCACGCATGCTTGGACAATAAAGATCCCTTGCCCTTTGCATGAGAAGGCGTCTCTTGGAGTCTTCCTTCACGCGGCGGGCGTCTCGACCCTAACAGGGCCTAGGTGGTAGTCATGTTTTTTGTTGAAACTTGTTCTTAAATCTGAACATTTCTACCTATTCTGTCTAGTAGTAATTGCCACTGATTGGGAGACAATCCCTTGATGTCATTTTGCATTCCAAGATGTTATTGATGTGCGCAATGGCCACAAGTGTGGAGCGTCCTTGGCCTGGTGTTTTAGTAGTGTAGTTTAGTGGCTGGTGTTTTAGTAGTGGTAAATTACATTTAACCTATGCTTTTTTTTTTTTTTGGAGGGGTTTTGGATGGTGTTATTGAAAGAAATAGCCTTTTTGTGCCTAGTAATTGATTATGGAACTGTAATTGTGCAACTGTATTCATAAAGGTCATATTAGGACCAAAAGGTTGAATATAATATATTTTAAGTGATGGGGCGCCCTGAGAAAGCCTTTCTCGAGGCTCTGTCCATGATGCACGCCAGTGTTGTGTGGGCTGTCACACTGTCCACTGTAGATGAACTTTAGTGTGGCCAACTTTTTAAGGTTGTGGGTGCCTTGTTCTACATTGTGCCATCTTAGGGAACTCTTGAACTAGTGGGACCTAAGAAAGGGTGGACTTCCTTCCATGCCGGGGCTCTCCAGTTCCATGGAGAGTGCGCAAGGTGAGCCTGTGCGGTTCTCACCAGGGGTTGGCTTTTCTGCCAGTGAGGAAATCTGGCATAATTCTGCTCCAGTTGGGAGGACATGTCAGCCCCCCCCATAACTAGCATCCAGTCATCATCACTTTGGGTCATATCTGTACAGAGGGTTTGCAATTTTTATCTGGTGTATTCTCTATTTTCATTTGCAATTTGGGGGATGTCTGTCCATGATTATAATCTATACCCATTTTTCTGCTGATGAGTGGCCTCACAAAAGCACAGCCCCCCCGGGTGGTCATCATAGTCCCTGGGCCCTCAGGGTGGGCTGAGGGTTAGGTTCCGTCGGTGCCAGCACTTTTCCTTTTTGTTTTGTCAGTATCGACTAACGCTTTAGGCAGCAAGGCTACAACCTCCTTTTACTGACCCCGCTTAATAGAGGGTCTGAATGGCCTGGTCCCGTGCGTTTCCCTCGTCTCGGGGAACTGAATTAGGTACTGTTATAGTTTGTATCTGGATGTCCCCCAAAGCCTCATGCGGTCATGGGGGCGGCTTCTAGAGTTTGTGATTGACTCGTGGTCCAAAGCTGGGATTGTGGGTGTGAGTGCTACACACACCCTGGGGCGGGGAGCCTACATACATACAATATGAGGGACAGAGGGAGTCTTCTCCCTCTCCTTCCTTTTTGCTCTCGTTGCTTTTGCTGTCTTCCGCCGCCATGAACCATTGTCCCTCTGCCATGTGCCACTCTGCCTTGGAGCCAGCCAAGTAGGGACTGAAACCTCTACAAACTGTGAGCCAAATAAACCTTTCCTTCCTTAATTTTGGGGGTCAGATATTTTGTCTCAGCAATGAGAGAAAAGTAACCAAGACAGGTACTTTTTTCTTTAATATTTGTTTAATATGTTTCCATTTCTCATTCCTATCTGTCACTTTCTTCCTTGTGGCTCTCTTAAAAACTTTCTTGATAACTGTCCAGATTTTGGTCAAATCTTTATCAGGGATCCCCAGTAATTTACATAGTCATATAACTTGCCTTATAAAAATGTCACTCTCGTTTATTAGCACTTTGTAATTCACAACTTCAAGTTCCAGTCCATGCATTCTTTCCACTAATGGACCCACCCAAGACTGCTCGTCCCACTTTGGCGACCAGCTCGCTCCTTAATTTAATTTTGATTTAGCTGGCAGAATCCCGCGACCACGCCAGAGGTACCACGAGGCCGTCCCCACGCTCGGACGGCTGCCAGCTGCGCGGTTCACCGAGCGCTTCCTGAGAACACTGCAGTCAGAGGCAGCAACCGCGAGTGGCAGCTGTGGACCTGCGATTCCCGGACACGCGTGGGTCTGAGCCCTGCTTCACACCATCCGAGTGGGTGTGGGCCTTCCATTCTCGTCTCTGCCCGAAGCGCGAGGCGACCGTGTGGACTCCGTTCCCCGTGCCTTGGCGAGCAGGTTGTTCACTGCTTAGTGACCACCACTGAGTCGGTGTCGCGCAGTGCGCGTCCCCCGCACCTGTCCTGGGCCGCACGCGGAGCCAAACCCAGGGCAGGGAGGGGGTCCCGCTGGGACCTGCACCTCGGATCAGGGCTGGCAGGTCCAGCAAGACTCAGTTTCTCCGGGAGAAGCAGGTTCACGTGTGCGGGCAGCGAAGAGTTCGCTTTTTCTTTCGCGTGTGTTTCGCAGAGAAAGGAGCAGCATTCCTTCCCGGGGGACAGCGGCCGACACCAGCTCGCGCGGCTTTGGGGCGTAGCAGCCGTTAGCTCAGGTGGTTGGAGCGGGGTGCTAGCGACCCGGAGACTCTGGGTCCGCGAGCGCAGGGAGGACGAGGTTTCCCGCGCAGAGTGGAAACTGGCAGCGCAGCGCACTAAGGCCACGCGTGCTTCTCAGCTGGCTTGTCTTGCCTTCTCACTGCAGTGTAAGAGGAAACCAGTTTTAAAATGAGGGGAGAGCAGTGTTCAGCAACAGCACAGTGAGAGACGGGATACGGCAGCTTGGAGACGCAATGTGCGCCCACGAGAACGTAACGAGGGTGCAGGCGGAGGAGGGAGGTCGCGCCTCTGAGTATTAGTTAATAAAGCCTGAGGCCAACGGTGACCCCGGTGCAAACCAGAGGCCTAGAAGAGGCCAGGTTCAAAGTAAGGAGCAAGTTCAGCGCCGAGGCCCTGCTGTCTGGCCGCCCTTCGCGTCTTCCTCGCCCCCTCCCTTCCCGGGCTCTCCGCGGCTGCAGCGTGGATCTGTGCACGGCGTGGGCCGCGGCTCCAGTGACAGCCGAGCACCCTTAGGCACCAGGGGAGCCCGGCTCTTGGTTTGCATTCCATGTAGTATTCCAGGCAGGGTCTCTTTGGAGCCACGTAACTGAGGCGAGGACAGGCGTGTCACCCTGAACTTGGCCCAGATGCAGAGCAGGAAAGCCCTTCGCACACACCGAGCCAAGATCCTCCTTCCCACTTCGGCGCTGCAGGAGGCCGGCGGGCCACTTGCTCGTGCTCCTGTGGCAGCAGACGCAGAGGAAGCACCGCGAGGAACCGGGAAGCCCCGGCAGTGGCCAGGCCTCCGCAGAGAGGACAGGCCCGGAGGGGACAGCGTGGGCAGCGGCGCCCAGGACCTGACTCTAGGCCAGGCCGCAGCCTAGAGCCAGCGCCGCTCCGAGCCCACTCAGGCCCTGACCGACAAGGCCACTCACCTGGAGCGCGTGAGAAGTCCTTAAATATCACTGCGCCCATTGTAATCTCCTCCCTCAGGTTTGGTGGTGTACGGATATAACAGTTCTGAAAGTTGTTGAAAACCAGAATGATTGAGAATCAGAATTCCACCAGCTCTCTTTCCCTTGTTCTGAAAAATAAAAATGCATCTGGCACCAAAGCAAATGGCTTATTAACTGCTCACACGACACTGATAATTAAAATCTGGCATTTAGATTAAATCGGTGGCTATCACAGGCTGAGACAGGAGACTGAACTGCTAAGACAGAATTTGAGATGTTACTCGGTACGACGCTGCAGGATAATTTTGCACAACCCGTGTACCCCAGTCTCACTAATCACCAGAAAGCTTGGCTTTTACTAACTACAGCAGCCTTACTCCTTTTCCCCTTTACCCCAGTTGTTCACTATTAGCGACTTTACCCACGGTGCCAATTATTGGAGACCCCTGCAGTGGGTTCCAATCTCCTGCCCGGGTTATGGCACAGGGCGGGAAAAGAAAGAAAGAGCAAAAGAGAAAGAGAAAAAAAAGTAGAGGGGTGCATAGCAGGGATCTGGGACCACCAGTTGCTCTCGGGGGAGCAAAAGGCCCCAATCTCCAGCTAGCCGCCATTTTATTTGCCAGTGCAGGGGAGGGGGGAGGGTGCTTCCCCGGAACAGCGTAGAGGCTGTGGTAGAATGGGCAAATTTAACATCATAAAGGGAACCCGACGAGATCCATCCAAGACCCATCCCCACACCTGGGTGCTAATCTCATTGACCGAGAGAAAGGTGATTTCCGCATTCCAAGACCAGCCCACAAGGCAGGCGGGGTAAAGAGACCGTAGGACAGATACTGTGTCAATTTACAATTCGTGGTCCCGAACACTTTAGGATGGAAATATCTGTCTAGAGAGCCATCACCTGTAAATTTCTTCATATTGAAAACAGAAAAACCGAAAGAAGGCTCTGCTGGGACTCGAACCCAGGATCTCCTGTTTACTAGACAGGCGCTTTGACCAGCTAAGCCACAGGGCCCCTCTTGATTCCCTATCCTGTTATATCATACATAGCAGTTTTATATGAAATGTGGCGGTTTACCAGAGGTTTATTTTATTTTGTTATAAAGAAACCACATCCGCGTTTCCAAATTCATACCAAAGCAGAAACTCCACCACTGAAAAACAAAATGAGTCTTCGATGCAAGGTTTAAGATTGGTTTCGGAGCGGAGAGCGCGGGGTTTCTCCTTTGGGGTGCCCGTCTCCCCCTGGAGGCCGCACTGGGCATCGCCCGCATTTTGCCTGCGGTGCTGGCTTTGGCCACCGCGGCCGCGCGCCGCCGCGCTATTCCCGGCGTTTTTCTAGTGCCGGAGATGGAGCCGCGAGCAGAGCAGCAAAAGCTCCTGCCGTGATGCAGGTTATGTTAGATGGGGAGGAGAAGGGCCGCCCCCCCTTCCCCGGGCTCCCGAAGGCAGCGGGGGCCGCTCCGGCTCGGGTCGGGGCCTGGAGCCCGGCGCGGCTGGGTCTTGGCTTCGTTCGCCTCGCTGGTCCGGGCAGCAACGCAGGCGTCCAGGGTGCGGCCCGCAGCTCCAGCCTGGGTCAGCCCAGCGCAGCTCAGCGGGACGTGGAGGCGAGGAGCCGGACACAGGCCGTGAGCAAGGCGTGGAGGGTCCAGAGGGACGCTTAGGAGTTCTCTGCCCCTGACCCTGGGAGGCGGACCTTCCTGTCTAGCTCGCTCGTGACCTACTTGTCCTCACACTTCATATTTGTTCCTTCCTGTCCCGCTGCCTTCCCGCTCCTTCCCCAAGCGACCTCTTCTACCTTGCTGATTGTGCACTATTCTGATCATCTGTATTTGTGCCAAGTTGACGCTTTCGTTTTGTGCGCATGTATTTTATTCCACACTTACATCAATGGTGACACGGTATGTTTTTAAAAATCGCTACGGCTCTAAGAACCATCGGCCTTGCCCTGCTCACGCCTGCTCCCTTCTGCCGAGGCTGGACAGCACCGGGTGGGACCGGCCCTGCGCGCCCTCTGCGCCCTGCGCGCCCTCTGCCAGGGATGAGCCGCGTTCTTCTGCGCATGCGCGAGGCTGAGCCCAGGAACAAGCCACCGGGCGTAGGAACCCGCGCTGCGCACGACTCCGCTCCTCCCCGTCGTTCCTCCCTGTGCGAGGCCCAAGGGAGGACAGACTACTACCGGAGGAGCAATCGCAGATCCAGCCTGCACGGAACAGGTCGAAGTAATCGCCAGGAGTCGCTGTTCAGCAGTTCTGGCCCATCGCGAGCCTCTGAAATACCCGAATGCTTTGCCTTTCACACACTCTCCTGCAACCCAACCCCAGCCGATGTTTACGGGTAAAGTACGCGTTTCTCAAACGTGTACCCTCGAGAGAGCAATACTTAATGAACAGTCCATCTTCCCTTCTAACCTAGCCTCCTAGCTACGTCCGATGCCGAGTTCCGTTGTAGTCGCCTCCGCATCTGTAGCACCCAACCCACACGTTCAACCAACCGTGGATCAGACATACTCAGAAGAAAACAAACTGCACCTCCATTGCACAGGGACGAGTAGTTCGGGTTGCGTTTTGCTGCCTCACCCACTGAGGTTACCTGGTATTTGTCTCAGGGTGGGCCCGAGCTTCACTGCCCCCAGGCACCCCGAGGCCAGGATCTGCGCATTTCTCCACTTTGCCGGCTGAGGTTTGTCAGTTCAGTTTCGTCACTGACCGGCAAGTGTCAGCAAGGCTTGCTGAAGTCTCAGGCCCAGAGGAAAAGCCCGTCACCGCGTTGGGGACGCTTCCCAAGGAGCAAGCCGACGTTTGCAAGGCTCCACACAGGTGCGAGAGTGGCCTGGCTCCCCACAGACGCGCACCGGAGGGAAACGAGCCTCCCACAGCCCGCCTGCGGCTGCGTCTGGATCCCTGGAAGGTTCCTCCCCTGAGCCCTGGGCTGTTGGCACCGTTCCTCTGCACTCGTTCTGCGGCTGGCCTGGGTTTTCGCCCTCCTGTGGCTGCCGGGAACGCCGCGATGCTCTGGGATGAGGGGCCTGAGCCGAGCTGTGGGCGGGAAGGCAGCCTGGAGTCCGGCAGCCGGGCTCAGTTTTCCTAGCTCAAACGCTCTTGGGGTATGGGCTTGCTTTTCTTGTTCGGCGTTTCAACTCCTACCACCGTACACGGACCTGGCAACCACCTATTCCCCCCACGCACCCTAACGTGCTCCAGAGCTGGGCGCGCACTGTGCAGCCGAGAAGGCAGCTGGGCTCACACCCCTGGGATGCAGGCTCCCCGTGAGCCCCATCACCTAGGGAGCCGTGAGGAGAGGTGACACTTCCTTTGAGCGAAAAGGTGAACATTCAGCCCTTGACTTAATGTGCAAAGAAAAACAAAAAACAAAAAATAAAAATAAACTCAGATGCTGAGGCGCTTAAGGTCTGCAATAGGGATGAATCTTCCACTCATCAAATTGTAAACAAGGAAGAGTTTTGGTGATTTTACAGTCACATCTGAAACTGCCAAAGTCTGAGCCACGGTGTGTGAAAGTGCTTAGTTAAGTCGGAAACGCCTTGAGGAAGTTTGGTGGGCAGGTGGCCTCAGGCACCCGCCAGGCCTTGAAAATTGTCCTCTGTGAATCAGGTGGGGCCACTGCGTTTTCAACACGTGAACATCGCGGTGGAGCTTAAAACCGGATCCAGTAAACAACAATGGGATCAGACAGCACGGAGGGACAACGGTATAGGGGACGACCCCCCCGGGGGGGTTATTTGAAAACTGAAGAAAGATAGGAAGTATTCAGGGAAAGGCGGCCAGATACACACTCGGCCCAGGAAACAGCAAATGCAAAGCCACAGGAGCGCCAGATCCAATCCGGCTGGCCAAACCCGAACACACTTCCTAATTCTAGTCTGATAATGTTATGAATTAAAAAAGTTTTCAAGCACGGGATAAAAATGCACCATTTCAAAAATGTAGTTTAACAATTTTACTGTTAGTGTAATAAGGTTAGCTTTTTGATACCAGCAATTGACATACAATTCTTGTAGTTTTTCCTCTTTGTTATTCCAAGGGTTGTCAGGGGTCTCCAGTCCATTTACCAATGACCATTTTGGGGCCTAGATATCAGTGGGTCGGCCTTGTAGAGAATCAGAACTCTTCCCTGGCAGTGAAACTAGTGCCCTTGGAAACTAGGTCCCTTAAGTGAGGACATATCAACCGTCAGTCTGATAATTGAGATCTAAACCTTCACAGATTAGATATGACTTTGCGACTGTTTCCTACAACCAATGCATGCCAATGACTTCTAATGGTAAGGTTTGAAGATGAGCAGGTGAAATGTAGAAGAACTGCAGGGAAAGTATGTGTGTATATATTTAAAAATTGCATGAGATGCCTCTTCCAACCAGGCGCCCGCTCCTAACATCACATTTAACTATAGCGCCCTCCTAATCCCCTTTCAAAAGCCCTGCCTGTGAGTGTATGAGACTCTGGACCAGACGGGACATCTAAACCATGACATAATGGAAACTGAGGAGGTAGGGCCTCGTTGCAGGCCCTGATCCTGGGCTGTGACCTTGGGCGATATATCTGGTCCCGAGATCCTCTCTGGTTCTTTCCCTGCTCTCTGCTTCCTGACTGCCTTGAAGTGAGCAGTTTTGTTCTATGACATCCTTCTGCCATGATATCCTGCCTCACCTCAGGCCCCAAAACAACGGAGCCAGCCAAGCGTGAGTCAAAATACAGATTTCCTCCTCTAAGTTATTTTTCTCAGGTATTAGTAAAAGAAAAGCTGACTAACACATCAAATTTAGGATAAAAGAGAAAAACTGACAAGAAAAAACCAAAAAAAATTGCATGATTCATAAAATGTATTTTTAAAAAGTATGTATCTTAGGTGTGATCCCTATTTTCAGGTATCTTTGGTTATTTATTTTATATGATGCAAACACTACTTGAATAAAATCTAGTTTTATTCTTTGTCAATGGTATTTGTTTATGTAAATATGACAGATTCTCTGCCTAAGTCTTCCAGTGTTTCTGTATGGAACCAGACAGTTAAGGGAAAGTTGTCTGTAGCCTCTGCGTTGATGTAGATATCCTAATGTATAGCGAGCCCTTCCTGGTCCTCGTCGCGGTCTGGGAAGTTTCTATGTGTAATCCCATGGAAAAGTTATTGGAATTCTAAAGAGTTAATTCCAATCTACCACTTCCAGTGCAACCCACAGTGAGAATAAAGACACTAAGGCATATTTATAGTTATGGGGAGCCAAGGGGTCCTAAGTCCAGCCAGGATGGTGGTTACTGGAACAAAGGCCTTGACCCAGGGTGGAACCCAGGTTTTAATTCTTGAGGAGGGGAGTGGCTCGGGGATGAGTGACTGTGAGAGTGGCAGGAAGTCCATGAGTACCATGAGCTGGGCTAGGTAGGTGGCCTGAAATCACCTCTGCAATATGCAGAGGGAAGGATATGCAGAAGGAGTAATCTGCATATCACAATTCAAGGTAATAGCTAATGTTCTGGGGTCCGTGCTTCAGCTCTGATGTGTAATCTTCTATGCCCTGGGAAGTCATAGCCTCTTTCTCGAGGCTCGAGGCTCGATCCCAGCCGACAGTGTGGAGCACGGCTCTCCATCCCGCCACGCTCAACCATGTATTGGGAGCAAAGGGCGGGGAAACACAGGCCTGTTGCCTTGCTTCAAAGACTACATATCAGGACCTCAGCTAGACCGATTTGCATTGCTTAAAGCTAATTAAAAGATAAGGAAAAGTCCTAGCCAGCTCTGCACATACCAATACATGGAAATAGGGCCAGGTTCAGCCAAGATGGAGATAATCGCTCTTCTTTCAAGGAGAGCCGTCCAGGTGTCCTCCACACTAATGTATATTTGCTTTCTTTTCCATAAGTGAAAATTGATTGGAAAGTAACACCATAGTTTCTTTTCTAAATTAGAATTGGAACAGTACTCACCTCAAAGGTTGTGAGAATAAAGACATTCATGTTACCCATGTCGCTCATAAATGGCTGGCACTAAATATCTTTTCCATGATTTAAGGGCACACTCTTCTCCTTTGAGTCTCAAATATTCATTTTGAAGTTCCTACACTGTGGTGCACAGCTGGGTTATTTCTCAGTACTGGACCGGTGAAGAGATTTGGAGGATCTAGAGGATGTCAGTGAGGACCCCCCTCCATGAGTTTCTATCACCTTCACATGCAGCTTAAGAGGCATCGAAAATGCTCCAGTACCTCAGGCTAATTAAGACTTTTAGAACATCTGTCGGGCTTTTCATTTCTGTAAAGTGGAAACACACTCTCTTTGAACTCCCTGGTGAAAGTCAAGAAGCAATACCAAGCAGGGCGTTAGGGACACAAACCTGAAATCCCTGCACTTTGGTGGGAGGCTGAGCGATGTTGTGGGATTCTAGCTCGAAATAAAAAATACAGGGCTGGGGAGGTAGCTTAGTGGTGGAGCACTTACCTAGTATGTTCAAGGCTCTGAGTTTAATCGCCAGCACCACAAAAACACACAACAAAACAAAACAAATGGTCTGGATGCAGGGTATATGTTAGTGCCAAGGTCCTGGGTTCAGTCCCTCATACAGAAAAAAACAAACAAACCCAAAAAACCCAGCAAGTCAGTCACATAGGTCCCCTCCTCGATGTTACTCTACACTGGCGTCCACACTCGCGGTGCTGTGTGTCAGACATATGGAGATACTGCTGAACCCTCAAAGGAAGGCCTGGCCTCCCGCTTGCATGGCACCCCATAGAAAGGCAGCAGCTGTGACTCCTTCAGTGTTGGCCCCGCTGCACAGCTGCTCTCCCCAGGGCCACAGCATCTCTAGGGCCGGCCTCAGCCAGTGACCCCCCCCCAAAATGGAGACCAGCAAGAGGCTGGTTCAGAGCCCTTTGGGCCAGTGTGGGTGATCCTTCTGGGCGATACCGGCTCTGGATCTCTCCACTGGGCTGGCTGTTTGGCTTGGATCATAGTTGGACATTTTCTGCCCAATCCTACTTCCCCGCTCCTCTTCACAGGTGTTGTGTTGAGCCCTGGTAAACATCTTGCACCTCAAAATTTCATTTTAGCATCTACTTACACAGAACACAACATTGGTCACGGCATCGCCATGGTTTTTCTTCCTGGGTCACCTGCATCTCATTCAATAGGCTTCTGCACCAAGGTGGGAAAAGCAAATCTGTGTGTACTGAATCACAAACT
Source organism: Erethizon dorsatum (assembly GCA_028451465.1). Lineage (NCBI taxonomy): Eukaryota > Metazoa > Chordata > Mammalia > Rodentia > Erethizontidae > Erethizon > Erethizon dorsatum. The sequence continues at coordinate 2,654,670 of CM051825.1, forward strand.
AGTCTCGTTAAATCTTTCAATTTGTGAACCACACGATAAATATTATTTTTATGGAGTCTCTAAAAAAGTAGCTTGAAGGTGGGCACGTGGCACCCACCTGTAATCCTAGCACTCTGGGAGGCTGAGGCAGGCGATCAGAGTTTGAGCTCAGCTTGGGCAATTTAGCAATTTAGTGAGAACCTTTCACAAATGAAAACTGTAAAAGGGCTGGGGGTGGAGCTCAGTGTTACCGGCCTGGGTTCAATCCCCAGTAATTCCACCCCCCACCATGCACTGGCTTCTAGGTTTTGTCTAGCTAATTTGTGTCATCAAATTTTAAATCTCAGCGTTGCAATTGGTTTTGACTAATTGTCCACATTTATGCTCCACATAGCTCTGCGATTTGTGTGCCTACCCTCCACTTGTTTTCCTTCCTAGCCTAGCAGGTCTTGCCAACCTCATAAAATACCAAACATTTTTTTCTAGATATTGGTTAATTCAATTCCACGTGAAATACCTTTTCCTTCATAAGCTGCCTGTCTCGTTTTTGATAATTCATGTCTCTGATCAAGTTATCTTAATCTACTATCTAAAGCAGTGGTCCCCATTATATGCTTTTGCTTAACTTTATATTTTCCTCCCATGCTGTGCATCACCTGGCATATTGCCAATTTAGGCTTTTTTTCTCCACCTAGATATAATTTGCATGGGGTTACCTTCTGGGTTGGTTGCAGTATCCTGAGATTAAACCAATACACGTGTTCTAAAGACATACATACTTTCCGGTATGGGAAATTCTGCTAAGAAATCAGTTTTAGAAACTCCCATTGCATCAAGTTCTAGGGCAATGAAAGCCAACAAAGATTAATTCTACGTGGCGAGTAACTCACTAGGCCACTTAATTGAGTAGTCACTTGCAAAATTATCTTGAGTAGCCCGTAGGTTCCTTTGGCTGGTTGAGGCCGTTTAAATTCATAAATAATGGACTTCAGAGAAACTTTTGAGCCCTCTGGCTACTCCTGCTGCGTAAGCCACTTCTGGGAGTATTAGCCAGCTTACTTCTAAGATCAGGCCACCTTTAGGAATAAACCGAAGCAGCCCTTCTACATCTACAGCAAACTGCATGCACCAGCTCCTTCCCAGGGCAGTGTAAGTGGCTCTGAAAAGAGCCTTTTTGTTCCGAACCTCGCTCCTTATTTGGCCTTATGGTGGCTCTCGGTCTTCTTGGGCAGCAGCACGGCCTGGATGTTGGGCAGCACGCCGCCCTGCGCGATCGTCACCTTACCCAGCAGCTTGTTGAGCTCCTCGTCGTTGCGGATGGCCAGCTGCAGGTGGCGCGGGATGATGCGCGTCTTTTTGTTGTCGCGCGCCGCGTTGCCCGCCAGCTCCAGGATCTCGGCCGTCAGATACTCCAGCACCGCCGCCAGGTACACCGGCGCGCCGGCGCCCACGCGCTCCGCGTAGTTGCCCTTGCGGAGCAGGCGGTGCACGCGCCCCACCGGGAACTGCAGCCCGGCGCGGGAAGACCGCGTCTTAGCCTTGGCGCGAGCCTTGCCGCCCTGCTTGCCGCGTCCAGACATTACAGAAGTAACAAGTACACTACCCACTACTACCCAGAAGAAAGTACGCCACGGGCAGCTTTTATAGCCATCCTTCGGCGCGAAAAAGGAAGACGTGTCATTGGTTAAAATTGTAACTTCATTTTAACCAATAGAAATGCGACTTTGGAATTTACACATTCTTATTGGGTAACAATCTCTGACGTTACTCCGAGTAACTACCAATCAGACACAGCTCATTGACACATCTCTTAATTTGCATACCACATTCTGTATAAAAAGGACACCGCGCGGTGTTTTGGTCTTCCTTGACTGGTTGTAGTGGTACGTAGCTCTTACCAGTATGCCTGAACCAGCGAAGTCGGCCCCGGCCCCGAAGAAGGGTTCGAAGAAGGCGGTGACGAAGGTACAGAAGAAGGACGGCAAGAAGCGCAAGCGCAGCCGCAAGGAGAGCTACTCGGTGTACGTGTACAAGGTGCTGAAGCAGGTGCACCCCGACACGGGCATCTCGTCCAAGGCCATGGGCATCATGAACTCGTTCGTGAACGACATCTTCGAGCGCATCGCGGGCGAGGCGTCGCGCCTGGCGCACTACAACAAGCGCTCGACCATCACGTCGCGGGAGATCCAGACGGCCGTGCGGCTGCTGCTGCCCGGGGAGCTGGCGAAGCACGCGGTGTCGGAGGGCACCAAGGCCGTCACTAAGTACACCAGCGCCAAGTAAACCTGGCAAGTGAGGGTCTAATATCTACCCCCAAAGGCTCTTTTCAGAGCCACCTCAGGCTGTCAGCATTAGAGCTGCTCTACACGCTCGAATGTGAGCTCTGGCTCAGCTCTGGTACGGAGCTCTGCCTGGCGGGGTAAAGTTGTGAATGCTGGTGTCTCGAATGGTGGTACTTGCAACGGCTGGGGTACGCAGGGAAGCGTAAATGTTTCCTGGCTTTCACAGCAAAATCAGCTGAGAGTGGTGTGGCTTCCTGCTTAAACCCTGCTTAAATGTATCGCGTGTCCTTTCTTCTCCCAGGTGCTCCGCTGTACGTGTAGCACAGTGCTCTTCCCGGGTGCGTCTCTAGTCTAGGCAGCCCGCTAGGGTAAAGTTCCAGTAGGGGAGGGGCCGTTAAATTGGCCAAACGTGGGACTTGAGCTCAGTTTGCTTGCGTTTTCTTTCCCGTTTTCATCTGAGTCGGGAAGATGCTGAAGGACCAGGCCTTCCTGGTGAGCAGAGAGACGGAAGAGGGCTCGAGCCTCACGTGGCCAGTTTAAGACAGACATCCTTAGTGATCACCGATTCAATTAGTTTCCTCATTGGACAAGCACAAAAAAGCTTATCAATAGAAGCTCAAGCAGGAATTGTTTTTCAGGCTTGCCTTGCACTCATTGTAGCCTAGGCTGACCTCAAACTCGCAGCGATCCTCCGGCGTAAACCTCTCGAGTGCTGGGGTTACAGGCGTGCTCGGAGTCTAGAGAGAAGACGACAAAACAGGACTAGACCTGCACGGGAGGCGGAAGTTTGGAGACTGCGCTTCCCGGGGCGGGGTCTCAGCAGTCAGGTGGGGAATTTTGTTTTTGGCTGAAAGCTGCAAGGGTTAAAGATGTCAGTAGCGAACTGAACTTTGGATGAAAGGAAGGGCTAATGAGTCTTAAGCTAGGTTATGACCTTGGCCAGTTTTTAGAAGTGAAGGCCAGTTTCATAAGAAAAATGATGCAACGTATGTGTGTATGCAAAAATGCATGCGCGTGTTTGTATCTATTTTTCCCCCCATTTTCTGTTCTAGTCTTCCAGGATGCAGGCAGTGCACCTATGTAATGAATTGATTGCCCTCAGGGAAGAGTGGGGATCACCAGTGCCTGTCTTCACTCTTCCCAGTCTTATCCTACCAGCAGTTTGTCGATACACTGATATTTTAAGAAAGAGTTAATTTAATGAGCATTTATCAATGTACCTAGTACTGGCCTATGTATGTGCCTCTGTGATATATTAACTCATTTATACAGATTAGGAGGTAGATAATATTAGGCACATTGTCAGTTGTGGAAAGTAACCTATAAGTGGGTGGAAGAAATGCCGAGTTACTTTCGAAAGGTGAAAGAGAGTGAGGGCATAAGCATTGGGAGAGGGAATAATGGGAAGAAAGCTGGCATAATTTGAGCTTTCTAGAGAGTGGTTTCCCAAACAAGACATCTTTCACTCATCTGTCAGCACCTGATGGTTTTATAGATAGCAAAATTAGTATAACTCAAAGACCTGATGGGAGAAAAGTGTACCAGTAGTGCAACTTCCTGTTCAGATTTCATGGAAAACAGTGGGAAACTTCATAAATCTACATGCATCACTTATTAGCATATGTTTTCTCCAATAACATTCTCCAGCTATGCAAGACTTGGGTAGTTGGCCTAAAATACACCCTCTGGCAGCGATGAATTCCTCCTTCAGGTACTATATGTCTTGCTAAGATTAAGATTTTTGTCCTGAAACTGTTAACAGTACATTTCTGTCATTAATTTGAGGCTTAAAAATCATCTTTGTAGATAATATATACCATCTTGATTTTTAAAAGAATGTTGCTTTCACATCTTTTTGCCTCTGTTCAAAAATTCTGGAAGTGTGTTGTGTTTTAATAAAAACCCTGGGCGGATGTGAGCCATACTTTCTCATTCCTTGCTCCTGGGTCTCATTTGTTCCTCTGGCTAGCACGGAATTTGACAGCTGGACGGAATCACAGTTGGGAACAATGTTCTTTCACAAACAGCAAGACTGATACACGGTGCTTAGTTTGCTCAAATTATTAGAGGCAGAGCATAAGTCTAGTGTTGCCTGCTAGTGGGATCTTGCTGTTAGTGATAATGGAAAATAAAACTAAAGCATGAATTTACAAGAAAAAGCTTTAATTAGAAAGTAAGAAAATGGTAAGGGGAGCGAAGATCAGGCCGCTCTTAACAAAGGAGAGAATGGGAAGGAAGGACCCCAGCGTGAGCAGCTGGAGGAGCGCGCTGGTGAGGGGTCAGCCCGGCTGGCAGAAGCAGGAGTCCGCCGCCAAGGACGAGAGGAGCTGCACCCGGGCCCCAGGTCGGATCTCAGCCCCGGCTTCCCGGCTCCGGAGCCCTCGTGGCTCGAGGGGCGGTTCCTTCCGAGGAGCGCTCTGCAGTGGTTTCCCTCCCCTGAGCTCTGCTTTTCCCAGAATCAGGCGATCACAGGTTCAGAGCAGTGGTGGGGGACTTTGGAGCACAGCTGAATGTCCCTTATGCTGGTGTCATCCCTCTGAAAGGGAGATGAGAGTATGTAAATTCGAGGCTAAACAACCTTGTTTCTCCAGTTTCAGACAGACACTCGGTAATGATTAGCTCACATATGCTTCAGTTAACCCGTTGGGCATCGCCAGGCTCAAGAGTAATTTCTCTTTTTTGAAAAACAGTGTTTAGGGCTGGGGATGTAGCTCAGTGGCACAGTGCCTTCCTGGCAAGCACGAAGCCCTGAATTCGACTCTCAGTACCGAAAACAAAAAAACCCCAGCGTTTAAGTTCCCGACGTCTCAGAAGAAAACGCAAATTGTGCTTTGAATGAGTAACAAACTAAGGATCCAGAAGTCACCCCACCCCCGGAGTAGTCTCTGACTCGTCACCCGTACGCCCTTGTTTTTTGCTATTACAACATATGTGTCGATGTTTTCTCCTTTAGCCATATATAGTGATTTGATTTAATTTTGCGTGGGTACCGGGAGTCGACCTCAGGACCTGGCGCTTGCCATCAAGCGCTAGTGCCCTTTTTTTTTTTCCTTTATGTGGGTTCCGGGAGTTGAACTCAGGACCTCGAGCTTGCCGGGCAGGCCCTTATACCGCTGAGCCATCTCACCGGCCCTTGATTTAATTTTGAACAAAAATATTTTTCTTTGTATTTTTATAATCTTTTAAATTATTCGAAATTGTGCTAGAATAATTCATTTTGTTACAAGTTGTTCGTGCTTTAGAACACTTGGGGGACACGGAACCATAGCAATTCAGTCTGGCAGCTGTCACCGCTGCTTGGGTAACACTTAGGCAGACCGGTCTGCTTCAGATTTTCCACCTGCAGGAGCAGAGTGCCTTCCAGGTGAGATGTGGAGGCTTACTGCACCGTGGTTACTTAGCGAGCCTCACATTTGGTTCCTGTTGTACGTGTCTTTGAGTCTAGAAGTAGCAGAGGCCAAAAGGCTAAGGTGGCCTGGCTTTCTCCCTCCTTGGGTGAGCGGGGAAAACCTTGCTCCTCACAGCTGTGTACCCACGGAAGTGTAACATGTGGTGTCCGCGGGGCCTTCTCCAAGGCATCTGAGCAATGAGAACTGGAGAAGTCATCTTTGTTGGGATCCCAGGCAGGCGTGTGCACCACACCCCACTCACAGTCACATTTTAAAGAAGATAAGAACAGATGAAACTCACTTTAATATGTACTATTTGACCAAATATATCAAAAATGTTACCTTGCCATGTAAACCATACAAAATTTATTAAATGAGTATCTTGGATTTTTGTTTTCATTTCAAGCCTTCAAAATCTGGTGTGCATTTTACACTTTCACTTCTAAATTGTCTCAATTTTCTTGGGATTCATTTTTCTGAAACAGGATCTTGCTATGTAACCTATACTGGCCTTGAACTCACTTTGCAGCCCAGGCTGGCCTTTGACTACAGGTCTACAGGTCTTCCTGTCTCATTTTAGGGGGAACTCTTGTAGTGTTCTTGTATTTTCAGTAAACAGCACTCATTTAAAAGTATAATTAAGCTACAATTAAACACTCACTCAAGCTCGTGGCTAGTGCTGTGATATATCGCATTCAGGGAACAGAACTGACTTCCCACCCGTGGGGGCACTACTCACTACTCGGAGGATGACGTTCCTTCTGAAGACACCAGTTACCAGTTTTTCCTAAGGGAATATGCAGTCCTGTGGGATTGGAACATGAAAAATGACAGATCCGGAAGGACATGTAACATCTGCAGATTTCTTTAAACTCAACAACCTTGTCAGGCAGCAGGCCCACAGACTGAGCTTAAAATAATCCTTCTTAACTGGGTGTGGTGGTACAGGCCTGTAATCCCAGCACTCCGGAGGCTGAGGCAAGATAATCAACTGGAGTTTGAGCCCAGCCTGGGCTATGTAGTGAGTTCAAGGCCAGTTTGAACTACACAATGAGACCCTATCTCAAAAAACAACAAAAAACCCAACAAAACAAAACAAAACAAAACAATCCATTCAAGTCAGGGTGTTGACAGACAGTTCTTGTACCTGTCCTTGCAATCCCAGTGTTCAGGTAATGGCATACCACCCCTTCTTTGTGATGGTTTTCCTATCTACTCAGAGTGACTAAGAACATTACAGGTTTGCATTACTGAATATAACATATTTATGATTTATTTCACTTGGCTATGTCTCTATTTTGCCATTTTAAAATGAGAATAATAAATCACAAGACTATTACATGAGATAGTCTGTAAAACATTTAACACACATTTAAACAAACTTTCAATGCATCTTACGCGTTGCTTCTGTTTCTTTCTTTTGTCTCTTGTAACTTAATCTTGCAAAGTTTAGGCATCCAGCTGTTTATTAAAAACTATGAAGATACCTGTTATCAGGTCTTCCCCAGCTCCTTCTTAATGACTCTTCCAGCCTTTTCAGGTCAGCCTGGCTGCTTGAAGCCAAATCAGATGAGCAGCTGTATTTCTGCGAATCAATGCCTGCAGATTTGTGGGTCTAAGGGATGGGAGCGGCGGGGACACCTTTACAAAGAGGCAGCACTGGGACTATAAAGAATACACCCCACAGTACTGAAATTAATTCCTGCATGCCTAAGGGTAACACTTAACTGCAGACTCTAACATTTAAAAACAACCCACAAGGTGGCAGCATGTATTTGCCATACACTGACAAAAGGTTATAAGTGACGAAATACAAAGACTACTAACAAATAAACTCCCAGAAAAGAAAAAAGGAAGAAAACATGAACAGGTGTGGGGAACCACTCAGATTGTTTCAGAGCTCAGGGGCGTCTAAGGACACCTGAGAACATGACCCTCCTGACCCCCTTGTCTAGCACAGGCACACAGTGGCCCCACTTGTCTAGCGCAGGTGTACAGTTATGTAAACAGGCATGTGCTGGTTACTGCACTCTGTAAGCATGTAAATGTGAGATAACAACCTGTATAAGAATTATACAGTGAAGACACAGGCGGCTCTTGCTCTTGCGCTCTTATGCTCTGCTCTGCTCCGTGCTGCCTGCCGTGGCTGCTGATGTCTTGCACACGTGCGTTTTTTAACATTGGGACTTCACCCTCGAACATCTCCCTTGCCTCCCTCTCCCCCCGAGCGGGCCAACAACAGGTTGTTGCCAGAAGGGGGACAACCTTCAAATAGCCAAAAGTCCCATAAAAATTAAGCTATGTGTTAGAATCAGGGAAATGCAATGTAAATACACAGCGAAATGTTGTTCAACAAACCTGTAGACCGGCAAGACTCCTGGTCTGGAACAAGCAAGTGGGAAGAAACAATGCAGCACCGTGAAAGAGCGGGTATGCGGCGCAGACTAAAGCAACTGCCCTGGAAAGGAGGTAGAAACTGCCTAGGGATCGAGCCACAGGGGCTCTGCGCTGAGCTACACCCCGTCCTTTTTATCTGGAGAAAGGTCCTACTCAAATGCCCAGGCTCCGCTGAAACTTGTGACCCTTCTGCTTGCGCCTCCCAGGGTGCTGGGGTCACAGGCTGATTACACCGAGCAACTTCTCTCCTACCAGACTACAGGGCAGAGCCGCTGGCACCGCTCAGCGCGGCGCTTTAGGAATGGGGTGTGTTGGGGGACAGACCAGTTTAAATCTCCAACAGAGATGAATGTGTATGTACACACTGGAAACCTTTACAGTGAAAACATATTCCAACACGGGCCATCCCTAAAGCAAACGCAGAGAAGTATCTCGAAGATATTTATTTTTTTAAAACGTCTAAAAGTGTAACAAGAGACTATGGAGTCAGGGTATGTACATCTACGGTGATAACACAGTACGGCAACGAATTCAGGTACTGAGTGCTGAGACACAGAAAAAGAGAGAATCACTTGGGTGCCTGTGTGGTCATTGTGCCGTGCTGGCGGCTTCAGCGTTGTCCTCTGCAGGGCAGACATCTCAGTATTTAGAAGCCAGCACTGCAAAGTAAGCGAAGCCAGTAAGTGCAAGGATGTGGACCGCCGGGACTGGATTTGCAAAGCCCTGCGACCCCAGCGGGCAATGCAGGAAGGCCGGAGAGCCGGGCCCCGCAGCTCCCTCCAGACCGAACTGACTGCCAGGAGCGAAGGAAACCAAGACATCACCGCTGTCAACACCTCCGGTCGGCACCCACGACATTAGGACCCACCGACCACGCCGCGCCGCGCGGGGACCAGGGCCTGTGCGGGGGAGCGCGCGGCCTGGCGCTGGAGCGCCCGCGTCAGTGCCGTGGGCGTGGGCGTCGCGCGGAGGGCGGGCTCGGTGACGCCCTCACCGCGTCCGACCGGATGGAGCCCCGCCCCTTTCGGGCCCGCTGCGGACCTGCGTGAGGACTGCGGCGCCCAGCGGAAAGCCTCGCCCCCGCCCGAGGAGGGGCGCGAGCGCGCCTGCGTGTCGGACGTAGTGTTGCAGTTCACTTCTAATCACCAGGATCCAGGGCTGCTCTTCTCTTTCATTTAATAGGTTCCACCCCATGTTCATTAAACAGCAAAAGTTTTACATTATTGAACATACATAAAATCCAAGAAGTAAAATATTCTGTTTTTACTTCTGCATATGTATTTGTATTTTTAGTAGCATTTGAATAGGACTATACTGCTGGTAACTGCTTTCTCCTTAATATACGGCGGAAATACTCTTGACTTCCTAGAAACAGAACAAGGTGGATATATAAATGCAAACGTTGAAGATATTTGTTATATTGCTAAATTCTCTTCCATTAAACATCATTTGTTTTTCTTCCCAATAGCACTTCCTGTCAGGCCTTCAACCTTACTAATGCTGGGGAGAACCGTTTAAAAAACCTAATAATTCATAGCTGATTTTCTGCATAGAGAATTACCTTTTTAAAAAGCGAGACCTTGTTTCGAAAAAAAAAAGTTAACCAGTGCAACATTATTACTCGCACAGATCTGAAGAATTTACTTTAACCACATTGAACATTTCAATTAAAATTATTTTTTAAATTTCTATTATTCCTCTGAGCATAGGTCTATGTGTAGTGCTGAAATACAATTATTAGTAATACTTAAGACTATGTTAGTGCTTGACAGGGTAATTTACACCTCATAATTACTCAAAAGTTGTTACCTTTTACTACTTAAATTACATGCAGTTACTACAAAGAAATCTTATAGAACGTTAAAACTTTAACTTACAGATTAGGAACAATTAACTTTCATTAATAAGTAGAAAATTGAAATGCAAGGAAAAGGGTATAGTCTATCTTTCTAGAAAAGCTTTTATTAAAATAATTACTGCCGCGTCCCGCAAAGTTCTCAAAGTTGAGGGGGGAAGGACGGAGAGAGGATGGACTAATAAAGAAAACAGACAAAAAGCTGAGGTCAGGTGCAGCCCTCTCTCCTGATGGGGCTCAACCAAAGCAGTGTGTTTATTTATACATTTAGCAACCACTCAACCAAAGCAGTGTGTTTATTTATACATTTAGCAATTTGGTGTCACGTGACATCCCTTTTCCTAGCAACCCATTGCTGGGATTGCCTTGGTACTAAATGTTCTCTGGGCTGAAACACCTTGTTTACATAGCCCACCTGGCCCTGGCTCTTTGTTGCTTCTTTGTTGCTCTTTGTTCTCTGGCCGGTCTCACTTGCCACGCTGGGGAGGTGGAGCAGGAGCGCACGTGTGATCAATTTCCAGCTTCAGCCGCTCCCCACAAATTACTATATACCTCATATTTTTGGTTGCATATGCTTGATTTAAAAACATTTTACTTTGCTTAAAATTCAGAGAAATTGCTGGGAATATAGCTCAGCGGCACAGCGCCTGCCTGACAAGCGTGAGGTCGTGAGTTCGATTCCCCATACCAAAAAAAAAAAATTTTTTTAAATAACTTTTCCTAACATTATTATGCAATCTGTTATTTGACGATTGTCTTACTACTCTTTTTTGTAACAATTATAGCATTTCCCAGGTATTCCACTTAAATTTAGTAAAATAAATGTATAAGTAAATGAAGATAGACTTTTCAATAAAATATTTAAAAGATTTTCCATAGAGAAATTCCCAGACGTGTTTTGAAAAATAAAGCTAAACGGATTAAATTACCAGCAGTCGAATTCAGTTTCTATTATAGAGGGAATGGGTAGCATAGGTCCATGGAACGAGCAAGTGCAAGGGCAAAGCAAATTAAAAATTAAAGACTTAATTCTCTGATGCGAAGAGCCTTCCGTGCCAGACTCTTTAGTTAATGAAACAATAGCCGGAGTGTTTAATTTTTGTATAAATATACGCAAAGTAGGTAACTTAAAAAATGAGACGATATTCGGAGTTTTTCGGCACAGAGGATTGAACCCAGGGACTTCACGATGAGCTACACCTCCAGGAGGGCTTTTTACTTTATATTTTGATAGAGGGTCTTGCTAAATTGCCTACACTGGGCTTGAATTTGGAGCCTCAGCCTCCCAGAGGCTTGGTCTTTCCTAATAGAGCAACTACAAGATAAATAAGTTCAAATATTTTCCTCTGTTCTTACATATTTTCACACTATGCAACAAATCTGCCTACTTACATTTGCAAAATGCATCCTTACCAAACCACTGTATATTAAGTTAGTAATTTGGAAAACATTCAAGGACAGACCTAAATAAGGAACAAAACGAGTTGCACAGCTTCTAAAAATCCTACAAGTCAGTGCTTCGGTAGCCTATGGGGGGCAGCACCCGTGCCACTGTCATTGCTAGGGCATTTTCACTCCCCAACAACCACGTTTATGCTTGGATTAGTAGTAATTCTAGCAAACTAGAAACAATGAAAGGGTGTGAGCAGTTATCAGACATTGGTAGACTTAAGTTGAGCCACAGTTAATGACCAATAAGTGCTAAGTTCTTTTGTTGAAAATATGAGTGGCTCTGAAAAGAGCCTTTGGTTTCGGAGCGGTGTTTGGAGCCTTTATTTGCCCTTGGTCTTGTGGTGGCTCTCGGTCTTCTTGGGCAGCAGCACGGCCTGGATGTTGGGCAGCACGCCGCCCTGCGCGATCGTCACCTTGCCCAGCAGCTTATTGAGCTCCTCGTCGTTGCGGATGGCCAGCTGCAGGTGGCGCGGGATGATGCGCGTCTTCTTATTGTCGCGCGCCGCGTTGCCCGCCAGCTCCAGGATCTCGGCCGTCAGGTACTCCAGCACGGCAGCCAGGTACACCGGCGCGCCGGCGCCCACGCGCTCCGCGTAGTTGCCCTTGCGGAGCAGGCGGTGCACGCGCCCCACCGGGAACTGCAGCCCGGCGCGGGAAGACCGCGTCTTGGCCTTGGCGCGAGCCTTGCCGCCCTGCTTGCCGCGTCCAGACATCGTCAGCAATAGCGCGACGAACTCACCAGCGGGTGAACAGAGGCCTGAAAGCGCTTTTTATAGCATCCTCTGGGCGCGAAAAGGAAGCTTTGCGATTGGCTGCTTTGCATTTTCGTTTACACCAATGGAACGCGGCTGAGCGCGACGCGCAGTTTCCCTGGGCGGGACGGCACGTTGACGTCCCACTAGCGCACTCACCAATCGCCGGAGACCTTCCCTGCGCCTTATTTGCATAACGCCGGCTAGATAAGGCAGCGCCAGTCCCTTCGCCACTCAGTCAGTGTAGTCCTCTGTTCCGGTTTGGAGATGCCCGAGCTAGCGAAGTCGGCGCCGGCCCCGAAGAAGGGTTCGAAGAAGGCGGTGACCAAGGCGCAGAAGAAGGACGGCAAGAAGCGCAAGCGCAGCCGCAAAGAGAGCTACTCGGTGTACGTGTACAAGGTGCTGAAGCAGGTGCACCCCGACACGGGCATCTCGTCCAAGGCCATGGGCATCATGAACTCGTTCGTGAACGACATCTTCGAGCGCATCGCGGGCGAGGCGTCGCGCCTGGCGCACTACAACAAGCGCTCGACCATCACGTCGCGGGAGATCCAGACGGCCGTGCGGCTGCTGCTGCCCGGGGAGCTGGCGAAGCACGCGGTGTCGGAGGGCACCAAGGCGGTCACCAAATACACCAGCGCCAAGTAACCAGTGAGTCGGCTGCCAGTTCCTAACCCTAATGGCTCTTTTAAGAGCCACCATCTTCTCAAAGAGAGAGCTGCTACTTCTATGCTTACCTTTGGTGTTTTAGTATTGCCCCATTACAAGTGGTAAGTAGTCCACTACCGTGTTCGATAGCCTTTAGAGTTAAGGAACGGAATGTAGAAGAAAGTTAACTGGAGGCAAATGTACGCATTCCCTGAGCGTTGGGCTACATTTGTAGGACAGTGACGGGTTCCTCTCTGGCTGCAGGCCCTGCACGGCCAGTTTGAATTTCCCGGGCATCTCCCCTGAGTGTTGCGATAGGCGGCGGGGTTTTCTGGGCGGTTCTTCCTTTCCGTGCCTTGATTGGTCGTCGGACCCCGGAAGTGGGAGGTGCGGGGCCCGCCCACCCCGCTCTGCGCGCAAACTACGATAGGGAAAGGGTCGTGGCAGAGGGTGTCTTCTTTCGTTTTTCAACTCAGCATTTTATTTCTTTTAGGATGAGGTTGAGTGCCTCTCGCACTTTTAGTTGGGGACGTGGGCACTGGGAAGACTCAGGTTTCAGACTGGGAAGATCTGTGCTTTATTCGTGGCCGGGTGCCAAGCGCGCGCCTCGGGCTGCGGGAATCCCGGGCTCTGGAGCCAGATCGGCTGCAGCTTTCAAGGCGCTCTGGTTGGCATTTTAAGCTGTGTTTGTGCTTGAAACCTGAGGGAAAAATGTTCTGCGTCGTTCAGGTGGTCTTAAAGGAGAACTAGTCACCCTCACACTTCTAGATTACAGTTTCAAAATTGTGTCCGTTTTCGGGGGAAAAAAAAAGTCTAACAGCCGTTTGGAAACTTTTTCGTTTAAAGGGGGGATTTAAGAAGTTTAAGTTGCTGACTTTGTCTAAATGAGTAAGTACAGTACATTAATATCTAAATAGTATTTCATTAAATTTACTGTGGAGTATGCTTTTCCCCCTTGTTAACTCACATCTTACTAGTTGTTCAGAGCCCATTTAATCTCTTACTGCTCTGAAATTTCTTCCTGCTTTGAATTCTTCTAACAACTCATCCAGCTTTTGGAAACGCCCTCCGTATATTCAGTTGCATATTATGTACATGCAGTTGAACAGCACTGTCCTTGTATGCATTTTTCTGTAGAAAATGTACACTTAAGACATGAAAATGAACCGGAGAAAGGAAAAGGCAAAACGGTTTTTCTCTTAAAATTGACATCCTACACTAATGATATAACTGAGACCTGTGAATAAACAACATAAATGTCATGTATTTGTTGTGCCTCTTGAGCCTATATTCCAGATCGTCAGATGATCATTTCCAAGCTAAATGCTTGTTTGGATGTTTATCTTACAGGATAAAAGTATCGGAGTAAAAAGCAGACTTTGAGGGAAAAGGAGAGGGATTCAGGCAGAAGATGACTCACAGACATGCAATCCAACCACAGGTGAAAATTATTATAAAGACTCAGTTTTTGAAAACTACAGAGTTCGGTCGAAAAGAACCCAGCTTATTCTCTTCCTTAGAAGACTAAGCTGCCTAAGTGGTAAGTAAATCAGACATTCACCTTTCAGGTTATTTGCATCTTGGTAGAGTCCCCTCAGGGATGAGGGTACTGGAGCTTGGGGAACAGCTCAGTGGCACAGCATTAGAATTCATTTTCCAACACACACACAAACACAAACACACACACACACCCAAACACCCAAACAAAAGAGAGTTTAATACTTTGCTTGAAAAATTAAATGTCAGCAGGGTGTGGTGGTGCAGGCCTGTAATCCCAGTGCTTGGGAGGCTGAGGCAGGAAGATCTCTGAGTTCAAGGCCAGCCTGGGCTACATAGCAATACCTTGTCTCAAACAAAGCAAAACAAAACAAAACATGACCAGGAGAACTGAACATTTAAAACACAACTAAAGTCAATCCATTGCTTATCAGCTCTCAAAGAATTGGTTTAAAGCTAAACTATCACAGTACATCTTTAAAAGAATGAACATTGTGATATATTTTATATAGAGGGGTAGGGAGGTAGGTATCACAAAATCAACAGGTATTTTTCATTGACAATACTGGGAAATAATTGGCAGATTTTCCCCAGTGATTACAAGTGAAAATGAGGCCTATTTAGGGCATAGCCTTAAATAAGCACCCACGGCCCTGGAACAAGGCTTTCCAAGAAGTGTTTCATTTTGCTTTATACAGTAGATCTGTCCCAACAGTTCTATGTAAGCCAAATGCTATTTTTCAATGCATTTGGACTACTGGACATTTAAAAGCAGCCTATGATTGCTTCTTTTGTAAAGCAAGCAACTTCCCTGTACTTTAGCTGTTTTGACTCTGGGTTCTCACATATCAGGCTTGCCCAGAGTGGAGCCCTCCTCCAGGGCTCGTGGCTGACGCTGGGTAGATGTCTGCCCCTTGCTGTGTGTGTGGTGTGGCTGGCCAGTCCGCAAGTACTCCTGCGTGCGTGAGTGAAGCCACTCCCAGGCTGGTACTCTCCTCCTGTGCCTGGTGACTGCCCAGTGGCAGCCCCAGCTGCCCTTCGCTCCTCCCTGCTGCCAAAGTCCCTGTGCTAATGGGATTACAAAAACAAAAAAAGTGGAAAAAATTTTTTTCATAAACTTTGTTTTGTATTAAAAAATCTGTAAGTCTATGTGTGTTAAATGTGAGGTTCTGCCTCTGTGGCTGTGTTTGAAAAAATAAAGTTTTATTAGAATAATCCATTTTCCCAAGGGGGGGAGAAAAAGAGAAAAAAAGAAAAAAAAAAAAGAAAAAAACGGCGAAGAGGGCCGGTGAGATAGCTCAGCAGCATAAGTGCCTGCCTGGCAAGCATGAGGTCCTGAGTTCGACTCCCAGTACCCACATAAAGGAAAAAAAGGGCCGGTGATATCGCTCTGTGGTGTAAGTGCCTGCTGGCAAGCGCAAGGTCCTGAGTTCGACTTCCGGTACCCAAATAAAAAAAAAAGAAAGAAAAAAAATAGAACAAAATTCCAAAACTACGTAATAGGGTAACAATGGTTAATACTTTGCGTATTGTCATCTATAAATTAGTTACTCGGAGTACAAGATATCGACATTGAGTTATCCAAACATTAGCGCAAACCTTTCTTTTCAATGAAGTGAGAGAAATTAGTAGTGTATCTACTTTTTTTTTTAACATTGAAGTTGCTTTAACTTGTGGCACTTCATCTATTACAGTACCATTTGCAAAAATCAACCAAGCCACAGGCCACAGGCCACAGGGTGGCCAGCTCTTAGAACCCTGAGACCCCCACCTGTGTAGGGTGGCGGGGATGAGGGTGCAGGTGTGGGTTACTGAGGGCTTTCAGCTCAACAATGCTGAGCCCCGGCAGCTGAGTGGCAGGGGTGGCAGGCAGGCTCATCTGTGGGGAGTACCTGGTGGTCCCTGGCCCCAGCACCAACCTGCCTGAGGAGTTGTGGGTCCCAGTGTTTCCAGTTACCGCCAAGTGGCTCTGGAACCATTCTTAAGAATCTGCCAGATCCCTAAAAGGGCAGAGGGGAGGTAGAGGGCAGTGGTAGCTCTCACCCCTCAAGTCAAGGTCTGGACTAGGACCTGGGCAGAAGTGAACACCCCAGAGTGCAGATGCTGCTCTTACAACCATTGCCCGAGGAGCCAGGTCCCATGCAGACAGGGTGCTCCTGGTGACTCCTAACCTCCCAACCGAGCTGCTCTGAGCCCAGGCAGCATCCAGCCTCCATGGGAGGGGTTGGTGGCCCTCTGTCCTCCAGGTTTGGTGGCTACTCTAAAGGAACCAGGCTGTTCACTGTGACTACAGAGCTGCCCTGAGCTCTAGGGCAGCCAAGGTGCAAACTCCTTGGGGTCAGTGGTCACTTGGCCAGCCACCTGTCTGGCAGGCCATGCTGAGGTCTGTGGCTAACAAACAGGAAGTAGCTGGAAAGCAGTGTATCCAGTCACTTGGCCTAATGTCACTCATGCTCAGGACCCTCGCCTCCGTTCAGACTCGGGGTTGGGGTGGGATAGCGTCTTCTGCGCAGGGGCAGGTTATACTGCACATGGCCTGTGTCCTTTCTCAACATCAGATCCCCTTTTGGTGTTGACCGTGCAGAGATCTGGACATTAACAGATGTTAAACTTTCACAAGACCCACAGACAGGGAGGCCCAGGCACATTTGTTCTGTATCATTCTAGAATGACTGGGTAGTTTCAAAAAAGCCACGTGTAATCTGAGTGTAGACATCAGGCACATCTCAGACTGGGGACTAGAGGATAGTCTTTTGTTGCTATTCCTGCAAGCGGTTTTTTGTTTTTTTTTTTTTGAGACGGAGTTTCACTCTGCAGTTCAGGCTGGCCTTGAACTCACTTTGTAGCTGAGGCTGGCCTCGAACGCACAGCGATCCTTGTGCCTCAGCCTCCCAAGTGGCTGTTTTTCAAGGGACCCTTTCTCCCCAAGCTATACCAAATAATATTTCCTCTTTTTTCCTATGCACATGTTAAAAAATAAAAGCTGATTATTATCAATCAGCTTTTATTATTAAAAATAAAAGCAATTATTATTGTAATCAAGATACCCAGTACCCTGGTTTTGAGATGTATTCACAACTTCCACTGGAAAGTAAGTGGTCCTAGGTCTTGATATCGTGCCACTGTCTATTCAACCAAACCATTTTCTTTGATGTGTTAAAGTTAGCTTAATAATGTACTTTTTCCTCAAACTTTATCTTCAGTTTTTGATAATATATATTGAACATATATATAACAATAATATATTGACAAACTATTTATTGATTTTAATGACTTATTTTAATTTTGGAATGTCACTTTTCCTGATACTGTCCTCCAAGTTTGGATATATAACTGTTTAGAGTCTGCATTGCATAAAGGCATTATTTATATTCTGCACATGGAAGCAGAGTTGAATTTTTAAATGTTATTTTATTTTATTTTTTTTACTGATATGCAGAATTTATTGAGCTTTGAACATGTAATAGAGCATAGTTTCAGTTGCATCCAAAGTGCTAACAAAAGCTCTAGCAGTCAAGAATGGCAGCATGTCATTTTATAACAATCAACATTGTGGCTTTTTTTTTTTTTTTTTTTTTTTTTTTTTATGAGTGCCTATTTACAGTACATAATAATAACATTGTGGCTTTTTAAATTTAGTTTTTAGAAGAATTTATCTTGCAGTAAATCTAGTCATGCTTTTAAAAATTGCCTTAAGTCACTCCAAGCTTGGCAGTTAACATTTGTCATAAACAATAAAACAATCACAACTTGATAAATAACAGATAACACTGTAGGCCATAATCGGATAGCATAAGGAAATGGTGGTGGTAAGTCAGTAGTACCGTGGCCTCTATGCAGAGGGTTTGATCCACTAGCCTGGATACCCAGTTTTTAAAATAGGAGCAACATCTACAGTAACATTTCTAACACTGCAAACAAATAGAGAATGATGAATCAATTTTTATTAATAAATCACACCCTCAGGAGTTATCACCAACACCTTAGTATAAAAACCTTCAAGTTACATCAGTAATATAACTGTGTGCTTATTTTAAAAGGTGCTAAATGGATTAAATGGAGACAGCCATGCTCCCATGATGTGATTGGTCTTACCATGTTTACAGCCATCAAGACCTAGAACGCTTCAGGTGTTTGAACTGAACATTGATGAGCACAACCTGCTGATATGCTTGACTCGTTATTTGGTCAACTGTCCATTTACTCTGAAATTAAAATTTCAGTATTGTCAAAAATCGATATAAGTGGCATAATAATGAATATGCTGAAATGATTATAGTCATAAATGGCAGTTAACAAGAATATGGGGAGGTTCCACCCCCAAGTCACTCAGTAGTAGTTGGAATTACTGTACATACTATCACACAACTATAACAAGTTGGATTTAAAGTTCTTTACTTCATTCTGCTATCTTGACACACCCAAGATATGTACCTTACATGAAAACTGTTTGTTCAAAAACAAATTTTTTGTGGCTGGTAAGTTCTTCCCTTAAATGTAAATAAAATGACACAGAAACTTTTAATAACCAAGATTCAGAAAACTTAAAAGAACAATTTGAATTAGGAATCAAATATACAGAGTCAAGGAAGGAAAAAAAATCATCTAGAAGACAAAGATCCAAGTCGCATCTCAGATGCAGAGCAATTTTGTAAAGTAGGAAAGCAACTATGATCACCTGCAGCTTCTCAGATCATTCTAGCAAATGTCTCCAGGTACTACCTGTGGCTGTGTAATAGTATTTCCCTAAATAAAGGGTCTTGAGTGCACATTCAGAGTGTTTCCCGGGAGTAGAGGTGAAGATATTTTCATTTTGTTTAACTCACAAACTATTTGGTCAAAGAAATACGTAAAGCTAAATGAAAGCACATCTGGTAGAAATCCATAGCAATGAATGTTGACAAGATGCGCTTCGATCTCGCTTGCAGCATCTGGTGGTGGGTAGTGGAACAAAGGTAGAATCTCACAGGCTCTCCTGTGTCTTCTGGAGGCGGCTCCGTGGCGGTGGCACTAGCATTTGCAGTTGAATTCAGGACTTCTCCAAAATCACCGCAGTAGGCTTGGTTCCCCCTACTTCAGACTTTAAGTTTTCAACCTTTTCTTCAAATGACTTGAAAGTTGGGGAGTTTTTCAGTCTTCCAGCTTTTTGGTGATGACAGAGCCACCAGATGAAAGGGCTGCTGGAGCCTTCTGTCCAGCCTGAGATAAGGTTCCAGAGGTCTTCCTGTGTGCGGACGTGGCTGTCACACCCTGCCACCCTTTGGCAATGTTCTGCTTTAGCTCCTGCAGTGAACCGACCCCAAGTTTCCGCTTGATCTCTGCTAGATGCTTCTCTTTTGCTGCTAACACTTGAGACAGAGTCTGGATTTCTTCTTCCACCTTTGCCAGCCCTCTTCTCAGCTCGTCCTGCTCCTCTTCTGAGAGCGTCTCGGTGGCACTGAGCGTGGCTGCAGCATCTTCTCCTTCCTCAGGTACTGCGTCCGTCCTCAGCAAACCAAATTTCTGAGTAGGTGATGCAGGTGGAGATGAATTCCCCCTAGGGGACAGGTGGAGATAGTATTCGTTCACTCCTGCATCGAAATCAGATGGGGACTGGTCGTCTTTATGTAAGTCCGAGTCTCTGTGACCCATTCCAGGCAGGAGCAGAACGCAGGGCTTTCCGGCCGCCTGAGCTCCCCCTGCAGTCCCGGGCCCCTTTGGCCTTACTTCTTGGTTTTTTTGAGACAGGGTTTCACTATGTAGTGCAGGCTGACCTTGAACTTGCTTATGTAATCCAGGCTGGCCTCGAACTCACAGCAGCCCTCCTGCTTCAGCCTCCCGAGTGCTGGGGTTTCAGGCGTGCACCACCATGCCTGGTGAATTTTTAATTTTAATATAAAAAGTGGATTTTTTTTTTGCCAGGGATATAGCTCAGCAGTGTAGCGCCTGCCTGGCAAGCATGAGGTCCTGAGTTTGATTCCTGGTACCTCAAAAAAAAAAAAGGATTTTTCCAGAATTTGTAGTCATTTACTATAGAAACTGCAATGGACACTGGACATTGGGAAACCAGAGGAGCATATCCGTCCTTCCCACTGTTACTTGCACATTATTCGAGTGTTAGATCTACAACCTCATGAAATACATAGAAATCAGCACTTGCTTGTCATGTGGAAGACGCAGCCTGAGTGGGTACTGAAGGAGAAAGTAATTGCTAGAGCAAGTGAGGGGTTCACCTTCCAGTATTTCTACTGAACATTGTAATTAAATTACATGAGAAATTTTCAGTGAATTATTGAGTGAGACTATGGAGGTTTGAAACTTGCTACCTACTACGAAGCATTGAGAAGTTATTTTCTTTGGCTTTTTTCCTGCTCCTTATTAAACACAGGGATGTAGTAGTGTCTCATAAATTAATACTTTTAATATGCTTAGAATAATGACCTGCACAAAATAAGCATTCAACAAATAGGACTGAATGCTTCTGCCGCCATAGTAACGGCAGGAGTGGAAACAGTTGGATTGTTGAGCGGGAAGAGAGAACCCTGCCTCTGGACAGGATCTGGGGCACTGTATCTCTCTTTTTTCTTTTCCTGGAAGGAGGCTGATGTCAGATACTCAGCTACTTGACTCACGTGCATGGACGGACAGGGATTTGAAGTGGGCCAAAATGTGTGTGTGTTGACCAGAAGTTTTGGGGAAAAGTCATGTGGATGATCTTCCTGTAGTGGTCCCAGAGGATCAGGATGATGTCCCACGTGAATGCCGACCAGGATGCCCACTCTTTTGAGGATGTTACCAGTGACCAGGTTTGTGTCCTCAGCCACAGGGATGTCAGTCTCTCCTAAGCCCCACTTCCTGTCTGAGCAGTTCGTGAACACGACGCTCGGGGCGGCCATGGTAGAGGTTGCCTTCGAGGTCTACAGGAAAGACAGCTCATTGAGGCTGACCGGGACGCTGATACCGCAAAGTGTCCCATATGCCAGGGCAACTACTCTTTTATGTTCTTTCAAGTATTTTGTCAGTGATGAGGCAGGGATTTCTTTCCACTGGGACAGACACTCTAGATTTAAATGTGCTTCACTGTCTTTTACATTGTAGCTAACGAGACCATCTATATAATTATTAAATTATATTATTGCATTTCACATCTTTTGTCCCATTTCTGGACATTGTAGAGAACAGGTAAGGCCACACATAGATGACCAAGGACTTAGTCATTTTTTCTAATTTGCAGTGGTGAGGATGGAATTCAAGGCCTTGCGCGTGCAAGGTGAGTGGTCAACCACTGACCTTTACCACCAGCCTCCTTGTTAGCTTTACCAGGGAGGAAGGATCGCATCCTTCGCACGAAGTCCTTCAGCTTTGGAAGACTCGGTTAAAGTGGTGTCTAAGAACTTGGTGTCCTCTTGGCGCACTGTCCCCTGGACGCCGTGTGTGACTGAGCAGGGGCTGAGAGCTGGCGCACTGTACCCCGCTGCCAAGGTGCAGCGGCCGCTCCATCTCCTATTAGAACCAGTTACAACCAACTCAAAAACGTCTGCTGCTTAGGGCACCTTAGGGCTTTCTGTGATATTTTTAGTTTTGGAAAAGGAGGAATACTTACAATGTTAATTTTTTAACAAGATGATTCATTTTTATGTTAAGTTAAAGCAATTTTAATTATATTCATTAGCTGGCTTAAGAGAACTGTGGGAGGTCTTGACTTAAAGGTCTTTGGATTCCTTCTGTTTACTAGTTTCCTTTGTTTTGCCTCATCCCCTCCCATGCTTTGTCTTGGTCTGTCCCTCTGGGGGACAGGCAGAGCAGCGAGCGACAGAGACAATTCAGATGTTTCTAAAAATGCTCCCAAAATGACACACTGAAAGCTGGCTAGCTGAACTGTCTCAGAAATCTTCAAATATAACGTAAATGTACTTATCCAGGCAAACTACTATGCACCATAAATACAAATACCCCCCCCATTACTGAGGATTGAACCTAGGACCTTCACACGGGGGCCCTTTTTTATTTTGAGACAGGATTTCCCTAAATTGCCCAGGCTGGGCTCAAATTTATGATTCTCCTGCCTCAGCATCCTGGAGTGCTGGGATTATAAGTAAGCACTGCCACACCTGGCTACAAATAAGTTTTTTTTTTTTTTTTACAAATAAGTTTTTAATAATTCTTAAAATATTGGTGATTTGGAGAAATGTTTTTATATAATTGGGAAAACTGTGTTGCTTATTGTATTTCCTTCTTTGGTATTTCATTTATATCTTTTTCTATTTAACCTAATCACCTCTCTTCCTTAGTTCCAGGGAGAACCCACAATATTACATTCTTCCAATGCACTTTTTTTCTTATTTTAACATAGATGGAAACTCCCTTCCCATTCTTTCTTCTCTTTCCTAATTAAGAATAATAAAAATGTTGAGATGTCTTTTAAAATTTTGTCTATATAGCTCAGCTGCACAAGTGCTTGCCTGGCAAATGCAAGGTCCTGAGTTCAATACCCAGTACCAAAAAAAAAAAAAAAAAAAAAAAAAAAAAGTCTATAGATAACAGAAAATCATTTTTATTGCAGATGGAACTAAGATTTTATATTAAAAGTTTCAGTGATAAACTCAACGATGTTAAGAACCTTTTAACTTAAATTTAAATGCAGAATGACTTCATTGCCTTTTTTGTTTCTATGTAGAAAAGAAAACATTTTTTTCTCCTCACACGTTTCAAAGAAACAATCTGAAAGCCAGGGCAATCCATGATCAGTTGGCGTCTCCAGCGCCCACAATAGTCTCCCAGTTCCTTTTTCAGTTTGCACACAGCTGCTTGGAGATTTGGGTAAATATTATGGGTCAAAATCTATTTAAGAGGAATTGCAACCAAGTGCCATGTGCGGAACTGAGGCGATTCACACTCAGACCAAGTCATTGTAAGAAAAGAATTCGAGTCAATTAGAGATTTCTTAAGAAGTAGGTAGTGAATGATGTTGCTGATAACTACATTTTCCCTTGCGTATGAAGTTTTATCGTACATCTCCACACCCGTGTCTGTTAGGATGTCTGTGGATCCTTTCCTGCTGGAGATGACGCGCTCACCCCGCCCCCGCCCGGCGTGGTGTGGACCCGAGGGTCACCCTCGAGGGTGATGGCCGAGCCCAGGGTGGGGTCCTGTGGTGCAGTGGTCCCGGTGCCTCAGCCTACTCCAGGCTGCAGTCCTTCCATGACCACGCTGTTCTCTCCCTTGGAAAAGGTTTAAAAAGGCTCAGTTAATGAACATATTTCTCTTTTGGTCAGCAAGGGATGACAGTGAGAGGACGCAAGCATCTCTTCAGGGAGGTTCAGGCTCCCGAACCCAAGGACCCAGGAGCGGCTGCTCCGTTCCTTCCGGTGACGCCAGGGGGCGCTCGCCCTCCCGATTGCCAGTCAGGAGGCGTTGTCGCCCTCTCGTGGCCATTGTGCGTAATGCAGCTGGACTGGTTTATGTATGATTTTCCGTTAGGACTTTGCTTTCATTGCTCCAGTTCGATGATTGCGTACACCTGGTTTCACAGTCGCCAGCGTCCACTTTCCCAGTTTACTTCACAGATGATCTCCATGACCAAACTCCAGTCCGGCTCTTCTGAGCCCTCTCGGTAGTACCCTACCTGATCAAACACATCATTTCTGAGGGCCACAGCCCATCCCCAGTGGACTCTCCATCCTTCGCGTGCCTGCCTGAGAAGCCCCACTGGGGCTGCCGACAGGATTTTTACTCTTTGTTTCAATCACCCAGTCTCCGAGGGATGGGAACCTAACTCCGGTAAGGGCAGGTGGGTTTCACAAGGACCGACACCTCCTTCTACTTTTGCTTTTTGTGATTTTTCACTCTTTGCACCCCACCTCCTTCCCTCACCACCCAAACGCCTCTGTTATATGGGGCCATTATTAAATAAAGTCTGTTTTCACTACTTTGAATCGTGTCTGACTGGTTTATCTTTGGCATAGTTCTAGAAAAAGCCACACTAATAGTTTCCTGTGTATCTGCCTGGAATGTATTTATATAAAGAAAAATATACTAATGTGCATTCTTGTTGTCCCCTTTATTGCAAATGGCCAGTGCCACATGTTCCTCTGCCTGTGGCTTTTCTCACCTGTTTTGTGGGAACGCAAACAGAAACACTGCACTGAACACTGAAGAACAAGGATAACGGTGCAGTGGTGGTTAATTTCCTCAGAATGAAAAATATAGAAGATGATTTCCTTTAATGTGTGTTTCTGAATTTCTTTCTGAACGTAAAAAATACAAAAAAAAAATTAAAATGTTTATACCAGCAAACAAGGAACAGAAAACTCACAAACTGGTATTTTTACTATGTAAGACTAAAAAAGTCAATGTTAATATTTTATTACAAATCTCTTACAACTATGTCAATACTATGTAGATGTAAATATTTGTGGGACTTTTTCTCCTAGTTCATATATCACTGCCAAAATACTTAATTCAGAAATTTGTAAGCCCTGATAAAATGGAGACTGCTCAAGAGCAGGGACTCGACCTCTCAGCAGATGTGGGGGAGAAACTGCCGAGCGCTCCGCCTCATGTTGCTGACTCGCGCCTGAAGTCCACAGCTTTGACGCCGCCTACGCTGAGCTGTTTCTCCTGACCAATCAGGTTGAGACCCCACTGTTTACGTACTCATAGCCTCATTTGGTTCTTCACAACACATGGGAAATTTATAGCAGAGAATCCTCTAGTGACTGGTTTAGTGTTTGTTTTCCAGACTCTTCCTGACTCTGCCACTGGGAGAGGAGGAGCAGATGCCTGGGCACATTATCCCTTCTCCATCCTCCGCTACCCGTAGCAACCAAATCGGGGGACTTGTAGAGCTAAGTTCCCAAAACATTTCCCCTCACCACTTTCACTGCTTGCCACAGGGATATGCTTATGTTATGGATATGGATATAGATTTCCCAAACCTGTACCAAGGCTGTTGGATTTTAAAGCTCACTAGTTTTGGCACTGCCCTTAGGCTCTGTTCTGCAATTGTGTGTCCCTCTCCGAATGGGAGAGCCACATACTAAATAATAGCAATGAGTGGTACTTCTTTTTTTTTTTTTTTTCAGCACCAGGGATCAAACTCACAACCTCATGCTTGCCAGGCAGGCACTGTGCCACTGAGCTATATCCCCAGCCCAGTACTTCTCTTATCTTGGAAAGCCTACAAACCATTTTATTTCTTTTTTTTTTTTTTTTTTTTTTTTGGTGGGTACCGGGGGTCGACCTCAGGACCTCGCGCGCCAGCAGGCGCCTGTGCCACTGAGCGATATCACCGGCCCCTTTTTCGTATGTGGGATCCGGGAGTCGAACTCGGGCCCTTGCGCTTGCCACGCAGGCGCTTAAGCCGCTGAGCCATCTCACCGGCCCAAAACCATTTTATTTCTTTCCTTTCACTTATTGTCTTAAGAATCTGATAGGTGTAAAATATTTTGAATATGAAAAATATAAGAAACTAGAAGTCTGCAATAGACCCTACTACTAGTTCCATTAGGCTCCTTCCAGCACATGTCTTCTTGTGGGGATCAGCTTGACATCACTGCAGCCATCTTGGCCATTTTGCCTGCATCCCAAATGCAATAGGACAAATGGACTTGGTGAGACAGTGGGCCATTTTCTCTGCCTTTTCATGCCTTACCCCAGGCATAAACACTGGCAACCACTGCTAGCTGTTTCCACGGTTTCTTGGAGTGGCTGGACCTCTGTGCCTTTCCACCAGCAGTCAGTGAGAGCTCCTGGTGCTCCACATCCTCAGTAGCATTTGGTGTCAATGGAAAATGCATTTTAAACATTTGGGGGAATTTGAACTAATCCGATTATTAGGCGACATCAAAGAATTGCTAATAATGTTAAATGTAATTACTCATAATGTCCTTGTCCACTAGAGACACAGGACAAATATTTTTAGGAATAACATGAACTCAGTGACCCTTTTACAATGAGATCTTGGTAACTATTTGAAGTTGGGTGGTTGTAGGCAGGAACATATCCTTTATGCCATTCTTCATACCTTTGCATCTATTGGACATTTCCATCATAGAAAGATAAACAAGCAGTGATGTAACACCCCACTAACACCAAGTAATGTTACAGAGTGACTATGCTAAGTGGAGGCAAGGACGTGGGCCAACAGCAGTGTACCTAAGCTGCTGGCAGGATGTAGGCCAGTAAGAGCACTTTAGGGGCTGGTGAGATGGCTCAGCGGTGTAAGCGCCTGCCTGGCAAGTGCGAGGTCCCAAGTTTGACTCCCAGAACCCACATAAAAAAAAAAAAGAGCACTTTAGAAAAAGTTGGCATCTTTTTACTAAAATCAACATATCTGTAATGTGTGACTCAGAAATTGTGCATATACAAATATATATCAGAAGAAATGAACAAGAATGTTCCTAGTAATATAATTTGTAATAGCTAAAAGGGAAATATAAATATCATCAACATTGTAACAAGCATGTAGGCAGCTTCTCAGCCCCTCCAGAACCCCAGCTCCTGTTAATTGCGTCTTGTGTGACCTCTTGAGTGTGGACTGGACCCTCTTAATCACTTCCAATAGAACAGAATATAGTAAAAGCAATGGGATGTCACTTCCGAAATGAGGTTATAATAGCTCTCAAGTTCTGTCTCGCTCCCTCTCTAGCTCTTGCTGCTTTGGTGAAACAAGCTGTCCTGTGGGGGGGTCAAATGAGGAGGAACAAGAGCGGGGCCTCCAGACAGAGGTTGGTGAGTGTGCAGAGCCTCGGTCCAGCGTCCGTCAACAACCGTGTGTCGAGGACCAGGGCAGCCAGCCTCTCCCTCCTCTAGCCTTAGGATGGTTGAAGTCTTGTCGAGCCTTCGTTGTAGCTTTGTGAGGGACGCTGAGCTGGAGTCCAGCAAGCCACTCCTCTCCAGAACCCTGACCCTCAGGCGTTGAGGTAAATGTTTTAAACAAGGAAGTTTCAGAGTGATTTTCTACACAGCCACGATGCACACAAGGCGTAAATAAGTTGTAGCACATTCA
Source organism: Erethizon dorsatum (assembly GCA_028451465.1). Taxonomy (NCBI): domain Eukaryota; kingdom Metazoa; phylum Chordata; class Mammalia; order Rodentia; family Erethizontidae; genus Erethizon; species Erethizon dorsatum. The sequence continues at coordinate 2,681,909 of CM051825.1, forward strand.
CACCACTGTGGTTGGCAGGGGTCTGGGGGCGCTGTCTCTCGGTTCTTGGTATCCCGAACAGGAACTGAGCAGGTCGCTCACAAGCAGTAAGAGGAGTGAGATTTATTTCTAAAAAGGAGCAACAAGACAGTGAAGAAGCGAAGCCACACTCCACAGGGTGGGACCCGACAAATGTAGACAAATGTAGACTTTATAATCATTATTCAAGCGAGAAGAGTCCTGGCTAGGTAGGGGCAGCTCCTGGCGCCATGGGAGGATCTGGAGCTGGGCATGGCCAGCATCTGACTCAGCCCACCGTTGCGGGGGGAGTTTTACCACAAGGTTTTTAGAGGCAGGTCCTGGCATCTAAAGCCCACAGGGCAGAGGTCAAAGACACACAGCAAGTGAGGCTGGACGCAGACCAGGGTCAGGTACTTTAGCGTTTGCACATGGCTGGGGACCTAGGGCGACAGCGTGACCTCTGTTGGCTTTTAATATTTTGACATAGTCGCCCTTGTGGCTTCTCAGTCCTTGTCCTGCATCTTCCTGCTGTTTACTTGTCCTTGCTCTATCTCCTACCTCATCGTGACAAACTGTAAAGAAGAGGAAATGGGTAAATTACATCTCTATCAACAATGGTGAAACTTACTGAGTATTATTAATACAGAAGTGGGAAAATATATTCTACTTACATGAAGTTCAGATATAGGTAGGCATTTAAGAATGAAAAATTAAGAATGAAGTAATAAGAAAATGTGAAGCAGCAATAAAAGGAAAAGTCAGTTCAGCTGTTACCTTGGAGGAGGAGAAGGGATAATGATTGGGAGGGAACTTTATTAGATGCTTGCCATGTTCTGCATCTTGATCCTTGTCACTAATAAGCTTCAGTGTATTTTAAATGTTTTATGACGGAATTATTTAAAAACCTATCTAAAAATAAGAGGGAAATATATTGCAGTAAGTTATTCTAAGGATTGATAGGTTTATAGCAAATAAAAGCATAACTAGAGAATGGAATTTAAAAAAATTCTCATTCTACTTATTAAATAGATTCAAAATATATGTGAATACATAGCATAATTTATACAAATGTAGACTTTATAATCATTATTCAAGCCTTTACTACTGCAACAAACAATCTGAAACCATTAATTCTCCTAAAAGAAAATTAATTTCAAAAATAGAAGAATGGCTAAAGTAGATTATAGTATGTCCACTGTTTTTGTTTGTTTGTTTTTTTATATGCAGGTGCACGGGAGTCGAGCTCAGGACCTCATGCTTGCCAGGCAGGCACTTATGCCACTGAGCTATCTCATCAGCCCCCACGCCCACTGTTTTGGCTGCAGTGCAGTTATTGACATGTGATAAAGGAGACAGCATTTGAGCGAGAACTGCTTGCGAGGTACAGTTCGTCGGAGTGAACTCTCGTTCGCACAGGTGCTCGAGGGCTTGTAAATATGGTCAGGGAGAGAGGACCTAACTTTTGTAAGAGTACATTTTTTGGGTTGTGTAGTTGTCACTTAAAAACGAATTAACCCAGGTTTCTTAAAAATTCGCCCAAGGCCTGTGGCTGTCTCTTCAGTGCTACAGGTGTCTTCAGTCTTGGGTTTGTCAATTTGTTTTCAAGAATCTGAGGAATCAGGACTCTCCACCTTGTTGCGTTTGCCTGTTGGTCGGAGTGCGTTTCTGCTGAGGGTGTCTTTATGGTGAGTCGCTTCTTTTCTCTCTCACACATCGTTTCTTCCCTTTCTGTCAGCTTCACCCCCTCCCTGCCGCCCCAAGGCCTTCTGCAGGAAGGAAACGCGCCAGAAGGAATTTCATCACAGGATCAGTAAGCTCCTCCCTTCATGCTGACATTGACATCCGATCAGCCACGAAGGTGAAAATCCAAGCAAATCAGGAACAGCTATGGAACAGGAAAACTTTATATTCTTGCCAAAGGCAAGAGACTCGAGTTACATTAAGTGCCACTGGACATAAATCTCCTGTCCTCACTAAAAGGACGCCGCCGACGAGGGTGGGATTCGAACCCACGCGTGCAGAGCACAATGGATTAGCAGTCCATCGCCTTAACCACTCGGCCACCTCGTCAGCACGCTGGAGAGCTCCGCGCGCCCAGCCTGAGGACGCGCGCCGCACCGACGGCCGCCTGGGGGCCCTCGCCCCGGGAAGGGGCGCGGAGGCCCGGGAATCGCGCGGGGTCCGGGCGGGCGGAGCGCGCGGGCCTCTGTGTCACTGCGAGGCTCCGCGGGGGACCCGCGCCGCGCGAGCCGAGGCGGCCCGGCTGTCGTCTGGGGACGAGCTCCGTGGCGCTGCGGGCGAGCCAGACGCGCTGTCCCGGAAACGGCTCGGGAGCGCGAGGGCGCGCGAGGCCGGAGGGCGCCCCGGGGCGCGGCGGACCCCGAGCCGGGTGAGCCGCGGGGGCCCGGGCCGGGGCCGCCGCGTCCTCGCTTCTGCACGCAGCTGCGCGACGCCGCTGCGCGTGTTTCTGCGCATTCAGGAGTCACGAAGGTCTGTTCTTCGCTACTTCCTCGGAAGAACCGAATGACGCGGTTCGTTGCCCTGCGAGGCCGGGATCTTCCCCCAGCTCCACCCGATTTCCTCTGCCTCGTTTTCTTTTCCATCTGGGTTTTTCTGTAAGAGTGTATTTTCCTTCTGCAACAGGCCTTTTTCTGTCATGGAGCGCGGTGGCCCTTTCTTCCTTTACTAGGCTGAATCTTTTTTCCATACTTTGGCTCTCAGTTTACCTCTTCCCTTTAATTAAATATTTTATTAATTTTTATTGGCATGTGTTTGCAGTACACATGACTACATTCCTTGTGGGGAGTAGGTCCGTGTACGTAACGGAGCAAAGGTCTGAATGTTGAAACAGAAACTTGTAACCTGCCGGAGATAAAACAGATAAACAGGAGACAGGCGTAAGCGAGGTCTCTTTGAACAGACCCCAACTGCACAAAAAATAGTATAAAATCAGCAAACAGGATCTCGTCAAATTAAAAAGGTTCTGTAGAGCAAAATCTAGAGAGTGAAGAGACAACCTATAGAATGGGAAAAATTTTTGCCAGCTATTCCTTGGACAGTGGATGCATATATCTGGAATATATTTTTGGTCAGAATTACAACACATGTTTTAGACACTCAATTACTTCAAAAACGTGTGCATGAAAAGCCCTGGGCTCTTTCTTTATCTTACTCTCCCTTGGCAGCATTTGCCTTTTGGCTTGTGTCGCTGTCGTTTTTACCAGCTCGTCTCCAAATGTGCTGCCGTGGACGGGGCTGGCTGTCCATTGATGCTACTGCTGCCAAGAAACGGAAGTTACTCGAGCTCGTAACGCACCGTGGAGAGACTGGAGTGCATAGTAAGAGCGGTCATGACAATTCCTGAATGAAGACATGACAGGGAAAGTGCATGGAAAGCCTCCTGGTTATGCTCTGAAGAGGAAACAATGACCCTCCGTTTCTCTTTCCTCCCTCCTCTACAGCAGGGAAAGGCGGCCCCAGAGGCGTGAAGGGCAAACTGGACCGGCGGTGCTGCAGGGAGGAGGAGCCCGGGGATAGGAGACTCGAACCAGCGCCCTGCAGCCCGCTCACCGGGCGCCAGTGACACCCTTGGCCTGTCACAGGGGCGCTCGGGAGACGTGTGCTTCCGGTAAGCTGCTGTTCTTCTCGAGTCTTCGTTACAAAGACAAAATTGTGTTGTAACTAACACAGATGCTTTTACTGTTAGTTTTCCATTTCTTTTAGACTTGGTGTTTTCTGTTGATTTCCCAATCACCTCTCTTTCCTCACCTTGAGCAATTCCACATATAGGAACTCTTCCAATCATCGTTTTGGTCTTCCAAATATAGTTATAACGTCATTTTTATTGAATTAGAATTCACTATTTATAATTATCGTGGCCAAATTTTAGTCACCCATCTTTCATATTCCGTTTTCTGAATATAGTAATCCCTTTAAAATATTCACTACCCATAAATAACCATTAACATTTTGCAAGAAAATGAATTTACATAGCAATTACACGCAGCTCTCCAGTGCTCACTGTCCTCCTCCCGTCCCCCGTGCATTCCTTCTCCTGCCTCTGCCTCAGACGCCGTTTCCCTGATATTTTGCTGTCACGATACGGCTTCTCACTGTGGTGAAGCACATCGTAAAGTACTTTCCTGAAAAAGTTTACTGAAGATGGGACTTTAAGATTTGTGTGTTAGAAAACACTTTGGATACCTCTCTGACTCTTCCTTGAATGACTGTGTATGGAAGGCTAGGCTGGGGAAGATTTTCTCTCAGGATTTGGAAATGTATTTCAGGGTTGTGGGAGAGTTCTCCATGTTCTTCTAGCTTTCATTACTGCTTTCAAATTTCCGATACTTCCTTTGACATTAGCATTTATTCTCTTGCTCAGCAGGACTTCTTAGCATTAATGCTTTGAAATGTCTGCAACATAAACCTTAATATATTTCTATTTTCATTCATTATGCTGAGAACTTTTTTGCACTAAATTATTTTATTTTGGGAAATTAGCTTGATATTTTTGTCGTTGATTTTTTTACATCTGTGTTCTCTGTTCTTTCTGTTCTTTCTCTGGAACTCTTTTTACTTGGAGTTTAAACTTCCAGGATGTTTCCTCTGCTTTCTAAAATTCTTTTGTATTTTATATTCTTTTTTTTTTGTTTTGTTTTGTTTTTTTGTGGGTACTGGGGGTCGACCTCAGGGCCTCGCACGCCAGCAGGCGCCTGTGCCGCTGAGCGATATCACTGGCGCTTTTTTCGTATGTGGGTTCCGGCAGTCGAACTCAGGACCTCACGCTTGCCAGGCAGGCGCTTATGCCGTTGAGCTATCTCACCGGCCCCATGTATTTTATATTCTTTATATTTTTAATTAATGGTTATATTTTAGGTAGTTTTAGGTTTACAGAAAAAAATGATCTTCCCCTTTTCCCTTCTCCTCCTGTATGGCTTCCCCTATTATTTACATGTTATATTATGGCAGTACATTAGCTACAACTGGTAAAATAATGTTGACACATTTATTAAAATTTGTAGTTTACATTAAAATTTAATCTCAATATTGTGCCTTTTGTGGGTTTTGAGAAATGAATAATAGTTGCACTGCCCCCAAAAATACATGCTTCACTTCTCCATCTACCCTCCTTTCTCTAAGAAAACTACTGATCTCTTTACTATTTCTATAGTTTTATCATTCCAATAATGTCATCTAATTGACTTATATCTACATTATGCAGCCTTTTCCTATTGGCTTCCTCCACTTAGCAAAATACATCAAAGGTTCCTCCTTGTCTCCTTGTGGCTTGATAGCTCATTTCTTTTTCTCACTAATATTCCATTGCACCACTCACTTATTGAAGCACGTTCATCTAGGTTGCTTCCAAGAGTAATTATGAAATTACTAATTATTCATAATTATGCATATAGCTGCTATACCCATTTGGTGCAGAGTTTGGTTTAGACACAGGTTTTCAGTTCATTTGGGTACTTACTAAGGAGTGCAACTGCTGAAATTTCCTTTTATGTTTTTACTTTACATTCTGGAAGATGACTTTTACCTTTTTATTCCGTTTTTTTTCCATTACATCCTCTTGCTGTTGCTGTTACTTTTGCTCTCCCTCCCTCCCTCCCTCTATCCCTCCCTCCTTTCCTTCCTCCCTCCCTCCCTCTTCTCTGTCTCTCTCTCTCTCTTTTTTTTTTTTTTGTGGGTACCGGGGGGTCGACCTCAGGACCTCGCGCGCCAGCAGGCGCCCGTGCCGCTGAGCGATATCACCGGCTCTCTAACTTTCTTGAGAAGTTCTCTTTCCTCTATCTAATACTTTCCATTTTTATTTTTGTTCCTCACATTTACTCAGATGTTTAGTGACCTTTGACTGGTGGTCAGCAACTATAAATTAGGTCCTAAAATAATTGGAAACTGAGACCGTGGTCCAGTTGACTGATTCTGGGCTTCATTTTATGGTAATCTGCCTGTGTCATTTGCTATCGGACACGTACATGTCAAAATACTTAACTTATCCCTTTTAGGATAGCAAAATTCCTCAAAGAAGAATTATTCAAACTCCTACCTAAATGGCATAAAACTGACTTTCTCAATTCTGAAAACATCCTTAAAGGACAGAAGTTGGAGGAAGTTCCTTTTAAATCTCAAACTTAATGAATCACACCTTCTATTCCAAGTTATAAAATTATATCAAATTACAAATAAACCAGAAATTTATATTTTACATATAGAAAGAGACAGCACATTATGCCTCGTCTCTGCACAAAGACCCTGCAACTTTATACTCAGTGGGCCCTCAAAATTGGGCAAAATAAAGAAAGGTAAAGAGCCCCACATTCTTTCAGGATACCAAGATGAGCAGGGCAAGCTAAACCTTGAAGCAGGAAAGAAATGGGGAAGGGAGGTTTCAGTCTTAGCTGCTGTTATGGTTTGTGCCTAGATGTCCCCCCAAAGCCTCATGTCGTCATAGGTGGGGGTTTTTCAGAGGTGGCTGAATCTAGAATGTGTGATGCTAGGATTAAAGGTGTGCGATTGCTAAATCAGTCCACTGATTGATTTGGCACCACCCTAATCCCAGTAGCCTGGATAGAGTGTAAAAGGGGCAGAAAAGCTGCTAACCCTTGTCGCTTTGCTACTTTCTGTCCATCATGAACTGTTTCTCTTCTGCGATGCCTGTCTGCCATGCCACCCTGCCTTGGAGCCAGCCAATTATGGACTGAAACCTCTACAAACTGTGAGCTAAATAAACCTTTCCTACTTTAACTTTGGGTGGTGAGGTACCTTGTCTCGCAAGTAACTAAGATAGCCACAAAAGGAAACACCAGGCGATTCTGAAGGAGCATCTTAAGTAGCTAGCCGTGAGCAAAAGGAGAAGGGGCTGGGAGGCTGGGGTGGTGGTAGTACAGGAATCCGAGATGATCAAGATGTGTTATATGCATGTTCCAGTTCCCCCAAACGGACTATTGTGTATTGCAAGCATACACTAATTAAAAAAAAAAAAAAAGTGCCAAGGAATAAAATGTTAAATTTGGCCTTATGCATCATGGCTTTTTTCACATCCAGCACTGACGTGCACTTAGTATTCACTGAATATTCTGTCGAATAAAAATCAGCCAAGGCATTGGTGAAACGCAGGGGCAGAAAGACGCAGGAAGATACAGCCCGGGAGTAGAGCTGACTTCACTTCCGGGGCGGGAGCCGGGCGTGCGCCCCCTGGCACGAAAAGCGGGAATTACACCTCTGTCCGTGGCTCTGCAGTTCCGGTCTCCCCGCCGGCACGCCGCAAGCACGCACATGTGCACGCACACGCACGGACACGTAAACGCGGAAGCACGCACGCACGAACGCACGCACGCGCTAAGGGTGGCCAGGAGCGCGCAGGGTGCCCACGGGGCAACGCTTTGCGAGAAATCCAGGGCGCTGGAATGGTTACCCCGCCTGGTGTGGGTAGTTGGGAAAACGCTTCCTAGTCCTTAAATCTTTTCAAGAGAAAAGGAAGCGGGCTCGTCCGGGATTTGAACCCGGGACCTCTCGCACCCGAAGCGAGAATCATACCCCTAGACCAACGAGCCACCCGCCGGGCCGCATCCCACAGGGGGCAGGAAGAAGGACGCTGGGGGATTGGCTTTGCTTTTTGCAGGCTCTGAGATCACTGTCCCCAAATGCTGCTCACCCGGGGCCGCTTTCCTAAGGACAGGGCCGGGGCTGCGATTGACTTTGGTAGCTCACGTCACCATGCGCCACTCGCTTGAGAGACGACTTACCGTGGGAAAATACCTCCTTTATCTTTTCTAAACTAGAAGTAATTTAACTAATTATCATGAAATTCCATTAGAAAAATTATGGTGCCGCTGTTTTCCTCACCTCTCTTTTACTCTTTTGGAAAGTGGTGCTGTTCCTGAGCGACGGCTGCAGCATTCGCTCTAAGCAGGGTTATTTTGGGAGGGCTGAAGGTCCCCGGAGGGGTGCCCCGTCTTGGCGCAGTGCCAGCGGTGCGAGATTTTGTAACATCGTATTTTCAGGGGCATGAAGAAGTTAGAAGTTAGTACTACTGAGTTCAGGATGTTACTAAAACTTCTGGTTAAGCTCAAAGTGTGCACACCAGGCATTAGGGGACACATCTGAACCACAATTTAAATCCATGTTAAGATTGTATATATTGAACTAATGCATATTTTCAGTTTCATTTTGGTGTATGGAATTTGATGTCTTTAATAATTTTTTTGAAAAGTGCCCCTCATTCAGTTTAGTCTTCCAGTTACTCAATGACTATTTTTAGGTGTCTATTACCAAAAATGGTTTTTTGGTAACCACAAATAACAATAGTGATTTTCTTGAATATGTGAAAAAAAAATCAGTCCTTTGTGGAAAGGAGACTAGGTTTAAACCAGTGTTCATTTGAATTTTGAACACTGGATTTACTGCCTGGTTTCACATGATTAGAAAGTTACTGGGCTTTCCTCAATATATCTGCTTCTGCCCATTTTACTAATATTAGGATCATAAAATTTTTTGTCAGACTCGAACAGCTTGCTTTGTACATGGAAAATCTGAAAAATCTTGATTGGTTCCTCTTAATTAGATGTGTAAGAGTAGAAATAATTCCTAACTGCTCTCAAACTCAGTGTTGCCTGTGGTCCTGCCTCAGCTTTCCTCTTTTGTGAAAATATGTTCTCTTCAAGAAACAGCGTCTAATGTGTATGCAGGGATGGGGCCCCAATACAAGACTATGCCGAGATTTTAAAGCAAAGGTTAAGTACTTCAGCGTGGGACAGAAGTATTCAACTTAAGCCCAAAGGCTTGCCAAAGAATCAGACCTTTGATAGACAACCTGAAGCATTTCTGTTCATCCGGAAATCAACTGAAGAGATTAGTTTACTAATTTGGGGACTCGACAGGATGGTCTTGAGGTTGCACGCTTCACAAATCCCATTTCCTTAGCCCTGTGTTAGCGGCATATTCGTAAGAGAAACCTTGTGAGAGTTTATCAACGAGCAGGAATGATCATCTATAAGAACTGAGAGACTGCTGCTGATAACCGATCAGCTTCTAGAGGCTATTTTTAATGGTGTCAAAGGATTGAAGGATTCTGTGTTGAATTTTAGCAGAATATAAAGATTTCAGCTATGAAGCAGATATAGTAGTGATCTCTTTTTGGGGTGCAATCCTCTTTTAGGGTACCTAATATTTCTTATGTGTTAGTACATGTTTGCAGTACATAATGTTTACATTCCTTGTGTGGAGTTGGCACATGTACATAACACATCTTAATTCATTTTTTTCATCCTCTTTCCCTCCCTTTCCTCCCTTCTCCCTCTATCTGTTGATCCCCTTCCCATCTGGGAAAGATCTATCTCCCTACTTCCTATTACCTATCTTTTATTTATTTTTTTTTTATAATTTGGGTTTTTCATAGAAGAGAAACTATGCAAAATTTAAGCTTGTGTCTGATTTATTTCACTTAACATTATAGTCTCAAGGTGCATCCATCTTCCTACAAATCACTCCATCATATGTAAATACCACACTTTCTTTATCCATTTATCTGTTCATGAATGTATAGGCTGCTTCCAAGATTTAACTTTTAGGAATTGTGCTGCTATAAACATGGGTGTGCAGGTATCACTGTAATATGATGACTTTAACACATTTGGGAAGATACCTAATATTTCTTAATTGAATATTTTTTATTATATATGCTTAAGGTATGCACCATGATATTTTAATATGTGTAGTGGAATGGTTACTATAGTCAGGCAGTTTAACATTCATCATTTCACATAGTTACTCTTTTTTTAATGTGTGCTAAAAGCAACTAAAATCTACTCTTAGCAAATTTTCAGCATACAGTACAATATTATAATTACTATCTTCATGTTTCACATTAGATCTGTAGACTTAATCATTTTACATGGCTACAGCTTTGTACCCTTAAATGGATGTCTCTCCATTTCCTCCATGTCTTACTACTGTGACTAGTGCTACTATAAACAGGGTAGTGTTGATTTCAACCTATTGATTTCATTTCCCATGGGTATATATCCAGCAATGGGATTTCTGGATCATATAGTAGTTCTATTTAAAAAATTTTGAGTAACTTTCATACTGTTTCATAATAACTATATTTACATTCCCACTGCCTGTGTGCAAGGGTTCTGTTCACATCCCTCCCAGCTCGTGTTCTCTTACATCTTTTTGATGTTATAGCCATTCTAAGGGGTGTGCGTTGTTTCACTGTGGCTTTAATTTTCATTTTCTGGATGATTAGTGATGTTAAACACTTTTCATATATCTGTTGACCATTTTATGTCTTCTTTTGAGAAATGTCCATTCAGATCTTTTGCCTAATTTTTAATTAGGTTATTTTATTTATATGCTATTGAGTTTCTTATATATTTTAGTTATTAACCCTTTAGAAGATGTATGGTTTGCAGATACTGTTCTTTTAATCCACAAGTTGCCTTTTCATTTTCTTTTTTATCATATTTATTTTACACTGACAAATATGTACATATTTACCATGTATATGTTGTTGTGAAATACGTATACATATATATGGCTACATCAAACTAATTCATGTATGCATTACCTCAATTACCTTTCATTTTTTCTGTGGTAAGGACATGCTCTTAGATTTGTGTCTTTCACCAAATTTGGGAAGATTTCAGCCATATGTCTTCAAATTTAAGAATTTACAGAAGAAATGATGCAGAATACATCTTACTATTTTGATTTTATTGTTTACAAATCTATACATACATGAGAAGTGAAAGGTAGTTGTTGTCGTTACTTAACAACATCAATGTTTTGTAAAATGGAGTGTATGCAATTTTTCCTCCCTGTCTCCCACTCCTTTAAGGTCTGTAGCAGTTTTAATCATGTACTTTTCTACTTGTAATTATTTTCTGCTTAAGATTCTAGATTGAATTTACATTTTCTCAACTCAATTCTGACCTTTCAGAGGGAAGCTCAGAATAGTCTTTCTCTCGGAAACCCAAATTCCAGGGCACCCTTAACAGTTCTGTGCCACTAATTACTGACCATATCCTTATTCATCCAGACACTTCCTATTCTTAAGGCTCAATGATCTCTTCTTTGTGGTTAAATTTTTAAGTGCTATTCTTTATTTTATGAAAGACCCTGACATCCATTCTTGTGAGTCAGTTACTATAACCCTTTTGGGGACTGTTTGCTTTGTCTTGTTGTTTATGCTCTATACTGGGAAAGGGTTGTCACAGGGACGATGTGAAACTAAGACTCAGCGCACCCCTTGCCTTCAAATAAGCTACAGTTATATGAGAAAGAGATGCTCCAACAACATCATGATATAATGTAACATAAATAACTTCAAAAGCGATGTGGGAGACAGGAGGATCCCAGCGAGTTGGAGGCCAGCGTGGCCTACATAGTAAGACTCAGTCTTACCCCCCCCCAAAGCTATGTGAACAGTACAACCAATCCAAATAGAAGCAAGTGCTTAATTATTGTTTAGTAGAGGAGCAAAAGCCCAAATATTTACAAAAACCTTAACAGAAATGTGGTAGGAGGATTCTTAAGAAAGAGGTAGAAGTCTGTTTCCAAGTGCTCTTAAGATTTTGTACTATAGATGTGTTGTATTAGTAAGCTATCCTGTCACAGAGATACAAAATCTGTACCCACAAATTAAAAGATAAGAAGTTTCAGGGATTTCAGTCCATGGTTGGCTGCTCCAAGGTAGACACATCATGGTGGAGAAAAGATGTTTGGTTTGTGTCAGCCAGGAGGGAGAGCAGGGGAAGTGAAGGGGCCAGGGACCATCCACAATACCCAAGGTCAGGCCTCCAGACCCCACCCAGACATACCCAGAAATGTATTTTACTAATCCCCTAGGTGGTTCCCAAAGCGGTCGGATTGACACAATTAATCTCCACACATGTATAATAAGAAAAAGAGCATGAAGTGTTTCTCAAAATGGCGTGATCAATTATCTTATTGACAGAACTATACATATATTTTAGTGAAATATATACTTTGGTTCTGTTCAGTTAAAAAATTAAAGCCAAATTCTTTAAATAATGCAGAACTAGATTATTTTTATAACTCTAATAAGAGAAAAAATAGTTGATAATATTGTGGGAGAGTGCCGGGGCACTAATAAATAATATCTAGAAACAAGTTATAAATTGTTTTCTCAATTAATTTAGACTTGGAAAACAGCGCATGTTACAAAAACCAGAAAATATCGAAAGGCTTCTACTCACTATGCCTCAATTGGCTTAGTTTTTCTCAAAACAGGTAACAACTCTTATAATTTTTTTTTTTAATGTGGGTACCGGGGGTCACACTCAAGACCTCACACTTGCCAGGCAGGCACTTATGCTGTTGAGCTATATCACCAGCCCTATATTTTCTTTTTTATTCTTGCAGAAGTTGATGATGAAGGTAAAAATTTAATTATAATTATATTCTATTTCAACTCTGTTATCTTCACATTACTTTGCATATATTCATTAGAAACACTCGAGTATTATTTCGTATCAATACATTTTGAACTTACCCATCTTTCATAAATACCAAAATTTTGAATATTCGTTGTATGGGTGGATACTTATGATTATCTTCTTTTTCCTTTTCGGTGCTGGGTATGGATCAAGGGCCTCATGAGCGGCGGGAGGTTCTCTTCCACCCCAGGCAGCCCTGCTCCTCAGGATCTTCACACAGCTAATAAGACAGCGCCTCCTGCTGGACAGTCAGGCTGTGTTCCTGCAACAGGCAAACTACCTTGCTACTGTAGTTCCTAAAGGAGCGCGAACATCTGAAGGATTAAGTCCTCACAATGGAGTTCCTGACACGAAAGGTGAATGCTTTAGAAATTTTTCCAAATTGTTCTGCTTCTCACTACTGGAAGCCTGGTGGTTAAAGAGCCATTGTACGTAGGTAAAATTAACACCATGATTTGAAGCGTGGCAAGATGGAGAATGAAAAGACAGCGGGCGCCTCTCCCTTCTGATGACCTCTGTGTCAGGTAAGGGCTGGCTGGTCGGTAGGTATATTGTATGAGGATATACTTTTGTTTGTTTAAGCCAGTCTTAATGATGTTTTAAATATAAGGCTTAGCAAAGCCAAAAGTTATTTCAAATTTCCCTACTGAAGAGATGGAAGAATTAGGCATTTTTCTCAAATCATTACTAAATGTGCCAGTATTCAGCCAGGTGTCCACCTCTGTGAATCAGCACAAATGGGCTGACAATCACATAACCAAGGGTCAGAAATTCTTGTAAATTCACTGCTAGGAAATCTTTTTCTAGGGAGAGAATTACATATAAAGAAATGACACAATCTGTCCAATAAAAGAAAAGAAAACAGAGCATCAGAAGGAGAACACTCTGAGCAGCTTTGATCTTGGGGGAGTTTCGCAGAGGAGCCTGTCGCTCTGCAGGTGGAGAACACGCTGGTGGTGTGTGTGGAGGAGCAGCACCATGTAGATGCTGGCCCCACCCATGACACCCAGAAACACGGTATCTCTCAGAGCCATGAAAATGAGAAAAATTTAGTTTTTTCCCTGAATTCTTAGTAGAAATAATAATTCTTCACTTTCACTACTTTGAGATGTGCTCTTGCTTCTACTCAGGATGGAACGCATCAAGTTCATGCTTATCAAGAGGCTGAGGATCCAAAAGAAGAGAAAGAAGGGAAGAATGTGCCATGGATCCTTTAGCTTGAGCCTCCTCCACCCGAGTGTCCAGGACTCATGGTGATCGCTTGGACCACCGTGAAGAGACCACTGGTGCAGATGGAGAGGCCCTGGGCCACCGGCTCCAGACAAGCAACAATCTTACAGCCTATGTCACTGAGGAAGTTTTCCAAGCCAAACTCTGCTACTGTCTTTAGCATTCCCTTGGAAAAAAGCATTATGATATTTGTAATAGTCAAGTGGATGAGAATAAGATGTATAGATTTCTTTCTAGGGTCCATAAACGTCCTGCACATATAATTTACAAAAACAAACATATTCCCCACAGTGCCAAGTCCAGTTAGAAGGACGGATATTGTTCTTTTGATAATGTTCAAAACTATTTCTAACTTCTTGGGTAGAGAACCTTTGGATCTTCCAAATACTGTGTGAAGAAAGAATCAGTAATGATGAGATGTATCTGCAAAATCTATTTCATAACACAGCATATTTCTGGTATATAAACGACAGTCCTGATACATGCAGTGGAGCAGACTTTTGTCCAAAGAATGCTGTTCCTTTCCCGGGCACTTTTTCTGGGACATTCTATAACTTTACATGCCATCTGTGGAAGAAGATACAAATATCTAAAGTTGTAAAATAGACTGTTTTTGTGATACCCATATCAGCAAAACTAAACAGCCTTTTCAAATCTTTACAATTCCTTATATTTTTAGTGTTTTATGCTGTGTTAAACCAAAAAACTCCTCTGACCTGAATGTTTCTCCCCTGCCCCCCCTTTTTAACTTAATTCTATCATATTGCCATCAGCCAATTCCAAAAACACGGGGCTCATCCTTAAGCCCTCTACCTCTTGTAAACCCAGCATGTAGACACTTCCATAAATTTGTTGCTTCAAGTTCAACAACTCTCAAATTTAGAGATATTTTTCTTCTGTGATACCTCTTCTTCAAAATATCTCTCTCATTCTGATTAGCATAACAATCCTTGGTTTGTGTCCTGTTGCCAATTCTTTTTTTATTAAGTTTATTTGTGCTTCCGGAAAAAGATGGCGGATCTTTAAGAAGCAGACAGTGAACCTCTCCAAAAGTCACCATCCAGACACTGGAATATAGTGACTGGAGGAGGACAAGAAAGAGGGAAGTGGCTCCCATGGACCCAGGAAAGATCTGAAGCGCAGTTTGGGGACCATGGAGAAAGTGAAGAGAGAAACTCCAACAAAGAAGGAGGTGGCCTCTGGCGCCATTTCCCTGGGTCGGGAATCCCGACGTGACTGAAGGGGTTCAAATCTACAGACACGCGGTGACTGCCGGCGCCCCCAGGGGCCTCCGTGGAGGAACGCGAGACGCGGCGGTGCAGAGAAGCAGCGGCTGTGAAGGACACACTGACTGGTGGTGAGTGCTGATGCCTGGCCGTCCCGCGCCAGAGAGCGACTAGCCGGGCGCCATTGTGGGGGGGCAGCAGCTGAACTTGAAACTCAGGGCGGCTGCCACTCCATCCACGGCTCCAGCGGGGACCTCCGCAGAGGAACGTGAGATGTCGCGGAACAGAGAAGCGGCGGCTGTGAAGGACACACTGACTGGCAGTGAGTGCTGACACCCAGCCGTCAGGCGCGCAAGAGCCACTAGCCAGGCACCATTGTGGGGGGGCACAGCAGCTGAGCTCAGAACTCAGGGCGGCCGCCACTCCATCCATGGCTACAGTGGGAACCTCAGCAATGTAACGCTAGACGCCGTGATACAGAGAAGCACCAGCCGAGAGGGACACACTGACTGGCGCTTTTCTTCCTGGTATTCCAAGAATCTCCTAAGAGTTTGAAATATTAGCAATAAAGCAACCTATCATAGGCAATTTACAAACAGCATCCCAGGAATAAAACTAAAGAAAGGAAAGAAAATGAGACGACACTTAAATAAGATGCAACCCCACACATCCAGTTCATCAAAGGCAAACCCAGGGGGCAGTGAGGTGGGACAAACCGAAAGCCACCCACCTGACATCTCTGAAGTGGTAACAACAAAGCAGTTGAATGAGGCTCTGGAAAAATTTAAATCAGAAATAATTTCTCAGATAACTGCAGAGATAATGTCCACAATGAAGACCATGTTTAAGGACGCTAGAGCAGACACAGACAAAAAAATAGACGAGCTTAAAAAAATGATGGAAGCCATGAATGCTCAGCATAGGAAAGAAATGGACTCCATAAAGCAGATTCAAGCAGATATCCAGGAGAACAAAAATTCCATTGAAAGTATTTGTAGCAGATTAAGCCAATGTGAGGATAGGATCTCAGATATAGAAGACAGGCTTGCAATTAGTGATCATGAAAAGAAAGAATTCTTAAAAACAGCAAGGGACAATGAAAAATCAATCCAGCAGCTGCTAGATGACGCAAAGAAGAATAACTTAAGATTGATTGGAGTCAATGAAAAAGCAGGAGATAGCATAAACGACATCAGAACACTGTTCACAGACATTATCACAGAAAATTTCCCTGGTAGAGAAAAATAATTTGACATTCAGATAAGTGAGGCTTATAGAACTCCAATTAGCCACGATCAAAAAAAATCTTCAGCCAGGCATATCATAGTCAAGATTCCAGAAATTCAACATAAGAGTAGAATCTTAAAAGCTGTTAGAGAAAAGAGACAAATCACCTATAAAGGAAAGCCCATCAGAATCACAGCGGACTTTTCAGCACAAACCCTCAAGTCAAGAAGAACTTGGAATGATGTATTTCAAGTTCTAAAGGAAAATAATCTTCAACCTAGATTGATGTACCCTGCAAAACTATCCTTCAAAACTGATGGAGAAGTAAAATACTTCCATGACAAAGAACATCTGAGAAAATTTATAACCACCAAACCAGCACTCCAAAATGTTTTGAAGGACATTCTAGAAAGGGATAACAAGGACTTCAGAAACCCCAGCAGAAGGAATCCACCAGGCAGAGCAAATGATTAAAGAGAGGGAGGGAAAACAAAAATTAAAAGAGGGAGAGCCAACAACAAGAAAATAACATGACAAGGATCAGTCAATACATTTCAGTTTTAACCATTAATGTTAATGGTCTCAATTCACCAATCAAAAGGCACAGACTGGCGAATTGTATACAGAAGCAAGATCCAACAATATGCTGTATACAAGAAACACATTTAATTCAAAAAGAAATTCATAGACTGAAAGTCAAAGGATGGAAAACAATACTCCATGCAACAGGAACCCAGAAAAAAGCAGGGGTAGCTATTCTTTTCGCAGACAAAGTGAATTTCAAGCCAAGAATGATTCATAGAGATAAAGAAGGTCACTACATCCTTGTAAAGGGAACAATCCAAGAGGAAGAGATAACAATCATAAGTATATATGCAACAAATACCAGTGCACCCAACTATATAAAACAAATATTAATGGACATGAAAAATCAAATAAGCACTAATACAATTGTATTGGGGGATCTCAATACTCCACTGTCACAAAAAGACAGATCAACTAGACAAAAAAAATCAACAATGAAATATTACAACTGAACCAAACTTTGGAACAAATGGACTTAGTAGATGTCTACAGAGTGTTCCACCCCACAACATCAGAATACACATTCTTCTCAGTTGCACGTGGGACATTCTCCAAAATAGACCACATACTAGCTCATAGAACCTGCTTAAGTAAATGCAAAGGAATTGAAATTATCCCATGTATATTATCAGACCATAGTGCAATGAAATTGGAAATCAATGGCAAAATAAAACACAAGAATTTGCTAAACACATGGAAATTAAATAGCACCCTACTGAACAACCAGTGGGTCACAGATGAAATTAAAGAAGCAATTAGACAGTTTCTGCAACTGAATGATAATGACAGTACAACATACCGGAACTTATGGGATACAATGAAAGCAGTCCTTAGAGGGAAATTCATAGCATTAAATTCCTATATCAGGAAAACAGAGCAAGCACAAATAAACAACCTAATGGTGAACCTCAAACTTCTAGAAAAAGAAGAGCAGGCTAAGCCAAAAGCTCGTACAAGAGAGGAAATTATAAAGATCAGAGCAGAAATTAACGTATTGGAGACTAAAAAAACAATACAAAGAATCAATGAATCAAAGAGTTGGTTCTTTGAAAGATTAAATAAAATCGACAAACCCTTACCCAACCTTATTAAAAAAAGGAAAGAAAGTACTCAAATCCACGCAATTAAGAATGAAAAGGGTGATATCACAACGGACCCTGCAGAAATCCAGAAGATCGTCTATACCTACTTTGAAAACCTGTATTCTAATAAGATGGAAAATGCAGAAGAAATGGACAGATTCCTAGATACATATGAATTACCAAAACTCAACCAAGAAGATATAAAAATCCTAAATAAACCAATAACAATCAATGAAATCAAAGATGTAATTAAAAACTCCCCAACAAAGAAAAGCCCAGGCCCCGATGGATTCACTGCCGAATTCTACAAGAAATTTAGAGAAGACCTAACACCACTACTTCTCAAACTCTTTAATGAAATTGAAAGGGAAGCAATACTCCCAAATTCATTCCTGGAAGCAAGCATTACCCTGATACCAAAACCAGAGAGGGACCCAACTAAGAAAGAGAACTACAGACCAATCTCCCTAATGAACATAGATGCAAAAATCCTCAATAAGATACTGGCAAACAGAATGCAGCAAATCATCAAGAAGATTATACACCATGACCAAGTTGGATTCATCCCAGGGATGCAGGGATGGTTCAACATATGTAAATCAATAAATGTAATACACCATATTAACAGAACCAAGGACAAAAATCATATGATCATCTCAATAGATGCAGAAAAAGCTTTTGACAAAGTCCAGCACCTTTTCATGATAAAAACCCTACAGAAAATTGGAATAGATGGTCTTTATCTCAATCTGATAAAAGCTATCTATGACAAACCAATAGCCAATATCATAGTAAATAGACAAAAACTGAAAGCCTTCTCTCTAAAATCAGGAACAAGATAAGGATGTTCACTGTCCCCACTCTTATTCAACATAGTCCTGGAAACTTTAGCCAGAGCAATTAGACAAGAGAAAGAAATAAAAGGAATTATGATTGGAAAGGAAGAAGTTAAATTATCATTATTTGCAGATGACATGATACTCTACGTAGAAGACCCCAAAAACTCCACTAAAAAACTGCTAGATTTAATAAGCAAATTCAGTAGTGTAGCTGGCTACAGAGTCAACACTCAAAAATCAATAGCCTTCCTGTACACCAATAACAAACTCACTGAGAGAGAAATTAGGGAAACAACACCTTTCACAATCACATCTAAAAAAATGAAATACCTAGGAATCAATCTCACAAAGGAAGTAAAAGACCTCAACACTGAAAACTACAGTACTCTGAAAAAGGAGATTGAAGGGGATATCAGAAAATGGAAAGATATCCCTTGCTCCTGGATAGGAAGAACCAATATAGTGAAAATGGCCATACTTCCAAAACTGTTATACAGATTTAATGCAATTCCCATCAAAATTCCAACAACATGTCTCACAGAATTAGAGAAAACAATCCTAAAATTCATCTGGAACCAGAAGAGACCTAGAATAGCAAAGGCAATTCTGGGCAACAAAAGCAAGGCAGGGGGCATCACAATCCCTGATTTGAAATTGTACTATAAAGCTACTGTGATAAAAACAGATGGACAGCTGCAGGCAGAGAGACAGGGAGCAGCGCTGGGGCCAGTGGCTTTTCGGCATCTGTTAGGCACGTATGGTTGTAGAGGGAAGACACAGAGACATCGTAATACTCACACTTCTAAGTCGGTTAAGGCAGTCTGATCCACGGAGGCCTGTAGGGGCCATGCCCAGAGCACAGCCCGCAATCATGACATGTGTTTGGAGAAAGCAGCAGCCCTGATGGATTCAGACAGGCACTGGTCTGGTCCACGGGGGACACTGCTTGGTACTCACAACCAGACTGTGATGCCAGTGTGGAGGAGGCTGTGTGGCAGCTGTGGGCTGATGCTGTGACAATAAGTGGGGTTTTCTTTTCGTGGTTCTGTTTTTATCTTGGGTGTAGTTATTGTGTTCCAGCTTCTTTATTGGAAATGGATCACCTTAGTTGCTTTTCTTTCTTTTTTCTTCTAATTTTTTTCTTTTCTTCTGATTCTTGCTTCTTTATTGATATTGTTTGGTTGTTATACTTTAATTTTGTAGGTTTCTCACATAAGTACAATGATGAAAGAAGCTCCCCAGGACATCTCATAGTCAAAATCCCAGATGTCCAACAAAAAGACAGAATCTTAAAAGCTGTCAGAGAAAAGCAAAAAATCACTTACAAAAGTAAAACCATTAGGATTCCAGAAGACTATTTGGCAGAACTGTAAAGGCCAGTAGAGCTTGGAGTAAAGTATTTCGAGCACTATAATTACCTTCCAATGCAGAATAATATATCCTGCAAAACTATCTTTCAGACTTCATGAAGAAATAAGGACAAAGAATGCCTTAATAGACACATGAACACCAAACCAACACTCCAAAACATAATCCAGAGTATTTTAGACAGAGACAACAATACCGACAAAGCCAACAAGTTAGATGGAATGAATACATCAACCAATGTGACTAAACAAAAAGGGAAAAATAAAGGAGTAAACACAGAAAGAGAATTCAATGACAGAATAAATTAATATGTTTCAGTAGTAACACTCAATGTCTTCAACTCTCCAGTTATAAGTAGAGATTGGAAGACTGGAAGAAAAAGAGAATGCAATGGTTTATTGCATTCAAGAGACTCATCTAATCAAAAAAGAAATTCATAGACAAAAAATCAAAGGATGGAAAACAATATTCCATGTACCAGGACCCAAAGAGCAAGAAGGGACAGCACTTCTATTGTCAGATAAAGTAAACTGCAAGATAAAACTGATCAGAAGAGGCAAGGAATGGGTCACTACATATTAGTTAAGGGAACAATGCAACATGAAGAAATAACAAATGTAATCATATATGCACTGAATATCAGTGTACATGACTTCATAAAAGAAGCACTCCTGAAAATAAAAGAGCATCAACACCATCACAGTGGCTGCCCTCACTAAGTTGCTGCACTGTGCTGTGGGACACCGGAACTTAGTCCTGTCCAGCTCTTTTGGTGAACCCATTATCACCTTTGCTTCCTGTCTTCTACCATCTCTGGGAATCACTATTGTACTGTGTGTGTTGTCATTTTCACTCCTTTAGGCTGGGGTGGAATTTTATTCTTTCACAATTAATCTCTCTTATTTGTCACCCAAGATTTACACCAAATTAAACACAATTTTACTAACCCAAAGAAATCAGGATGTTTGGTCTCATCTTCAGGATTTGCATATATTCTATCTACTTGAAGGCCTTCCCACAGATCCTGCCTCCTCCTGTTTCCTACTAAGCATGAAGGGATGCCTTAAATTTATGTTCATCTTCAAAGTCTCTGGCAGCTAGGCTTGTCCCAGGTGTGATAATGATAATATTGGTTACTGTCTTTCAACCTCATTTTCCTTTCCTGCCAAATGAGGAGACTAAAATCTGTGCCAACACATTAAACAAAACACATGACTTGAAATGTACAGTTTATAGTGAAATAAACTACAGGCCATAATAGTAGGGATAACAGTATTAACTAATAGGTTTGGAATAAGAATTGAGCAATGAAATGACCACTTCAAACCAGTTTTATTAAATATTTCTCAAATATAAAGAGTTTGGAGACAAACATATATACTTAGAGGTATAAAAACGTTTAAATGTCTTCCTTAACTGTCACAAAGTCGTCGTCTTCCTGCTTCTACAGGTCTAACACCCAGGTACGTCCTGGAGAGGAAGCTCAGTCACCTACAGCTTGTTGACTAACTGCTGTCTACTTTGTTTTTCTAATGTAGAGAAGCCAGATTATGTTGAGGCAGGAAACATATTTGTCAGGTGCCCTACCTGTCAAGTAAAAGTGACAATAACATATCATTTTACCAATTAAAAAAGTGTACAAATGTTGAGTTGAAAATTATGGCACAGTTTTGCTTTTCTAACACATTTCTTCTTCCTGCTGGTTTTTCTCTCTTTTTCCTCCCTAGTCAGAATGGACATAGATCAGTAGTTGCACAAACAGGAAGACAAATGACACGTCACAGCAGTGGAGAAAAGAAAGCTTGGAAGAAGAGTGTCTCTCACGTCTTCGTGGAGTCCATGAGCCAGATGAAGACTGTCCTGTAGTATACTTATTTTTATAAAAATAAATAAAATATGAGTGCCCCACTGCTGACAGCCATATACCTTCATACCTTTGGATTACTACAAAAGGACGTGGCCAGGCACCCCAGTGATTGTACTCTGAAATACTCTGCTGTATTCATGCCGAAGCCCAGATTCCCACAAACTCCCTCCAGCCAGTTACTAAGCGCATCAGGGAAGTGAATATGCACAGAGGTCCTGGGAGACCCAGGACCCTTTTGATGGCTGAATTGAGCTCTGGGGACACTTGGTTCAACTGAGCGTACACTTCTTCTAGGTGGCCTGCAATACTTCTGTGTGAGTTTCCTTCCTCTGTCCCTCAGGGTTACACTTGCATGGTGGTCTGATGATTCAGTGTCCTTTGCTACTACAGGCCTTTGCCTAAAAGCACTGAATTTTGCTTAGTGATTGCTTCTAAGGACTCAAACTGGAATACTACGGATGCTGACAATCTTCGCTGAACAAAACTTTTGCTGAATGAAAAATGTAAGTAAATGGCAATGCGTTAGTTATTAAGGATGATGCAGAGGTCAGTTTTCCCAGCTTCTCAGTGACTGTGCTGACATTTAACTGTGTGGACATCTCTGCTGATCAGCACGAAGGGGCTGAGCCTGGCATAGCCAAGTCCTAGAAATACTTTGGTGCTTAATATCATGGAGTCCAGTGTTAAGACAAAACCTATATAGAAGGAGAAAATGAAATCTGCTCAATAAAACAAAAGGAAACAGGTCATGAGAATGAGAATATTTATGGTAGCCCTGGCGGTGCAGGGTCTACACCAGAGTGAGGGGGATGTCTGGAAAGCTGTGTGCTGGTTCCTGTGGCTTGCTGAGTGCCTGAGAGTCAGTTCTTGCACTGCGGCATCCCATGCAGCTCTCAAAGTTCCCGGGGGGGGGGAAGGACGGCGAGAGGATGGAGAAATAAAGAAAGGAGACAAAAAGCTGGGGTCAGGTGGAGCCCTCTTTCCTGATGGGAGGAAATGAACTGCTCAACCAAGGCAGTGCATTTATTTATACATTTAGCAAGTTAGTGTCACGTGACACCCCTTTTCCTAGCAACCCATTGCTTGGATTGCCTTGGGACTAAATGTTCTCTGGGCTGGGACAACTTGTTTAAGTAGCCCACCTCGGCCCACCACCGCTCTTTGTTGCTTCTTTGTTGCTCTTTGTTCTCTGTCTGGCCTTTTCACCTGCCACGCTGGGGAGGTGGAGCAGCAGCGCATGTGTGATCAGTTTCCAGCTTCAGCCGCTCCCCACATTGCACCTCACTGATAGGCGCTTAGGATTTCTGCACCTATTGGTCTGTATCTTCGTTTCAAAGCTTCACTGCCAAACAGTGGTTCTCCCATGGGAAGCTCCAACTCTGCAGTTACTTCCCAGATCAAGCTGAGATGGACGCGTGGGCCTCACTATCAGAATTACACATCAGCTCTGGGTCCCTAATACCATTTTCAGAAAAGATCTCTTCCTTAATTTTTCAGTTACACAATGAAGAAGAGCGAAAGGGAAAGTGGCTGATTTTGTATCCATCACAGCAGCTATGCAGACTTGCTTAACTAACTCTTCCTTGATCTCCAGCACTCCTTCCCTTCCCAGGGTCCTCTCCGCTTCCTGCTGGGAAGCAACGCACTGAGGTGAGTGGGAGTGGCTGAGACCCATCACCCAGGTGACATTATTTTTGTAGCCACAGGAGCAGCTGTGTTTCTCTGAGCTCTGTTAGGTAAGCAGGTGTTATCTCCATTGGGTCTGGGGTCTAGGGGTCACCAGACTCACCCTGGCTGGACCAGTGCAAAGTGAAAGTAATTTTTTGTAGGTATTGCAAGAGGAAGTAGTAAAGAGCCACACTGGAGGCGTGGCGGTACTCAGAGCTGTCACCCCAAATCTGGGGCAGTGGTCCTGTTTTATAGGGCAAGGGTCCTGTCTCCACCTGCCTGAGGGGCGACACTTGATTGACCGGATATTGGGCTTGTTGCTAGGGGTTTGGTATTGTGGGCTAATAGGAGAATTTGGGTAGGCTTGGCAACCTGCACTAGGAGGGACAGTGTTGTCCGCACAGAGGCAGGTGTCAAAACCACAGACCGTCAGCTTAGTGTGACTACGCAGAAGCAGGTCTCCAAACCAGAGGCTGTCAGCTCAGCTCTTTGAGAGATGCAGAGGCCTCCTTCCTTCTACCTCTTAGCAGGGCCCAGTTCCCTAATCTAACCCTACCTCAGGACCCTAACTGTCCCTACACAGGAGTGAGAGGAGGAGGGGAGCGAGCAGGCTCGCAGTGGTGTCCAGAGCAGCTGACCTGGTGGCAGGGCAGGCTGGTGTCCACACCACAGGGCCCAGCTCCAGCTCCACTGCTGCTGCAGCCTGGGTCTCACTGAGCACTTGGTGTCAGCTCTGCAGGTGGCTGGGGCTTCTGCAGGCACATTTCCCTCACTCACTCAAGTTTTATTCACTTGAGGTCAATTTAGGGTCTGTCTGCCACACAGAGAAACATGTTCTTGGTATGAGTATTGGTTTCCTTGGGCCTCCATCAAATCAACGGGGGCTAAAATCCATTTACCAGGGATATCTTCAGACCCTATCCACGTGGTGGCTCTGTATGTCCACTTATTCATGTGAGCATCACCAGTAATCACTTACCAATCCAATTATTTAAACACAGGATGACCCAAAGTTGCATAATTTAGTCAATTTTTATAATATAACAGGAAATATAAAGGTGACAATTTTATCAAATTTATTCAATACAAGAATCAACTGGTATTGACGCCTACCCGGGTAAACTGTTAAGTCGTTAAATAATAAAAGTAATAGCATTTCCTTTAAATTTCACTAATTACAGTTACAAAAAACATTAAATAAGTAGGAGCCTCATCAAAAAGAGACACAGTGGGGCCGGTGAGATGGCTCAGCGGCTTAAGCGCCTGCCCGGCAAGCGCGAGGGCCCGAGTTCGACTCCCGGATCCCACATACGAAAAAGGGGCCGGTGATATCGCTCAGCGGCACGGGCGCCTGCTGGCGCGCGAGGTCCTGAGGTCGTCCCCCCGGTACCCACAAAAAAAAAAAAAAGAGACATAGTGAATGGTGAGCCCAGAAGCAGTGCCGTTGTCCTCAAACACCTTCTTGAATGACGCTCAACCTCTGTATTCCTACGAATGGAAGGAGAGACAAGGTCTTCCTAAATTGCTTAGACTGGCCTCAAAACTGTCATCCTCCTGGCTCAGCCTCCTGAGCAGCTGCAATTACAGGCACGCACCATCATGCCCAGCTAACACTGTTTTCAGGCTCGCTAACACAACATCCACTCTGTAACCCATGGACTGAGGGGTAATTTTAACTGTCAAGTCAAGAAGTACATCTTGGGGCTGGGTGGTTGAGCTCAGTGGTAAGCACTTGCCCAGTGTGCACAAGGTTCTGGATTTGATCCTCAGAGAGAAGGGAGGAAGGGAGGGAGGGTAGAATGGAGGGAGAGAGAGAAAAAGGAACAAAGGAGGGAAGATGAATGCCTCACAGGGCTGTAGCTCCAGAGCTAGTGAGTAGTCTGACAGGTGTAGGCAAAGCAAATTGAACTCCTAGAACAGATTCACCATTTCAGGGGTCATTGTGAACATTCATGGTTCAAGGTAGGAGCCCAAAACATCGAAATAAGCAGGAGATCAGAAGAGATAGATTCCAACCCTCATGGATGACTTGGAGGGCTCCAAGACTTTCAGATGTTCTGAAAACACCATGAAAAACTAGAATTCAAAGAGGAACCTGGAAGAAATGACTCAATGGCTGCAATATTAAGATAAAATTTAACCAAGTGAGGAGCTGCTTCTCATGGATGAGCAATAAAAGTGGCTTCTTGAGGTGGAATTTACTTCTGGTGGAGAGGCTGCGAATGTTACCAAAATGACAATGAAGATTTGGAATATTACATAACTTTAGTTGCTAGAACAGCAGCAGAAATTGGGAGGACTCCAATTTTGTTGTGAGATTTGCAGCTGAAATACTAACAAACAACATCACATGCTTAAAAACTCTTTTGGGAAAGCGAATGCCAATTGATGTGGCAAACCTCATCATTATCTTATTTTAGGGAATTTCCACAGCCACCATAGCCTGCGGCAGTTATTAAAATGAAAAGGCCTAAAACCTAATAACTTGGCTAAAAGTGAGCAAAGGGCCTTTTAAAGAAGAAATGTATATGAGCAACAAATAAATGAACAGGTGCTCAATATCACTAATCATTAGGGAAGTAAAAATAAAAACCCCAGCAAGATGCCACCTTACACCGGCAGGAATGGTATTATCTAAAGTTTGAGAGAACATGCGTTAGTAAGAGTATGGAGAAAAATATTTGGTGATGGAAGAATTACTCTCTCTAATTTTTGCATGTTGTTGTTGGGAAGATATATTACTATAGGGATTATGATTATGGAAAATAGCATGGGGATTTCTCAAAAAATTAAACAGGCAGCCAAAGGAATCTTGAGCTTAGGAAACTAGCACAAGAAGAATTATGCTACTTGAATTCAAAATACACTATAAGACTATAGTCAGAACATCATGGTATTGGCATAAAAACAGACACAGATGCTAGCAGATCAGAATACAGACTCTAGAAGTAAGCCCACACACCTCTAGTAAACTTTTTTTTTAAACAAAGTACAGGAATTAGAGAAAGAGCAATAATTTTAATAATGTATGGTGGGAAAACTAAATATCCATATGCAGAAGAATGAAACAAGATTTTAACTCCCACCATCTCAAAAGCTAACAGAAAATGTATTAAAGACATAAATATTGGAGCAGAAACTGTGAAAGCACTGGAAGAAAACATAAATGAAAACTTTAGGACATTCTAATGGATAAAGATTTTGAAGACACAAAAGGACAGGAAACTAAAGGAATTCCATCAAACTAAAAGACTTCTGCACAGGCAGAGAAAAAGACCAATGAGTGAAGAGAAACTACAGAGTGGTTGAAAATATTTGCAAACCATCTGTCTAACAAGGGGTTAATATCCAGAATGTATGTAATGATGACAAATCTCAGGAGCAAGCATTAAGGGGATAGCTCTCCAAGGGCACTTACCAGCATACACAAGGTCCTGAGTTTGATCCCCTGCAGGCCAGAAAAAAAAAGCCCCAAACAAACAAATAAAAACAAATAACCCCAAACAATAAACAAGATAAAAGAAGTTTAAAATGGGCAATAGTCCCACACAGCCATTTATCTGGAGAAGACACAAAAATGTTCAACTTCACTAAATCTCTAAAAAATGAAAATAAAAACCATAATGAGTTATCACCACATTACACTTAGAATAGCTTCTATCAAAGAGACAAGAGATAACAACCACTCTTGAGGATTTTGTAAACTGGAAACCCTTACCCAGTGTGGGTAGGAATGAAGACAAGTATAGCTCTTATGAACAACAGCATGGAGGTTCTTCAAACATTCGTGACTGAACTCCCCTAAGACCCACCAGGCCAGCTACAGTATATAAATGCAAATGCAAACAATTTGTTAGCTGAAGAGACACGCTCACTGTTCACCGCAGCTGTGTCAAAGAGCCAAAAACTGGAAAAATCTCACGTGGTCTGATGCAAGAATACAAAGCACGTAATACTGTAAAAAACGGGTAAGATGTACAATTATGGTAAGTCATGTAGAATTTTCATTCCATAGCAGCGAACATTCATATGTTAGTGACAGAGAGAGAGAGAGAGAGAGAGAGAAAGAGAGGCAATCTTTATGAAAAGATGTGGTTGATCCTATGGTAACATTTACAGTCTTAAACACCTAAATTTTGTCTACAGTGAAGATGCTTATCAAATCAAAAAAGTCAAATCAAATAAAAAAGTCAAGCTACTACCAAGTAATGCCCAATTCTTAAGTTTATTAAGTGCGTGGGAGAAGAGGCTCTGATTATAATATCCGATCAATTGGCATCTGACTTCAGGCCACGTACATTATGGTTGGCAACCTCAGTTTCCCTCTGTGTCAAAGGAGCACCGAACAGTTCATCCTTGTCCTTGCAGGATGTTGGAAAGATCCAGCAATCAACATTTGGGGTTTCTTCTTTACTTGCTAGAAGCCACCTGAGGAAAACAGGGTAAAGGTGGAGTGAGGACAGAGAATGGCATTGGTAGGTGTGCATTCTCTACCCCAGAGACGCCCCTCCAGAGCACTCTGAAGATGATGGTGACCAGTCCACTGACGGAAAGGTAGGATTTGGAAAGATGTGTCATGCTCGTTACTTATGTTCCACTTCTCTATTTGAGGCTGTTATGAATTCTGTGACAGCTGTGGGCCATACAGAGACTGGGAGGCCCACGTTTCCAAGACAGATGGGCAGACAGATGGACCCAGAAGGACACTGAGTATCAGCAATAAAGGATGTAGCAGGTGGTGAGGGGGGTTCAGCTCTTTGGTCAGATTCTCCGGGTTCAAATCTGAATCGTGTATTGAGGAAAGATACTTAAAATTTCCTGCTGACTGACAAAGTCTTTATTAAAAGAGGAAGACACTTTTATTATTGGTAAGGCATTCATCATGTCACTCATTGTGTAATACATGTCACACAAGATCACTAAAGGGACTGTAAGTATAGTGGGGAAATGCATCTTTATAGCCAATCAGATGGAACCCATTAAATAAACTTTCTCCAGAAAAATGACAACTCATCCTCAAGGAAGAGGATTTGACAGTCGCTTCTACACACAGAGTTAATACTGAATTGCCTGGTGTTTTGGTGACTATTGGTGTAAGTTAATTTTCTTCAGTCAAAGGAACTGTGGTGGTCTGATCTTGTTCAGAGGGGATGACTGTGCCACGGGGGCAGAGTGCCCGGAGAACTTGGGCTCCGACTCCGAGACCGGGGACAGGGCACTGTCTTCCTTCATGACTGCACATCCACAGAGGGCTCCGGGGCTGTGGCAAAATATTCCTGATTGTGAATTAGCAAGGGTATTACACAGCTGTTAGAAAGGCAGGGTGGCAGAAGAAGAAATTGAAGTCTTCCTAATGACGTACTCTAACAAAAGTGAGCGAGGACAGTGCTCCTTAGTGCACCAGGGGAATTAATTATTGCTTTTTTCCATTTGTATTTACCCTAACATATATCATGTGCAACTTTCTCAAATTCTCTGTGCCTGGGTTTTTATGTTCAAACTCAGGGAATGGAAATTATACTCATATCAAAGGCCTATTTTTTTATTTATGGCACAAAAAATTTAGCTTCTATTTTGTGGTGGCTGCGCCTCTAGATAATGATGCCATCACACCCGAACTGAACGGGAGACCAGTGACCGAGAGCCTGGCCCCATCCTGTGCTGCTCCTGCTTCTGGACAGAAGATGTTATTTTTATCTCTGACCTCATTTATTTACATTCCTTTTCATCAGTGACTAGAAATATCTTCCAGGCCAGTAGAGTGATCAATAGAAGAAGAACCGGGCCGGTGAGGTGGCTCAGTGGCATAAGCGCCTGCCTGGCAAGCGCGAGGGCCCGAGTTCAACTCCCGGAACCCGCATACAAAAAAGGGGCCGGTGATATTGCTCAGTGGCACAGGCGCCTGCTGGCACGCGAGGTCCTGAGGTCGACCCCTGGTACCCACACACACACAAAAAGATAGAAAAAGAAACATTCTGGGTATACTTTTTTTTTTGTGGGTACCGGGGGGTCGACCTCAGGACCTCACGCGCCAGCAGGCGCCCGTGCCGCTGAGCGATATCACCGGCCCCTTTTTTGTATGCGGGTTCCAGGAGTTGAACTCGGGCCCTCGCGCTTGCCAGGCAGGCGCTTATGCCACTGAGCCATTTCACCGGCCCGTGGATATACTTGAATTATAAATGTTTCCTTGAAAATAATATCCCAGGCCTAGTTTTTTGAAAGGGGTATTTGCCTAACTAGGTTTTGATCCCATTTCTTGTTTAATAGACAAGGAATAAAGAAAACTGGTGACAATGTCCCAGAACGGCCACTGTGAGCCGATGGAGAAAGGTGACTACTGTCCTGTGCTGGTCCACAGCTGGAACTTATCCAGAAAAACAGAGTCCCAGGGCTGTGGTGTCCTGTGTTTGAAGAAGAACTTGATGAGGAAAGTGCAGGTGTTTATTCTGTGTCTCAGAAGTTGGTCCCTGTTCTGAGTGACAGCTTGGAACCGTGAAATGAGCTCTGCAGAAGTGGCAAACTCTAGCCAGGAAAACTTTGCTGGTTGTTTATTTTTACTTCCTTCTATTAAAACAATTAAACCCTAATTAAACTGGAGATAACTTCTGAGCCAAACAAATACAGTAATTGTGGAAGGAGAGGGAAAGTTGTACATCAGGGAAATGAGGTTCGGCAGAGGGTTTCCTTCTCCCCAACAGGGTGACAACTCTGACATTTGTCAATTCCTGGCAGCCCAGAGCTCTGCAATCCTGAAGGTACAAATAGGACTTGTGGAGCCGCACCTTGCCAGGTGGACCAACTCAGAGCTTATGTGTACCACAGCTGTCAGGAGAGGACTCCTGACCAGTCTTTCATTTACTCACCTGTGCCAGGTACATTTCCCTCAGAAGATTAAAGCTTAATCTCTTTCTGACCAAGCAAGGGAGTTGATGAAAGGGGCTAAGAGCCTTAGGACATTCGCTCTTCTTTTGATTTTCAATAGGCCAAAAAGTTTAAGGAGATGGGTTCCAGGAGCTGTGACTCCAGAAATGCTGGCACAGCGTGGTGTCACCAGAGAGCCCCTGGGTGGACTTAGTGTGGCTCTCACCTTGCATTCTTCCAGAAATTAGGATGAATGAGGGGCTTTTCAGATTACTAGGGAAATCTCTGTTTTCTTCAACCTTCAATTTTAACAGTATTCTAATTCTGTCAGCATCATTAGCTTTCATAAAATTTGTTTACCTCATTTTAGATGCATTTGGGTATTTCTACGGTGGACCAGCTTCGTCTTTGCTATTACATTGCTGACTCTTTACAAACATTTGTGGTTGATACGAAGGTTTTTTGGTGCATATTTCCTTAAAATTTCCTTATACTAATACACATATTATATGACTCTTTGATGGGGGTTTTATTAATAGTTTTGGTAAAAATTATAGTTGCTCTTTCAGAATTCCTAGTATGAAATTGGCAGGATGTGACTTAGTACAAACTAAGGTAACTCACTTTAATTTTCTCCTGATATTTTGCAGCCATAAGCAATAGTCCCATTATTTGAGTTGAGAAAGCTGAGCTCAGAATGGACGCCCTTCCCTGCCTAACCTCTGGACGTTAGATCCACACAGGGCACTGTGTGGCCTGAATGGAAAGACCATTTATTGTAGTACTTTGTGGTTCTTGTTCCCAATACAACCTGAGAGAGGCTTCTCTGACATTTTTCATTCCATTTTCTCAGAAACAAAATAAGTGATGGCTGAGGTGTCACAGGAATAGATCCCAAATCTAATTCAGAGTTTTGTGATTTGGAAAGGTAAAGCGAGGATTGGAAATAAATGGGAATCCCTTGGAAGTTATAAGAAAAACAAACAAACAAACAAAAAAGAAAACAACCCAGGAAACCATTTGGTGAGTCCATGAAAAGATCTGGTGAGTCCATCCTGGCTTTGCAGTATTTTGAGTGCAATCATTTTTAACAGGTTCAAGTCTCTGACTAAATATTCAACCAGTTTATATTTGAGACTTATTAGTTAATACTCCTCTGCTTGTTATGAAAACTTGTATCATAGTTCATTGTGCTAGACATTCAGGATTGTGTCTTTCCTTAATACACTGATGTAGACATTTGTCTATTAGGGAAAAGAATGCTTGAAAGGCAATTACCAATATCCACAGAATCATGATGCTATCTGGTGTCAAATCTCAGTATAAACTATGTTTACACAGTTTATGCTGACATGGACCTTCAGGACAGTGAAATCAAAGGGAATTCCTTAATACTTAGTAGAAAACCAGAGGGGGGTGCTTATCAAAATGTATTCCAAATATAATAGGTAACCCACAAGCAAATCCAGGAATTAGATCAGAGATTCTGGGTTCTTTCATTTTAGAGAAACTTTCCATAGTTTGACATAAATTGCTTTTGTGAGAAATGAGATTGGAACATTTAGATGTAAAAGAGTCAAATGCTATCCAAGCCTGAGGCATGAAAATCATGTTGGATGATGAAGACTAATGCAGCACTATTGTTATCTGGTGGGAAAAATCACCCAGTTTAAGCAGACTGCAAATTATTGTTTCCCCCAAGGTCTCGCAATAGCTGGAAAATTCTATTGTGATTCTCTCTTTGAGTGTTCTTTTTCCACAGCTATGATTCCCCAACCTGTTTTGCTACATGCAGCCATTACTGGGGAGCCTAACTCATAAGCCGCTCTCATCTCATGGCACACGTGACACCCAATTATTCCCATCTTCTAGTCCACCTTAATAAACATCAACACATCCGGAACGGATCCAGGCTTCACACAGAGGTCCTTGAGGTCACTCATGGGAAACTCAGATCTCTCCTGACTGTTTAATATACAACTGTACAATGGCTCCTGTAGAGCACCCCCACCCCGCTACAGGAATTTGGGGTTCAATTCATCCATGCTGATATTTAACATTGATGAGCTATGCAGTGATTTTAACAAGTATATTGGCTTTGCTGGTAGCCAAAAATAATATATGGGTTAAAATTTAGATGTTTGAATACTGGTCCTCAAGATGACTTTTGAGAGTACACAGAATCAACCACAGAGAGGACATAAAAAAGGGAATTGTGCTCCAAAGATCTGTATCATTACATACACTGTGACTGTCCTTTATACTTCAGAAAACTGCTAGGGGATGAACTATTTTTTGCAGATACAGATAAACATTACTGATGCTTTATTGGCCCCAACCTATCCTGTGTATGAGTAAGAAATGGTTTTGAACCTTGTCAAGGGAATGATCTTCCTCTCTCCAACTGTGCTTGGCATTATGGGGAATGTCTTTGTGTTTGTGAATTACATTCTCCTCCTCGGAGGCACCAAGATGAAATCTATACACTTTATTCTCATTCACTTGGCTTTTACAAATATCATCATGCTTTTTGCAAAACGGGTTCCTAAGACAATAGCAGCTCTTGGTCAGAAAAACTTCCTTCATGACACAGGCTGTAAGATTGTTGTTTACATGGAGCGGGTGGCCCGGGGCCTGTCCATCTGCACCAGCGGTCTGCTCACGGTGGTCCAGGCCATCACCATCAGTCCCACAGACTCGGTGTGGAGGAGGCTCAAGCTAAAGACACCATGGCATGTCCTTCCCATATTTGTCTTCTTCTGGGTTCTCAATTCCTTAATAAGCATGAACTTACCATTTTCTATTATAAACATCAACAGTGTGAACATATCACAAATTAGTAAAGGTGATAAGTATTGCTATTTTCTACCAGAAAGCTGGACAATAAGATGGACATTTCTCACTCTGATGGTCCTGCGTGATGCTGTGTTTCAGGGCACCATGGGTGGGGCCAGTGGCTACCTTGTTTTTGTTCTCCACAAACACCACCAGCGTGTTCTCTACCTGCAGAACTCCAAGTTCCTCTACAAAGCTCCCTCTGAGATCAAAGCTGCTCAAAGTGTTCTCCTTCTGATGCTTTGTTTTCTTGTCTTTTATTGGGCAGATTGTGCTTTTTCCATGTTTTTTAGTTCCTCTCTCACTACTGATTCCATGATATTAAATATTCAAGAACAGTTGACCCTTGGTTATGCAATTCTGAGCCCATTTGTGCTGATTCACAGAGATGGACACCTGGGCACATGTTTTCATAGTCAGGAGGACAGAAAAACACACAGAAACTGTTTTATTGAAGTTTTCTGTAAATAAGTTTGAAAGGAATCTTAATTCTGCTATCCTGTATGTAAAGCAAAATAGAGTCATAGTAGCTGAAATACATAGGGATTCATGGTCAGACTACAATCCTGGTAACCTGCAGCCATCAGCTGACACAGAACTCATGGAAAGCTTGAATGACACAGAATTCTTACCTTCTGCTCTGCCACCCTCCAAATGGCATCAAATGTATTATGAGCTTTGTGTTTCACTGCCGGCGTTCTTCTTGTGGGGATTAGGACCACAATTTGGTAAATTTTATCCAAATAATTAGTGCATCCACATATTTGCCCAGGATTTCCATTTGTAGTTTAGTATTACAGATGTACTTACTCTTTATATTAGGAAAAATATGGAACATTTTTTACTGTTCATTAGCCCATAAGCACAATAGCAGCATAAAGCTTTTTGTGGCTACTCAAAAACCATAAAGAGAGGCATACCAGGTGTAATTTTCATACAGAGAAGGCCTGTGAATGAGTAATAGAGTTCAAAATGTCATAAACACATTGCATTTTATGTTACATACATAATGATTATCTGGAGGAAAAGCAAAGTGTAAATTTTGACCAAATGAGTGCATCATGCATTAAATATCATTTTGTGACTCTCCATGTTTACTGAGCTTTAAAAATGGAATTTGATCCCACTGAAGATGAATAAATAAATTATATCTGAAAATTATTTTGGTCTGTTTGTACACATCATTTGTTAGAGTGCTGGCACCCCCCACAACGCTATTATTTTCTTTATCATCAAAGAGGTACAAAATGATCTGATTCTATGTTTATTTAAAAAAGAATTTAGGGGCCGGTGAGATGGCTCAGTGGCATAAGCGCCTGCCTTGCAAGCGCGAGGGCCCGAGTTCAACTCCCGGATCCCACATACGAAAAAGGGGCCGGTGATATCGCTCAGTGGCACGGGTGCCTGTTGGCGCACAAGGTCCTGAGGTTGACCCCCCGGTACCCACAAAAAAAAAAAAAAAAAGAATTTAGCTCTTAGTTTCTTAAAATGAAGCCATTCAATACATGTCATTGGAGAGAATACATATTTCAAGGAATGTGATCTCTGATGAGGTCATTTTGACAATTGCTAATGATATTTTACAGACTCAAAGCACAAGATCTTAGAAGTGACAGAGAGAAGTGAACTAATGCCCCATTTTCTTTTTTTTTTTTTTTTTGTGGGTACCGGGGGGTCAACCTCAGGACCTCGCGTGCCAACAGGCACCCGTGCCGCTGAGCGATATCACCGGCCCCTTTTTCGTATGTGGGATCTGGGAGTCGAACTCAGGCCCTCGCGCTTGCAAGGCAGGTGCTTACGCCGCTGAGCCATCTCACCGGCCCTAATGCCCCATTTTCAAAGAGTGCTTTTACCATATTGTTTTTTTTCTCCTGTACACATTGGGGCTTACGATAGTGCTAGTTAACCATGGTAAACTTTTCTTCTTTTTTTGTTGGACTATGTCCATACAATTTTAAGATGAAATTAATTATGTAATATTCTACTGTAGTTTGTGAAAGGGCTAGTCTTCCTAATATATCTGTGGCTTGCTTGAATGCAAGGGGTATACAGTTTATGTTTTACAGCTTTTTTTGTGAAAACAATTTCCAATTATGTAATGTAAAGCACAATAAAGCAAACACTTTCTAAATTATTCATTGCTATTTGATTCGAAGGAAGATACGTAAGCTTCTGGAAATGGAATTAGGGGTGGTGTGTTAAATGTAATCATGAGGCAAGTGTAGGGTGCTTGCTCTATTCCCAGCACCTTGGGAGGCTAAGACAGGAAGATAGCAAGTTTGAGGTCACCATGGACAACTTAGTGACTAAGGAAGACACTTTCAAACTTAGAAAAGGGCTGGGAATGCAGCTCAGCCCAAAGGCACTGGATTCAGTCCCAGTACTGAAAAAAATCATAAAAATGTGATTCTTGTTGAGCCTTAAGAATAGACAGAAAATTTATGATTGTTGGCAAAAAATAACTAAGGATATTACAAAATGTGAGTTATCTAAAGTGCTATTCTGGGCTTCTTTACAAAAAACAGAATTGAATTGAGAAAATTTAAAATGAAGCTAAACACATCACCAGAAAATAACCAGAAATAAAGGTATCTATAATTACAATGGTTATAAACCACATGTGTGGGAGAGTTAAGCACACCTGGAGACGTGGAATTTTAGTCCACAGGGTGTGGCTGGGACTGACATCACCTGTCTTCACCTCTCACTTGCCTTCCACCTCTGATTTTCTTAAACCAATGAAACAGAAGTAGGAACATGCGCTCTGTATCACCTATGAAACCTTACATGAGATTTGAAGGAAATACGGCTGATTTCAAATTTTGTGAAGGGAGCCTTCAGGTAAAGAGGTTCACATAACCCTAAGTAGCAAAAACAAACAAACACCCGCAAAATGTCCACAGCCAGGCATATCACAAACAAAGATATAAAAATTAAAACGAGGAAAAACATCTTGAAAGTGTCCCACAAGACACAACTGGTTAACTAAAAGGAACAAAAGTTCTCAAATAACGTTGAATTTCTCATGGAAAGCCATGAGCCCCAGACAAATCTCCCTGGATCACCTTTCTGCTCTAATCTGCACTGAGAGTTGGCGCAGGGACACTGCAGCCCCTGGAAGTGAGTGCCCTCCACAGCGCCAGCTCCTCAACTCCGAGAAGCAGCAGTGCATTTCCCTTCCCACTGCACCAGGCCTTAGTGCGTGGCTGCAAGTCTCACAGGACCTGTGTGCCTTGGTAGCTGAGCCTAGAGGGGATCTGGGCCCCTTTCCAGAAGGCCTAGGAGACTGCACATTGACTCAGATCGAGGCCCTGAGAGAGGCTCAGTTCTGGTGATTCAGTCAGACTTCTGTTCCATAGATCTGGAGACTTTCTCCTTAGGCAGGTAAAGGAAGGTGCTGTCAGAGCTCTCATCTATTTCAGTTCCACAGATGCCAGACTCCGTGGTTGGAAGGGGAAGGCGGAAGATCTCTGTGAGTCAGGCCTTGCTCCCGACAGGCCATGACTTCATCCACAGCCACTTGTCCATGGTGACTGAATCCCGTCACCTGTTCCCAGTTATCTTCCACTCAAGTCCTATCATGTATTTAGAGACCCAATTGCATAGGGAAGCCCTGAAAGAGAGCCCTTCTAGGGTGCAGAACCTATCCTCCTGAGGTTTCCACAGCCGAGGTGAAAGGCACACCCTCTCCTCCTCCTGTTAAGGAGGATCAGGTTTTACATGGGAAACAACCTGTAGCTTTCCACGATCCTCCAGGGTTCGGACAATTTCCTGTAGCCATACTGTGGAGGGCCTGGCATTTCAGTTTCATTAAGTACAGGCCAATTTGGGTTGCACTGCAATGGCAAATAGAAACACCAAAACCTCATTCAGGATTTGGAGGCAGATTTATTTAATGTTGACGGGCACTGACCTCAAGAAAAAAATGTCAGCCCCTGATCCTTGGTAGTTTGGGGCTTATGTGGGATAAGCAAGCAGGAAGTACAGGAGCAGAGTATTTGGCGGTTATTGATTGGCTCTTACAATATGCATCACAGTGACCAGCTGTTTCTAAGAAACAGAAGTAACAGGAACTGTAACAGGAACCCGAAGTAAACTGGAGGTTGCTTGGGCAACTAACACAGACTGAAGTATACTGGCTGGGGGTGCATTTTCTGCTACAGGACCAGCTATCAGAACTTGGAGCCATTGCTGTTTCTTCAGCTGAAATTTTGAAATCGTAATCTCTGGTTAATGTTCCCATGTTAACCCGTTTGGTCTGATCCGATGTTATATCCCCTTCATTTTGCATCCTAACCTATTACATCATATATTTATTTAGAATCACAAGCAGTCTAGGAACTTTCTGTGCTCCTGAGGCTGGTCTTGCTCTGGCCCACACATGTGATTGATCTCCAGCTTCACCTGCTCCCCACATCTCCCCCTTTTGTGTTTTGTAGTTACAAGCAATGGGTGGTCAGTTGGAGTTGGAGGAGCTGTGTTTGGAGGATTCTATAGAAGGCCTTTTTATTTTTGAACAATTTTCATTCTAGATGAACTTGCTCGATTTAGGCTAACGATTCCCAGTGCAAAGATTTTAAGTCCCAGCATATAGCAATTTAATCCTATATATGCATTATCCCAGAACAGTGATCAGTTACTAGTATAGCTGGCAATTGTTTTATGTCTCTTGTGGTTATAATTTTCTGCTTCGTGTTCAAGACCAAATTAAGGCGAGACCTGTATTAATCAGTTTTTGCTATTTATCAAGGTCAGTTAAGTTTCCTCAGGATTTACCTTGTAACCACATATAGCACCTCTAGCTCTTCAGTCATTGTCAGCCATCTGGATGAGTCACAGTCATTGCTTGACCAAGTTGCTTTCTGTGAAAGCTTGGGAGACCTTTTTCTCCCAGTGACTCTCCTTAGGCACACTATACACTGTAGATCTTTATCCTCTGTGGTCCTACAATCTCCTTGATCAGGAGTTTGTGTAACTCACCAGAGTTGCAGGATGTTGCTGAAAGTTTCCCTCATGTCCTGGGTCCTCACTGACCTCTGAGGGTTGGGGCCAAATATCGGCTGTCCTCTTAGCCTGTCTATCTTTCTATTTTTTTTTTTTTGGTCTCCATATCTCAGTTGTTGAACATCCCAAAGAGGAGTTAAATGACATAATATTTTGTAATGGGGGCAGTGAGCTTAATATTACTATTTTATCTGAATATCAAGCACCTTGGAACATAAAATAGAACCATTATTTTCTAACAACCATGGATGTCCTAATAGTTGAATCACTGTAGAATGCTAAGAGGCAATGGTTATATAATTTTACACAGAAAATTTAAAATCAAAACCATACATAATATTGTAGCATGACAATATGATGACATTTTTGTGGCATACTTAAATTTCCATTTTGACATAGTATAGCTTTTTAAATCAATCATCTTTACCTAATACATAAGAAGCATTTACCTAATGCATTGACCTTTAATGGGATGTTGCTGAAGAAATTTGTGACATTGTCTGGACCACTTTAGTTTTTGTTATTATTACTGACTGGTGACCTCATGTTGGCTTGACATGAACCTCCTATCACAATTAATTGGAGCACAAAAGAAAGGCAAATGTCTGAATCTGAAAGACAAGGTCTATCACCATGCAGAATCTCAGTTTTACATTTTAGAAGATGGTACAACTGGAAGGCATGAATACAATTAATACAACACGAGATTAACAAAGAATTGTCATACCCATGTGAAAAACTGTTGTTTCTTAATTTAGTTATATACCAAGAGCATCTTTTTTTTTTTTTTTTTTTTTTTTTTTTTTTTGTGGGTACCGGGGGGTCGACCTCAGGACCTCACGCGCCAGCAGGTGCCCGTGCTGCTGAGCGATATCACCGGCCCCTTTTTCGTATGTGGGTTCCGGGAGTCGAACTCGGGCCCTCGCGCTTGCCGGGCAGGCGCTTAAGCCGCTGAGCCATCTCACCGGCCCCAAGAGCATCTTTTGTAAGAAAACTTTATTATATTATTTATAAAAATTTAACCTTTTGCTGATGATGAATTTATTGGGGGTGTCTCCCATAAGGCTGTGGAGATTATTGGGGCTTCCCATTAATGAACATGGACTGGATAATTATCCAGGCAGCTGCTTCTTTATTCATCAGTTGGAGTCCTGTACAATAGTCTTTCCACACTCCAAGGGATTTTTGTTTAATTATCTTAATAATTTTTTGATGACTTATGAAAACTCAATCACAACACTTAACACATTATTGTTGAACAATAAGAGACTCTCAAGTCATAATACATAAATGACAATATACATTACCTTTACCCAACCAATTTTAGCATCGTTTTGACCAACTGGCAACCCAGGTGGAATCATATCAGACAAATGCTTCAAAAATCCAAAAATGCAAAAAACAAAAGAAAGAAAACAAAAAACAAACAAACAAAAAAAAAAACATTGTTGAGCTCAAACAAAAACAGCTGATAAATAGACAAACAGATACATGGACAATCAGCCTGCACATTCAGAGTGCACTCAAATATATTTTTTGGCCAAATTAAATTATAACAACTCTTTTATAATTTTAGAAGTTTGTAATTATAAATAGACTAGTCAGAATTTTTTTGTAGGTCAATAAGCAGAGATCTCTTACAAGAAAATTTGGAAGGAACAAAATCTTTTATCTATAATTATCATATAATTTTGTATTTTATTTTTTCTTAAGAATACTGGCAATTTTTGTGTCCCTTTCTTTCATGTAGCCTCCAGCTCAGTTGTCTCCATACACTCTGTCACCTACTCAGACTTTCTTTTCCCAATTTTTGGTTACCATCTCCTGGGAATCCTGGGTGAATTTCTTTAATTGACCCCAGGTTGGGTCTAGCCCCATCTTTGTCTACTGGCTGTGGAGCAGTCTCCAAGGCATCACTGCCTCAGGACTGAGCATCAGCTTCTTGAGAGGTGGAACCTACTCCTTCTCCAGGTCAGGGTCCAGGATACAGCCAGATAGCACGCTATGGCACCCAGATAGGCTGTTCAGCATCCTCTGGAAAGACACAAGCATACCCACTACCCCAAGTGAGTAGTGGGCTGGGTCCCTTCCATTGTCCGATATGAAGATCTTTCCAAAGGACACTTCCTAGCCTCTTTTCCTTTACCTGATTGAATTATCTTTCTGCTGCTGTATTCCCATCCCTAGTAGGAT
Source organism: Erethizon dorsatum (assembly GCA_028451465.1). NCBI lineage: Eukaryota > Metazoa > Chordata > Mammalia > Rodentia > Erethizontidae > Erethizon > Erethizon dorsatum. Next base: position 2,722,361 of record CM051825.1, read on the forward strand.
TTTAAAAGTTAATAGTATACAATGCCAAGTGAAGTCTATGCCAACTGAGGTGTGAATTTTGTAGGGAAGGATTCCCCCTTTTGTTTTTGTATTTGAATTTTGAGCATACAGTGAGCATGTTCAACAATTCCTTGACCTTGAGGGTTATAAGGAATTCCCACGGTAAGGGAAATGTGAAAAGTTTTACAAAATGTTTGGAAGGCAGTACTGATATAATCCTGGCCATAGTCTGTCTTAAATGCCCTCAGGCAGCCAAGGGGGCTAAAAACATCCAAACATGAGCAATGACATGTTTAGCTGCTTCACCAGTGAGCAGAAGCAAAAATAATCCTAAGGAAGTATCCACTGAAATGTGGACCCAGCATAGAGAGCCAAACTCAGGAATGTGAGTGACATCTATTTGCCAGAGATGACTGGGGTGAAACCCTTGGGGATTAGCCCCCATAGAGAGTGAGGGAAGATGTATTATGCATGAGGAACATTGTTTAACAATTTGTCATGGGCGATCAGTCCTGCTACAGCATCATGAAAGGGAGTAATGATTTTATGTGGAGCATGTGGCATATGTAGCCATTGTAAAGAGCCCTGAGACTGCCAAAGGGCCCCAGTGGGCATATGTTGAGTTGGGAAAATAATTAAAAACATTGATGAAGACGGGTCAACTCTAGAGAGTTGAACATTAGAAAGAGCCAGATTAACTTTGTCCAAGGTGGTTTTAGCCTCTGATGTAAGTGTTCTTGGAGAGGTGAGGGGGTGGAACACCCTTGAGAATGTCAAAGAGAGGAGTTAAATCATGAGATCTTAGCTTAAGAGCTGGGTGGCGCCAATTAATATTACCAAGTAGAGTCTGAAAGTCAGTTAGGGTTGCAAGACGATTAATCTGGATCTGAACAATTTGGGGCACAATAAGTTTCTGTTGGATAAGGTGACCCAAATATGAAAAAGGAGCCATAGTTCACACCTTTTTTGGGGCCAGCACTTGGCCTGCATTACAAAGGGCATCATCCAATTGGATAAATATCTGGTGCAAGGTGGATGAGGATTCATGTACTAGAAGGATATCATCCATGTATTGAATAAGATAAGCAGATGGATGAGCCTGATGGACTGACAAAATGCCTACAGCCACAAACTCTTGACATAGGGTCAGACTATTTGCCATTCCTTGTGGCAGGCAATGCCATTGGAAATGGCACATAGGGGCCTGATGGTTACTGGAGGGTAAACTAAAGGTAAAACGTTTTTTATCTTGAGAGTGGAGGGGGATTGTAAAAAAGCAGTCTTTTAAATCAATCACCATGAGGGAAAAATGTAAAGGAATAGCTACAGGACTGGGCAATCCTGGTTGAAGTGCTCCCATAAGATCCATGGTTCAATTAATAGCCCACAAATCCTGTATAATCTCCACCTTCCTGACTTCTTTTTTATTACAAAAATTGGAGTATTCCAAGGGCTATTTGAGGATCCTAGGTGCCCTGCCATCATCTGCTCATTAACCAGTGTATGAGCCACTGTAAGCTTCTCCTGAGGGGCCATTGATCAACCCAAACAGAGTCATCTGATATCCAAGTTATCTTGGATGATGTCCACGGGGTTGGAGAAGAGATCAAGGCCCCTCTTGAAAATGTGAAGATGAGTATCCTATACCAAACTGGTCCTTTTTAGGGATAACCAGAAGAGGTTCTCTCCTTCCCTAATTGTTTTTACCAAGCCCTTGAGTGGGGAGGAAACCTTGTTGTAATATCTGATGAGTCACAAAAGAGTTAGGACTGACCAAATATGCCCCCTTATCCTGTACTACACTACAACCCCGTAGATTTACTGGTATATGGGGGAGAATATAAGGTGAAAAATGTCCAGAATGGCCTCCTGCATCCCTTTAAGTTAACAATTTAGCACTTCTACTAGGGTGAGAGACAGTGTCCACGCCCTGTAGATCTGTAGTTGCTACACTCAGGGACCATGCCATAGGCCAATGGCATTAGGCAATAATTGAAACATCTGCACCTATGTCTAAGAGCCCTTTGAATGTTTTTCCTTCAATAATCAATTCCATCTCAGGATGATCCTGTTTAATCGGTTGAACCCAGTAAATATCCGAAGATCCAAAACCCTTGGATCCTCTTTCATTATTTACAGATTTTCCAATTTTTGCCAAAGGAAGAATGACCAATTGAGCAATATGAGAACCTGCAGTGACTTGAAAAATGTTTTGAATAGTTTGAACCATAATTTTGATCTCCCCTGTATAATCAGTATCAATGACACCAGGCAAAACCTGGAGACCTTTTAAAGTGAGACTGCTGCAGCCTAGTAGAAGTCCCACTGTTCCATGAGGCAAACATCCACAGACTCCAGTAGGAATAGCCTGGGGTTCCATTTTAGGAGTTAGTACAAATCTGGAGGAGGGACTGAGGTTCAAGCCTCCACTGTCTTTTGTTGCTATCCAGAGGTTAGAAATGTGCTTGGCGGTGGAGGGTAGGGCTGCGGAAGAACTGGGGAAAGTGCCCCCACTGTTTGGTGGGGCCAAGGCAGGCCCTGGTGGAAGTTTCCTGGAGTGGGTCGGCCTTCCACGTCAGTTTTGGACCTACACTCATTTGCCCCATGATACCCTTGTCTACACTTTGTACACATACTAGGAGGTTTTGTTGAAGGCTTTGTTACTGGTGCAGCAGAGGAATTTCAGGCAAAATGTCCCCCACCTCCACAGCTGAAACAAGTAACCTTATTCTTTCCCTTTCCTCTAGGCTGTTCATGAATATCCTGAATGACAGCTGCTGCCCAGGCAGCCCCTTGTACATATGCAGGGCCGATGTCTGCACAAATCTGAATCATCTAAGAGAGCATAGCCCATTTTTTATGGGCCTGTAAAGTCTCTTTATACTATTTATTTGCATTTTCAAAAGCCAATTGTTGAAGAATTAATTTGTTAGCCTCTGAATTGCTGACAGTCCTCCCATTATCCTGCAATAGGCATGCCACAAAATCCTGAAAAGGCTCATCAGGACACTGGTGGATGGAGGTCAGATCAAGGGATATCTCATCCCTTGAAGGGAGTTCCCTCCAAGCCTTTATGGCAGCTATTTTAACTTGTTCATATACTTGCAATTCAAAAGTAAGTTGACTTATTTGTGGCAACAGAAGCACCTTCTCCATTTAACATACCTTTTGTAATGGGTATGTTGTGAGTGGCATTTTGAATGGCCCGATCCGTGCACAATTCAAAAAAATTTCCCTTCCACAATAAATAATCCTTGGACTTAAACATGCTTTAGCTATTCCTTTCCAATCATTTGGGGTCATAACTTGTTGTCTTATGAGCTCTATTAAACCTAAGGTAAAAGGGATCATGGGGCCATAGGTAGTGGTAGCTTGTTTTAATTCTTTTAGGGTCTTAAAATGTAAAGCTTCAGGAAGATGTGTGACCTGCCTAGATTATTAGGGATTTGGAGTTCAGCAACAGGGTAGATACTTGAAATTCCTCCATGGACTCCTCTGCCGGTCTGGCTTCTTTTAATGGCAATTGCAAAGGAGAAAGAGAAAGGATGATTCTACTCCCTGAGAAGTGGAAGTTTCAACCTGTGATGCAACAAAGTTTCTCTGAGCTGAAGAGGCGGAAGCTGCTGCTTGTGGCACAGTTAATGGTATCGGTTTTACCTTGGGCAGCTGTGAAACTGAAGCTGCAGTGAAACACTCCTCTAGTGGAGAAAGGTCTGCTGTTTCTTCCTTATCTGATTGAGCAAAGCTGGAGGGTTCAAGCTCTATTGGTGGGGGCTGTTGCCTTATTATTCCTTTTCTGCATGGGACTTGGTTTTAAAATACTGGTCTGAGCGGAATCCTCTGTGGTTGTCTCAACAGGTGCACGGCCATTGAGACACTCCCTGATCCAGGTCCACGAAAGAAAAGTAAGCATGGGAATCCATAATAGAATGAGGATTTGTGTATACATTTGTTGGTCTTGAGAACCTACTTGCCTCATGTTTAACACCTGATAAAATCAATACACCTCTCTCCCTTTTGTTTCTTGTAAGCCCATTTTGCTCTTTTGGCTCTAATGAGCCTGTTTTTCTCTTTGGCCCTAGTGAACCCATTTCTCTCTCTGGCTTCTCTGGCCTATCTCTCTCTTTGGCTTCTCTGGAGCTTATTTCTCTCTTTGTGCACGCACAGCTAGAGGTCTCTTCTTACCTGCTATCTGATCCCTTTCCTTCTTCCCTGGGTCCCCGTTTGGGTGTCAAATGCCACGTCCCGAGCAGCTCTCCAAGTTTCCAGGGTGCGGATGGTGGGAGGGTGGAGAAAAAAGGACAAGAATACAGAAAACTGAGGCCTGAGGGAGCCCTCTCTCCTGATGGGAGAAGTAAGGAAGGAAGAAGGAGGAGGAGGAGAAGGAGCAAGGGCCCCATTGGCTGCAGCATGTTTATTATACACTCAGGAGGTTGAATGCCACATGAAACCCCTCCACCTAATAGCTTATCCACGTGACTCGCCTCAGGCGCCCAGTGTTCTCGAGACCAGAGCAGCTTATCCACGTGACTCGCCTCAGGTGCTCTGTGTGCTCGGGGCTGGCCTTGCTCTGACCCGCACGTGTGGTCCATCTCCAGCTTCAGGTGCTCCCCACAGTATATGGGCTTCTGTGTCAGATGTAATACACTTAATAGTAAAGTCTCATGCATCCATTTTCCTACAAATGACTCAAGAGAGACCATTATAAACTTACCCAAACTTCACTGGAGAACATCAACTGTCCCATCCATTGTCTGAGTTCCCACAGCCTCCACCCTACCCACTTTATCCAAGTTACCTATTTGGGAATCTATTTCATCATTAGGAAACTGAAACATATCACTACTTCCTGCATTCTCCTAGGGTACCCGCCACCTGCAGACCTCATAGGTATGCATGCATATATGTGTGTGTATGTGTGTGTTTGTGTGTGTGTATGTGTATTCTTTGGTCATTTATCATGAAGAGACAGGGTAATTGCATGAGGGTGAAAGGAAATCTGAGCTTGGGACCCTGTGTGAGGTTTTGTGGAGGACCACCTGGATGACTTTCCTTGAAAGAAGAGCAATTATCTCCATTTTGGCTAAACCTGACCCTATTTCCACGTACTGATATGTACAGAGCTGGCTAGGACTTTTCTTTATCCCTTCAGTTGGCTTTAAGCAAGGCAAATCGGTCTAGCTGAGGTGCTGATGTGTAGTCTTTAAAATAAGGTGACAGGTCAGTGTTTTCCCACCCTGTAGCTCCCAAGAAACATGTGTGAGCCGGGCAGGAAGGAGAGCCGTGCTCCACACTGTTGGCTGGGATCAGCCTCGAGATAAGACGCTATGACTTCCCAGGGCAGAAAAAATTACACATCAGAGCTGAAGCACCAACCTCAAAGCATTAGATATTACCTCGGATTGTGTTATGCAAATTACTCTTTCTGCCTATCCTTCTCTCTGAATATTGCAGAGGTGATTTCAGGCCTCCTACCTAGCCCAGCTCACAGCACTCACATACTTCCCACCACTCTCATAGTCACTCATCCTCGAGCCACTCACTTCTTCATGAATTAATGAAACATGGGTTTGGCTCTGGGTCAAGGTCTTTGTTCTGGTTAATCATCGCCCTAGCTGGACTTAGGACCCCCTTGGCTCCCCACAACTACAAATATGCCTTAGTGTCTTTATTTTCACTATGGGTTACAGTGGAAATGGTAGATTAAAATTAGCTCACTAAAATTCCAATAACTTTTCCATGGGATTACAAATGTAAACTTCCTAGACCATGACAAGGACTGAGAAGGGTTCTCAATAAGATTTGTCTTCAGAAAAACAGAAAGTGTTCATGGGAAAGCCAGTGTTTCCCTCTGAAGCAATGGCATCCCCATTATGGCATCATTTTTCATGACAATGACACATGCCACACATTTTCCTGTGGTGCTGTGCGTGTGCTTTGTGCCCAGAGAACCGGTTCCAAGGCGATGGTGTCCTCCCCAAATTCCCATCACTTCCCACATTCCTCTGGCATCATTTTCCACAAATGAGCCTTGTTCTTTGCATTTCTCTGCACATTTTTCTGCTCGTTAGAAAGCAAGACAGAGAGCTCTCTTGTTGCAGGAAAAATTGAGTCAACAGTAGCCCAAAGCTCAGGAGAAGAAAGGAAATGTTATTGACACTGGAGGGAGCTGTAGAGCCTGCTCCAGCCTCAGGTTCCAGAACATGGCTCTTGAGCCCTCTATGTTCATTATGGAACATGTGACACGGACGAAGAGATTGCAACCGAGAGGATCTGGGTTCCACAGTCAGCCTCTGTCTTTGACCTGATGGGAATCCTTCCAGGTACCTTCTCTCCTTTTACCCCCAGAACACCAGAATATTTGAAAGTAAATCTAACATATCACTTCATTTCTCTATTAAGTATGACTAATAGAAACATTAAAATATAAAACATTAAAATATATAAAACTGGCCTCACAACCTACAGTGAGACCAATTCTATAATAATATCTAATTCCCAGTAATTTTTCAGTAGCATCTGTTTAAATTTCTATGATTATCTTAATTGCCTATAAGTTATTAGCAATAAGACTCCAATAAAACCCCACACTATAGTCTTTGCTAATGTATCTTAGGTTTCCTGATATTTATAAAATTCTCAGTCACTTTTTAAAATCTTATTCCATTTATTTCCTGAAGAAATGAGGACATTTGTGCTATTGAATTTTTACATCTAAATTTTATCTATTGCCATGTGGTCACTAAACATGTTTTACTTCATATTTCCCATAAATCCCCAGTTTTATAGCATTTATAAGATTAACTAGGATGACTTGATTTTGACCAGGTCCAAATTTTCTAACTAAAAAGTATGAACAGGTCATTCAATAATGACCAGAAGGACTATGGTGTTTTATTTATTTTATTTTATTTTATTTTTTTGGTACTGGGAATCGAACTCAGGACCTCATGCTTGCCAGGCAGGTACTGTGCCACTGAGCTAAATCCCTGGCCCAACTATGGTGTTTTATGAGCTTCTATGTACACATGAAAATCCTGGAAAAGGTTTTTGAGCAAGATAGACTCTAGAAATAAATCACGTTCACTGCAGAAAGTAATTCAGAAGTTCCCAGACTTCTTGTGATTGCAGCTAAAGACGTGTGTGGGAAGGGATCAAAAGTGTGAAAGGAACAAGAAGTTCATTCAGGCACAGTGAGTGATACGGGAACACTGAACACAGACGATTTCAGCATTGTAGTTCCGCGGTGCAGAAACAACTCCATGTTTGCTGAGTAGTTTGACCCAAATTAGCCTGCACTGAATGCAGTTGTATACCCTGGAGGAAATTACACAAAGTTCTAGAAAATGGAACGCTGGAGTTGATTGCTCATGTAAAATCTGCTCATCCAAATCCGGAGGGCGTAGAGGACGTGGCTCAAACCTTGGATATGGCAGATACCCTCATAAGGATAGTCCCACAGTCCTGGAAAGGCTCTTCCCTATTGAATGTAATCTTTAAACACATGTGATTATTGGATTCCAAGATGACATGGAAAAGTATTGAGATTTTATCTCCATAAACAAGGTGGGTATGTTTTCTTAATTGCCTATAATCAGCATGGCTTGAATCACAGAGATTTTGGCACTGATTTTTCTTTTTTTTTTAATAGCAGTGTTTGGTATCTGTAGAGCTGAGAGGTGAGCAGCAGCTTCTTTGGTTTCTATACAGAGAAAATCCCCCAGACCTAGTGAAGAGAAACCTGACTGAGTCACTAGACCTTCAACAACAGCGAAGCCAGATCTCCTCCCCGTTCAGTATCCAAAAGCCTACACAACCAGCCTTGCTGCCAGACTTTCACAGAAAGACCTGCAGTCATTCACTAGGGTAGACGCAGTGAGAAAAGAAATCCATTCATACTTTTCTGAGATGAGTCAGCAAGGTGGTGAGGTGATCCTAATGCATCCTGACAATTCTTTTTTTTATTTTTAGTTTTTATTTGGTCTCACTATGTAGCCCAGGCTGGCCTGGAATTTGTGAGGCTCCTCCTGCCTCAGTCTCCCAAGTGCTGAGATGACAAGTGTGCACCACTACACCTGGACTCCCCACAGTCTTAATGTTCAGTAATCTCTCCTGCATGATTTTAGGTTCAGAAATTAAGAACTGAATTTTTCATTTAATGTAGAATCAGATGATTTCGAAGCTTGTGGAGGACAAAGAGGCTGATAGCATCATGGAGAAACTGAGTCACTAACAAATGATAATTGGAGTCTATTCGAACAATTTATTCATTTTGAGAAGACATGAATCCGTGTGTTTAGAGCTCAGAAAATGTAGGAAGTTGTTAAACGAAATTGTATTACTATTCATTCTTTCACCAATTTCTCCCAAAATTTATAGATTCTCTTAGATTCCTCCACAGTCTTCATTTATATAGCAACCCATTAAATAGATTTCACTGTACTTTGACTCCCACTATTCATGCATTGCTCCTTATTGATAAAAATTACACACTCTGTGTTATTCCACATGAATACATTAGGACTGAGACATTCGTTCATCAATTCCATAAAATTCCTTTCTGTGGATATTTTCCAGAAACCAAAAAGTAAACAAACAAAAACCCCAGAACAGAACAAAAAAACAAAAAGAACTCTTATTGCTGATGTTTATTTTGTGTTTTAAAAATAAGAAACATTGTAATAAAATAAAATATATATAATGTTTTTCTTATAAATTTCAAAGATCAAGTTTTTCTGTAAGATCAGGTTTTAGAAATGTAATTTGTTGGCAAAAGAGAAAGTACGCTACATATTTTGATAAAGTTTACCAAGTTTTGACCTTTTTTCTATTGCTGGAAGACTGTCACTAAAAGTCCAATCTTAAAAGTATTAGAATAAAATAACTTCTTGTGGGCTCCCGAGTGGAGAATGAGATCTTTGTAGGACTCCTGTGTGTGAGTGTGAGTGCGTGTGTGTGTGTGTGTGTGTTAGTTACTGCAGAGTGAACCCAAGGCCTTCACACTCCAGCCCTTTTCATTTTTTATTTCTAGCCAGCGTCTTGCTGAGGCTCTCAGTTTCGCAGGCTGGGCTCCAACCTGAGATTCTTCAGGTTTAGACTCCCGGAGGGCTGGGATTACCAACATGCTCTACATCATCCAGCGTTTAGTTTTCTATGATCTCTTCTATGATCTTTGGTAGGGATACAGCTCAGGGATGCAGGTCACCAGCTCCACTCTTTGATAATAAAGCCTTACACAGGTAAGGCACTTTGGTGTGATTCTGTTTACCCGCAGCATAACAGAATGAAGACTATGTTCGTTGTCACCTATAGAAAGATGAATGAAACAGACAATTTCTCAGTGTCTTCCCACCCTGCAGAGCATGCTGGCATTTAGCCCAGTATCCATCCCTGTGAATCAGCACAAAAGGACTGAGAACTGCATAACCAAAGGTCAGAAATTGTTGAAAATTTATTGTCATGGATTCACTCTTAAAGGACAAATTTAAATATAAAGATGTGACACAGTCTGTCCAAGAAAAGAAAAGACAACACAGCATCAGAAGGAGCACACTTTGGGCAGCTGTGATCTCAGTTCTGTAGACCGCTTTGGACTTCTGCAGGTGGAGAACACGCTGGTGGTGTTTGTGGAGAAGAAACACCATGTAAACACTGGACCCACCCATGAGACCCTGAAACACAGTGTCCCTCAGGGCCAGGAGAGTGAGGAAAATCCAGTTCATTTTCTGACTTTTTGGTGGAAAATCACAATAGTTGTCTCTTTTACTAATTCGTGATGAGTTCATATTGGTACTTGAGATGATATCGAGTAAGTTCGTGCTTACCATAGCATTGAGGCCCCAGAAGGAGAGAAGCAGGGAGAGGATGTGCCACGCAGACCTGGTCTGGAGCCTCTTCCACCCCGAGTGTGTGGGACTCCTGGTGACGGCCTGGAGCACCGTGAGGAGACCGCTGGTGCAGACGGAGAGGCCCCGGGCCCTCCTCTGCAGGTAACACCCGATCTTATAGCCAGTGTCGTCTAGGAAATTTCTCACATCAAAAGCTGCTATTGTCCTTGGAATTCCTTTGGAAAGAAGCAGGATGATATTTGTAAAAACCAAATGGGTGAGAGTAAGGTACATAGATTTCTTCCCAGTGCCTCCAATAACGCACATGTTGTTCAAAAAACAAAAAAATTCCCCATGGTGCCAAGTCCAGTTAGAATGAAGAAAACTACTGCCTTAGCAAGGTTTGAAAACATTTTTGATCAGTGATGTTGTTCTTTATATATTTAATTTATTTAATAAAGGCAAGATTTTCATTTTATAATTCCTCTTTTGCCAAACTGTTTATTAAAGTAATTATTCCGTTGATTTACATTTTCAAATTTATTTGCAATATGTCCTACAATTCTCTTTTAGCATTTGAATGTTGGAGATATTTCATGATGTATAGCATGATTTCATAAATTAAAATTATTTTGTTTTCCAATAGGCATTTCAGCAAAATGCTTTGAAAACCTAACACTTCCTTTTCCAGCTCTGCAATTTCTATATTCCCATTTAGCCACATACCACCATACACATATTTTCTGATTCAGAAATATCTCATTCATCTTCTTCCTTCTTCTTAAAAATAGTAGCAGATATACATATGCCCATAAGCTTTGCTTTTCAGGTTTTGAGGTATCTTGTGGAGATCTCTGCATATGGGTACATTAAGAATTTTACATCTTCTTAAAGCTGCATGGCCTTCATCTGTCTGTTGCACTCTAATTCCATCTGTTAGTCTCTTCTTAATGCCTATTTATTATTCTTTTTAGAGATCCCAGATTATGTTGACCTGGGCAATACACTTCTCAGGAATGCTACATATGAAATGATGTTGAAAAATATCACATCTCTTTGTCAATAAAAGTATTCACAATGTTTAGTTGAAACTTACAATCCAATTTTGCTTTCGTAATAAACGTGCTTGTCTGCCTGCTGGTTGCTCTCACCTTTTCATCTTAGTTCAGAAGGGACAAGGACCAATCATTGCACAACTGTGAGGACAAGTGACACACAGAGGAACACTGAAAAAAACTGGAGGAAAATGATCTCTCAAGCACCTTTGAAGCTCAGGAAGCAGATTGTAATTGCCTAGGTGTAGAGTTCTTTTTATAAAAAGTAAAAAGTAAGTATAAAAGTAACCCCACTGATGGGAGACACGAGATAGACATTTTGCAGGATAAATCCCAGAGCAGCACTTGGCCAGGTCCCCATAGGTGTATCTGAAAGCTGTGCTGTGTCCACGCTGAGGCCAAACTCCCAGCAAACAGCTTCCAGCCCATTAATAAGAGCATCGGGGATGTGAAGATAAGGAAGCTCCTGGGAGACCCAGGCCTCCTCTCCTTGCTGCACTGAGCTCCATGATCTCATGTTAACTTGGCCCACACTGCATTTTGGCCTGGATGTGCCAGCTGCCCTCTCTGTCCCTCACTTGGGGTCACTGAGTGGGGCTGTGATGCTCTTTTGGGCTCCTTTGCTGTCATAGGCGCTCACCCTAATATCATCCCATGGGGTCTTGGTTTTGCTTCTCAAGGACTCTTACCCAGATTGCACTCCTTCCTGACACTGCTGAATTGTGCTGGACAAAAATTTTCTGGGATAAAATTATAAATAAATGATAAATCTTTAGTTCCTGGAGGAATTAATCTAGGAGGCCATTTTTCCAACTTCTCAGTAAGTGCAACAATGGGGTACCAGGTGGACAGGCCTGCTGATCGGCACTAAGTGCCTGAGATGGCACTGACCAGGGCAAAAAGCATTTTCATACTTAGCATTGTGGAATTAGGGGTGAAGACAACAGCTATGTGGAAGAAGAAAGTGAAATAAAGAAACGGCAACAGGTCAACAGAGTGAGAGAGCTCAGAGTGGCTCCTTCGACTGTAGCATACAGCAATGCCACATGCATCCCAATCCCAGATCCAAGTTTGTAAGAGAAGACTGCGATGAGGTCACATCTGTGGGCTTTTCCTCAGGGCCCATGACAAGTTTTATATACATGACTCTCAAATGTGAGCGGGTTCCCTACAATACCAGGTCCAGTAAGAGAAGGGAAGATTTTTCTCTGGATCACTTTAGTCATCTTCTGACTCCATACATCAGATTAGAAAAACCTTTGTGAAAGCACAAAGAAGCAAAGATAGTGTATTTCAGATCTGGGCTTTTCCTCGGAGACAGTAAAGGAAAGAACCGTTTCTGAGGTGTGTGAGCCACCTGAGTTTACACCAGGTGCACGATCTCATTCTTTGCTTTTCCCGCCTTCTGCTTTCTGTGATGAGCAGATGGAGATGAGCTCCTTCCACAGCCATCCGGGTCCCTCAGTGCGGATCCTTCTGGAGGAGGAACCACAGGGTCCACCTCACACGCTCCCGTCCACACGGGATCCACCAGCGGACACCACTCCCCAGCCGCACAGAGCACGCAGGCCCCTCGGGGTCTCATTCAACACCCGCCAGCCACAGCTGGGGAAGCCACAGGGAAGCAACAGTGCAAAGCGCCCCTGAAATGAACTCACTTACAGGCCTCCCTCTGGTTCCCGCTCCACACCCAGTGCATCACCTCCTGCAAGCGGGTTTCTCTGTGCTGCTCCCAGATCCCCTCCTCCACTCTGGCACACTCATTCCTCACAAGAGGAGAGAGCTGGTAATGAAGCTTCTTCAAAGAACTGTGCTTGGCCGAAGGGGAGGGCAGGGGGCCGACCCCTCTCCCCCACCCTAGTGGGGAGCAGGGCCACACGCGACACAGAGGACAGGCAGCTGGAGGAGGAGAAAAGTGCAGAGAGCAGCATGGTGCATTCAGGGAAAGTGAGGGAGAGAAAATCCTAAAAGGATTTGTGAGTGAAGGGCACCATTAGCTATGCAGGATGGTGTTAGGCGGAAAGTCATCTGGGACATTTATGTGGCAAAGTAAGTGCCACTGCTACATTATATGGAGGAGTTGACAGTAATTCAGATGTAAGCTTGATAAGGAGAGGATCCAAAATGGTGAATGACAAATAGAACTAAGGTTGATGTGCTGAGTATATATGATTTTAAAGAAGGAATAAATTTCTGTTCCAGAAGCTCATTCGCATGTAATATAGAAGGAGATAACAGAGAAAAGGGATAAGATTTTATCAAAGTGAGGCTAAGTCTGGGGGAAAATTGTTTCTGAGCTTCCACACGGCAGCGGTCAGATTGGGATCACGCAGCTCTTCACCTCCGTTTCTGCCCTAAAACAGAGGAACAGCTCGGCCTCTGGTTCCGGTTCTAGGAACCGCAGAGACATCTTCCTCATTGTGTCTTTTGCGCTTGGTGAAGTCCAGTGCCTTTCTCAATCCCGATGCCCACCCTGTAGGTCAAGCCGCCCCAAAGTCTCGTGTTGTGATCCCTACAATCACTTTATCAATGTTATCCCTCCTGAGTGGCTCATCCTCATCGTGATGCATAGGAATGTGCTGAATGATCGGATGTCGCTGAGCCTGCCTTTTAGATGACATTAGTTTGCTAGGCACCACAGCAGCTGTGGTTCTCACAGCTGAGTTAAGTCCGTGGGATTGAAATGTGGGAAGAGAGTAGGGCTCCTCGAGGTGTCCAGAGGAGCTGGCCTGGTGGCAGAGCCTGCGGGTGTCCAACCTGCACGGCCCAGCTGCAGCTCCTCTGCTGCTGCAGCCCGCGTGTCTCGGAGGACTCAGAGTCAACCTCGTGCAGCCTGGGCGCTGGACAGAGACGTTTCTTCCAGTTGCTTTACTTTTATTCATTCCTTTCTTGCTTTTCTGTGTGGCACTGCAGTTTCCTCCAAGCTCAAGGGTTTGTGTGTGTGCCAATGTCATCACCTCATTTTGTACTATTTGCAGACCTCCTGTGCAGAGAAAATTCTAGCCACATGCCAGGTTTCCAAAATCTCAGCTCAGTGCATATGGGAAGACAAACACATAGAAGCTTGCACATTCATTACATAAAAAAACACAAATTTGATGTATTTTGAAATGTGAATTGCACCCCAAATGAAATGTTCAAATTTTAAAGTTGGAAATGGTGTCGACAGAGTCATATTTCAAGTGAAAGTGGAAGTGGAAGAAAAGAAAGCTTCTTAGAATCCTGAAAGAGTCCTGTCTCTTTCTGATTTTTTGGAAAAGCAAGGAGGGATTCTGGACCATACCCAGAGCTCTCTGATATAGACATCTCATGTATATAGGGAGACAAGGTGTAAATATTTCTGAAATCTTCTCTCCGTGAACTGGTCCCCCTCTCATTCTGTCCTATGTCTTTGCATTTTAAACATCAGAAGACAAGGGAAGTTTCTCAGCTTCCAAGTCCCTCTCAACAGCTGCCCTCATTAGATGTGGACACACTGATGTTTCTTCTTCTGAGGGAAATTTCCTGGCACGTGTGTAAACACATACAACTTGGGAAAATACAGTGCATCTTTGAGAAATTAAGGGGATGGGGAAAGTAGGGCACGATGTGGCACAAGACAGGGAGCTTCCTCAGGATATGGGATGGGGCTGCTCAGGCCTTCATCCATGACCTGTTTTCCACTAAACTGGAGCACATGGCTTCTTGTCTTTTCCTGCTAACACCGTATAGCGCCTCTCCCCTTCATCCTGCTCGTATTGTGGGAGCCGATGTGCTGTAACGTTGTGTGGCTCCATGATGTCTGCAAACACAGAGCAGCCACTGATCTCGCTGACCCTAAGAATGAACCCCTCAGAACAGAAGAAGAGGTTTCTAGAAATTCTACCATACTCTTGACTCAATGGAAAGTCACAGGCCCCTAGCCCACCCCAGGGGTGCCATGAAAGCTGGTCCCATTCTTTTGTTTATGGATGGACCAATCTGATCTTCTCTGTCAACACTGTTTCTCTTACACTTTTTCTTTTCTCTAGATAAGTCCCTTCCCATTTTCCCTTTTTCCTCATCTAAAGCTTTCTCTGGAGGTTGGTGCTGTTGCCTGAGCTTTAATTTCTATTATCACTGAAGCAAGCTCCCACCTATGTACAGCATCACCAGGAAGATAAGAGCCCTGCACTCAATGGTCAGGACTATAAAACCAATATTCGAGAGTCCCTGGCATGGAAAGCTTTGAGCTGCTAACATTAAGCGAGTCGCACTTTGCCCATCATGGTTTACATCACCACTGAAAACAAGACCCCTCAGCTGTTGGAGACAGAGGCACCACCTGGCTGTAGGCTCTCAGCCCATCCTGGCTTCAAGAAGTCGCCAGACCCTTCAACCCTGGGCTGCACCCTGTTCTCCCATCATGTGGCTCCTCGTCCATCTCTCTTCATAGATCCCAGAGGACATCTTCTCACCCTGTGCAGATTCTGAGTTCTTTTCATGTCACTGCTTAACACAAGATACTTTTGAGGAATTTTGTTGTGGAAAGGGCTGTGTGTGCTGTTGGTGAAGTTTAGGAGGATAGGGTGCACAGAGCTTCATTTTGAGGAACAAGCTGTGCATCTGTTGCTGCATTCTTGGGGGAACCCAAACACCTCCAATGACCCTTTCTACAACCCTGTGCTCTATGTGCCCTGAGCCAAGAAGTGTGGTGTGAGAGGCAGCCCCCTTCTGCATAAGATCTTAGTGCTTGCTAACTTTCAAGCCTTTTTCTGGTGGAGGGAGCATCATCAAAATTGTGCAGTGTAAGGATGCCTTCTCTGTCTGCATCTGCCCCTGATCAGCCCTGCCCCAAGCCACTCCCCTTTTAAGCAAGGCAGCTTCTACACTCTGTTCAGCCCAGTCCAGCAACTGTGTTTTGCAGAGCAGCACCACCCAGATCTTGTTTATCCTTCCTGAGTCCCAGGACTCCTGGCCAGCACCACTGCTGTCATCATGTCAATGCCATGTGTCTTGGCTTCGCAAGGGAAAAGGGCTCCTTCTGCTCCATCTCCATTACTTGGGCACCATCTGGCCTTGTCTGCTTCACAAAGAGAAAACTTTGTGAACATTTTCAAAATATACTCGATCTTGAAAACAAATGGTTCTCAAGTGACAGAATCAGAGCTGCCCTTGATGTGCAGCATCTGGAACATGGGCCTATGGGCTCTCTAGGGAGCAGGCGTGGGCTGTTTCCTGCTCTGGGTGCTGGCTGTGTGCATGCGTCAGTTCCTGCAGCTCAGTGAGATGTTCGTGGATGATATCTGTGCTTCCTTGTGGGTGTCCTTGTTTTAAAAGTTCACTGTCAAGCAGTGGTCCTCTCTCATCACTCTAATCCTACAATTATTATTGGGGCTTGAGTGGATTTTTGTGGGTCTTTGCTACAGGAGTTGCACATCAGTTTTGGGTCTTGTCTTTTTCCTTTTAATGTATGGCTCTGTGCATTGAACTCAGGGCCTTCTCCATGTCAGCAAAGTACGATTTCAGGGAGGAACATCACCTACCCTGCCCTGCCAGGTTCATGAGTTTCCTTCCTGTTGAGTCTAACTGCAATGACTGATGCAGAAATTTCTTGTTTTATCTTGTTCTTTATGCTGGAGATTAGGATAGGGCTTCCGCATGCAAAATACTCACTGTAAATCCGAGATAAATAGTATAGCTCTTGCAGTCATGCAAGCCTTAGTTACATTAGGGAGACAATCTCTCTAATAAATCACAGAAGAATATCATAACACAAGGAACAAACTTGAAAGCTGTGTGTAAATCGTACAAGCTCAACACAATAAGCAGATGTGCACCTTAGTTAAGCGGAGCAGTGATGAGCCTAAAAGTCCACCAGGACAGTGAGGAGGTGGGAGAATTTAAACAGCATGGAGTGCAGGCCTATTTGTCAGCTCTGAAATTCTGTTTTCGAACTATATGTGAAATACACTAAGCATTTTCAAATACTCGTCAGGTCTCTTATTAATACAATCATGTGTTCTACCCAAAAACTTAAGAACTGAGTTCTCTGTTCAGTGCATAAAGAATCAGCTTCTTTGTAACTCCTTGAGGCTGGAGAGATATGAACCACTGAGAGAAATGAGCCACGAATATTTTAAGCATAACTTATTTTTTAATTGTGCAAAATTCTGAATTCCCATGTTTAAAAAGTGAGAAATACAAAATGTATTAAATGAAATTTTTATCTATACATTCATCTACCCAGTTTCTCCCAAAGTTTTTATTTTCTCTTGCAGTCCTCTAATATCTTTATGTATACAGCACCAAATTAAATAATTTGCACTAAACTTTGAAATTTTTTATTGTTACATTATTCTTCTATTGATTAAAATTAGTCCTTGTTTGTCACTCCATATTTGTAACCCACCATTCTTTTTTTTTTTTTTTTTTGTGGGTACCGGGGGGTCAACCTCAGGACCTTGCGCGCCAACAGGCACCCGTGCCGCTGAGCGATATCACCGGCCCCTTTTTCGTATGTGGGTTCCGGGAGTCGAACTCAGGCCCTCGTGCTTGCAAGGCAGGCGCTTATGCTGCTGAGCCATCTCACCAGCCCTGTAACCCACCATTCTTGCAAAAATTTCCTAAAATACTTTTCTAGGAATTGATGTTAATAGGTATTTTCCAGTAGACAATGAAAATAGCTCCTTTGGCGAAAACTTAATATGTGGCTAGCAAATAATGAACATGGTAGTGTACAGGAATTTTTCTGTTCTAATTTCAAAAAGAAAATATATCAGTAAGATCATATCTAGAAATGGAATTGCTGGATGCTCATAATTGTAGTACAATTTGTCAAGTGATTTTCTGACATGCTTCTGCTGTAACAATGGTCCTGAAGTACATTGGCACAGATAGTAGAATTAAAGCTACTTCTTCAGGAAGGCTGAGTGGAGAGTGAGATTTGTGCATCGCTGCGTGTTCGTATGATCTCCATGTGAGCTTAGGTTTCAGGAGTCCAGCACAGTTGTATGAGAGAAAATCTTATCTGTGTAAGCTATATAATGTGATTAGTAACATATTCCATAAAAGAATCAAGAAGTGTTTCATATTTACTCACTGAAAAGAAAAATTTAACCGTAAAATCTCAGTGTCTTTCTGTCCCACAAATGCTCCAACCATGACCCAGGTGTTCCTCTCTGTGAATCAATACAAATGGACTGAGAATAGCATAAGCAACAGTGAGAAATTCTCGAGCATTTATGACAGTGGAATGAGTTACTAAGGAGGAACTTATAAATAGAGAAAGGAGACAATCTATCCAATAGAACAAAAGAAAACAAAGCATCAGAAAGAGAACACTTTGAGCAGCTTTGATTTCAGGAGGGGTTGTGTAGAGGAACTTGGAGTTCTGCAAATGAAGAACCTGCTGGTGGTGTTTGTGGAGAACATGCACCATGTAGCCACTGGACCCACCCATGATGCCTAGAAACCCTGCATCCCGTAGCACCATGCTGGTGAGAAAAATCCACTTTACCTTCTTACTTTCTGGTAGTAAATAACAATAGCTGTCACTGTTACTAACCTTTGATGAGTTCATGCTGATATTTGTGATTGAATGGAGTAAGTTCATGGCTATCAAAGTGTTGAGACCCCCCAAAAAGAGAAGCAGAAGTAGGATGTACCATGCAGACCTGGGCTTGAGCCTCCTCCATGCCGAGTGTCTGGGACTGATGGTGATGGCCTGGACCACCGTGAGGAGACCACTGGTGCAGATGGAGAGGCCCCGGGCCACCCGCTCCAGGTAGCACACAATCTTACAGCCTACGTCACCGAGGAAGTTTCTCACACCAAAAGCTGCCAATGTACTTGGCATTCCCTTGGAAAGAAGAGTTATGGTATTTGTAACAGTCAAATGGATGAGAATGAGGTGTATAGATTTCTTCTCATCGCCTGCAAATACGAGCATGTAATTCACAAAAACAAAGATGTTCCCCATGGTGCCAAGTCCAGTTAGAAAGGCAGAGATTGTTCCCTTGACAATGCTAGATGGCATTTCTAATTTAATAGGCAAAAATGGCTTCATGTGTATCTGTAAAACATACTGTCATAGCAATAGTATGGAGTGTGAGAGATAGTCATGCTGTGTAAGATGCAGATTTTTGTTGAAAGGACTCTATGCCTTTTGCTGTGGGTTATTCCAGGTGCTTTCAAATGCCAGTCTAAGGACCCCTTTTCAAAACTTTAAATTAATAATCCAGATTTTGTTTACCTCCAAACTAGTACAAGCCGCCTGCTTATTCAAATCCTTGTATACTCCACCTATGTTCAACAGAAACATGGCTGAATTGAACCCAAAATCCCCCCAACCGGGACTGCTTCCTGTGCTTGCATTTAATTTTATCCGACTCCTGTCAATCAGTTTCAAAAGACCATCGATGGTATGGAGCGATGCCACTCAAATGTGTCATCATAACATCTGGCGCCGGTTGTGCGGCCGTGGTTAGAGCCGTGTTTCCGTTAACTCGGCAGCCTGCTTTACCTGGGTCTTCTTTTCCCCGACCAGGGTAACAGCAGAGCTGCTTTGGTCTTTTTCAGCTGAAGCTGGTTTTGTTTACATGTGTGTTTCAGGCCTGGAAAGGATTTTACTCTTTCACAACTAGGAGCTCCAATGTCACTTGGTCACAGAGAAATTTATGTCACACTATGTTCTCTACTTCCTACAGAAAACTGAAGAAATCCTTAGATTTCCCTGCACTCAAGGCCTCTGAGAACATAAAGTACAAAAAGTAGGCTTGACCACAGGATTGGCTTCGGCTGGTGTGGTGACTACAGGATATCAGCTACCGTTTGCACCCTGCCTGACAAGCAGGAAATTCTTTGTCCGTCAAAGCAGCGCAGAAACAGGACACCGCGCTCACTGTCCAGCACATGATGAAATGTGCTGCAAGATTCGCCGAGCTCAGCAGCGCTGACTAGGAAGTCCAGAGTGAGAATGGACCAAGTGTTCGGTCAGAGAGGGGACTTTGTTAAAAGTCATTGTGATTAGTACATCTCAGCATCCTGAAGGGGTTTCCAAATGTTTTCCTGGTTTTTTGTTTCCATGTGTTGGGTCTGGGGCTCCCTACTTTCACCTGCTCTCTCTTACTTTCCTCAAGCTCCACAGCTCTGAATCACACTGGAGACCGGATGTCAGACACTCAGTAAGTGACATCCTTTTCCCTCTGACTGAAGTCAAACATCAGAGGAGAAAGAAGTGAATTCTCATCCAGCATGACTTGGGAGACTTTTTTATATACTATTCTTAAAGATATGCAATGCATTCAGATGCATGTATCATGTTCCATTTCGTGGCAATGACATGCTTTAGGAAGGTTAGAGCTTTTATCTCAGGCGCAATTTTCTTCAGTAAAAAACTGAAATTAATGCTCTTTGTTTCATAGCACTAGGATAAAATTAAAGTGAGTTATTTCATGTTATTGAAACTCACAGCCAAGAACTCCATGGGGAGAATTTTCTAAAAAGCAACTGTAATTTTTATTCTTAATAGTTGTTAATAGTCCCCCTATTAAACATATGTGTAATAAACTAAGCTGACTTGCACATATATTATGTGTTAGCACAGGGAGGCTTATCTCTGCATGCAGAGAGTGAATTCAACAGTAATGCAGTAATGGAGTATACAACACGGTGAAAAATA
This sequence comes from Erethizon dorsatum, assembly GCA_028451465.1. Classification (NCBI taxonomy): domain Eukaryota; kingdom Metazoa; phylum Chordata; class Mammalia; order Rodentia; family Erethizontidae; genus Erethizon; species Erethizon dorsatum. Next base: position 2,742,883 of record CM051825.1, read on the forward strand.
ACACAATTATCCCATATTGAGGAACAGAATTGTGCCAAAAATGAAATATTTGCATTTTATAAAAGGCTATGATGCTGACAGGGTCCTAGTGCGAGGGAAATCTGAGGAAGAAGAAAACAATTCTTCATAGAAACTCGAAGGCTTCTGTACCTTCCTGATTGCTCAAGGCAAGCAAGGAGGAAACATTATGCAGAGGCCCACCCACGAGCTCTCCGGTGCCGCCAGATCCGGGACCCAGGGACAGAAATGGCTTGGTATGTGTGGCGTAATGATTCCTGGAACTGCTGTCCTCTTCTTTACCTGGGGTGCTTGCATTTTAAAGCTCTCAGGAAGAATGAGGGTCTTAAAGCTCACAGATCTTCTGAACTTCCTGCTTAGTCAAAGATAGATAAGTTTTAGGTTTCTGAGAGAACATTTGAACAAAACTTGATGCGAGTAAATGTGCCTTGCGAGGTCTGCTCACCTTTCCAAGTGTGGTATGGTCAACTCTTCGGTGAGTCTCCCTTGGAGGGGTTTCTCCAACTCCTGTTTTGCAAGGCGAGGCTCCCTGAGTCTGTATGTTCAGGTTTGTTGAGCTCCTGGCTACCATAAATTCTCTCCTGGAGTTTAATTTTCAACATTGTCACTCTGTCAGGGAGAAGGAAAAGCTCTGCAGAGACACAGTCCCTGGTGTACAGCTTTCCCTCTCCCCACACAATTACGCCTTTGTTTGGCTCAGAAGTTTTCTCAGGCTCAGTGGGGCTTTAATTATTTTAAGAGAAGATTGCACGGTGAAGAAGTGAACAGCAGTCACGTTACTGTACCCGGGACACCCGCTCTTCAGATCCTCCCCTCAATTCCTAAGATTCCAAGCTGTGAGTCAGAATGGGGAGCAGTTTCTCAAACATGGAGTAAATTGCTTTTCTTTCCTTCTCAAGGTATTGACCAGTGAGGATTATTCTGCTTCCTGAGCGCATCCCAACCATGCACACGGGCAGGACCAAAGTCGTCTTGCTTTATCAACCTATGAACATTGGTCAGTTATGGTCTTTGCCATGAATAGGTGTGATTTCCCATCTCCGTGAATATTCCACGTGCAGTGAGTCCCAAAACCAGGTGGACTCCTGTGTGAGTCGACCAATCCTGCCCTGCACTCCCTATATCTGCAATACAGAGGAAAGAAAAATTGTTGCCCCATAAATGAAAGAAGAGCCCTCCGAGACAAGTGCATTTTCATCTCAGATTTTGAATAAGGAAATCAAAGCAGAGTCACACGAATATGTTGTCAAAACCTATACATAGGTAAATGAAAATTCAAGTATGAAATATTCTTCTTGGACAAAAAAATGGCATTTAGCTTTTCTTTGCTTTTCTGTGCATTTTTGTAGAAATTGGGCATTTTAAAATGTTTTCCTTGCCCCTTTGATATGTATAGACATCTTTCCCAAGCTAAATTATGTTTTTGTAATTTTACATTCAAGGGATGCTTCCTTAAGGCCCTGGAGAAGTGCTTAGAAATGTACTCTTACAGGAGCACCATTACCCATCTTCAGGTTTCCCTAGTCATTATGGATTTTCAGTTCCCTGGGTGCCTGTTTCCAAGCTGCAAACATTCCTCTCTCATTATATTAGAAGAACTTTATTTATTTACTTTCTGATAAGTGTATTTATTTTGATATATATCACATTTTCTTTAAGCATTCATGAGCTGATGGACACCGAGGCAGCTTTCATAGCCTGGTTATTATGACCTGCACCACTATAAACATGGGTGTGCAGCATCTGTATAGTATTCTGACTAGTTCCTCCAGGGGCACCTGAGAAGAGGAATAACAGGAACAAATGGGAGCTCCTAACTGAATTTTACAGTAGCTCTACTAATCTACGCTCCCACCAACAGATTATGCAGCTTCCTTTTTTCAGGCATCCTAAACAGTGTTTGTTGTTTATTCTTGGTGATGTCCGTGCTGAGTAGGGCAAGAGGGAATGTCGATGGATTTGCACTTCCCTTATAGCTAAAGATGTCAAATATTTTTTACATACTTATTGGCCATTTGTATTTCTTTTGAGAAATGTTTGTTCAGTTTTTTGTCTATTTATTGTTTTGGGGGGCATTTGGAGTTTTTTTGAGCTCCTTATATATTTTGGATATTAATCCTCTGTCAGAAGAGAAGTTGGCATAGGTTTAGTTGTGTTTTGAAGGCTGACTCTTCACTCTGTTAATTGTTTTCTTTGGTGCGTAGAAGCTTTTTCATTTGATGCAATAAAAAGTTATCAACTCTTTCTCTTGTTTCCTGGGCTTTTGGAGTCCTATTTAGGAAGTTACAGCTTGAGTCTGCAGCTTGAAGTGTTTCCCTTAAGTTTTCTTCTAGCAGTTTCAAAATTTCAGTTCTTACACTTAGGTCATGGATGCATTTTCAGTTGATCTTTTATAGGGTGAGAGGCAGGGGTCATGTCTCAATTTTCTACATGTGGATGTTCAGATCTCCCAGCACCATTTGTTAAAGAGGCTATTTCTCTGACTCCCATTTTTGCCATCTCCACTGAGAATCAGATCGCTGAGGCTGGGAGCATTTATTCATGTCCTTTACTCAGTTTCAGCAGTCTAAATGCCTATTTTGAGTACCATGCTGTTTTGTTCCTCTGTTTTGGTTGTATATTTTGAAATTTTGTTTTGTGATACCACTAACATTGCTGTATTTACTCATGGTTACTTTGGGTTTTCTGGGTGTTCTGTATTTCCATATGAATTATAGGATTTTTTTCTATTTCTGTGAATAATGTCATTGTAATTTTTGATGAGGATTTCACTGACTTTGTAGATCACTTTTGATAAGATGGTCGTTTCCACAGTATTAATTCTGCCATTCCATGAGCATTGGGTGGCCTTTGCATTGCCTAGTTTCTTCATTTTTTTCAGTGTTTTAGAATATGCATTGTAGATGTCTTTTACTAACTTGGGTTCAGTTTATTTCCAGACATTTTTTGAAGTTATTGAAAATGGAGGGCCGGTGAGACGGCTCAGCGGCTTAAGCGCCTGCCTTGCAAGCGCGAAGGCCCGAGTTCGACTCCCGGAACCCACATACGAAAAAGGGGCCGGTGATATCGCTCAGCGGCACGGGTGCCTGTTGGCGCGTGAGGTCCTGAGGTCGTCCCCCCGGTACCCACAAAAAAAAAAAAAAAAAAAAAAAAAAAAAAAGAAAATGGAACTGTTTGTTTGATTTTTCTTAATGGATTCTACATTGGTATATAAAAGAGCTATTGATTTTTATGTTGGTTTTAAAATTTGGCTCACTGCTAACTGTGTTTTATGAGATGGAAATGTCTTTTGGTGGAAATTTTAGTATATTCTGTGTAACAGATATCATCTACAAATTAGGATAATTTGATTTCTTTCTTATTTATTTGCAAGGCATTTATTTCTTTTTTTGCATAATTGTTCTGGCTAAAAATTAAAGTAGTATATGGAATAGCAGTGAGGACACCCTTGTCCTTTTTCTCATTTTGGCAGAAGTGCTTTCATTTTTTTCTGTTCAGTTTGATCCTGATTGTATATAGACTGTAATACACTGAGGTAAGTTACTTCTACAACTTGTATCTTCAGAACTGTTTCTCAGTAAAGAATGTTGAATTTTGTCCAAAGCTTTTATCCTGTCTACTGAGATAAGTATTAGATTTTCACATCAATGTGATATATTATGGTTTTTGACTTGCATATGTCAAATTCTTCTTGTATCATAAACTCGATCATGGTGTATGACATTTTATTTTATTTTTTTGCTTATAAATATTTTGTTGACTTTTACATTGGTGTTTACTTGCAACATCTAAAATTATAGTAGTAATACAACTGATATAATGAGCTAACCAACTAAACTGACTTATAGCTTTATGAATGTTCTTTGGGTATGTTTTTCCCTAGACAAGTCTATGTATTAGCAAATACAGAGCTGAAACCTAAAATTTAATGCATTTTTTAAAGTACAAAGAACTAAAGTATGTCCCAAAGAGAACACACTATTTCATTCAATCGAAAGCATCACATCTGAAATTCAATCCTATTTTGTTATCAATATATTTGAATTAATTTCTTGCATGTGTGAAATTTTTGTACTTGTTTATATTTATTTTACATATGTTAATGAAAAGTGATATCAGCCACTTTATATCCTTTTTATATATAATTAAGTTTATTTGTGCATTTTAGATATACATAATGATCATATTCATCACAGGGAATTTGTACCTGTACATGGTATATTTTGATTTCTCTATTTTTCCCTATCCCCTCTCCTCCCTTCAACCCATTTTCCCCTCCCTATTTACAAAGATTTGTTTCCATCTTATCCTTTTTTTAAACCACTGTTTCCCCTTTCCCTTTCTTCCTTTCCTCCTTTACACACCCTAGTTCTTTCCTTTTGAACATTTTCTTCCCATTTCACAATATTGTATATTTTGGTCCTTATTTACTCGTTCAATTTCTCACACCAGGGGGAAAATGCAATGTTTGCACATGTGAGTCTGATTTATTTCACTTAAAAATATGGTCTCAAGTTTATCTCTACATTTACCTTGAAAAGCCTCAAATTTATCCTTCTTTATGGCCAAGTAGTACTCCATTATATATATAAAAAAAAGTCTTCTTTATCCATTCCTCAGTTGATGGGCATTTGTGTTGTTTCTGAGATTTAGCTATTACAAACTGTGCTGCTATAAACATGGGTGGGCATATATTGCTGTGGTATGATGCTTTTAATTCTTCTGGGAAGATACCCAGAAGGGGAGTGGCTGGGCTGAATGGGACCTCTAATCCTAGTTTTCTGAGGAATCTCCATAATGATTTCCACAGTGGTTACACCAGACCACACACCCACCAACAGTGGAGAAGGGCTACTTTTTCTCCACAGCTCCTTCAGCATTTATTATTGGTTGATTTCTCACTGATAGCCATTCTTTCTGGAGTGATATGGAATCTCAGCATTATTTTAATTTGCATCTCTCTTATAACCAGTGATGCTGAACATTGTTTCATAAATTTATTTGCCATTTGTATTTTTTCATCTCAGAAGTGTGTATTCATCTCAGATGCCCATTTTTGGATTGGGTCTTTAAATTTGGGGGATCTGATATTTTTCAGTTCTTTATATGTTCTAGATATAAGTCCTTTGTCTGAGGGACAACTGGCTAAATTTTTTCTCACTCTGTTGGTGATTTCTTTTGTTGTGCAAAAGCTTTTTAATAGGATAAAATCCCAATTATTGATTCCGCGTATCTGCAGATTTGGACCGCTTCTGTCTCGCCTGGATTCCCGACACAGGGAAAAGGTGCTGGGGGCCACCTCCTTCTTCTTTGTTGTAGTGTCTCCCTGCCATTATTTCTGTGAAGAGGTTTTTTATGCCTTTTTTTCTATCTCCAGCTTTCTCAGTGACTCCAATCAATCTTATGTTGTTCTTCTTTGCTTCTTCTTGTAGCTGTCGAATTGATGTTTCTTGGTCTCTTTATTTCTAAGATCTCTTTTATTTGCCCAGTCACTAGTTGCACTCATGTCTTTTTGCTCTGATATTCTATCCTCACCTTCCTTCAGTCTGTTGCATATACTTTCAGTGGAGTTTTAATCCCCTGGATTTCTGTTTGGATCTGTTTCATGGATTCCATTTCTCTTCTATGTTGGGCATTCAAGGTTTCCATTATTTTCCTGAGCTCCTCTATTTTTTTTTTTAACGGTGTCTGCTTTGATGTCTTTCATTTGGATCATCATTTCTTTTTGGACCTTAATAATTATATTTTCTATGGCCTCTTCCAGTTGTTTTTTCACTTCTGTTGCTATCATTTTAGAGAGTTCCCATGGTTGGCTTCTGATTTTCTCTCTCTTTTTGCTCTGGACTTGTCCTGGGTGGGCTGGGCATTTGGGGTTGCATTTTGCTTCTTTGCCTTGTAATTTTCTATTTTCTATTTTTTTATTACTTTGTTTTCTGTGTTGGTGCTTGTAGATTTCTCATGTTAGATAAGCTTTATCTCTGGTATTGAGGTTTCTCTACGTAATGTCCGTTCCTCAGGATGTCTTCTAGATGCAGGTGGTTCTTAGTCTTTAATTCTATCCCAAGAACCTACCTTCACAATATATTAAGAATGTGAAGTTGCTATTTGGCTCAGGGCCCATTCCTTTGGTAGTTGACTATGGTGATGTTTATGACCCTTTACAATCACAGTGTTGTCATACAGGGTAGAAAAAATGATTATAACTGTTATGACATCTTGGTTGAAGTAGTACAATTAGCAATAACAATAAACTCAAGCACAGCATGGCTAGTGACAAACTGTGTTAACTATTAGCCTGATATCTTTAGCCATAGGAGCAAGTTCTACAGTTATATAACATAATCTGACTTATACCAGGAACTTGTATTTAATGATTTTCCATTTCATAGAGTGATTTTACCCTGTTGTGCATGGGGGTTTAAGAGGGATTGTGGGTAGGTTGAAGAGATGAATAAGGTTAAATATAGCTGGGGTAATATTGGGAGGTGTAGGATGATTGTCCAAGTTTTGGGCAATTTTCGAACACAAGGGAGAAGGATTGGGAGAGAAAGCCTAGGAGTACTGAAGTGAATCAGGAAGAGAAGAGGCACTGTTTATTCACGTGAAAGTATTATAAAATCAAGCAAGATAACTGATGATAGAAAGGAAGACAACGAGTAGAATAAAACAAGAAGAAAGGTTAGAGATCTAACTATGGAAGAAAGAGAAAAGAGAAAAAAGAAAGAAGAAAGAAACACAGGAAACAAAAATAACCACACACACACCAAAAACACAATAAACAAACAGAAAGAAAAAACAAAACATGACAAACAGAACAGAGCTAAAGAGAGAAAAGAAAAGAAAAAAAGTAAGGGGCAGCCGAGCCTGCTTCCATTCTGTGTGTCTTTATCTCCAAGCACAGTGCTGGTTCAACTAACTGACCACCTGCTGGCTTGTGCTGTTAGTGTCGCTCCTGACAGTTTCACAGTTAGTCCCACCTGCCCATCCTCTGCACCATGGCAGGAGGCCCTGCTGAGTGGCTGGCATTCCCAGAGGTCTCCGGGCCTTCCCGCACGGTTCACCTGGACCCCAGTAGTCGTGAAGGGACGGGCTGGTCTCTGGGCCTTCCCACAGGGCTCACCTGGACCCCAGTAGCCGTGAAGGGAGGGGCTGGTCTCTGGGCCTTCCCACAGGGCTCACCTGGACCCCAGTAGCCGTGAAGGGAGGGGCTGGTCTCTGGGCCTTCCCACAGGGCTCACCTGGACCCCAGTAGTCGTGAAGGGAGGGGCTGGTCTCTGGGCCTTCCCACAGGGCTCACCTGGACCCCAGTAGCCGTGAAGGGAGGGGCTGGTCTCTGGGCCTTCCCACACGGTTCACCTGGATCCCAGTAGCCGTGAAGGGAGGGTCTGGTCTCTGGGCCTTCCTGCATGGTTCACCTGGATCCCAGTAGCAGCAAAGGGAAAATTTTCTCATTTCTTAGAATATAAGTTTTCAAAAATAGTCTCAAGGATTCTCTGCATTTCTGGGTTATCTGCTATAATATCCCCCTTTAGTCTCTAATTTTATTAATTTGGATCATTTTATTTTCTTTTAATTATTATTATTATTTTTTTTGTGGGTATCGGGGGGTCGACCTCAGGACCTCGCGTGCCAGCAGGCGCCCGTGCCACTGAGCGATATCACCGGCCCCTTTTCCGTATGTGGGATCTGGGAGTCGAACACGGGCCCTCGCGCTTGCCGGGCAGGCGCTTAAGCCTCTGAGCCATCTCACCGGCCCTCTTTTAATTATTTTGGATAAAGTTATATCCATCTTATTCATGGTTTTAAAGAACCAAGTCCTTGTTTCATTGATTCTTTGTATTGTTCCTTTAATATCTAATTTATTATTTTCAGCTTTGATCTTTATTATTTCTTTGATTCTACTGGTTTGGAGTTTCATTTGTTCTTGTTCAAAAACCTTATGATCCATCATTAGATGTCAGTCGCATCACTCAGTAAACTCTTACAGGGGTATAATCATAGGCCATCTTGAAGAGAGCCATATTAATAGGGAGCAATCTCTTGTATTAATTGGAAGGTTGGAGTGATCACAACTATAGTTTATAGCACATGCCTAATGCATAAATTTGGCACACAAAACAAAATACTAATTTTCTGTTTTGGTAGATGTACTGTGATTATATTAGATACTCTTTCAATTTAAAAATCAGTAGTGAAGAGTTAAGAAGTAACAAATGACTAAAGGATTCTGGTAGATGATGTAACCATGAGGGTGGACTAGGAGATACTAAAATTTATCCTCTCAAAACAAATAATCAAATATGGAGAGCTGTTAATGAGCCACATTAGGTCAGATAGGGCTCACAATCTGAAGAAGCAAAGGGGACTTCAGGAAAAGGAAAATATCTATGCAGAGGGACCAAGGACGCAGCTTCCGTGTGGAAGCTCCCTGGAGAGGCACAGTGAGTCTGCACTGAAAGGCTGAAGAAACTGGAGTCTGATATCCACAGGGAATGGCAGCCACAAAGAACATTTATGCTTGTCAGAGTGTAGAATTGGACTGTCCTCTAAGGCTCATGTGTTCCTGGAGAAGGTGGGTTTGCAAGGCGATGGCACCCTAGAGACACTAACATGTGGTATTAGGAGGAGAGCCTGGTTGGAAGAGGTGGGTAACTGGGGTGTGACCTGGAAGGGTCTGTCTCCCTCTCTGGCTCCTCCCTTTGCTCTCTGGTCCCTGGCTTCATGGGTCAAATACTTTTTCTCTCCTCCTTTAAATTGTGGGTGTCTGGGATTTTGCCCAGCAACAGGAATGTGTCTAAGGCAATACTCATGCAGAATTAATCAGGAGAAGTCAGACCATATTCCACCATCTTCCCTTTTTTGTTCTATTCAGGCAACAGCCTATGGGGTGGTGCTGCCCACACTCAGAGTGTCTTCCTCCTTCAGTTTGCTGGTCTTCCCTGCCAGTCATCTCTGGAAACACCCCTGAGACAACTCAGAAGTGGACTTCACTACCTCCTAGGCATCTCTCAGTGTTGTCAAGGTGAAAAGCAAGAGGAACCATGCCAGTCTGCCCCTTGTCAACTGGACACCCAAACACATTTCATTAAGTCACACTCAATTGTCTAGTAATAACAATAACAACTTCATGATTTTGCCTAACATAATACAAGTATCCTCTGTACAATGAAACACATAGTGATATCTTCTACAGAGTAGAGGGAAAGTTTCATTTTTCTTCTTTATCTGGTGCTTACTTTTCTCCTCATATCACATAAATTAAATATTCAAGTGTAGAATGAACAATACCCATGTACTGATATTAAATCAATCAGTAGTATATTGCATGATATTAGAGTAAAACTAAAGAAAAAAAGACACTTGCTAAACATGTGTACAAACATATAATTTTTATATTTTATTTTCATATTATCTTATTAGTGTATGTTTGATGCATTATATTTTCATTAATTTTGTAAAATCAGTCATGTAAAGCCTGTCTTGATCATTTTTTATCCCTTTATCCTCTTTCTCCTCTTGCCTTGATCCTTTTCCCTGTTTTTGAAAGCTCACCTTCTAACCTCTCCTACCAACTTTCCTTTATTGTGCTCTTGTTTATGTACACTTTGGGTTTCTCACATAAGAGAAATCATGCAATTTTTAAATTTCTGTTCCTGACTTATTTCACTTAACTTATGCTCTCAAGATCATTCCATTTTCTTTCTTTTTTCTTTTCTTTCTTTCTTTCTTTTCTTTCTTTCTTTCTTTCTTTCTTTCTTTCTTTCTTTCTTTCTTTCTTTCTTTCTTTCTTTTCTTGAGACAGGGTCTCACTGTGTAGTTCATACTGGCCTTGAAGTCACCATGTACCCAAGACTGGCCTAGAGCTTTCAGTGATCCTCCTGCCTCAGCCTCCTGAGTGCTGGGATTACATGCATGTGCCACCATGCCTGGCTCCATTTCATTTTCTTGCAAATGACATGACTGCATTCTTCCTTATGTCTGGATAATATTCCAATATTACTTTATTAGTGTATGTTTGAAGTATTATATTTTCATCATAAAATTGGTACATGTAAAATCCTGTCCTAATCATTTTTTATCACTTTACCCCCTCTACCATTTCCCTTGATCCTATTACCCAGGGTTTGAAAGTTTGCCTTCTTGTTCCTTACCATGTTTCTTTCATTTTACTCCCTCATTTACTTATATTTTGGGTTTTTCATGTAAGAGAAGCCATGCAATATTTAACTTTTTATTTCTAATTTATTTCACTTATGGTCTCAGCATTATAGCATTTTCTTTCTTTTCTTTCTTTCTTTCTTTCTTTCTTTCTTTCTTTCTTTCTTTCTTTCTTTCTTTCTTTCTGTATTTTAATGCTAGCAAAGTTTTATAAAAGGTAGGACAAGCAACAGACTCTGCAGAGTGAGTTTGGGACAAGTAAAAGTGGAAGAGTAGTGCAGCCTACAGCATGAGGGCAGTCACCAAGCAAGAGACAATCCAGTTGCAAATACTCTGACGTCTCTCTTTTTGTATTACCCACTCCTCAGGCTGAGGTCTGATGTGGGCCACCTATCAAAACCTGCTTGAGTTCTTAAAAGAAGTCTACAAACAGGAGTTTGTGAACTGTTTTGCATATGTGTTCAGGTATCTTGTCATGCTCCTTTCTCAGCTGGTTTTAGCCACACCCTGCCCTCTTGTCTCATTTCCCTCTGAGAGACACATATGCACATAATTCTTTATGGGGTGCTGAGGGAGTGGTTGTCTCTATCTTCTATAGCTTCTGTTGGCTGGAAGTGGCTGTAGACTTTACCAACTGGGGATTATGTGCTCTTCAGCTACCTTGGGGTGTTGTGGCTCACTGGCTAGGTTGAAGAGAAAACCTGTTAGAGGACAATGAGAAAAGAATTAATGACAATTGAGCTGCCTGTTTGAGGGGAGAAAGAAAGAAACTTTACTATGGTGTTGGATGGGGATGTAGAGTCCAAATATGAAGAACAGATTGGATATCCATGCTTCTTGTAGAGGACAAGTATGAAAAGAGAGAGGTTAGATAAACTACTGAGAGCCTGAGAGCCATAGCATGGCAAGGTTACCCACAGAATGCATCTAAGTAAAAATGAAGGTTTCAGTATAGGTGTCCATTTAAGCTGTGGTGAATTAGGGTTATTAGTGACTCTGCTTATCTGCTCCTGGAGCCATCCTTGAGTCTTGCTTTTGGAAGAAGAGCCTCAGGTCTTCCAGTGGTTCTCAGGAATGGTTTTCTTCCTGGTCCTGTGAAAATTCTAGTGATAATTTCCCATGCAGGACTTTTATAGTTTGTCATTGCTCCCCATGAGGAAGGACCAGAATGTTTTCTCAGGAACTGAGAATAAGGTGAGGGTCTTGTGGGGTCATAGGGCTGCCTGTCTTGCCTCCCTGTCAGCCTTCTGTTTTCCCAAGGAAACTTTAGGCATGTCTCTTTGGAGTCCCTTGCAATGAATGACAGTGACCTGCTCTGGAAGATAGACTATCTCTAAGTGTTGTAGAATTTCTTGAGTCAGCAAACTCCTTCTTTGCAGTTTGCTGCCTTGGCATGTAGCACCACAAAGGCATATTTGGAGTCTGAACAGATATACAGCTTCTTGCCTTTTCCTAATATCAATGCCCAAGTAAGCTATGAGCTTCTGTTTGAGTAGAGGTCCCTGAGGGAAGTTGGCCTTGATAACCTGTTGCAAACTGACTACTTCTATCAGTGAACCACAGCTCTTTATGATCTTGGAGGGCCAGATCACTAATGTTCTGCCTGCTTGCATAGTTCTGGTAGATAACTTGTTCACAAGATTGGCTAACTTCTTGTCCTGTAAGCATCAGAGAGGCAGGATTAAGTGTAGTGCAAGTTTTTAAAATAACCTCAAGGGTGTCTAAGAGCATGGCCTGATACTTGGCAAGCCATTCCCTTGCTAACCTCAGTAAACTTTGTCTCAAGAATCTCTCTGACTGGATAGGGGAGTCAGGGCTTCTAGTTTCTACCCTAAATTTAATTTTACAGCTTTCTGTAGAGGAGACTTAGGGCTTTGGGAAGCATAGCTGTAGCTGCTATTGCTCTCAGGCAGTGGCCATCCAGCAGCCACCCCGTCTAACTTTTTTGACAACTATGCCACTGGGGAGAGTTCTTGTCCTAGCTTTCAGTCAAGACACTCAAAGCAATTCCTCTCTTTTCTGATACGTACAGGCAGAAGGGTTTTCTTAAGTCAGGTATCTTATTATACCATGCTGCAGAACCCACTTGTTGGCTAATTAGGTCAGGGGGACCTGACAGAGTCAAAATCTGTTTTGGACTTAGCCAGAATTTGAGACTCTCCCACAATTTTCTTTTTTTTTTTTTGTGGGTACCGGGGGGTCAACCTCAGGACCTCACGCACCAGCAGGCCCCGTGCCGCTGAGCGATATCACCGGCCCCTTTTTCATATGTGGGTTCCGGGAGTCGAACTCAGGACCTCGCGCTTGCCAGGCAGGCGCTTAAGCCACTGAGCCATCTCACCGGCCCCCTCTCCCCCAATTTTCTAGTAAATCTCTTTTTAGCAAGGGAGTAGGACACTGTTGGACAATTAGAAACTCATGGTTAAACATTTGGCCTTCAAAATGACATCTCTGAGCTGGAGTACAGAGTCTCTGACTACAGGTTGTTTCAACCCCAACTACAGCAATAGATTCAGAGGGGGGTTTTCCAGAGAAGTAAATCAGACCAGAATGAAGTAATTGAATTAGCTCACCCATGATATCCAGCATAATCCAAGTTTCCTCATAGAAGATGATAATATACATGGACAGAGGCATTGTAGATTCCCTTGGGCCTCTTCAGAGCAGGAAACAAGGGTTTTGGCAGGCCTAGCCCCTCTCTGGGAGCAGGGACAGTCACCCCTCCAGTGCCACTGAAATGGCAAACTTATAGAAATTACATAGCAGAAATTAGAAATCAGTTAGTACCTTCTGACCAAGCTCATGCTGCCTGTCATGTAGTTAGACTCAGCTAGCCTTGACCACCACACCAGCTGTAACTCAGAGACGGTTCAACTCAGCCTTATCTGACTGAATCTAGCCGACTGCTTGTACTTTCTAGCCTATAAACATATTCTGTTTTGCTTGTTTTGCTCATTCCAGCAACTTTCCACCTAGGACAGAATAACCCAGTCAAAGACATGCTTGCCTGATTTCACACACCCACTCAGACAGTCCCCTCCCTAGCAGAGCCTGCCCAGAACAAATCTGCCTGACAGCATATGCCTTAGCCTATGTAACCAATCATATAATAACCTGCAATCAGCTTTGTGTTTCCGGCTTGCAAAGATACATTTAAGCTAAACTCTAAGCTGACTCTACGCTGATGATTTGAGACCTGATTCTCATCAGCCCACTAGTGTAATAAAGGTTGCCTTCCAACTCCTCAGGTGCGAAGAGTCTTCCATTTGTTTTAATATCAGATTTCTATAACACCACAAGGCAGGCACGTTGGCTTTCTCCATCATGAAGCAAGGCCCAGGTAGTGGTGGAGCCACTTGAGAAATAATATGTCTTGCATTTACCCCAATAGTGAATTTGTTGGTACTTTTTTAAAGGGAGTAGAGATGAAAACCTCTTTTTTAAGGGAAAAAAAAAACTAAGAATGATTCAAAGTCACTGGACTTAAGCTTTACTGGGTGTTCTTTTGTTCTTCTCAGGCCTTCAGGCATACGTTCTAAATTACCTGCATTTTGTTAGAAGAAACAAGGAAGGGAAACAAACATGGTGAAATGCACATGGCTGATCCAAAAAGGGTGGCCAGTCACATGACAACACAAGATGGCAGCCAGTCATGTGATGAGACAGGATGGTGACCTGGACTAAGATAGCATCCTGAGAAAGGAAAAAAACCATCTAGGGGAAAATCATGGACAGGACCTTGAACTCAAAAGAAGTAAACTGGGGTAGGTGGCTACTCAGGCAGGAGACCAAGTTACCTAAAGCTATTTTTCCCAAAAGAGTCAGAAAACTGACTAAACTCTGGGTGCTCTCTGGCTGTTCTTTACTGACTTATCTGTAATGAGTGACCAAAAATGGGGAAAAGAAAGTAAAGGGCAGAAGTGGGCCTGTAGGCCTCCTGTGGCTGGAAGAAAAACACAGAGGCCGTGCATTGCCTCCCTTCCCCCATGATAAGAAATGCAGAACAGTTCTGGGAACCAGGAGAAGAGTCTCCTGAGTTCCCCAGCCTAGGAGAGAAAGACAGGAAATGAAAAAACAAAAACAAACAAACAAACAAACAAACAAAAACTCTTGTGGCATTTTAGAGAGGAAAAAAAATATGCCCAAAGGGCCTTACCTGCTCTTCTGGCTGCCTAAGCCAAGTATGTTACTGGGTTTGGGCATGCTGAAGTCTCCATCTGAAGGTGGTTTCTATGTCCTTTCAGTCCTGAGCAAAAGATTGGTCAAGAAAATTGCAAATGGTAGCTAAATGTTATTAAAGGTAGGAAAAAAAAACCACAAAACAAAACACACACACAAAAAAACAACAGGTTCTGCAGAATGAGTTTGGGCCAAATAAAAGGAGGAAAAGAAATATATCTTATAGCATGAGGATGGGCCACATGCAAGAGAGAACAAAGTGGCCTCCATTTCCTTGCAAATGGCATTACTTCATTTTCCTTATGGATGTATAATATCCCACTTGCATCATATTTACCATATTTTTTAAGTCCCTTTGTCTGTTGTTGGGCATCTAGGCATTTTCCAGAACTCAGCCACTGTGAATTGCTATAAACCCATATATGTAAGTGTCACTACAGTATGATGCCTTAATTCTTTTGGGATAATACCGAAGTGAAGTATAGGTGGGTCAAACTGAATATCTATTTGTACTTTTTGTGGAGGAAACTCCACACTCATTTCCATAGTGATTGTACTAGTCAAATTCTCACCAATAATATGTGAGCCTCTTTTTTTTTAGAACTTTTTTTAGGGGGTCTTAATGATAGCCATACTGAGTGGAGTAAAATGAAACCTCAGAGGTGTTTTGATTTGCATTTCCTTAATGACTAAAGATGATTAACCTTTTTTCATGGATGTGTTGGCCATTTGCACTTGTGTAAGGAAGTGTCTATTCAGTTCATTTGCCCACTGCTTGATTGGGTAGTTAATTTTGGGGTGGTTAAATTTTTGAGATTTTTATGAATTCTAGACATTATTCCTCTACCAGAAAAACAACATCTGGCAAAAAATTTCCTACTCTGTATGTTGTCTCTTTACTCTGCTGATGGTTTCCTTTGCTGTTCATAAACTTTTAAATTTAATTCCATTTGTTATTTGTTGATACTAGTTGTTGTGGTATTCAGTTCTGTTCTGGAAGTCCTTGGGTATGCCTAGGGCTTCAAGTGTTTCCTTATGCTACTTTCCAGCTGAAAAACAAATTCTTAACAAAATAGGAAGGAAATGCTTATGATAATTATGTTTTTGATTTCTGTAACTTGTTATGTGGTTACAACTTGTATTTATCAGTACCCTCCTCTTCTGCCCATTCTGTATGTTTTTGTCCTTCAGCCAGCATCTCAATGGCTGAGTGATCCACAACTAGCAAAGTAAACCACAACTTTATTTTTGAAGCATCTAGGTCATTTGATATCCTGCCTAGATCCTGTTGTAGTCTTCCAATGAACAGGGCATGTTAATACATGAGATACCATAAAGGGTCTCCAGCACTCCAGATGTATTCTTTCTCACATCCATTGTGAAATAATGCTGCAATTTTCCCCTTTTAGCCTGTGGAATCCAAGGCATGAAAAACTCAAAGAATCCCTTGAAATCTTAACAACCAGGTCAATTGAATCATTGTTCTGTCTCCTGGTAGAAGCAATTTCCCCGTGTAACTATGATCTTTGAACCAGCAGAGAAAGATCATTGGAATAGGAATCAAAAATTTTGCTATTAGGTAACTAGGAACAATAGTGAGTGGTGTTCCCATTTCCACCCCTGACTCTTGAACCTGTGAATCCTGGCTATGGAGAAAAGTATCATATTTTGGATGCTCATTCAGAAAATATGCTACCATTGCAAGAATTTTGTCCTTGCCCTGCAAGCCTGCCTGGACCTGTAACTGCATCTCAAAAGGCAGTATCACATTCTAGCAAGTCAGCTGGCTCTATATAAAGAGGAAGACCATGGAAGGTCTTCCCCTGCTTCCTCCTGCTTCACCTGGCATTAGCTCTGGTAATTCTCCAATAGACACACCCAGAAGTTTGCTTTACTAATCTCTGAAGCATCTTTCAATCCAGCCAAAATGACAATCAAGATTTATTGCTCCAAGTGGGAAAAGGCTTTCACAAGGGAACTGTCAAACTAAAATAAATAGTACCCACTTGCCATCATGCAGTCTGCAATTATATTCAGAAGAGAAGCACTTTTACAAATAACACTGTATCTTTGTAGTATGCCTTCTTTGAAAGTTGTGTGACTATTGCACAAGCACAGTGAAAAGAATTAAGCATTTACCACTATTATGTATGACAAAGATGACCACAAATTCTTATAGGAGCAGAAGGAGATATGGTGGAAACATTGCTCCAAAATGTTGTGTCAGCCTGTCTGGATCAATTCTAAAATTCTGTGCTCTATGCCTACATAATAAAGTAACTAGGACTAAGTATTTTCAAATATTCATCACATATTCATTAATAAACCATTCATCTACCCAAACATCTATATCCAAACACTTGCAGTTTTAAAAGTTAAGACCTAAATTATTTATGTCCATGTAGAACCTGTTGATTAGAAGCTCTTCAAGGGTAAGGAGACTTGTAGGTTCTTGGACAGCCGTACATTAACAAATGATATATAGAAACAAGTCACAAATTATACTCAAACATAGCAAATTTATTCATGTGGTACCATGCACTAAACTAAAATCAAAATGGATCAAAGATCAAAATATTAAAACAAACACTAAATCTGGAAGATAGAATAGGTAGAACCCTTGAAGACATAGGTAGGCAAAGACTTCATGAACAAAACCCCAACTGCATGTGAAATATTACACAGGATCAACAACTTGGATCTCATCTTATCAAAATGCATTTGCACAACAAAAGAAATCATCAATAGAGTGAAGAGACAACCCAAAGAGTAGGAAAAAATTTTAGCAAACTGTTCCTCAGACAAATAAATAATATCTAGAACATATAAAGAATTGAAAAAAATCAGACCCTCTAAATTTAAAGACCCAATGAAAAAATGGGCATATGAGATATATACACTTCTCAGATGAAGAAGTACAAACAGCAAATAATTATATAAAAAAAATGTTCAACATCACTGGTCATTTGAGAGATACAAATTCAGACAATGCTGAGATTCCATCTCACCCCAAAAAGAATGGCTATTACCAAGAAATCAACCAATAAAAAGTTCTGGAGGGGCTGTAGGGAAAAAGGAACACTTCTCCACTGTTGGTGAAGTATAGACTGGTGCAACCACTGTGGAAATCAGTGTGATGATTCCTCAGAAAACAATTTGGCCCAGCTATTTCCCTTCTTAGTATCTTACAGAAAGATTTAAAAGCATCATACCACACTTATATATGCACACCTATGTTTATAGCAGCAGAGTTTGTAATAGCTAAATCTTGGAAATAACCCAAATGCCCATCAACCAATGAATCAATAAAAAAGATGTGTTTTTTAATACAGTAGAGTACAACTTAGCCATAAAGAAGGGTAAACTTGAGACATTTCTAGGTAAATGGATACACCTTGAGACCATACTCTTAAGTGAAATAAATCAGACACACATGTGTAAATATCACATTATCTCTCTGGTGTGAGAAACTGAAAGTGTAAATAAAAACAAAAATGTAAAATGGATATTGTGAAATAGAAAGCAATTATTCAACAGAAAGGGGAACTAGGGAGAGGTGAGGGGGAAAAGAAGGAAGGGAACGAGAAACATAAGAAAAGAAGGATAGGGCCGGTGAGATGGCTCAGCGGCATAAGCGCCTGCCTTGCAAGCACGAGGGCCCGAGTTCGACTCCCGGATCCCACATACGAAAAAGGGGCCGGTGATATTGCTCAGCGGCATGGGCGCCTGCTGGCGCGCGAGGTCCTGAGGTCGACCCCCCGGTACCCACAGAAAAAAAAAAAAAAAAGAAAAGAAGGATAAAATGGAAAAAAAAACTTTGTAAAAATGGAGAGAAAAAGGGGTTGAAGGGAGGGGAGTGGAATGGGAAAAAAAGGAATTAAGATATATCATGTACAGGTAGAAATTTCCTATGATGAATGTGATCATTACGTATTTTAAATTGTACCAACAAACTTAATTAAAGAAAAAAAAAAAAAAAAAAGAAAAACCCAAAATCAAAACAAAAAATTTTACTCTTCTATTGATTAAAATTATTCCATACAACATTCCATATGAACACATTTTGGACTTTCCATTCTTGTAAAAATTCCATAAAATCTCTTTCTTGGGGTGAGTACATATGGACATTTGTAAATAGAAAAAAGCTCCCTTGACTGATATTTAAGTTGTGCCTATGGCATAATGAATGTGAAATTTTGCAAGATTATTCCTTTTGGATTTCTCAAACAAAATCTATCTGTAAGACAGAGTAGAGAAATGAACTCCTGGAGCAAAAGAATAGATGCACTAGCAACTAATAAAATTTAGCTAATTGTTTTGCAGTTCCTTTCTAATAAACCATGATAGTGAAAGAGGAGGATCACATATAGTAGTTAAGATACATTTTCAGGAGACAGAGTGGACAGTGAGATTTGTTCATCCCTCCAGTTTTCTATGATCTCTGTGTGAGGCCAGGGCTGCGGTTCACCATGCCTGTTAATGACCGATATATATTAGATGGATATCATTGATATGATTATTTTCAAATGTGCCCTAACAGCAACAAGAGCTCTTTCAAAGTCAACACTGAAAAGAGACAAATTTTTAGTACCTTTCCATCCTAATGACCGTGCCAACAATCAGCCTGGTGTCCATCTCTGTGAATCAACGCAAAAGGACTAGAATTGCATAACCAACACTTACAAAGTCTCCAATATTTATTACCACGGAAGGATTCTCAAAACTTACATGTAAGCCAAGAACACAATCTATCCAAAAAAGACAGTGCACAATGTCCAGGCTACTAAGGGAAGTTTGGATTAGTTCTGGATGTATTAGTATTTATTAAGGTAGATTAGAGGATGAGGAATAGTTAGGTATTATGTGCTATCTTTAGGTGAGGCCAGTTTATGATTTAGGGATTCCAAATAATGTGTACATGTAGCATCATAGATTGGGACATTGTTAGTGTGAAAATGAATCGCTCAGTAGAGGATAATGATGGTGTTTGCAGTTGCTGCTTGACCTGATAAGAGGCAATGATGCCCGTTAACCTTGCAGCCTGAGGAAACTGTGTAGTTTTTCCAAACCCATTAACAGCAGATTGCTATGGTTGTTATCAGCCTAAGCTGATTTCATATTCAGTCTTGCCTAGGATTTTCCTCTTTCCTTTCCAAATTCTCCATTCTCAGTTCCTACCCTTATATTTATGGTAAACTGGGCCATCGCTGGCATTAATTAAACTAGGATGTCTCATCACCAATGATTTCCATATATTTCACTCCCTTTATATTTATTCTATGAGCCTCCCATCCACTTACTACTAAATATCAAAGGATGGCTTTAGATTTGTCTTTCCTGAAGATCAGTGCAGCACGAACTGCACAATCTTAGCTTTGTACTCAGGGTTGATCCTAGTTAGTTTCATGAGTTCACTTTGATGATTTTAGTTATCGCCCTTCAATTTTTTTTCTCCTTTGACAAATGGGAGACAATGCAAACACCAATTACTAAAGAAATCAGTGTATAATCCCAGATATCCAAACATATTCAATTAAGCTACAAGGTATGAGCCAACATTATTAAGTGAAACAACTATAATACAAATTATTTAAAGCTCAGTCAGAAATTGCAAGCTCTAAAAATGACTACACTCAAAAGAGCTGGAAACCCTGATGGTTCACCAACACATTTTTTCTTTTATCTTCCTAGAGATTCTCATTTTTGCAGACCTCTCCACAATGTTTCAAAACTCTAAAAGAGATTTGAGATCAGTCTCCAAAACACCTAAAAAAAAAAATCACTTATTTGAATTTCTGACTAAATAAAAAGAGGAGCATAAGAGATGGTGTAATGTGATTGTTGTTTCTTGCTGCCTGAGATTTACATAAAAATTAAGGCGAGTTACCTCAGTTTATACTAACTCACAGCTCAGAAAATTCATAGTAGGGATTCTCAGAACCAAAAGGTTAACTCCTGTCATGTTAACGGGTATAGGTGTATGGAGAATGACGTGGGCTTTCACTTACAGTACAGTACTGTGTGTTAAAACGGGCAAGCATAAATGAAGGGAGCAGACAGAACACCTTCACGTGATACACAAAGGTACACAGTGAACAACATAATGGCAGTTAAAGAGGTGCCAAGCACTGAAAATCCAGAAACATAGCTAAAGTTAGGAAAACATATTTTGTAAAAACTGAAATTGCCATCAGAGTCATATGTTGGAAAATTAGGTGGGGAAGGAAACTGTTTTCCCTGGTTGTCTAAAGGACCCTCTGCATTTCTAATATTTGGAAGAACACAGCTGAGGGTCTTATGCCCAGCCCCAGCCCAAGACTCTGGGATGACCTGGGTGCTGAACGCAGGAACGGGGATGCTCAAGCATTCTGGGGGTGACACCTGCTGGAACGGGTCCCCGTCGTCTCTCTGAACCCAGGCACAGATCTTCAGATGTCAGAAGATCAGGGAAGGTTCATGGGCTCAAGACCCTCTGCTCCGCTCCCTGCATTAGTCGGGCAGAGATGAAGATCTCTTAAGAAATGTACCTGGCACAGGTGAGGAGGGCAAAGCCTGTCCAGGCCTGCTCACCTTGACAGCTGTGGTGCAGACGAGCTCTGGCTGGTCCTCCTGGCAAGGTGTGGCTCCCCGGTCATAATTGTATCTTCGGGAGTGCAGAGGTCTTGGCTCCATAAACTGTCACCAGGGCTGCAGTGTTCACAGCTGTCCCTGTCGGGTGGGGAGGAAACCCCCTGTGCATCCCCATCCCTCAAGTACGGCTTCCCCTCTCCCTCCGCAATTACTGCATTTGTTTAGCTCAGAAGTTACTTCAGACCTAATTGGAGTTTAATTGTTTTACTAGGAAGGATGTGCAGTGAGAAAGTAAACTAATAGCTAAGTTTCTCTGACTAGATTCTCTCATTTCACCAGAAGTCTCTTTACCTCCCCCAAATTTCATGCTGTGAACAGAGTAGGAACCAGCTTCTGAAACACACAAGTCACTTCCTTTCTTTCTCAGAGCCTTCTTTAACCAAAAGAATAGAAGAATAAGAGATGATCTGCCCTGGGGACTCTGCTTCACTTGCGCATCCCACTGTGCACCTGGACAGGGCAAGAGTCTCCTCGCTCTGCCTGCACACATTGGGCTCAAACACTCCATGGCCTCGCTGCCTCCCATCCACTCAGCCTGCCACAAATTCTTCATGTGCAGCTCTGTAATTCATGAACACCCGAGAATGACCCTTTTGTCTATTATGCATTCAATTACCAAGGAGTCCCCTTCTAGTTCTGGATGCAAAGCAATGAAATTGAGTTTGGACTCAGGCCTGAGGTTGGAGTTGACAATAACGTCAACTTTCCACTATCATCAGAAGGACGGAGCTGTCCCAAGGGGAGGCCCTGGTCCCTGTCTCCCCTGTGTCCTGCTGACTGTGTCCTCATCACTTAGAGTGCACCTGGCACATCACGGAGGTGGAAGTGCTTGCGCAGTGAATGAAAGGTCAGCCCTGGGAGATGAGTGAGGTCTTCATTCCTTCATGGTTCAGTGGAAAACTTCTGACACAGAAAGGTTAAGGTGTGTATGATATATGTACAGGAAATGAAAGTTGAAAACTCAAAGTTTTCCTGGTGCAAGAAGGAGCACTTTTCTCCATTAAAGCACTAGATTTAGAAAACTTGTGAATTTTTTATGTTAGTTTGATATACACACACACACACACATATATATTACTTACTCATATACTTATTAGTTTTTTGACATAGGATATCATAGTGTTACAGAAATCTGATATCAAAACTAATGGAAAACTCTTTGCACCTGAGGAGTTGGAAGGCAACATTTTATGCTAGGGCTGATAGGAACCAGGACCAAATCATCAGCCCAGAGTCAGATTAGAGTTCAGCTTAAATACATTTTTGCAAGCCAGAAATACAAAGCTGTTAGCAGGCTATTATATAATTGGTTACATAGGCTAAGGCATATGTTGTCAGGCAGATTTGTTCTGGGCAGGCTCTGCTAGGGAAGGGGCTGTCCAAATGGGCGGGTGAAATCAGGCAAGCATGTCTTTGACTGGGTTATTCTGTCATAGGTGGAAACTTCCTGCAATAGGCAAGCAAAACAGAATATGTTTATAGGCTAGAAGGTGTGGGCAATGCAGCTGGATTCAGTCAGATAAGGCTGAGTGAAACTGTCTCTGAGTTATAGCTGGCATGGTGGTCAAGGCCAGCTGAGTTTAACTACGTGACAGGCAGCAGGAGCTTAGGCAGAGGCTACTAATGATTTCTAATTTCTGCTATGAACTTTCTATAAGTTTGTCATTACAATAGTATAACCCAGATTGAAGTCATTCTCATTATACCACTGCCTCAGCTTCCTAAATGATTGCAATTACAGACATGTGCTACAGCAGCCAGCTATAGAAATATTTTTGAAGCTGTGCAATGCTTTTGCTAGCGTGCAACCTGAGGACTTAAAGCCCGGGAGCACCCTGTAGGAGTGGAATCATCAAGGAGACTACAGCCCTGCCTCCAGGTTCTGCAGGACAGGCTCCCGATCCCCTGGGCGTTTTGCTCCAAGTTGCAAAATCACCTCCTCTCAAAAGATGCACTTTGTGGTTTTTGAATCAAGGCAGTTAATAAGCACAAACCCTCACAGGTAACTTGCCAGGTAAATTCAGGATGAACTGTGTGTGACAAGTGTGACTGTCAGGCCTCCTCTCCGAGGATGAGTGGCTGCATTTAATGTGTTGTGCTTGATTGGACACACAGCAAAATTCTCTCCCCTGGACTTGGGGTCTCCTCAGCACCTCTCCTGTGCTGTACAACATCATATTGGGTTGAGTGCATTTTCAATAGCACAATCATCTTCTTTTTCATTTAATAATAGCTGCTTTGTGTGTTGCAGAAACCTTTATTTGTAATTATCTGTCCTCAAAGCACAAAGATCGTTTCTAAATTCTGCCTCACTGTTCGAAGACCTGCTGATCACCTTCAGGGCTCTCTGCTGCCTGGGGATCCCTGGGGTGGGAAATGTGCACCCGCCAGACGTCATTCTTTGTTCTTTCTCCATCTCTAGTCGATTTCCCTCAAGTGGGTTCTAGCAGGTAAAAGAAGAGTCTTTGTTTTTTTTTTTTTGTGGGTACCGGGGGGTCGACCTCAGGACCTTGCGCGCCAGCAGGCGCCCGTGCCGCTGAGCGATATCACCGGCCCCTTTTTCATATGTGGGATTCGGGAGTCGAACTCGGGCCCTTGCGCTTGCCGGGCAGGCGCTTAAGCCGCTGAGCCATCTCACCGGCCCTAAAAGAAGAGTCTTAAATGTTGATCATTTCAACAACTCTAATCTTGGGAAAATCTGGGGACAAAACAATGGTATCAATGAAAAATGTTTAGTTTGAAACACAATGCTGTTGCTGTATGTGTTCCTTCTTAGTACTTTATATGACTATTATCCTCAGTCTCTTAATAGTTATCATAACAATAATAGCTTTACTGTATGTAGTGCTCTCAATGTGTCAAGCCCGGTTCCGGGCAATGACATATTATCAACTCACTTGAACTTTTCCAACATGCTGCAAAGAAAAGCATTTACTATTAGTGATGGCTCTTTCACATGTAAGGAAATTGAAATTGCAAACTATGATACAATTGGCCCGAAGTCATAAACCAGTGGATAATATGCAAAAAACTGAGGCTTCCTCTCTGATCCACTTAAACATGTACAAACAACAAATTTAATAAAAACTAAATTAGTACAGTGACAATAAAAAATAAAACTATTTGAGAAACAAAAAGCATTCACTTTAAATGTAAATAAAATTAAAATTTTAATTTTCTTTTGTAACAAACCTTTCTTGATTGTATGTGATTAAAATAATTCCTCAGACTTATCCATTTATAAACACTGATTGCTTCCCACTGTCCAGCTGTATGTCTCTCAGGAGTTTTTTCAAAAACTCCTTATATGCTTATATGCTCAGATAACAAAAGGATCTTTAAGATTATTAGTGTATATGGCAGAGACACTGATCCGAGGAGTAAAATATACCATAGAGAATGAGAGAGACACTTTGCCGACTACGCTCTGACAGAGAATTCATATCCAGAGTGTAGAAAGCTGAAAAAAAAAAAACTGCCATGAAAAATGTAATCAATAAGTAGACAAATGGACTGAATAAACATTTTTGAAAGGTAGTATAAATGGCCACAATGCATATGAAAATATATTCAATACCTTTACCCATCAGGAAAATGCAAATCAAATGACACTGAGGTCTATTTTACCTATTTTAGGATGGCTATTATCAGGAATAAAAAATACATGCTATCAAGATTGCTGAACAAAAGAAACCTTTCTACCCTGTGGGTAGAAATGTATGTTAGCAGAGCTACTATCAAATTCAATATAGAGTTTCTCCAAAAATTTAAAACTGGGGTTACCACTTCATGCAGCTATGCCTCCCCTCAGCATACACCTGAGAAATATTAAAGTCAGCTCACTGTAGAGATAACTGCACACCCTTCTTTATTTCAGTGCAGCTCACATTAACTAAGTTGTGGAAACAGCCTAGGTCCCTGATGACTGATTAATGGGTGAAGGTGAGTGACGTATATGCAATGGAGGTTTTATTACTTCGAACATTGGCAGAGAAACAGCAATCAGATACAGAGAAATAAGTCACACTAAGGAAGAAAAATGCCTTGTCTTGTCTCTCACATGGGAAATTTTAAAGGAAAAGAGAGAGATGGGGAGAGATGATATGAAATAGTGTAAAAACTATGAGAGAAGAGGAAGGGAATGAGGGTGGTAGGAAGAAAGTGTAAGAGGATAATTGGGAAACAAATGGTTAATTCTGCATGCAAGTATGGATATGGAATACTGAAACCCATTATGCTGTGTGACTACTATGCCTTAATAAAAAGAAAAAGAAAATGCAACAAAAATTTTGCTTATTTAAAAACATTAAACCAGCATGTGATATACATCATAAGGTATCCACTAAAGGTGTTGCAAAAATAGGAAAAACACCCTCACATTTTGTAGCCAAGAGGACACAGCCATACACACACGTTCTCAAGATCACCCATAACTGAAGGTCCAGGGAGGACTTGACTACACCACTTGTCACCTAAAATTTGCTGTGATTTCATGGGAGACTTAGGTGGCTCTCTGTGTGACTATATTGCCTATATTGCAAAATAAATTTTAAAATCTCATGAGTATTAGAGAGTAATGCTTAGGAACCTGGAACCAAGCATGCAGTGAACTTAGACTGCACCATTACCACAGAAACTGTTCTAAACAGCACGATTTCCCTAATGACCACATTTTAAAGGATGGGCCCAGGGCTTCAGAAAAACATTCCAGGGATTCAAAACTGGTAAGATTATTATTTACCTTAAAAAGACTTTCACACACCTTGAAGGGGAAAGTAGATATAGCGGCTATTGATTTTTTTAAAAAACAATCAAAGCTGAAAGACAAAAAGAATGAAAGAAAGAAAGAGAGAGAGACAGAGAAAGAGAGAGAGAGAAGAGAGAGATAGGGACTTAATTTCATTTTTTTTGCATCAGGGAAATTGTTATTCATATATTTGCACTTCCCCTTCCTTGTGTCACTGGGAATCTTGCTGAAGTCCAGTGCCCTGCTTTCCTTAGTGTGGATAAATTAGTACCTATCACAAATGGATATTCTTACATGTATGGCACCAATACTTCTAGTATGTATTTGGTATCGGTTGCACCTTCACATAGCACGGATACAGGTGCAGTAGAATAGAGTTATTTTTTCTAAGTAGGGGTCCACCTAGTTTATTGCTTAATAGACATGGTTTATTAACCAGCCTCTCATGACAAAGACCCTGCACCCTGATGGGTGCAGTAGGGCAAGGTGACTAGTGTCCTGCCCGTGTGCATAGCAGTGATGAGTTCAGAAAGCAGAGTCCTGAGTCTGAGCATTACTTTTCATATTTCTGTGCATAAAGAAGTACTTGGCAAGGAGAGGAAGTGACCCATTCTGTACCCAGAAGCCTGTCCCCACTCTGACACACAGCTTGAGCACAGTTCCGGAGAACGGGAAACTCCAGACACAGAGACTCGGCTGGCTGCTCACTTCCTCAGTGCACATCCTTCCTATTAAAGTCATTAAACTTAATTGAGCCAGAGAAAACTTCTGAGTAAACAAATATGGTAATTATGGATGGAGAGGAAAAGTTGCACAGCAGGGACTGAGAGTCGTGGAGGGCGTCTTTCTCCCAGACAGGGAGACAACTGTGAAATGAAGTCTTGGTCACACTTTTGGCATCTAAGAGCTATATAAGTCATGGAATTACAGATATGACCTGGGGAGCCTCACCTCACCAGGAGGACCAACCCAGCTCTGGTCTACCTTACACACACCAAGGTGAGCGGACCTGACCAGTCTTTCATTAGCGCTCACCGGCCAGGTAAACTTTGTCTTCAGGGTCTGAAGTCTGTGTCTCAGCAAAAGAGCAGGTGAGAGGGTCTTTGAGCCTTAAGATCTTCAGTCTCCTTTGGATCTTTGAAAGACAAGAATCATAGGCCCAAAAAAGAAGGGTACCAGCTCCAAGAAAAAAAAAGCATCTTCTAGAAATGCTGAGGCATCTCTGACCGTGTGATCATATATGATCGGAGAGCTCTGGGTTGGATCATTGTATAAGGTATTCTTCTTGCTTTCTTCCAGCAGTCAGGAAGACTTAGGAGCCTCTCACGCATCTAGGAAAAGCTTTGTTTCTCTCAGCATGGAATTACTTTCCACTACAGACCTGTCAGCATTATTACCTTTCATAAAATGTGAGTGTTTCAGTTACGGTGCATTTCTGTATTTGAATATGGGTGAACATTGTATTTTTTCACTGTGTTGTGAATGCCTCAAGTGTATTTCTGTTCAATTTGAAGTTTTCCTATTATATTTATAAATACTGCATATGCAAGCCCATAATATTAATCCATATATGTAAGTAAATTTATTATTTTGCTATTTTATAGAGGAATTATTACCAACTACTAAGTATAAAATTATCTTGCTCTTTGGAGAATTCCCACCACAAAAGAAATAGTCATTTACTGTAAAAAAGAATAACTAACTTTAATTTCATTGTAGTTTTATGCATCAAGGAAGAATAATATCATTTTTTGTTGAAAAAACAGCCTGAGAGGGGCCGGTGAGATGGCTCAGCGGCATAAGCGCCTGCCTTGCAAGCGCGAAGGCCCGAGTTCGACTCCCGGATCCCACATACAAAAAAGGGGCCGGTGATATCGCTCAGTGGCACGGGCGCCTGCTGGCGCGCGAGGTCCTGAGGTCGACCCCCCGGTACCCACAAAAAAAAAAAAAAAAAAAAAAACAGCCTGAGATGAATGCTGTTACCAGCCTGAACAGACAGTTGTTAGAACCAGCTCAGGCATCACACATTTATCAGAGTGTGATGGTTATCTTTTAAAATGGTTTGTGAAAGAGTTTCCCAACTCTTTCTGGAAAAGTAGTCAGTTCTTCTTCTGACATTTTTACTTATGTCAAAATAGAGACTTCTGGGCCGGTGAGATGGCTCAGCGGCTTAAGCACCTGCCCGGCAAGCACGAGGGCCCGAGTTCGACTCCCAGAACCCACATATGAAAAAGGGGCCGGTGATATCGCTCAGTGGCCCGAGGTCCTGAGGTCGACCCCCCGGTACCCACAGAAACAAAACAAAAAACAAAATAGAGACTTCTTTGGGTGAATTCTCAAAACTGGCTTCAAATATAACTCAGACCCTTGGAATTGAGGTAGATGAAGCTCAAAAACTCTGAGTTGAATTTTATTTTTTGAATATTAGTCATGAAGATAACATGAGAGTACATAGAGTAAACCCCAAAGAGTGTCACAGGAAATGAAATACAGTTCTTGGGAAAAAATTTTCACAATTACATATACCATGATTGTGCCTTACACACCAGGAAAGTGCTACAAGTTGAAATATTTTCTTCAGATTCAAATCATCACTACTGGTGTCTTTTCAGAAAGGTATCATCTGGATACACATTTTTCTGCTGATGAAGTAAAAAACGTATTTCCATATTAGCAACGCAACACTCTAGGCCTTTCTAATGGGACTTGGCATATTAGGTAACATGTCAGTTTTTGTGATTTATGTGTGCAATTTTGGGAAAGCCATCAAGAATAAATCAATACAGCTCATTCTTATCTATTTAGTTTTCATGAATATCTTAATGCTTGTTTCCCAAGGAATACCAAAGACAATAGCAGCTTTTGGTGTGAGAAACTTCCTAGATGACGTAGGCTGTAAGACTGTGTGTTACCTGGAGCGGGTGGCCCGGGGCCTCTCCATCTGCACCAGCGGTGTCCTCACGGTGGTCCAGGCCATCACCATCAGTCCCAGACACTCTGGGTGGAGGAAGCTCAAGCCCAGGTCTGCATAGTATGTCCTCCTTGTGCTTCTCTTTGTTTGGGGTCTCAACTCTCTGATAGCCATGAACTTACTCCATTCAATCACAAATATCAACATGAACTCATCAAAGGTTAGTAATAATGAGAGGTATTGTTATTTTCTACTAGAGAGTAAGAAGGTAAAGTGGATTTTTCTCACTGGCATGGTGCTACGGCATGTGGGATTTCAGGGCATCGTGGGTGGGGCCAGTGGCTACATGGTGCGTGTTTTCCACAAACACCACCAGCAGGTTCTTCATTTGCAGAACTCCAAATTCCTCTACACAACTCTTCCCGAAATCAAAGCTGCTCAAAGTGTTCTCCTGATGCTTTGTTTTCTTTTGCTGTATTGGATAGATTGTCTCCTTTCTCTGTTTATAAGTTCCTCCTTAGTAACTCAGTCCACTGTCATAAATGCTTGAGAATTTCTCACTGTTGGTTATGCAGTTCTTAGTCCATTTGTATTGATTCACAGAGAGGGACGCCTGGGTCATGGTTGGAGCACTTGTGGGACAGAAAGACACTGAGATGTTACTATTGAATTTTTCTTTTCAGTGAGTAAATATGAAACACTTCTTGATTCTTTTATGGAATATGTGGAACTAATCACATTAAATTAGCTCACAATGGTATGATTTCCCTCTCAGACAACTGTACTGGAGTCCTGAAGCCTGAGCTCACAAGATCGTATAAACACGCAGTGCACAAATTGCACTCTCCCCTCAGCCTCCCTGAAGAAATAGCTTTAATTCTACTACATGTGCCAGAGTCCTTGAGGCCACTGTTACAGCAGTAGAGAGCTGGAAAATCATTTGTCAAATTGTACTACAATTATGAGAACCCAGCAATTCCATTTCTAGATATGATCTTACTGATATATTTTCTCTTTGAGAATTAAAACAGGAAAATTTTCTGTACACTATCATGTTCATTATTCCATAACCACATATTAAGTACTAGCCAAAAGAGCTATTTGTATTGTCTACTCAATAATATCTGTAAATATCCATCCCTGGAAAAGGATTCTATGCAACTGATGCAAGAATGGTGCTTTACAAATATGGAATGACATATAAGGACTAATTTTAATCAATGGAAGAATAATGCAACAATAAAAAGTTTCAAAGTACAGTGGAAACCATTTAATTTGATGTTATGTACTTAAAGATTTTAGTGGACTGCAAGAGAAACTACAAATTTTGAGAGAAACTGGCAAATAAATGCACGGTACAAAAATTTGATAGAACACATTTTGTATTTCTGTTTTTAAACATGTGAATTCAACTTTTTGCACAATTTAAAATAACTTATGCTTAAAATATTTGTGGCTCATTTCTCACAGGGGCACATGTCTCTTTTGCCTCAAGGAGTTGCAAAGAAGCTGATTCTTTGCATATTTAATGGAGAATTCAGTTCTTAAGTATTTGGGTAGAATGCATGATTGTATGAATAAGATACCTGATGGGTATTTAAAAATGCTTAGTGTATTTCACATATAGGCCGAAAACAATTTCAGACTTGACAAATATGCTTGCAACCCTGGTGTAGAAATTCTCCCACCTCTTCACTGTCCTGGTGGACTTTTAGGCTCATCACTGTTCTGTTTAACTAAGGTGCACGTCTACTTATTGTGCTGAGCTTGTATGATCTACACACAGCTTTCAAGCCATTTCCTTGTGTTATGATATTCTTCTGTGATTTGTTAGAGAGATTGTCTTCCTAGAGTAACTAAGGCTTGCAAGATTGCAAGTGCTGTACTACTTATCTCATTTTCACCATGAGGTTTTTGCATGTGGAAGCCCTTTCCTAATCTCCAGCATAAAAAGCAAGACAAAGAAAAGCAATTTCTGCATCAGTCATTGCAGTTAGACTCAGCAGGAAGGAAACTGAAGAACCTGGCAGGGGAGTACAGGCGATGTTTCTCCCTGAAATCATACTTTGCTGACATGGAGGAGGCCCTGAGTTCAATGCACAGAGCCATACATAAAAAAGAAAAGGACAAGACCTGAAACTGATGTGCAACTCCTGTAGCAAAGACCCACAAAAATCCACTCAAGCCCCAACAATAACTGTAGGATTAGAGTATCAAGTGAATCACTGCTTGACAGTGAACTTTTAAAACAAAGACACCCACAGGGAAGCACAGATATCATCCATGAACATCTCACTGAGCTGCAGGAACTGACACATGCACACAGCCAGCACCCAGAGCAGGAAACAGCCCATGCCTGCTCCCTAGAGAGCCCATGGGCCCATGTTCCAGATGCTGCACTTCAAGGGCACCTCTGATTCTGTCAGTTGAGAATTCTTTCTTATCATTATAGGATATATTTTGAAAATGTTCACCAAGTTTCCTCTTTGTAAAGCAGGCAAGACCAGAATGTTGCCCCAGGGATGGAGATGGAGCAGAGGGGCCCTTTTCTTGGTGAAGACAAGACTCATGGCATTGACATCTTGACAACAGTGGTGTTGACCAGGAGCCTTGGGACTCAGGAAGGGTAAAAAGTGTATGGCTGATGTTCCTCTGCAGCATCTGAGCTAGGCTGCACAGACTAGAGTCTGTCTTTGCTTAAAAGGGGAATGGCTTGGGGCAGGGTTGCTCAGGGGCAGATGCAGATGGAGAAGGCATCCTTGTACTGCACAATTTTGATGATGCTCTCTCCATCTCAAAAAGCCTTTAAAGTTAGGGAACACTAAGATCTTTTTTTTTTTTTTTTGTGGGTACTGGGGGGTCGACCTCAGGACCTCGCGCGCCAGCAGGCGCCCATGCCACTGAGCGATATCACCGGCCCCCTTTTTCGTATGTGGGTTCCGGGAGTCAAACTCGGGCCCTCGCACTTGCCGGGCAGGCACTTAAGCCGCTGAGCCATCTCACCGGCCCCCCTAAGATCTTATGCAGAAGGGGGTTGCCTCTCACACCACACTTCTTGGCTCAGGGCACATAGAGCACAGGGTGGTAGAAAGGGTCATTGGAGGTGTTTGGGTTCTCCCAAGAATGCAGCAACAGGGCTGGTGAGATGGCTCAGCGGCTTAAGCGCCTGCCCGGCAAGCATGAGCGCCCGAGTTCAACTCCCGGAACCCACATACAAAAAGGGGGCCGGTGATATCGCTCAGTGGCACGGGCGCCTGCTGGTGCGCAAGGTCCTGAGGTCGAACCCCCGGTACCCACAAAAAAAAAAAAAAAAGAATGCAGCAACAGATGCACAGCTTGTTCCTCAAAATGAAGCTCTGTGCACCCCACCCTCCTAACTATCACCAACAGCACACACAGCCCTTTCCACAACAAAATTCCTCAAAAGTATCTTGTGTTAAGCAGTGACATGAAAAGAACTCAGAATCTGCACAGGGTGAGAAGATGTCCTCTGGGATCTATGAAGAGAGATGGACGAGGAGCCATGTGATGGGAGAATAGGGTGCAGCCCAGGGAGGAATGGTCTGGTGACCAGATGGGTGAGAGCATACAGCCAGGTGGTGCCTCTGTCTCCAGCAGCTGAGGGGTCTTGTTTTCAGTGGTGATGTAAACCATGATGGGCAAAGTGTGACTCCCTAGACCTTAGCAGCTCAAAGCTTTGCGTGCCAGTGGCTCTCAAACCTTGATTTTATAGTCCTGACCATTGAGTGCAGGGCTTCTTAGCTACATGGTGATGCTGTACATAGGTGGGAGTTTGCTTCAGTGATAATAGAAATTACAGCTCAGGCAACAGCACAAACCTCCAGAGAAAGCTTTACTCGAGGAAGAAGAGAAAATGGGAAGGGACTTATCTAGAGAAAAGAAAAAGTGAAAGAGACACCATGTTGACAGAGAAGATCAGATTGGTCCATAAACAGAAGAATGGGACCAGCTCTCATGGCACCCCTGGGGTGGGCTACAGGCCTGTGGTTTCCCATTGAGTCAAGAGTATGGTACTGATTTTAGAAACCTCTTCTTTTGTTCTGAGGGGTTCAATCTTAGGGTCAGAAAGATCAGTGGCTGCTCTGTGTTTACACACATCATGGAGACACATGGTGATACAGCACATTGGCTCCCATAATATGAGCAGGATGAGATTGGAGAGGTGCATCCTTTACCGTGTTAGCAGGAAAAGACAAGAAGCCATGTGCTCCAGTTTAGTGGAAAACAGATCATGGATGAAGGCCTCAGCAGCCCTGTCCCACATCCTGAGGAAGCTCCCTATCTTGTGTCACATCCTGACCTACTTTCCCCACCCTCTTTTTTCTCAAAGTTGCACTGTCTTTTCCCAAGCTTCTGTGTGTTTACACATGTGCCAAGAAATTTCCCTCAGAAGAAGAAATATCGATCTGTCTCTGACTAACCAGGACAGCTGTGGAGAGGGACCTGGAAGCTAAGAAACTTCCCCTGTCTTCTGATCCTTAAAATGCAAAGACACAGGACAGAATGAGAGGGGGACCAGTTCACAGAGAGAAGATTTCAGAAATGTTTAGGACTCTGTCTCCCCATGTAGATGAGATATCATCAGAGAGCTCTGGGTTTGGTCAAGAATCCCTCCTTGCTTTTCCAAGAAATCAAAAATATACAGGACTCTTGCAAGTTTCTAAGTTTTCTTTTCTTCCACATCCCATTTCACTTTAATCTTGACTCTGTCAACATCTTTCCCCACTTTAAAATTTGAACATTTCATTTGGGGTGCATTTTTGCATTTCGGAATACATCAAATTTGTGTTTTTATGTTATGAATGTCCAAGCTTCTATGTGTTTATCTTCCAATATGCACTGAGTTGAGATTTTGGAAATCTGTCAGGTGGTTAGAATTTTCTCTGCACAGGAGCTCTTCAAGTAGTACAAAATGAGGTGTTGACATTGGCACACACTCACAAATCCTTGAGGTTGGCAGGAACTGCAATGCCACACAGACAAATAAGAAAAGTGAATAAAAATAGAGCAACTGAAAGAAACACCTCTCTCCAGGAACCTCAGGCAGCACAAGGTGCTGGGTTCCTAACACCATTCTGAAATAGTTCTTTTCTTGTCATTTGTACATAGACCGTAAAGGGGATTCAAAGAGAGAGATGCAGGCTTCAGCAGCAGAAGAGCTGCAGCTGGGCTGCACAGGTTGGACACCTGCAAGCTCTGTCATCAGGCCAGCTCCTCTGGACACCACTAAGAGCCCTACTGTCTTCCCACATTTCACTCCCATGGATTTAACTCAGCTGCAAGAGCCACAGCTGCTGTGGTGTCTAGCAAACTAATGTCACCTAAAGGTCAGTCTCAGCAACATCCAATCATTCAGCACATTCCTAACGGTCACAGTGAGGCTGAACCACTCAGGAGAGAAGGGCTGATTGGAAAGCAGAGAAGTGCGATTGAGCCCATGTGCAGAGAGCCTTCAGGGACTCTATGACCAACTGCCTTCACCTCTTTTGATGTCCTTTATGGCCTATGTACAAATGACAAGAGAGGAACCATTTCAGAATGGTGTTAGGCACCCAGCACTGGTGTGTGATTCTGATAGCTCATTCCACACATATCCCTCCCTGATGGCTCTGCATAAGGATGGCACAGCTGGAGCTTCCCTGGCCAGTGTCCCTGTCTCATAGGGAACACTGGTAAGAAAGTGCACAGTATTCCAGCTTCACTTGGGTGCATGAGTTATCTCTTGTGCACACAGCTAGCACCCAGGTCAGCAAACAGCCCAGTGCAGATCCCTGGAGGTGCCCTGAGCAATGTTCTTGTCCCTACTCCCCAAGGGCAGCCATGATTGTAGCACGCAGTCTTTTATTATCAATGGGGAGTGTACTTAAATATGTTCAGAAAGTTATACCTATGACTGTATGATAATTATTCCAAATTAGTTCCTGGCTCTGATGCTCAATGAAGCAGATGAAGGGAGCACATTGTTACAGAAATCTGATACCAAACAAATGGAAGACTCTTCACACCTGAGGAGTTGGAAGGCAACCTTTATTGTGACACCAGTGGACTAGTGGGAACCAAGTCCAAATCACTAGCCCAGAGTCAGCTTAGAGTTTAGCCTAAATACATTTTTGCCAGCCAGAAATACAAAACTTATTGCAGGTTATTATATGACTGGCTACATAGGCTAAGGTGTATGTTGTCAGGCAGATTTGTTCTGGGCAGGCTCTGCTGGGGAGGGGGCTGTCCGAGTGGGTGGGTGGAATCAGGCAAGCACGTCCTTGACTGGGTTATTCTGTCGTAGGTGGAAACTTCCTGGAATAGGCAAGCAAAACAGAATATGTTTATAGGCTGGAAAGTACGGGCAATGCAGCTGGACGCAGTCAGAT
The DNA here is from genome assembly GCA_028451465.1 of Erethizon dorsatum. Lineage (NCBI taxonomy): Eukaryota > Metazoa > Chordata > Mammalia > Rodentia > Erethizontidae > Erethizon > Erethizon dorsatum. The sequence goes on from CM051825.1 coordinate 2,777,915, forward strand.
AAGGCTGAGTCGAACCGTCTCTGAGTTACAGCTGGCTCGGTGGTCAAGGCGAGCCGAGTCCAACTACGTGACAGGCAGCAGGAGCAAAGGCAGAGGCTACTAATTGATTTCTAATTTCTGCTATGAAATTTCTGTAAGTTTGCCATTACATTCCCCTCTGTTTTTATTATGGGAAGATTTTTTTCCTCGGTTTCCTTCGTTTCTTCAGTTTTCTTGGTACTAAGGAGCTGGTAAGGGAAAGTAACTTTTAAAAGCAATTGGTGGTGCATAGCTTTAAAGCATTCAGTCAGGAAGCAAGTCAGAATGCGAATCACACAAGGGCTTAGAAAAGGACTGTTAGGAGGGCCACTAAGGGCTCAAGTGAAGCTCCTGTCCATGAGGGAGGAAAATCTAGGGAGCCTCACCAGGAGGCTCACCATTATAATTTTGTAACAGAGAACAAAAGCAGCCTTCTGGTGGGGTTTTAGTCTTTTGGAGTTGCAGCCCAGAGAATGATAATGAACACTGGAATTGACAGGAGAAAAGGAACTGGGAACCTAACAGAATAACTACATTGAAACTAATAGTTAAGCCATTATATGGTAACTTAATAGGAGTTAAACTAAGCAGCTGACAGGGATGAACACAGGAGGAGAATAACAGCCATTTTGAAACTTGGAGAGGCAGTCGAGGGTACTCAGTCCAACAGTTACACCAACATAGAAAAGAACAAAGGCAATTTTGTGGGGAACCTTCCAGTCCTCCAGCCCAGAGTTCTGTAGCAAGTACCATGATCAATGAGAGAATAAGGGCTCAGAACCAAACTGGGTAACAGAACATGAGTCAATTAGAGCAGGTGCTGCCGTGTACAACATCCATTCAATCTTCAGCCACGCATTGACTCGTCAGCTTCTTGAGTGACGAGAGCAGGGCTTTGAGTGTGTTGTCTCTTCAGAGTGGTCTTCGGGGGGGCCAACTCTCAGGATAGCCCTTTCAGTGGTCATCAGGATGAGCCTGCTTGATTCTGGAGTGATGAATCCAGGGGCAGATCTCTGCCATTTTTATTGTGGTGGGAGTGGTCAAGATAATTAAATAGGGGCCCTCCCAAACTGGGGACAGGGGATCTTTTATTCAGTCTTTAATTTAAACCATGTCATCTGGATTGTGTGTATGTGCAGGTGTATCAGTGGGTATAGGAGATCTCTCTGCTATATTTTTATGTATCTGGGAGAAAGTTTTTTTAGCTGAATGAATTGTTCCTGCAAAGTGGTATTTCCCAACTGGCATAGACTTCCCTGGAGGCTCTTAATTAATGGTGGGGCCTTCCAGACAAGACTTTGCAAGGGGTGTATCCAGTGGGTCCCAGTGAAGTCCTACTTTCAAGAGGGCCATAGGAAATAAATCTACCCATGGTATCTGAGTTTCCTGGTGGTATTTTGTCAGTATTGACTTTAGGGCTTTATTTATTTGTTTTACTTTACCAGAGCTCTGGGGACTGTAGGCAGTGTGGATATTTTGATTTTTAGTTTTTTTAGCTAATTTTTGAGTCATTTCTGCTACAGATGATAGTCCATTTTTACTGCTTATAGTCAGGGGCAGCCCATATCTGGGGATAATTTTTCCAATAATATATGTATACTTTAGAGGCTTTTTCAGTCTTAGTAGGGAATGCCTCTGGCCAGCCAGAACAAGTACAAACAAGGACCAGCAAATACTTGTAGCTCTGGCATGACTTAACTTCAGTAAAATCTATTTGAAGATCTTTAAAAGAAGAAAGTCCCAGGTGTTGGATTCCAGACAGTGGTCGAGGGCCTGTTGAGGCCTGTCTTTGCACACATTTGGCATCTTTTGCTAATGGCTACACAAGTTGATATCAATTTTGGAATATAATAATAGCAGCCCAGAAAGCTGGGCCATAGCAGTCTTTCCCCCATGGGTGATGTCATGGTGACATTTAACCCAGGTGTAGGCTAGTTCCTTTGGGATGACCATTCGATTGTCTGGCAGAGCCCAGACACCATTTGGGTCTGCATGAGCTCTTTTTTTGTGTGTCCATTTTATTTTTTTATTTTTTATAATAAAGGGGACCTCGGCATAAGCTAAGAACAGCTTTTGGTGTTATTTTACGTAGAGTTTCCAATTTTGGACTAAATGATTGTTTTCTAAGCCAAGGCATTAGTCGCCATCATGGCATCCTCATCTGCTTTATGATTGCCAAGAGTAACAGTGTCCTTTAGTTTTTGATGTCCTTTGCATTGGACAATGGTGACTTTTTAGGTTTTTAAATTACAGCCAAAAGTTGAGAAATTTCATCCTTTTTCCTGATTTGTTTCTTTTCAGCTGTCTGGAGTCCATGTTTCTTTTATAACAACTCTTGGACATGCACTCTAGTGAAGGCATACCTGGAATCTGTATAGATGTTTATCTTTTTGTCTTTTGTGCAATTGAGGGCCTGTATAAGTGTCCCAAGCTTGGCTCACTGAGCTGACCAATTTTGGGGAAGAAGTCTGGCTAGGAGCACTTCTTTGGTGGTTACAACAGCATAGGTGGCCCTACACCATCCATTTTTAACAGAGCTACTTCCAGCCATAAACAGGGTGTACTTGGCATCTGTTAATGTCACAATTTGGAGGTCCAACTGGCTGGCAAAGAACTTATCTTTCAATGCAAGGCAATTGTGGTTGGGCTGTCCAAGCTCTGTGGGCAGACAGGTGGCTGGATTTAGAACCTTAACTGGCTGGAAGGAGAGTCAGAGATTTCCAACAAGCAGCGCTTGATATTGGGTGATGCAGCTGTTTGAGAGCCATTGATGTCCCCAACTGCTGAGGAGCTCAAGAACAGCATGTGGCATCTGGACAGTCAAGTTTTATCCCAGAGTTGATTTGTCTGCTTTCTTGATCAGGAGAGCTATTGCTGCAAGTTCCTGCAAACAGGTAGGCCATCCTTTAGATGCTGAGTCTAATGTTTTAGACAGGTAGGTGACTGGCCTTTCCCAAGGTCCCACTGTTTCAGTTAGTACTCCTAAGGCAACATGGTGTTTCTCATCCACAAACAGGTTGAAGGGGTGAGTCACATCTGGGATTTCTAAAGCTGGAGCTGAGGCCAGAGCTGTTTTGATGTTTTTTTTTTTGTGGGTACCGGGGGTCGACCTCAGGACCTCGCGCGCCAGCAGGCGCCCATGCCGCTGAGCGATATCACCAGCCCCCTTGATTTGTTTGAATGCCTCAGTTTTTTAAAAATCTAACTTATTACATCTCTTTTGGTCATGGGCTCCCTTTTTCACATGTTGTAAAGCAGCCTAGTTTTTTAGCATACCCAGGTATCCAAATTGTGCAGGAACCAGCTGTCCCTAAAGACTCTCTGAGCTCCCTTTTATAGTCAGGTTGTGGGATGGAGCAAATGGCTTTTTTTCTTTTTAGACCTAGGTGTCAGAGCCCCCCCTTTTTAAGTCAAATACTAAATATCTGACTTTTTGTTTACAAAGTTGAGCCTTTTTCCAGGAGACTTTGTACCCATTATCACACAAGTGGTGGAAGAGGGCTTGAGTTTTTCTCCAACAGTCTTTTTTATGAGGGGCTTCCAATTAGGATATCATCAATGTGCTGAAGGAGGTGCAGTTGAAATTTCCATAGGGGAACTTGGCCAGATCAGCAGCCAGGGCTTCCATGAACAGTGTTGGAGAATTCTTAAAACCTTTAGGAGAACGAGTTCATGTAAGTTGCCCCTTTTGCCTTGTGTTAAGGTTCTCTCATTTAAAGGCAAACAGAAGTTGACTGGGAGGGGCCACTTGTAGGCAAAAGAAAGCATCTTTTAAGTCCAAACAGGTAAACCAGGCAATGTCAGAAGGAAACAAGCTCAGGAGAGAACAGGTTCAGGACCATTGGGTGTAAGGTCAAGGTGGCCATATTGATGGAGATCTCGTACCAGCTTTACAGGCAGGAGAGGTATATTTTAGCAGCTTGACAGTCTATCTTCATAGCGACTGGCAATGTATCACAGTGATCAGCTGTTTTAAGCGACAAGAGCCACCAGATCTGGAAAAGGAGCTATTACCTGGGCAACTAACAAACCGAAGTATACTGGCTGGGGGCATTTTTGTGACATTCTCAAGTCTTGGGTCTCATTGACCTTGGAGGGCTGGGCCAAAACATTGGTTGTCTTCTCAGTTTAGTCACCCTTTTAGTTTGTCCTCTAAACCTTAGTTTTTGAACACCCAGAAGGGAAGATCAGTGGCATTAGTATTGTAGTGGGTTTAATTATTATAATTTTATCTAAATATCAACCACTTTGAAATACAAATTACTGCAAAGGACTGCCATTTTTATCAACTAATAGTTGTTCTAATAGTTGAATCTAAATATCAACCACTTTGAAATACAAATTACTGCAAAGGACTGCCATTTTTATCAACTAGTAGTTGTTCTAGTAGTTGAATCTAAATATCAACCACTTTGAAATACAAATTACTGCAAAGGACTGCCATTTTTATCAACTAGTAGTTGTTCTAGTAGTTGAATCCCTACAGAATGTCAAGAACAAGTCATACAGTTCCACAAAGAAAACTTGAGATCCAAAGCCACACACACTATTTCAGCATGACAATCACAATAACATTATTTTGTAACACATTTAAATGTCTATCTTAGTATTGAATAGAGTAACATATACTAACATTATAGAATAGAGTAGTATACATCACATAAGTTTTTTTTTTTTTTGTGGGTACTGGGGGTCGACCTCAGGACCTCATACGCCAGCAGGAACCCATGCCACTGAGCGGTATCACCGGCCCCTTTTTCATATGTGGGCTCTGGGAGCCGAACTCTGGCCCTCACACTTGCCAGGCAGGCGCTTATGCCGCAGAGCCATCTCACCGGCCCACATCACATAAGTTTTTAAGGGCTATTATTCGACTAGTAATTTCATATTGATTTCACCAATTTTTCATGGGAGTTTTAGAAGGAACAACCTGATCTCCACCAAATTAACATGTATCTGTACATATATTTTTCTTTAATAAATTACTTTTACAAGCTTTTTTTTTAATATATGTAGGCTTTTTAGCCTTGTCATTATCTCTCTTTTTTTTTTTAAGCAGGACAATACTTTTATCATATAAAATCCTCTCATATCGAAAATATATCTTACATTTATAGCCTTTTTAATAGTTTTTTTAAATTTACTATAATCTTTTACAACAAACTTGACTGTAGCATCTTGAATTTGAAAGTGTCCCTTTTTTTTTTCTTTCTCAGATAGTAAGCTTTGGCCAACTGCTAATAGACCTCTGAGTAACCTTGAATCAGTGTTTCTATTTTAAAACAACAGAGCAGAGAGCAAGTTAACCTTATAGTAGCCATTTAGGAGTTTGCAATGCACAAGAATGTTTTATGTACATCAATGTAAACTGAAAACCAAAAATATAATTACCAATTAGTTAAAATTTGTAATTTATTTTCTCCTGTAAAACCTCCTTAGATGCTTGCAGGCAGCACCAGGCTGGTGACATCAGGGCTGGCCTTGGGGCTCCTGAAGCTGGGAGGAGAGCTTGGGCTCTGTCTTGTTTTTTTGTTGCTTTGAAATGAAAATATAGCCCCTGTCTTTTTTTTTTTTTTTTTTTTTTTTAAATCTCAGCATGTATAGCTGAGCCTAAGTCTTTTGGCCTTGTGTCTCCATTATATTTTGCCCATTGGGCCAGTTGGCTCTTCAGGTGTTTTGTCTCTGTTCCAAAGAGTCAGAGCCCTGCCTGGCAGGGCTTTAAGGTTTTTAAAGAGGAAAGTAAATGAGGAGATACAAGGGCAAAATTGGGGCATAAGATTGGAGGGACAGGTGCCATTCATGGGTTGCTAAGGGAGTTTATATTTTTCAAGTTATATTATAAGGCCATTAATAAAACAAAGGAAGAAGCATCCCATTATATCTGAAGTTACATTATAAGGTCACCAGTTACAAAGGCAGCAAAGACAGGAGTTTACACAAAAGGGAGAATTGTTCTATTATCGGACCTGCTGGATGTGTCCTGCTTGGTCTTGCAGACATCCTGGGCAGGCTTTCATTTAAAATTTTAATTTTCCCTTCAAGCCTGATTAGACCACTTTTTTTCCCAGTTCCCAGCTGAGTGCAGGTGACCTTGGACTCATGCACTTTATTTTGCATATGCACACACACACACACACACACAAACACACACACACAGATATATATACTTTTCCTTTTCCTAGTTTTTATCCTGGCATGGGCTTTTTGATCCCTCCTGCTGTGGATTATTGCCACGATTTTGACTCTCTGAGAGGTTTTTTTTTTTTTTTATTTTTATTTTTATTTTTTTTACAGTGGGCCATTCTTGTATTCTTGGCTTGCAGTGGCTCCCTTAAGAATCTGTAGGTGTCTAGAGAGAAGATACTTTTAAGGGGGGTGAATGACCTATTGCTTATGATGTCCACTCACAATCAGTTTACACATTTACATAGGCACACAGAGGCTAATACATTTTAGCCCTTAATCTCTGGGGGTGAAGTCTGACTAAAGTTGAAACAAACAAATTGACTGACTGTGCTAGCTAACACAGGCTGCTAGCATAGGCTTCAAGTGTTGATCAGGTCCTCGCTTCATCCACAAAGGGGGTGGAACTGACAAGCTGAAACTGGAATAGAAACTGACTGGCTGACCTGAGGGACGTCCCGGGGGAATTTCTATCTCATCCGAAGGGCCTGACCTGCTGTGTTCCATCTCCTCCTATGGTTCTGATGAGGTCTCTGCTGCTATGCAGAGGCTTCCTACCCCTGACCACCGAGGAGACTCTGAGAAAAAGATTGGAGGGTGTGCTGTCTCATCCACAGGTCAGAGATGAGTCCCTGCTGCAGACAGCAGCTCCCCCAACAGTGACCTAAGTGGTCAGCACAGTGTCTTCCCAGCCAATGCACCAAGAAATGTTACAGAAATCTGATATCAAACCAAATGGAAGACTCTTTGCACCTAAGGAGTTGGAAGGCAACCTTTATTATGCTAGTGGGCTGATGGGAACCAGGTCTCAAATCATCAGCATAGAGTCAGCTTAGAGTTCAAGTTAAATACATTTTTGCAAGCCAGAAATACAAAGCTGATTGCAGGCTATTATATGATTGGTTACATAGGCAAAGGCATATGTTGGGCCGGTGAGATGGCTCAGCGGCATAAGTGCCTGCCTTGCAAGCGCGAGGGCCCGAGTTTGACTCCCGGATCCCACATACGAAAAAGGGGCCGGTGATATCGCTCAGCGGCACGGGTGCCTGTTGGTGCACGAGGTCCTGAGGTCGACCCCCCGGTACCCACAAAAAAAAAAAAAAAAAAAGGCATATGTTGCCCAGCAGACTTGTTCTGGGCAGGCTCTGCTGGAGGGGGCTGCCCGAGTGGGTTTATGAAATCAGACAAGCATGTCCTTAACTGTGGTATTTTGTCCTAGGTGGAAAGTTCCTGGAATAGGCAAGCCAAACAGAATATGTTTATAGGCTGGAGAGTATGGGCTGTGCAGCTGGATGCAGTCAGACAAGGCTGAGTCAAAGTGTCTCTGAGTTATAGCTGGCACGGTGGTCAAGGCTAGCTGAGTCTAACTACGTGACAGGCAGCATGAGCTTAGGCAGAGGCTACTAATTGATTTCTAATTTCTGCTATGAAATTTCTGTAAGTTTGCCATTACAATATAACCTCCTCCTTGAAACCTAGAGCACAGGAGCTGCACATTACTGTACTCCTCCTACTTATTACCACACACTCACTGTAATTAGCATCAGGAAGTTGCTGGCTCCTGAGATTTTGGGGCAGCAGGAAGAGGACAGAGTTGTGCCCCAGGGCTGGAGATGGAGACAAAGGAGCCTTTTCCCCTGGGGAAGCCAAGACTCATGATGCTGACATCTTGACAACAGTGGGAGTTGGCCAGGAGCCCTCAGACTCAGGAAGGATAAACAGGGCTTGACCAGTGCTGCTCTGCACAACTCCACCCTGAGCTGGCTGCACAGACAGCACAGGTGAGTGCTCCAGACTTTGAGGACTGTGGCTGCCTTGGCTGTGGAAGGGGAGCTGCTGGAGGCAGCGCTGGGCAGGGACAGGAGCTGGAGAGACAAGGCTGAGAGCTCCTGTCTCTTGTGGAAGAGGCAGGTGCCAGGGACCAGGGAGAAGGCAGCTCATCCTTTACCAACTCACACCCAGAAACCTGTCTCACGGGTCCGCAAAGGAACCCCTGTGTGGCAACATGTTTGATGCAGCATGTTTGAAGCTGCTCTTTTCTAACAGAGAGGGAGGAATGGGAGACTTGGGGCCTCACTGACATTTCAGCATCAGTGTGTGGGAGCACTTGGTCTCTGCAATCTCTCCTTAGCCTGTGTTTTCCCCTAAAGCAGTGGGGATAGTTTAAAGCTATGTTTCTTATTTCTAGTGTCCTTCTGTCCTTTCCAGATGTGATTCTCTTACCTTCTTTATGATGATTGTATTCATCTGAATATTCCCTTTAATAAGCACAAAATCTAAGACACTTTATTTATAATGAATTGGGGTAAACAGACAGGAGGACGCACAGCGACACTGACAACTCATTCTGTCACACCTGCTGTCAGTTTCCCCAAGCTCTGCCCCCTCAGCTCTCTGAAATCTCAGGGTGGGCCTGCACCCTGTGAAACTCTTTATACATGTTTGGGAAGTTTTCTGCCATTGTATCTGTGAAGAGGGTTTTTTTATGACATTTTTGCAGTCTCCAGCTTTCTCATTGATCCCAGTCTATCTTGTATTCTTCTTTTTTGGCTTCATCCTGCAGCTGTTTCATTGGTTTTTCATGGCCTTTTGCTATTATTAAGATACCTTTCTTTTCATAGTGACTAGCTGCAATTCTGTCTTCAACATCTGATATTCTGTGCTCATCTTCATTCAATCTGTTGCATATACTTTCAGTGGAGGTTTTAATCTCTTGGATTTCTGTTTGGATCTGTTTCATGGATTCCATTTCCTTCCTATTTTGGGCATTTATGGTTTCCATCATTTTTCTAAGGTCTTGTATTTTTTAATCTGTCTTTACTCTAATATCTTTCATTTTGAGCATCATTTCTTTTTGTACTTGAGAGGTTATTTTTTCTATAGCCTTTTCCACTTTTTTTTACATTTCTGTTGCAATCATTTCAGAAAGCTCTAATTTGACTTCCAATTTCTTCTATTTCATTGTGATCTGGGCTTGTCCTGGGTGGTCTGGGGGTCTGAGGTTGCATTTTGCTTCTGCATCTTGTCATTTTCTATTTTCTATTTTTTATTTTAGTGGAAGATTTGCCTCCTTCACATCTGGACCTGGACAAAAGCAGTGCATTATACATAATCCTATCAAGTCTATAAATCTAGTGGATCCACAGGGAATGTGAGAGATAACAACATGTGTAATGACCCATGAATTTCACTCCCTTCTCATGGTCAGAATCATATTAAATTGATCATATCATGTTAGATAATATGAAATAGTGAAACCAAAATACTCTTCAAGGCTTCTTTTAGATATCAACAGAACAATATATTTCATGGGGTGAAATTGAGAAATATCCAGGAAAATATCCTCTAAAATTTGTAAAATTAATACCATAAATGCAGGAACACTCTGGTTTATAAGAACAAGGAAAAAACACAAGAAAGTTAAAAGTCCTAATGAGTGGAGAGGAAGAGCTAGGTGAAGGAAGCTGAGTGAAGAAATTGGCACACACTGCAGCACCAGGACTAGATTTCTGAAAACTTAAAAGTGCACAGCCAGAGGGTGGAATTTGGAACCCCATCTGCAGGGCAAAAAGGCTAAACAGCCCATCACCTTCGCCAGTTGGCTCCCTCCTGACTCTGAAAGGAAGTGGGAATTATGGATACAGAGAGAGTTCCTGTCAGCCCTCATCATTTTACCAGCCTTCCTCCTTAGGGCACAAAGGCCTTCCCCAGCCTGCTCCCTCTTTCTGAAGCACTGTAAAATCTACATTCTGTAACTGCAACCCTCCCAACCTATATCTCAGCTGTCTGACTTGTCTTCTACCAGGAGAGGACAGGTGAATGAGATTCTCAGGTGAGAAGACCCAAATTCCCTTCTGGACATCAGCCAGCCCAGGAGTGCAGGGTTAGACCTGCACTGTTAGTAACTGAAAGTGGGGAAAACACTCCCTGTGTGCAGAGACCTCTGGAGCCCTTGATTAGAAGTGGGCAAACATGACCCAGACAGGAACAGAGGATTGACCTGCACTTGCCGGGATATAGTCCTGCCTGAGACCCTGCCTGAGAACTTTGAGTGGTAATCTGAAGCTTACCCTGGAGCCTTGGGAAACCCCATGAAAGCCATGATGGAAACCCTCATCCTTCCTCCTCTGTCCTAATGTCCTCCCAACTGTTTTCACAGCACTCAATCCTGAGGTCACAGCAGACTGGATCTGTCACTTTCTGCCTCAGGGATCTCATCCTTTGCAAAGTTGACCAGAACTTGCTCCCCTTTGAACTTTTAAAGACCACTTTCCTAGTATTTGATCATCAAGCAAACATTTAAGCACACACACAAAACCCTCCGTATCCACAGTGAAAGTGAATGGCATGGGTGGAAATGAGCAGTTGGCTTGCTCACCACAGAAGTGCACTCTCCCAGGACCAATTCCAACCCCATATGCAGTCTTGGATCCAGCTTTCTAAGGAGCTTGAGGAAGTTTCCCAGTGCCAGGTTTTCCTGGGTTTCCTTCCTCCATTAAACCTGAAGCCACTTGGGGGTAGATGAGAACCATTTGTCAGTCTCCATCACCTAGGAGAAAAGATCCTGAGATTGATGCTGTATCCTGACCTCACAGAGCAGGGCCTTTTGAGGTGTTCCCCACAACAGGGCTTGGAGATGCTTTCCTGAGCTCACCGTGGATACTGCGGCAGCATAAACACAGCAGTGAGAGTTATGTCTTTGCAATAGACTCTGCCTATCTGTAGTGACATTTAGTGCATTTCAGACTGCCTTTCTCTGAACAAGAAGACATGATCTTGGTTCTTAAAATGTTGCAATGAAAAAGAACTTGTGCAAAAGCAATTAATATTAGAGAAATACAGGGTTTTTGCCTGCCATTAGTGAAGTGAAATGTAACAGCTACGAGACAGGACTGTTGTTGAATGTGCTGCTCTGGTGCAGTCATAAAAGAGCACAGGTGTGTTCGTAAATGTCTTCTAAGTAGTGCTTCAGCAGCCCCCTTAGAGTCAAAGCATTATGAAGTCAGAACCATGTTCCCTCCTCTCTAATGTGGGCCATTCTAGGCACCAAGTTTGGCATATAATTGACTCTTAAGATCTGTAAACCAAATTATTGTATCAGTGATCCTATGGATGTAGTTCTGAAGCAGGATCTGAAGGAAAACAAGCTTTCCCAGCCTTGAACAATCCCCTTGTAAAATCCCCTCCCCTATGGGTGTAACTCCTTGTTCTGGTACAGATAAGATTGGCAGCTATGACTTGTAAACAAAGTTTATGACACTCTGTTCTCACAAGATTCATAAGACTGTGCCTTCTTTCAAGGCTAAGTTATTAATTGTTTTGTCTTGCTTCTGTACCCTCACTTGCACCCCCCCATTTTTTTCTCCACTACAAAGACCAACCCCCTTATGAAAATGTATAAAAACTGGAGACTTTCCTTCAGGGCTCACTCAGCCATTTTGGACAGGAGTCCCTGCTGAGCCAGCTGTACACCTAATAAAGTCCTCCTGTTTTTCTCCATTGGTCTCTTTGATCTCTTGTATTCTGAAACATTTCTGGCTACCACGGAGGGACTGGAGACAGCAGGATGGCCATCTCCTATGCCTGTAGTCCCAAGAGGGCTCCAAGCTGTGGGAATCCTGAGACCTCTGGCACCACTGGGTGAGACTTCACCTCGGAGAGAGAATTCATGATCCTGCAGCTGGGCAACTTCTCCCCTGCCAGTGCAACAGACCCTAAGGGGACTCAGAATGAATGTGGAACAGCATGATACAGGACTACAGTAAGGTTTTGGGGCCCAGGGGAAAGCTCATCCCATTAGGATGACTAGCGGAGACTGATCACCTCCCAGGGTGTATTGAGTGGCCAGAGTTGGAGAGTTTGGGCAGAACCTACAACCCCAAACATGAAAAAAACTGAGAAAGCACCAGAAAGCCTGAAGAAAGACAGTGTGAAAGGTGCTCCCAGCATCAGGAGGCCAAGACCAGAAACTGCTGGTCACCAACATGGAGGGGCTTATAGGCATCTAAAAGCCAGAACAGCCCAGTCTGGGGCTAGATGGCCAAAGTCAAGGAGCTATGACTGTGTCCTGCTGGGCCTAAGGAGATTTTACAGGGGGAATAAAATTATAAACTTTAGGTAATTGGTAAATGCATTTTGGGTTCCAATTTGAGTTGACATTTGATTGGTGTGTTTTAAGCATTTCTTGTGCATTGAGAATACTTGAATAGCAATTACAGAGTTAACTTGCTCTTTTCTCTGCTCTCTGTTAGCTTAAGATAAGAACACTGATTCAAGGTTACCCAGAAGGCCAGAGATATAGCTCAGTGGCAAGGCACCTGCCTGGCAAATGCGAGGTCTTGAGTTTGATTCCTGATTCCAAAAACAAAACAAAACAAAATTTGCTCAGAAGACTGTGGCAGTCAGTCAAATTTAAAATGTAACAATCTGAGAAGGAAAAAAAGGGGGGGCACATTTTAAAATTGAAGTGGCTGCAGCCAAGTTTGTTATAGAAGGTTTATAGAAAATAAGATGCAGAAAAATATTAGAAAGTCAACATAAGAGATATAGTTTTGATACGAGAAGATTTTGTATAATAAAAGTTTTGTCTTGCTAGAGAGACAAGGAGATATTGACAAAGTGGAAAGCTTATGTGTGTCAGGGAAAAGCTTGTGAAAGTAGTTTATTTAAAAATATGTATGGTTACTTGTTAGTTTGGTGGGGCTCAGGTTGTTCCTTCTAAAAAATACTCCTGCAAGTGGGATGATCCAATCGGCCACAGCAAAAGTGCTTGAGTAATTTGCATTTCAACAGGGTAGATATAGGAGGACAAGTGTTGAAACCCACCCCATTAGAATATATGTTAAAGAACTTTAAAAGAAGCTATATTGGGGACTATGGAGTAAAGTTAACCCCCCAGAAGTCAAAAACTCTTTGTGAAGTAGATTGACCCTCCTTTGGTGTCAGATGGCTGACCGAGGGGGTGATTGATAGGGAAAAAATTGGGCATGTGTATAGGGTGATAACTAGAACTGGAGAATGACCAGGACACCCAGATCAGTTTCCCTACATTGACTCATGGCTAAATATTGTTCCAATTAGACTCTCATCACTTCAGCCCTGTCTTGCTGCTTATTGCAAAGCACTTATAACCTGAGTTGAGCCCATGGCAGGGGGAGGGGGAGAAGTCAACTCTACAGGGAAGCTGAGGGACAAAAGAGAAACAACAAAGAGAGAAAAAGAAACTGATTCTACAAGAGCTGCCAGAAGAAGCAGTTATCCCTCCCCCTAATGCTCCTATCAAACCTCCTTTGCCAAAGCCCTACACCCAGAGAAACAGGACCAGATGACAATGAGCCCCATAACATGCACGAGGAGGAAAAGCCAGAGTCAAAAGCACAGGAAGAAAATGAGGAAAGCCTAGAAATCCAGACAAGTTGCCTTTGATTGGGTTGGACAAGAGTTTTGTAACTGCCTCTCTGAGAAAGTAGGGGACCCATTTATTATGATATGGAAGGTCAAATCCAAGGGAGACAATGGAGTTTTGTCTATCAGCCCTTCTCAACCACTGACCTCCTTAACTGGAAACACTGTTCTCCCTCCTATAAGGAGAGGCCCCAGGCCCTTACAGATTTGATGCAATCCATTTTCCTGATGCATAATGCAACCTGACCAGATTGTAAACAGCTCTTCCTGATGCTGTTTAATACTGAGGAGCATCAGCGAGTGACCCAGTCAGCCCTCCACTGGCGGGGAAACATTGTCCTAGAGGGCATGTTGAATGTTCAAGTATATGCTCAGAGCAAATTCCTGGAGAGAGACACAGAGGGGGAACTGAATGTTGGGGATTAGTTAGAAAGCTTACAGAAGTACTGAAAGTCTCCCTAACAAGGTCTCAGAGAGAGAGGGAAAAGGCAATCAATATGAGAAAGATCTCAGAAGTACTTCAGGGAGCTGATGAAAGTCCCAGCCAATTTTGCAAGAGACTTTGCGAAGCATTCTGAATCTACACCCCTTTTAGCCCCGAGGTGGCTGAGAACTAGTGAATTATTAATGCAGACTTTGTGGGGACAGGCTCAGGGAGACATCAGGTGCAAACTGCAGAAGCTAGAGTGTTTTGCTGGTATGAAAGTAACCCAGCTATTAGAGGTGGCTACCAAAGTGTATGTAAATCATGACCTGGAGGCCAAATGGGAACCTGATAGGAGACTTAAAAAAAAAAAAAAAAGAGAGAGAGAAAGAAAACCCAGATCTGCTGGCAGCAACTCTCACAGGGAAAAAGACAAAAATCACTAAGGGGTGTGGAGTGGGGGCAGACAAAACAAAAGCCAAACCAAACCAGGATCTGCCAGTTGACCAAAGCTAGATTGGGATCAATGTGCATGATGTATAAAGTATGGGCACTGGAAAAATGAATGCCCAGAAATAATAAAAGTGGTGGAAATATAGAAGTTATAAAACTAGGAAACTGTCTGCTAAAGGCAACTGCCCCCAGGAGGAATCAGATGGTGACCTTATCAGACAGGTAGGAACTGAAAGTTATGAGGATTAGGCAAGACTGGGCTCCATCTCCTGAGGTCCCTAGGAAACCATGATCACAATAAAAGTAGGGGGCCAATTCATGAACTTTATGGTAGGTAGTGGAGCTGATCACCAGATAATGATGCAACCCATGGCACCACTATCCAAGAAAAACATGACTATTGTAGGAGCCACTGGGGTCCTAGAAAAGAGGCCATTTTGCTGGCAAAAAATGTGTGTCATAAGGGGGCAAGAGGTCCAGCATGAGTTTCTGTATCTTCCAAACTGCCCAGTTCCCCTGCTGGGAAGAGATCTGCCCCAAAAACTAACAGGCCCAGATTACTTTTGGGCCAAAAGGAGATGCGACTTTAAGCCTCCTCAACAAAGAGCTATGGTGTAACCTTTACCATCCCAAAGCAGGAGAGTGGAGACTGTATTCAGAGAGGTCAAAAAGCCAGGACTATATGAACTATGTAGGCTGACACATAAGATTCCCGGGGTGTGGGCCAAAGATAACCTACCTGGGCTGGCTGTAAATTAAGTACAGTGACAGTGGAACTAAAACCAGGGGCAACACCAGTTCATGTCCGCCAATACCCTCTCACTCAAGAAGCCACACGAGGCCTTCAAGGACTTTTAAAATGGCTCTTAGAACATGGAATCTTAGCTAAATGTCAATCAACTTGGAGTAAGCCACTCTTTCTGATGCATAAACCAGGGACTAATGAGTATAGACTGGTGCAGCACTTGCCTGCTGTAAAGCAGGCCACTGAGACTATCCATCCCATGGTACCAAATCCGTACACACTGGTGGGACTCACTCCAGCAAGTGCTGGCTGATTTACTCTCTTGGACTTTAAAGATGCTTTCTTCTGTCTCTGCCTCACACCAGTCAGTCAGCCTGTCTGTGCATTTCAATGGGAGGACACTGCTATAAGCACAAAGGAACAATTAACCTTGGCTAGGCTTCCTCAAGGTTTCCAAAACTCCCCTACAATCTTTGGAGAAGTGCTGGCTACCAACCTTAAAGCTTTCATCACACTAGGGGATAATTGCACCCTGTTGCAATATGTAGATGACCTCCTTTGGGCAGCCCCAACCAGAGAGGACAGTTATCAGCAAACTAAAGACCTCCTGCATTTTCTGTGGAGGGCTGGATATAAGGGATCCGAGAAAAAGAGCACAAGTTTGCTGACAAGAGGTCAAATATCTAGGTTTCATAGTGACACAGGGGGAATGCCAACTGGATATAGAATGGAAACAGGCTGTCTATGCCCTCCCACCCCAAACACCCAGTGCCAGATAAAGGAGATTTTAGGGGCAGCAGGATTCTGTTGTATTTGAATTGCAAACTTCTCATGGGAAGGCCCCTACATGAATTCACCATGGGGGTGGGGTGGGGGAGGAGCCCTTCCTCTGGGAAACAGATCAGAAAAATTCATTCACCAAATCAAAGAAGACCTATCTCAGACTCCTGCCTTAGGACTCCTGGATATAACAAAGCCTTTCTTCCTGTATGCCCACGAACAGAAGGGAATGGCACAGGAGTCCTAACTCAAGTCTTGGAATCCTGACATCACCTGGTGGGATACTTGTAAAAACAGTTAGACTATGTAGCCATAGATGGCATCCACATTTTAGGGCACTTCCTGCCACTGCCCAGCTGATGCAGGTTGCTGGTAAGCTGACAGGACTTAGATATGTTGACAACAACTGACCATTCAGGTGCCATACTCTGTTATAACCTTAATGGCCCAGAGAGGACACAATTGGTTGTCAAGTCCAAGGATGACTCAGTATCAGGGGCTTTTATGCAAAAATCCCCACATAACTCTAGAGACAGTGAACACCCTTAACCCAGCTACCTTGCTCCTAGTCGAACCAGGAGTCCCCTACATGACTATGTGGAAACAGTGGATGAAGTGTTCTAGAGCCAGGGGTATCTCACTTCCTGCCCTCTTGGGGACCCAGATGTTGAATACTTCACAGATGGAAGTAGTTTCATTCTAGAAGGGGTCTAATAAGTAGGATATGCAGTGGTGACTCTATACTCTGTGGTAGACGCCCGGCCTCTGCCTACCAGAACCTCAGCCCAGAAGGCAGAGCTAATGGCCTTGACAAGGGCTCTTTTGCTGGCAGAAGACAAAAAAGTTAACATCTGTCTTGATTCCAAATATGCATTTGCTACATTATATGTACATGGAGGGATAGATAGGTAGATGATAGATAGATAGATAGATAGATAGATAGATAGATAGATAGATAGATAGATATAGAGCTCCTGACAGCTGGAGGAAAAGAGATAAAACACAAAGAAGAAATTTTACAGCTTCTAGATGCTGTATGGCCCCCAAGGGAAGTGGCCATTATACACTGTAGGGGGCACCAGAGGACTGGTACATTAGAATCCAGAGGAAACCAAAAGGCAGACAAGGAGGCAAAGCAGGCTGCTATGATGGCCTCACAAGGGGGGCCCTAGTTATGCCCCTCACCCTAGAGCCTCCTCTCCCAGAGACCCTCCAAATAAGAAGGCACATTTTACCAGCAAGTCTGGAAATTATATCAAGGGAGGATGGTGGAAATTCTCTGATAGGAGACTGGTTATCCCTGAAATGATGGCCCTAGGTTTGTGAGACAGTTCCATCAAGGGACTCACATGGGGAAGATGGTACTAGAGACGCTACTGGGATGTAATTTCCATGTACATGGCTCATAGCCATCACCTGAGCTACTTGTGAACAGTGCCTAATCTGTGCCCAAAACAATCCAAGTGAAGAGCCAACATGGCCCCTGGTATTCAAAAAATGGGTGCCACCATTTGCTTGTAGACTTCTCGGAACTGCCTCAAAGCGAGGCTATCAATATATGTTGATGCTTATCTACACCTTCTTGGGATGGGTAGAAGATTTCCCCACTCAAAAGAAAAGGTACAAGAGGTGACAAAAGCACTACTGAGAGACATCTTTCCAAGATTTGGACCTTGGGGTCAGACAATGGACCAGCATTCATAGCTGAGATAGTCCAGGGGCTCACCCGGATGTTACAACTAAAATGGAAACTATACACAACCTACCAACCACAGAGCTCAGGAAAAATCAAACATATAAATCAGACACCCAAACAATTGTTAAAAAAATATTGTCAAGATGGGCTGGTGAGATGGCTCAGCAGTGTATGCGCCTGCCTGGCAAGCACGAGGGCCCAAGTTCGACTCCCGGAACCCGCATACGATAAAAGGGCCAGTGTTATCGCTCAGCAGCACAGGTGCCTGCTGGCGCACAAGGTCCTGAGGTTGACCCCCAGTACCCACAAAAAAAAAAAATATTGTCAAGAAACCCACTTGAGATGGGATCAAATCTTGCCCATAGCCCTTCTCTGAGTCTGGTTCACTCCCACAAAATGAACTGAGTATTCCCCTTATGAAATCTTGTTTGGCCAGCCACCCCCAATCATAGGTAAAATTAAGGGTGATCTCTGTGAATTAAGAGAATTGATCTTAAGGATACAGATGCAGGCGTTGGGAATAGCTATGCAAGATATTCATGGCTGGGTATAAGAGAAAATGCCCATAAGCCTGACAGACCCAGTACACCCATTCAAACCTGGGGACTTTGGGTTAAAAATGGAATCCAACCACCCTGGGGCTTTATGCGATGGGCCCATACTGTAATATTATGTACCCCTGCTGCTGTTAAAGTTATAGTAATTGTGCCTTGGATCCACAACTGTTGCCTGAAACCAGTAGCCCAAGACAAGTGGACAAGCTTGTAGGACCCAGACCATCTGAACTGACTGATCCTGTGGCAAGATTGGCTCAACACCAAAGATGATAGCTCTGCTCTATTCACCCTGGAAGTTGACTAGTTTACACATGGCTGAAGCCTGAGAAAATGACACCCCTGCTCTGGTCACTCCAGAAGCTGACCAGTCCATGCATGGCTGAAGTTTAAGGATCAACTTAGAGCAACAACATAAGTCTTTAATCCTTTGTATTATTATTATTCCCTGTCCTTCTTCGCTGGGAGAGAGATTCCTGGAAGGGAGTAACTACTGTATCTATTTAACCCTGTCTGGGGACAAAGTGATCAGAACCGTGCTGTACCATACACATTATGAGTGCACGGGGCACACTGGGGGACTTGCAGTCATAACCAAACAACCTATTCTGTCTGCGACTCAGGGGATAACCAGCCCTACCTCTGCTATGACTGCAAGGTTTCCTCTCATGAAACCTGTTTTGAAGTTCATGCTGAAGAATAAGAGACAGGTGAAGGTGGTCTTTTAAACAGAACTAAGATACAACCTAATCATAAAGGGGCCATTTCTCTATACACTGATGCTTGCCAGGGAACATATCTAAGTCCATCTGCAACCTCAGTGGGAGCCTATCATGGGAAAGGTATTATAGAGACACTCCTGTGTTCTCTATATGTGGCCCACAGAAAGGGACCAGCGTTTACCATTGCCCCCCGTCAGACAGGATGATACATGGTACTGCTATCACTGTGTAACTTGTGTTATCAGATGGTCTGTTAAAAATCACAAAGTACAGATGGTAACATCAGGACAAGAGGGTGCCACCTTCATGAGCCCCCAAATGATTGGAAGGCACCCCCAGCATCTACTGGGTGTGTGGATTACAGGCATATTGGCGATTACCAGTTAGGTGGATGGGAACATGCATACGGGGACAATCAGACCATCTTTCTTCCTAATCCCCTTAAAGCAGGGACTAGATTTGGCGTACCCCATTTATGAAGAAACTGACAGGAGGGTCAAAAGGACAGTAAAGATAGGTGACTGGAAGGATGATGAATGGCTTCCAGAAAGGATTATTCAGTATTATTATCCAATATTATCCCACCTGGGTGGAAGATGGTATGTGGGGATACCAAACCTCAATTTACATGCTCAACTCCATCATAAGGCTACAAGCTGTACTTGAGCTAATCACAAATGACATGGTTAGGGCTATAAACCTGCTGGCCTGACAAGCTTCAAAAATGAAAAATGCCATGTATCAAAATAGACTAGCCCTAGACTACTTCCTAGCCCAGGAAGGAGGAATATGTGGAAAATGCAGTTTGACTAACTGCTGCATAGAGATTGATGATAACAGCAAGGTCATCAAGGACACAACTGCCAGAACCCAAAAGATAACCTATGTCCCAGTCAGGAATTGGAAAGGATGGTCTCCAGATACTCTCTTCAGAGGTTGCTTTTCAACTTTTGCAGGGTTCTGAACTCTAATAGGAAGAGTCCTAGCCATCCTGGGAGTTTGCCTCATTCTCCCTTGCTTCTTGCCATTGCTTGTCAGAAACATCCAGTCAACTACAGAGGCCCTAGTGGACAGGCACATCACCACCTGACTAATGGTTCTAACCAAGTACCAACCTCTGCTCAATGGGAAACCACCAACTGTGAGAAGGAAATTGATAATAATAAAGACAATGATGATGGTCTCTATTAAAACTTGTTATAAAAAATATCAAAGGGGGAAATGAAGCAGGATTTAAAGGAAAACAAGCCTTCCCAGCCCTGAACAATCCCCCCTCAAACCACCCTCTCCCCTGGGGGTGTAACTCCTTGTTCTGATGTAAAAGCAAAGTTACAAAGTAGCGAAGTTATAGAAATTTCATAGCAGAAATTAGAAATCAGTTAGTTGCCTCTGACTAAGCTCCTGCTGCCTGTCACATATTTGGACTGCTAAAGCTCGGGCAGCCTTGAGTGTCTGAGTGCAGCTGCAGTTTCGAGATAACATGCAAGGTCAGCCTGACTGCGTCCGGTTGTGATGTCTGTGTTTTCCTACGCAAAAGGATACGTTTGCAGTTTTTCCAGCTTGCTTCAAGGACTTTGGGTCTGGAGAAGACCAGCCCACTCAAGGACACATTTAACTTTACCTGCTCAGCTCAGACCCCCTCCTCTCCTACCCAGAATGTTATAAACAATTCCTTATAAGATTACTTAGAATAAACCTGCCTGGCAACCTATGATTTAATTCATGTGACCAATCATGTAATAACCTGCAATCAGCTTGTACTTCCTGCTTGTTAAAATGTATTTAAACTGAACTCTAAACTGACTCAGGGCTAGTGATTTGGACTTGTTTCCCACTAGCCGGCTAGTGTTAAAATAAAGTTGCCTTCCAGCCTCCTTGGTGCAGAGCATTTTCCTTTTGGTCCGGGTTTGTTTTTCTTCTGCAACACTGGTACGGATAAGATTGGTAACTATGACCTGTAAACAAAGTTTATGACATTGTTCTCACTAGATTCATAAATCTATGCCCTCCTTCAAGGCTGTTATTAGTTGTTTTGTCTTGCTTCTGTACCCTTGCTTGGACCCCTCCCTCCAGGTTTTCTCCACTAGAAAGACCAACCCCCTTGTGAAAATGTATGAAAACTGGAGACTTTCCTTTAGGGCTCACTCAGCCATTTTGGACAGGAGTCCCTGCTGAGCCAGATGTACTCCTAATAAATTCCTCCTCTTTTTCCCCATTGGTCTCTCTGACTTCTTGGATTCTGCAACAATTCAATTTTGTGGCTTTGACAGCTTTGAGAAGGACTACAAGGTGTTTTGTAAATAGCCCTAATTTAGTATTTGTCTCATGTTTTCTTTTTGCATAAAATATGGTGATGAGTTTGGGTGGACACTGCCACAGCGCTGAAGTGTCCTTCCACCATATCAGTCACGGACTCAATGTTTTTCTCCTCACACAATAGGTATGGTGAAATCCTAGGCTCCAGTGCAATGATATTTTGGGGGAGCCATTGTGAGATAATTAGGGTTAGTGTAAGTCGTGGTGAGGCAGACTTCATAATGGACCAGTGCTGGTAACCTCGCTTATCACTGCTGATGTTAAATTTGTTTAGCCAGGGTAGTGTTTGCTAGGATTTCCCTTTACCCTAAAGTTGCTCCCATCACCTTTGCATGATCCTTCTTTGGAAAGAAGTCCCCCAAGTCTTGCTGTCATCTTAAGGAGGTGATCTTGACTACAGAGAGTTCCAGGAGGTCGATTTTAACTCACCCCTCAGGTTAACGGAAATTATTTAGAATTGTTCTGTAAAGAAGATTGTCCTTTCTTGTGCATTCATATATTTATTGAGTCATGTATTTATTATATGTGCTGGTGTATTTTTATTTTTATTTTTATACTTACATTATAACCCAAAGACACATATATTTTCTTGCTGTTTGAGATTTTCCAGTTTATATGCATTCAACTACTGGTTGAGAGAGAGAGGAATCATTTACTGAAGTGCAGGTCATACTCAATTCAGGAGGATATGGACAGTGAAAGTGTTTACCTCATAAATCACTTGTGAATGTTAACAATTTAGAAAGATATTAAAACTTGAAAGAAAATTATATATATATATATTATATTATATTATATTGTATATAATTATATATAATTATATATAATAATATATAATATATGTGTTGACCCAATTATGATGTTGGTTTTGGCCGTAAATTATTAAGAGTTTTGTCTCAACCTGAAGAGCACTTAATAATTGATTGTTTACGCTATTATGTTCTATGTGTTTAGTCAGCTTTAGAAGGCTGGTTTTCTCCCTCCCTGACAAATGGAAACAGAAAGGACTGCCCATCAATAGTGTGATCTAATCAAAACATCTGATGAATGGCAAGCATATATAACTACTTTAGTGACCCTTGTTTATATTATAAAATGGTAAATCTTTGTGTTAAGTAATGAGGTTCCTAAAGTTCAAAATGAGTTTCCCTGCAAAAGCTGTCTTGTTTTACTTTCAATTCGGGCAGGCAAAAATCTTGAAATGCTGGCACAGGAATAACATCTATGCACAAAGCTTAAGTATCTACACAAAAAATATTGACATCAATAGTTTTAAAAGTAGTAATAAAAAACAACGAACATTATAAACTTCATTACCTCTTTAATATGAAGATTTGAATAAGAATGAGTTGAGAGAACATTAACACGGTTAATGAGATTCTTTAGAGATAGCAAGAAACTTGGGGCTTGGCAAGAGAATAATTTATCTCTTTTAACAAAAATAAATACCACATTAGAAGTTTCCTCTCAGACTGATATATGTTTTTAAAGTTAAATCTTTCAGTATTGAGCAATTGTTTTCAGATACCTTAACATATTGTGTTGCTTTATAAAAACACATTTTCTGTGTTTATTTTTAATTCAGGCAACTAATGATCATTTTAATCAGAATTTTATTTCTTATTGTATATCTTTAAATTTGTATTTAATTATCTTTTTTGTACACTGGCACAAGAAAATCATTACTTTAATTAAACCTAGTAATAAATTAGAAAAAATCATTTCAGATAAAAACAGTGAGAAGTATTTATTCACTTCAGGGGCCAAGTTTTTGATTGGCTAGACCTCCTTTCCCTCCACACAGATGCCCTACAGCGACTGAGCTATTGAGCTCCCAGTGATGGCTCTTTGAGGAATTTCTACAACATCACCAGCCTTGGATTTCATTAAACTTCATTTATTCCCACCAACACTTACCTCTCAAATTTTGGTCTTTTTGAGGTGTATTCAGTCCAGATATTTGTTTCTAATAATGTTAAAAGACTAAGACCAGATGTACCAATTTTGGGGAACTGAATGGAATCCCAACTGACCAAAAAATAAAAAGCAGTGCTGAGGTAGGAACAGAATATACTCAGTACCGCCACAGTGAAAGGGAGGGGGAGCCATGCCCCATGTCCTGTCTTGGAGCTTCATGATTGTACAGGACAGAATAGCAGAAGCATAGCAGGCATAGTCAGATATCTTGGTCAAACTGTGGCTGGCTTCATCCTGATCTCAGGATCCAAAAGTCAGAAATCTGGAGGACATTTTACACCAAAATTGTGACAGAAAGAAGGCAAAATAGCAAAATGTTTGGACCATCCAATTGCACAATATCCTTGTTCAAGTTTTGCCAGCAATTACGTATCTCCTGTCCATTCTGTCTCTCTTTCCTTTTTGGAGACAGGAACTCACTATGGAGTTCAGGCTGGCCTTGGAATCAGTGTGTAAACCAGGCTGATCTTAAACTCATGCCAATCCTCCTACCTCAGACTCCCAAGTGCTGGCGTGACCAGTGTGCACCACCACATCTGGGTTCCCATAGTAATCTCTTCAACAATCTCTTCTTCATGATTCAAATTTCAAAAATTAAGAACTATTTCTTCACTTGAGTTAAATGTAGAATCAGATTATTTTGTAGGTCTTGGATAATGAAGAGACTGACAGCGCTATGGAGAGAGCCAGGCCTAACAAATGATCCCTGGAATCAATCCAAACAATTTATTCATTTTGGTAAGACATGAATACACATTTTTAAGAGCTCAGAAAATGCAGAATGTTGTTGAATTACATTTTATCTACTGTGCATTTATCCAGTTGCTCCCCAATTTAGTCTCTTGGATTTCTCCACAGACTTCATGAATATAGCATCAAAGTAAATATATTTCACAGTGCTTTGAGTTCCATTACTCATGCATGGCTCATCTACTGATTTATATTATACATTGTGTGTCATTCCACATGAATACATCATGACTTAACCATTCTTTCATCAATTCCATAAAATTTGTTTCTATGAATAAATATTTATGGATATTTTCATGTAGTCAAATAGTAAACAAACAAATAAAAAACCGAGCTCTTTTTGCTGGTACTTATATAGTGTTCCTAAAAAAAGAGATTATTAATTTATTTGTTTCCTATAACAAATCTCAAAGAACAAGTATATCTGTAATATCAGTTGCAAGAAATGTAATTCGAGGGGAGAAAGGAAGGTAGACTAGATAATTTGACATTATTCACTAAGTTTTAGTCCTGTGCCCTACTACTAAAACAGTGCTAATAAAAGACCAATCTTACAAATATTAATAAAATCACTTCTTGTGGGTTCCCCAGTGGAGAATGAGATTTCTGTCTGATTCACGGGTGAGTGTGTGTGTGTGTGTGTTAGTCACTGCAGAGTGAACCAAGGCCTCATGCTCCGGCCCCTTTTATCTATGTTTAACCAGGGTCTTGCTAAGGCTCTCTGCTGTGCAGCTGGGTTCCAACCTGAGACTCTTCTGTCTCAGCCTCCCAGAGGGCTGGGGTTACAGCTAAGCGCCACATCACCCAGCATTTAGTTTTCTATGATCACTGTATCAGATCAGGGATGCAGGTCACCGGGACCACTGTTTGATAATAAAGACTTACGTAGTTCACCACTTTGGTGATGCTGTTTTACACACAGCATAACAGAATGAAGAGTATGTCCATCGTCACCTATAAAAAGATGAATGCAATAGACAATTTCTCAATGTCTTCCCACCCTGCAGAGCACGCCAGCATTTAGCCCAGTATCCATCCCTGTGAATCAGCACAAAAGCACTGAGAATTGCATAACCAAAGGTCAGAAATTGTTGAAAATTTATTGTCATGGATTCACTGTTGAAGGAGAAAGTTAAATATAAAGATGTGACACAATCTGTCCAATAAAAGAAAAGAAAACAGAGCATCAGAAGGAGCACACTTTGGGCAGCTGTGATCTCAGGAGTTCTGTAAACCACTTTGGACTTCTGCAGGCGGAGAACACGCTGGTGGTGTTTGTGGAGAAGAAACACCATGTAGACACTGGACCCACCCATGAGACCCTGAAACACAGTGTCCCTCAGGGCCAGAAGAGTGAGGAAAATCCAGTTCATTTTCTGAGTTTTTGGTAGAAAATCACAATAGTTGTCACTTTTACTAATTTGCGATGAGTTCATGTTGGTACTTGAGACAATATATAGTAAGTTCATGCTTACCATAGCATTGAGGCCCCAGAAGGAGAGAAGCAGGGAGAGGATGTGCCATGCAGACCTGGTCTGGAGCCTCCTCCACCCCGAATGTGTGGGACTCATGGTGACGGCCTGGAGCACCGTGAGGAGACCGCTGGTGCAGACGGAGAGGCCCCGGGCTACCCTCCCTATATAAACAACCATCTTACAGCCAATGTCATTGAGGAAGTTTCTTAAACCAAAAGCTGCCATTATTCTTGGAATACCCCCTGAAAGAAGCAGGATGATATTTGTAAAAACCAAATGAATGAGAATAAAGTGCATATTTTTCATCTTACTGCCTCCAATAAAGCATGTATAATTTATAAAAATAATGATGTTCCCCATCGTACCAAGTCCAGTTAGAAAGAAGAAAATTACTCCTTTAACAAAGTTCAAAACCATTTTTCATATTATGCAAAGATGTTCTTCTTTATATATATGTATATTTTTAAGAGTAGGAAGAATTTATTGAGAGAAAGAAAGCTTCTGTCTGAGGGGGACAGAAGGGGGTCCGGAAAGTGGGTTGCACACCATCCTCTGTATATTCAATTCATTCTGTAAATAAAAGATTAGGATTTTATAATTCCTCTTTTGTCTGTTTATCCAAATTGTTTTTTTTAAAGTAATTAATCCATTACTTTACATTTTATAATATATTTGCAATCTGTACCTACTATTCCCTTTCAGTTGTTTGACTATCAGAAATATTTCATGATTTATAGCATGATTTTATAATTTAAATTTATTTATTTTTCCAATAGGTAATTAATTCAAATGTTCCCAAAAGCCAAAACTTCCCTCCCCAGCTCTGCTATTTGTCAGGCCCCAACTTAGCTCATGCACTACCACACGCATAATTTCTCTTTCAGAAAAATGTCATCCATATCCTTCCTTCGTTTTATAAGCAGTAGCTGGTGTGCAAATGTCCATGAGCATTGCTTTTTAAGTTTTGTGACATCTTGTGGAGGTCTTTATACAGCGGTACAGTAAAAGTTTTACATCTTCTTAAACCTGCATGGCATTCGTCTGTCTGATGCACGCTAATTCCATCTATTATTCTTACTTCTCAATGTACATTTGTTATGTTTTTAATTGAGAGATCCCAGGTTATGTTGAGCCAGGAAATGTATTTCTCAGGGGTGCTATGTATCAGGTACCACTAGAAAAAAAATCACATCTCTTGCTCAATAAAACTGTGACTAACATGTAGTGGAAATTTATAACACAGTTTTACTTTCCTTGCAAACATATTTCTCTTCCTGCTGGTTGCACGCTCCTTTTCTTTTTCCTATTAGGAAGGGGCAAGGACAAATAATGGTACAAACATGAGGAAAATGACACATACACGAAGAGGGAAACAAACTGGAATAGAATTCCAGCATTCTTGAAGTTCAGGAAGCAGATGATGATTGTCTACTTACAGGCTACTATTATAAAAAATGAAGATCATAAAATAACCCCCACCGATATGAGACATGAGAAGCGCATTTCACACGATAAACCCCTGAGCAGCACTTGGCCAGGTCCCCATAGGTGTGTCTGAAATCCTGTGGTGCGTCCACGCTGAGGCCAAGCTCCCAGCAAATGGCTTCCAGCCCATTAATAAGAGCATTGGAGATGTGAAGATAAGGAAGCTCCCGGGAGACCCAGGCCTCCTCTCCTGGCTGCACTGAGCTTCAGGACCCCGTGTTAACTCGGCCCACATTGCGCTGTGATCCGGACGCGCCCGCTGCCCTCTCTGTCCCTCACTCGTGGTCACTGTGTGGGGTTGTGACGCTGTCAGGCTACTTGGCTCTCACAGGCACTTGCCCTAATATCATCTCATGGGGTCTTGGTTTTGCTTCTCAAAGCCTCGTACCCGGATCGCATTCTTACGTGACAATGCTGATTTCCGCTGGACAAAAATTTTCTGGGATAAAATTATAAATAAATGATAAATCTTTAGTTCCTGGAGGAATTAATCTAGGAGGCCATTTTTCCAACTTCTCAGTAAGTGCAACAATGGGGTACCAGGTGGACAGGCCTGCTGATCGGCACTAAGTGCCTGAGATGGCACTGACCAGGGCAAAAAGCATTTTCATACTTAGCATTGTGGAATTAGGGGTGAAGACAACAGCTATGCGGAAGAAGAAAGTGAAATAAAGAAACGGCAACAGGTCACCAGAGTGAGAGAGCTCAGAGTGGCTCCTTCGACTGTAGCATACAGCAATGCCACATGCATCCCAATCCCAGACCCAAGTTTGTAAGAGAAGACCGCGATGTACCTCGGAGCCCTGTGCTAGGAAGAACATTTGCATGGAAAATCCAGGTGCACGAGGTCACATCTGTGGGCTTTTCCTCAGGGCCCATGACAAG
This sequence comes from Erethizon dorsatum, assembly GCA_028451465.1. Taxonomy (NCBI): domain Eukaryota; kingdom Metazoa; phylum Chordata; class Mammalia; order Rodentia; family Erethizontidae; genus Erethizon; species Erethizon dorsatum. The sequence goes on from CM051825.1 coordinate 2,805,782, forward strand.
TTTTATATACATGACTCTCAAATGTGAGTGGGTTCCCTACAATACCAGGTCCAGTAAGAGAAGGGAAGATCATTCTCTGGATGACAGTAGTCATCTTCTGACTCCATATATCAGATTAGAAAAACCTTTGCAAAAGCACAAAGAAGCAAAGATAGCGTATTTCAGATCTGGGCTTTTCCTCGGAGACAGTAAAGGAAAGAACCGTTTCTGAGGTGTGTGAGCCACCTGAGTTTACACCAGGTGCCCGATCTCATTCTTTGCTTTTCCCGCCTTCTGCTTTCTGTGATGAGCAGATGGAGATGAGCTCCTTCCACAGCCTTCCGGGTCCCTCAGTGCGGATCCTTCTGGAGGAGGAACCACAGGGTCCACCTCACACGCTCCCGTCCACACGGGATCCACCAGCGGACACCACTCCCCAGCCGCACAGAGCACGCAGGCCCCTCGGGGTCTCATTCAACACCCGCCAGCCACAGCCGGGGAAGCCACAGGGAAGCGACAGTGCAAAGCGCCCCTGAAATGAACTCACTTACAGGCCTCCCTCTGGTTCCCGCTCCACACCCAGTGCATCACCTCCTGCAAGCGGGTTTCTGTGTGCTGCTCCCAGATCCCCTCCTCCACTCCGACACACTCATCCCTCACAAGAGGAGAGAGCTGGTAATGAAGCTTCTTCAAAGAACTGTGCTTGGCCGAAGGGGAGGGCAGGGGGACGACCCCTCTCCCCCACCCTAGTGGGGAGCAGGGCCACACGCGACACAGAGGACAGGAAGCTGAAGGAGGAGAAAAGTCCACTCCTGACTCAAAGTGGGGCTAAGTCTGGGGGAAAATTGTTGCTGAGCTTCCACACGGCAGCAGTCAGATTGGGATCACGCAGCTCTTCACCTCCGTTTCTGCCGACATCACTTCCACCCTAAACAGAGGAACAGCTCAGCCTCTGGTTCCGGTTCTAGGAACCCCAGGGACGTCTTCCTCATTGTGTCTTTTGTGCTTGGTGAAGTCCAGTGCCTTTCTCAATCCCGATGCCCACCCTGCAGGTCAAGCCGCCCTGAAGTTTTGTGTTGTGATCCCTACAATCACTTTATAAATCTTAACCCTTTTCTTTGTTATCTCCTATATTACATGCGGAATGAGCTTCTGGAACAGAAATTTATTCCTTCTTTAAAATCGTATATACTTATCATGTCAACCTTAGTTCTATCTTTTGTTCACCACTTTGGATCCTCTCCTTATCAAACTTACTTCTGAATTACTATCAACTCCTCCATATAATATAGCATGGCACTTACTTTGCCACAGAAATGTCCCAGATGACTTTTTGTCTAACACCACCCTGCATAGCTAACTGTGCCCTTCACTCTCAAATCCTTCTAGGGTTTTCTCCCCATTGCTTTCCCTGAATGCACCACGCTGCTGTCTGCATTCTGTCCCTTCCTCCACTGCACAGTGAGAACACCCAGCGGAAGCTGGCTTTCTGTCTGGTGTCCAAGTCACCCCACACAGACCTGCTTCAAATGCTGAATGATAGTTTAAGAATAAATGGTTAAGTGAGGCTTTGGGTTGTAAAGCTCTAGAATAGTCACAGAGAAGATCTGAAAAGGCAGTTTGAGAGATACTGCAGAGGTCTGTCTCCTTATGAATGTTACAGCTGAGTGGTCCGGGGTGCGTTTCCACACTTGCACTGCTACTGCGAATGGCACACACTGTGCTTTAAGAGACATAAATTTTGGTTAGTTTTCACTTGCATGTTACTTATTGATCTGCTTATTACTGCATTTTTGTGTTTGCCATTGCTCTCCTTTCTCTCAGATAACAATGGGAGATCATGAAACCAGAACAATTCTTTGCTTTCCTGAGGATGTCACACCTTTGCTGGAGAAGCTATAGACTTATAGCTACCCTGGGGGCTGCTGGAGAGAGAACTTTGTGTGTGTGTGTTTTAATAAGACTTCACAAGCTTCTTGACTGTGGCATGTAAAAATAAAAAGTACTCTCTGTGAATCTGCTCAAGTAATTGCTTACTGTGATATGTGGTGGAAGAGTTTACATATCCCATGTAACTTAGCGATTATCATTCAATTTAAGGAATTAGAATCAGTCACTTTGGATTTCAAACCGTGGCCTCCCCAGTTCCTGCCTGCATGACTTGGAGAATGCCCCAGGACCCCTGATTCCCGGTGTTTTCATCTACAAACTAGGGATGGTGCTTATGCTGTGCAGGCCCACCCTGAGATTTCAGAGAGCTGAGGGGGGCAGAGCTTGGGGAAATGACAGCAGGTGTGACAGAATGAGTTTCAGTGTCGCTGTGCATCATCCTGTCTGTTTACCCCAGTTCATGATAAATAAAGTGTCTTAGATTTTGTGCTTAAGAAAGGGAATATTCAAATGAATACAATCATCATAAAGAAGGCAAGAGAATCACATCTGGAAAGGACAGAAGGACACTAGAAATAAGAAACATAGCTTTAAAATATCCCCACTGTGTAGAGGAAAACACAGGCTGAGGAGAGATTGCAGAGACCAAGTGCTCCCACACACTGATGCTGAAGTGTCACTGAGGCCCCAAGTCTCCCGTTCCTCCCTCTCTGTTAGAAAAGAGCAGCTTCAAACACGCTGCATCAAACACGCTGCCACACAGGGGTTCCTTTGTGGACCGGTGAGACAGGTTTCTGGGTATGAGTTGGTAAAGGATGAGCTGCCTTCTCCCTGGTCCCTGGCACCTGCCTCTTCCACAAGAGACAGGAGCTCTCAGCCTCGTCTCTCCAGCTCCTGTCCCTGCCCAGCGCTGCCTCCGGCAGCTCCCCTTCCACAGCCAAGGCACCGCGGTCCTCAGAGCCCAGAGCGCTCACCTGTGCAGCCCGTGCAGCCGGCTCAGGGCAGAGTTCTGCAGAGCGGCACCGGCCAGGCCCTGTTCATCCCTCCTGAGTCCCAGGGCTCCTGGCCAACTCCCACTGCTGTCAAGACGTCAGCGTCATGAGTCTTGGCACTGGGAAAAGGGGAACAGGCTCCTTCTGCGTCATCTCCATCCCTGGAGCACAGCTCTGTCCTCTCCCTGCTGCCCCGTAATCTGAGAAGCCAGCAACTTCCTGATGCGAATTACAGCGAGGGTGCAGTAATGAGTGGAGGACATTAGTCATATGCAGATCATTCTGGTGCCGAGGTTTCAAGGAGCAGGTTATATCCTCCTTCATCAGCTCCATCGAGCATCAGAGCCAGGAACTAATTGGGAATAATTATCATACAGTCATAGGTATAACATTTTGAACATATTCAAGTACACTCCCCATTGATAATAAAAGCCTGAGTGCTACAATCAAGGCTGCCCTCAGGGAGTAGGGAGGAGATCACTGCTCCAGAAAACTCCAGGGATCTGCACTGGGCTGTTTGCTGACCTGGGGGCTTGCTGTGTGCACAAGAGATAACTCATGCACCTAAATGAAGCTGGAATACTGTGCATTTCTTGCCAGTGTTCCCTATGAGGCAGGGCCGCTGGCCAGGGAAGCTCCAGCTGTGCCATTCTTATGCAAGAGCCAGCTGGGAGGGATGTGTGTGGAATGAGCTATCAGAATCACACACCAGTGCTGGGTGCCTAACACCATTCTGAAATGGTTCCTCTCTTGTCATTTGTACATAGGCCATAAAGGACATCAAAAGAGGTGAAGGCAGCTGGCTGTAGACTTACCGCAGGTTGCCTGCACATGGGCTCAATCGCATTTCTCTGCTTTCCAATCAGCCCTTCCCCCTGAGTGGTTCATCCTCATTGTGACCCTTAGGAATGTGCGGAATGATTGGATGTCGCTGAGCCTGCCCTTTAGGTGACATTAGTTTGCTAGGCTCCACAGCAGCCTCCAAAACCTTCTCCACAGCTGCCCTGTTTACTCATAAGGAGATTAATATTTATTTTTCCAAGAGAAATTTTCTTGGCACACTTGCAAACACATAGAAGCTTGGGAAAAGACAGTGCAACTTTGAGAAATTAAGGGGGTGGGGAAAGTAGGGCAGGATGTGGCACAAGACAGAGAGCTTCCTCAGGATGTGGGACAGGGCTGCTCAGGCCTTCATCCATGACCTGTTTTCCACTAAACTGGAGCACATGTTTCCTGCTAACACCATATAGAATGTGCCTCTCCCCTTCGTCCTGCTCATATTGTGGGAGCCGATGTGCTGTAACGTTGTGTGGCTCCATGATGTCTGCAAACACAGAGCAGCCACTGATCTCACTGACCCTAAGAATGAACCCCTCAGAACAAAAGAAGAGGTTTCTAAAAATTCTACCATACTCTTGACTCAATGGAAAGTCACAGGCCCCTAGCCCACCCCAGGGGTGCCATGAGAGCAGGTCCCATTCTTCTGTTTATGGACCAATCTGAGCTTCTCTGTCAACACTGTGCCTCTTTCACTTTTTCTTTTCTCTAGATAAGTCCCTTCCTATTTTCTCTTCTTCCTCAACTAAAGCTTTCTCTGGAGGTTGGTGCTGTTGCTCTGAGCTTTCATTTTTATTATCACTGAAGCAAACTCCCAGCTATGTACAGCACCACCAGGTAGCTAAGAAGCCCTGCACTCAATGGTCAGGACTATAAAATCAATATTCGAGAGTCCCTGGCATGCAAAGCTTTGAGCTGCTAACATCAAGGGAGTCACACTTTGCCCATCATGGTTTACATCACCACTGAAAACAAGACCCCTCAGCTGCTGGAGACAGAGGCACCACCTGGCTGCAGGCTCTCAGCCCATCCTGGCCTCAGGAAGTCGCCAGACCCTTCAACCCTGGGCTGCATGCAGGGCTCCCATCACGTGGTTCCTCATCCATCTCACTTTATAGATCCCAGAGGACATCTTCTCACCCTGTGCAGATTCTGAGTTCTTTTCATATCACTGCTTAACATGAACTACTTTTGAGGAATTTTGTTGTGGAAAGGGCTATGTGTGCAGTTGGTGATGGTTAGGATGGTGGGGTGCACAGAGCTTCATTTTGAGGAACAAACTGTGCATCTGTTGCTGCATTCTTGGGGGAACCCAAACACCTCCAACGTTCCTTTCTTCCCACTCTGTACTCCATGTTTCCTGAGCCAAGAAGTGTGGTACAATAGGCAGCCCACTTCTGCATAAGATCTTAGTGCTCACTATCTTTCAAGGCTTTTTGTGGTGGAGGGAGCATCATCAATAATGTGCATTACAAGGACGCCTTTGCCATCTGCATGTGCCCCTGAGCAGCCCTGCCCCAAGTACCTCCACTTTAAAGCGAAGGCAGCCTCTACAGTCTGGGCAGCCCAGCTCAGGATGTAAGTTTGCACAGCAGCACCACCCAGACATTATTTATCCTTCCTGAGTCCCAGGGCTCCTGGCCTACACCCAGTGTGGTCATGATATCAATGTCATGAGTCTTGGCTTCACCAAGGAAAAGGGCTCCTTCTGCTGCATCTCCATTCCTGGGGCCTCTCCTGAATCACAAAGAGGAAATTTTGTGAACATTTTCAAAATGTACTCTTGATAACAAATGGTTCTCAAGTGACAGAATCAGAGTTGCCCTTGATGTGCGGCATCTGGAACATGGGCCCATGGGCTCTCTAGGGAGCAGGCGTGGGCTGTTTCCTGCTCTGGGTGCTAGCTGTGTGCATGTGTCAGTTCCTGCAGCTCAGTGAGATGTTCATGGATGATATCTGTGCTTCCCTGCGGGTGTCTTTGTTTTAAAAGTTCACTGTCAAGCAGTGGCCCTCTCTCATCACTCATATTCTACAGTTCTTGTTAAGGCTTGAGTGGATTTTTGTGGGTCTTTGCTACAGGAGTTGCACATCAGTTTCAGGTCTTGTCCTTTTCTTTTTCATTTATGGCTCTGTGCATTGAACTCAGGGCCTCCTCCATGTCAGCAAAGTATGATTAGAGGGAGGAACATTGCCTGTACTGCTCTGCCAGGTTCTTGAGTTTCCTTCCTGTTGAGTCTAACTGTAATGACTGATGCAGATATTTCTTGTTTTATCTTGTTCTTTGTGCTGGAGACAAGGAAAAAGCTTCCACGTGCAAAATACTCACTGTGAATCTGAGATAAATAGTACAGCACTTGCAGTCATGCAAGCCTTAGTTACATTAGGAAGACAACTTCTCTAAGAAATCACAGAAGATCATAACACGAGGAACTGATTTGAAAGCTGTGTGTAAATCATACAAGCTCAGCACAATAAGCAGACATGCACCTTCCTTAAATGGAGCAGTGATGAGCCTAAAAGTCCTCCAGGCCAGTGAAGAGGTGGGAGAATTTTACACCAGCGTTGCAAGCGTATTTGTCAAGTCTGAAATTCTGTGTTCAGTCTGTATGTGAAATACACTAAGCATTTTCAAATACTCATCAGGTATCTTATTAGTACAATCATGTATTCTACCCAAATACTTACGAACTGAATTACCTATTCAATACACATAGAATCAACTTCTTGGCAACTCCTTGAGGCTGGAGATGTGCACCACTGTGAGAAATGAGCCACAGATATTTTAAACATTATTCATTTTTTAATTGTGCAAAAATCTGAATTCACATATTTAAAAACAGAGAAATACAACATGCATTCTATCAAATTTTATCTACTATGCATTCATTTACCAGCTTCTTTCAAAGTTTATAGTTTATCTTACAGTGCTCTAAAATCTTTAGTATACAACACCAAATTAAATAGTTCCACTGTACTTTGAAGCTTTTTATTGTTGCATTATTCTTCCATTGATTAAAATTAGTCCATATTTGTAACCCACCATTCTTGCATAAATTTCATAAAATCCCTTTCATAGGATGCATATTTACAGATATTTTCAAGTAGACAATAAGAAATAGCTCCTCTGGCTGGACTTAATATGTGGTTAGGGCACAATGAACGTAGTAGCATAGTGAAATTTTTCCCGTTCTAATAATCAAAGAGAAAATATATCAGTAAGATCATATCTAGAGATGAAATTGCTGGACACACATAATTGTAGTACACTTTGCCAAATAATCTTCTGGCTCCCTACTGCTGTATCAGTGGTCTGAAGGACTCTGGCACACATAGTAGAATTAAAGCTATTTCTTCAGGGAGGCTGAGTGGAGAGAGAGATTTGTGCATCGCTGCGTGTCTCTATGATCTCCGTGTGAGCTCAGGCTTCAGGAGTGAAGTACAGTTGTATGAGAAGGAAATCTTACCACTGTGAGCTAATTTAATGTGATTAGTTCCACATATTCCGTAAAAGAATCAAGAATTATTTCATATTTACTCACTGAAAAGATAAATTCAATAGTAATGTCTCAGTGTCTTTCTGTCCCACAAGTGCTCCCACAAAGACCCAGGCGTCCCTCTCTGTGAATCAATACAAATGGACTGAGAACTGCATAACCGAGGATGAGAAATTCTCGAGTATTCATGACAGTGGACTGAGTTACTAAGGAGGAACTTATAAATACAGAAAGGAGACAATCTATCCAATAAAACAAAAAAGAGCAAAGCATCAGAAGGAGAACACTGTGAGCAGCTTTGATTTCAGGAGGAGTTGCGTAGAGGGACTTGGAGTTCTGCAAATGAAGAACCTGCTGGTGGTGTTTGTGGAGAACACACACCATGTAGACACTGGCCCCACCCATGATGCCCTGAAAACCTGCATCCCTTAGCACCATGCAGGTGAGAAAAATCCACTTTACCTTCTTACTTTCTGGTAGAAAATAACAATAGCTGTCACTGTTACTAACCTGTGATGAGTTCATGCTGATATTTGTGATGGAATGGAGTAAGTTCATGGCTATCAAAGAGTTGAGACCCCAAAAACAGAGAAGCACAAGGAGGACATACCATGCAGACCTAGGCTTGAGTTTCCTCCACCCAGAGTGTCTGGGACTGATGGTGATGGCCTGGACCATTGTGAGGAGACCGCTGGTGCAGATGGAGAGGCCCCGGGCCACCCTATTCAGGTAAACGACAACCTTACAGCCTACATCATCTAGGAAGTTTCTCACACCAAAAGCTGCTGTTGTCCTTGGTATTCCTTGGGAAACAAGCATGAAGATATTTGTGATCTCTAAATGGATAAGAATGAGCTGTATTGATTTGTTCCTGATGGCTCCTCCAAAATTGCACACATAAATCACAAAAACTGACGTGTTACCTAATATGCCAAGTCCAGTTAGAAAGGACCAGATTGTTGTGCTGATAATGTGGAAATACATTTTTTTTTTTAAATCACTGGTAGTAAATTGCAGGTCCAGTTGATACCTTTTTGAAAAAGTACCACTAGTGATGATTTTAATCAAAGAAAATATTTCACCTAATAGCACTTTCCTGGTGTGTATGGCACAATTATGATGTTATATGAAATTATGCAATTTTCCCCCCAAGAACTCTATTTCATTTCCTATGACACTCTTTGTAGGTGACTGTATGTATTCTCATGCTATCTTCATGATTAATATTAAAAAATATTCAAAAAATAAAATTTCAACTCAGATTCTTTTGAGCTTCACCTCCCTCAATTCCAAAGCTCTGAGTCATATTTGAAGCCAGTCTGAGAATTCACCTAATGAAGTCTCGTTGTTTTGACTGAGGTAAAAATGTCAAAGGAGGGGAAGTGACTACTTTCTCAGAAAGTCTTGGGAAATTCTTTCATAAAATGTTTTAAAAGATAAGCATTACATTCTGATAGATGTGGGATGCCTGGCATGGTTCTAACAACTAACTCCTCAGGCCAGTAATAGCATTCATTTCAGGCTCTGTTTTTCAACAAAAAATGATATTCTTCATACTGGTGCATTAAACAACAATGAAACTAAAATGAGTTATTCTTTTTTAAAGTAAATGACTATTACTTTTGTGGTTGGAATTCTCCAAAGAGCAAAAAAATTTTATACTTAATAGTTGATAATAGTTCCTCTATCAAATAGCAATTTAATAAATTTATTTACATGAAGGGTTAATATTATGGGCTTGCATATGGAGAATTTATGAATATATATACAGAGAGAAAAATTTCAAATTAAACAGAAACACACTTGGGGCATTCACAACATAGTGAAAAAATACAATGTTCACCCATATTCAAATACAGAAATGCACTGTAAATGAAACACTCACATTTTATGAAAGGTAATAATGCTGACAGGTCCATAGTACGAAGTAATTTCACACTGAGAGAAACAAAGCTTTTCCTAGACGCTTGAGAGGCTCCTAAGTCTTCCTGATTGCTTGAATAAAGCAAGAAGAAAACCTTATACAATGATCCAACCCAGAGCTCTCCGATCATATAAGATCCTGTACACAGGGTCAGAGATGCCACAGCATTTCTAGAAGACAACTTTTTTTTTTTTCTTGGAGGTGGTACCCTCCTTTTTTGGGCCTGTGGTCCTTGTCTTTCAAAGATCCAAAGAAGACTGAAGATCTTAAGGCTCAAAGACCCTCTCACCTGCTCTTTTGCTGAGACACAGACTTCAGACCCTGAAGAGAAAGTTTACCTGGCCGGTGAGCGCTAATGAGAGACTGGTCAGGCCCGCTCACCTTGGTGTGTGTAAGGTAGACCAGAGCTGGGTTGGTCCTCCTGGTGAGGTGTGGCTCCCCAGGTCATATTTGTAACTCCATGACTCATACAGCTCTTAGATGCCAAAAGTGTCACCAAGACTTCATTTCACAGTTGTCTCCCTGCCTGGGAGAAAGACGCCCTCCACGACTCTCAGTCCCTGCTGTGCAACTTTTCCTCTCCATCCGTAATTACCATATTTGTTTACTCAGAAGTTTTCTCTGGCTCAATTAAGTTTAATGACTTTAATAGGAAGGATGTGCACTGAGGAAGTGAGCAGCCAGCCGAGTCTGTGTGTCTAGAGTTTCCCCTTCTCCAGGAACTGTGCTCAAGCTGTGCGTCAGAGTGGGGACAGTCTTCTGGGTACAGAATGGGTCACTTCCTCTCCTTGCCAAGTACTTCTTTATCCACAGAAATACGACAAGTAATGCTCAGACTGGGGACTCTGCTTTCTGAGCTCTTCCCAGCCATGCACATGGGCAAGACAAGAATCACCTTGCCCTACTGAGCCCATCAAGATGCAGGGTCTTTGTCATGAGTGGCTGGCTTAGTCTGTGTCTATTAAGCAAGAAACTAGGTGGGCCCCTAGTTAGAAAAATAATTCTATACTACAGTACTTGAATCCTTGCTATGTGAAGGTGCATCTATACCAAGTACATACTAGAAATATTTGTGCCATATATGAAAGAACATCCATTTGTAATAGGTACTAATTTATCTGCACTAAGGAAAGCAGGGCACTGGACTTAAGCAAGTTTTGCATTGACAGGAGCAAGGAGAAATGAAAATATAAGAATAAAAATTTCCCTGACTCGAAAAAATGAAATTCAGCACCTGTCTCTCTCTCTCTCCACCCCTCCCTCCCTCTCTTCTTCCTTTCCTCCCTCCCTCTCCCTCTCTGTATTTTCTTCTTTCTTTCTTTCTTTCTTTCTTTCTCTTTCTTTCTTTTTCTTTCTTTCTTTCTTTCTTTCTTTCTTTCTTTCTTTCTTTCTTTCTTTCTTTCTTTCTTTCTTTTTCTTTCTTCCTCTCTCTTTCTCTTTCTTTCCTCATTCTTCTTTCTTTCTTTTCTCATTCTTCTTTCTTTTTTCTTTCTTTTTTGCTTTTTGAGACAGAGTCTTGCTGTGTAATTCAGGCTGGTCTTAAACTCACTGTGTAGTCGAGGCGGGCCTTGAACTCATGGCGACCCTTCTTCCTCAGCCCATCAAGGCCTGAGGTTACAAGTGTGTGCCACCATGCCCAGCTGTTGGCGAACCATCAGGGTTTTCAGCTATTTTAAGTGTAGTGATTTTTACAAGCTTGCAATCCCTGACTGAACTTTAAATAATTTGTGTTATAGTTGTTTCACTTAATACTGCTGGTTTGTACCTTGTAGCTTAATTGACTATGTTTGGATATCTGTGATTGTACACTGATTTCTTTAATAATTGGTGTTTGCATTGTCTCCCGTTTGTCAAATTAGAAAAAAATTGAAGGGCTATAACCGAAATCATAGAAGTGAACTCATGGAACTAACTAGGATCAACGTGAGTACAAGGCTAAGATTGTGCAGTTCATGCTGCATTGATCTTTGGGAAAGACAAATCTAAAGCCATCCTTTAATATTAGTAGTAAGTGCATGGGAGGCTCATAGAAAAGTATTTAAAGGAAGTGAAACATATGCAAATCATTGGTGATGAGACATCCTAGTTTAATTAATGTCAGCGATGGTCCAGTTTACCATAAATATCAGGGTAGCAACTGAGAATGGAGAATTTAGAAAGAGAAAGAGGAAAATGCTAGGCAGGGCTGAATTTGAAATCAAGTGAGGCTGATAACAACCAAAACACCCTGTTGTTAACCGGTTTGGAAAACTACACAGTTCCCTCAGGCTGCAAGGTTAACGGGCATCATTGCCTCTCACCAGGTCAAGCAGCAACTGCAAACACCATCATTATCTCCTACTGAGAGATTCATTTTCACACTAACAATGTCCCAATCTATGATGCTGCATGTACACATTATTTGGAATCCCTAATTCATAAACTGACCCCACCTAAAGATATCACATAATACCTAACTATTTCTCTTCCCCTAATCTACCTTAATAAATACTAACACATCCAAAACTAATCCAAACTTCCCTTAGTTGCATGAAGATTGTACCATGGGAAACCTGAGCTCCTCTAAGACCCTTGTAGAGAGTCTTATTATGGTACCCCCTTGCATCCAATCAGCAGCCTAGCCTGTCTCTTATTTATTTTAGTCCTCCATTTTTAATTTATTTGAAAATATGTAAAATTTTCACATATATACATACATGAACTATATAATATATATTATAATATGTGGTCCAAGATAACTTCTCTTTACTGAAAAATATGGTGGAGGGGCAGAAGTGGCAAGTCAGAGGATGGACAGCCCTGGTAAGGGACCTCCCTGGGTACAGCCAGTCGGCACATAGATTGTTTCATTTAAAACACCTTAATTGCTATACCCTATCAGGGAAGTTTATTGAGTTAGACTTGATATTGATGACTAGAAAAAATATATTTAGGAGGCGTGAAATTAAAAGGTTAGTTTGTTATTTAAAAAGACAGAAACCTTAAGAGTTAGGTATCAAAGATCTAAAATTTGGGGAAAAATTTAGAAAATTATACTCCTGAAAGAGAGATAGAATGGAATATTTAACGAAATAAGAGACAGTGTAGAACACTGAATGTCGCTACACTTATGCGACGTTAAAAAGTTGAAGCCACAGGATTTCACAGGGGTCTGTAGGTGGGGTGCATGGAAGGCAGATCAGTTAAACATGAGCATTTGGCCTCTGGAGTTGGAGACAGGAATACACGGGTCCTGGAATCAAATAAGAGGAATCTGAACACACAAAGATTTGAACAAGTTGTTTTGCTTGCACATGGCTTTGAATAAGTAGGTTCATTTTACTAAGATCGAGTTCAAAAATGAATGGAAATTTTAGTTTTTCTGAAAACTAGTCCTGAAGATGCAACTTGTGAGAACATAGAATAATCACGAAGAGTGCCACAAAGAAAAGGACAAAAACCTGCACTGTTACATTATCACAACTGTTTCCTGTGCCCTTAAAGGGCTTAACGTGAAATAATTCTTTTCAGGTACATATCATCATTGCTGATGTTTCTTCAAAATGTATTTGACGGATCTAAGTATTCTGTCCCTGAAGTTAGAAATCATTTACAACCTTCCCAGCAGAAAAATCTGTTTCTCTTGCTGGATTTAGCATTGTAGGGAACATTTCTGCTTTTGTGAATAACATGTATATTTTTAGAGGTGATATTAAAACCAAATCCATATGCCTTATTATTATGCATTTGGCTTTTACAAATATCATACTGCTTGTTTCTGAAGGAGTGCCAAAGGTAATATCAGCTTTAGTATGAGAAACTTCCTCAAAGACACGTTAAGATTGTGTGTTGCCTGGAGCGGGTGGCCTGGGGCCTCTGCATCTACACCAGCGGTCTCCTCATGGTGCTCCAGGCTGTCACCATCCATCCCAGACACTCCAGGTGGAGGAGGCTCAAGCTCAGCTCCGCATGGCACGCCCTTCCCCTACTTCTCTTCTTCTTTCTCAATTCCTTGATAGGCATGAATTTAGTGTATTCCATCACAAATAACATCATGAACACATCACAAATGAGTAAGAGCAGTGACTCTTGTGTTTACCTACCAGGAAGACAGAAAATGAAACTGATTTTCTTCTCACGGCCCTAAGGGATGCTATGTTTCAGGGTGCTATGGGTGGGGCCAGTGGCTACATGGTATGTGTTTTCCACAAACATGTTTTCCACCTCCAGAGCTCCGAGTTTCTTTACAGAATTCTCCCTGGGATCAAAGCTGCTCAAAGTGTTCTTCTGATGCTTTGTTTTCTTTTCTTTTTTGTATAGATTGTGTTCTTGCCCTATTTATAAGTTTTGAGAATCCCTCCATGGTAATAAATATTGGAGAATTTCTAACTGTTGGTTATACAATTCTAGTCCTTTTGTATCGATTCACAGAGATGGACACCTGGCTGATTGTTGGCACAGTCATTAGGATGGAAAGGTACTAAAATTTTGTCTCTTTTCAGTGTTGAGATTTCTTTTCAGTGACTTACCTTGTAAGAGCTCTTGTTTCTGTTATGGTATGTTTGAAAATAATCACATGAATGTTATCTATGTAACATATATATATATATATATATTTTTTTTTTTTTTTTTTTTTCACCTCAGATAACAGTCATGGTGAACCACAGCCCTGGTCTCACACAGAGATCATAGAAACCTGGAGGGATGAACAAATCTCACTGTCCACTCTGTCACTCTGAAAATGTATCTTAACTACTATATGTGATCCTACTCTTTCACTATCACAGTGTATTAGAAGGGAACTGCAAAACAATTAGCTAAAGTTTATTAGTTGCTAGTACATTTGTTCTTTTGCTCCAGGAGTTCATTTTCTACTTTGTCTTACAGATATATTTTGTTTGAGAAATCCAAAAGGAATAATCTTGCAAAATTTCACATTCATTATGCCATAGGCACAACTTAAATATCAGTCAAGGGAGCTTTTTTTTCTATTTACAAATGTCCATATGTACCCATCCTAAGAAAGAGAATTTATGGAATATTTTACAAGAATGGCAAGTCCCAAATGTGTTCATGTAGAATGTTATATGGTATAATTTTAATCAATAGAAGTGTAAATTGTTTTTGTTGTTTTGTTGTTGAGTTTTTCTTATTTTTTTCTTTTAAGTTTATTGGTGCAATTTAAATTACATAATGATCACATTCATCATAGGGAATTTCTACCTGTACATGATATATCTTAATTCATTTTTTCCCATTCCTCTCCTTTCCCTTTAACCACTCTTCCCTTCTGTATTTACAAAGCTTTGCTTCCATTTTATCCTTCTTTTCTCATTTTTTCTTTTCCCTTCCTTCCTTTCCCCCTCGCCCCTCCCTAGTTCCTCTTTTCTTTTGAGTAATTTCTTCCTATTTTACAATATGCATTATACATTTTGGTCCTTATATACACTTTCAGTTTCTCACACCAGAAAGACAATGTGATATTTACACATGTGTGTCTGATTTATTTCACTTAAGAGTATGGTCTCAAGTTGCATCCATTTACATAGAAATGTTTCAAGTTTACCCTTCTTTATGGCTGAGTTGTACTCCACTGCATAAAAAAAACACATCTTTTTTATCCATTCATTGGTTGATAGGCATTTGGGTTGTTTCCAAGATTTAGCTATTACAAACTGTGCAATAAACACGGGTGCCCATACATCTCTGTATGCTTTTAAATCTTTTGGAAATATATCAAGAAGGGGAATACATGCATCAAAGAGTTTTCTGGGGAATCTCTACACTGATTTCCACAGTGGTTGCACCAATCTACGCTCCTATCAACAGTGAAGTGTTCCTTTTTCCCCACAGCCCTGCCAGCAGTAGTTATTGCTTGATTTCTTGATAATAGCCATTCTTTCTGGGGTGAGATGGAATCTCAGCATTGTCTGAATTTGCATCTCTAGAATACCAGTGATGATGAACACTTTTTCACATATTTATTTGCTGTTTGTACTTCTTCATCTGAGAAGAGTATATTCATATCAGGTGCTCATTTGTGGATTGGGTCTTTAAATTTGGGGTGTCTGATTTATTTTTTCAATTCTTTATATGTTCTAGGTACTAGTTCTTTGTCTGAAGAACAATTTGCTACTTTTTTTCCCCACTCTTCGGGTTGTCTCTTCACTTTATTGATGATTTATTTTGCTGTGTAAAAACTTTTTAATAAGATGAGATCCAAGTTGTTGATTCTTTGTAATATTTTGCATGCAATTGGGGTTTTGTTAATGAAATCTTTGCCTACAACTCTGTCTTCAAGAGTTCTACCTATTCTATCTTCCAGCAGTTTTAGTGTTTGTTTTGATATTTAGATCTTTGATCCATTTTGATTTTAGTTTACTGCAGTGCTGGATGAATAAATATATTATGTTTGAATATAATTTTTGAGTTGTTTCTAGATATCATTTGTTAATGCCTGACTCTGTCCACAGACCAATGGAAGACTACAACAAAGTAATCCAGGCAGGATGTCAAATGACCTAGAAGCTTCAAAAATAAAGTTGTGGATCACTTTGCTAGGTAAAGAACCAACACCTGCTGAGATGCTTGCTGGCTGAAGGCCAGGAACATACAGAATGGGCAGAAGAGGAAGGTACTGATAAATACAAGTTGTAACCACATGACAAGTTACAAAAATGAAAGACATAATTATCATAAGTATTTCCTTACTATTTTGTTAAGAATTTTTTTTTCAGCTGGAAAGTAGCACAGGGAAACACTTGAAGTCCTGGGCATACCCAAGGACTTCCAGAACAGAACTGAATACCACAAGAACTAGTATCAACAAATAACAAATGGAACTAAATTTATTTATGAGCAAGTTTATGAGCAACAAAGGAAACCATCAGCAGAGTAAAGAGACAACATGCAGACTGAGAAATTTTTTGCCAGGTATTGTTTTTCTGGTAGAGGAATAATGTCTAGAATTCATAAAAATTTCAAAAATTTAGCCACCCCAGAATTAGTTACCCAATCAAGCAATGGGCAAACGAACTGAATAGACACTTCCCTACACAAGTACAAATGGCCAACACATGGAAAAATCCATGAAAAAAATGTTAATCATCTTCTGTCATTAAGGAAATGTAAATCAAAACACCTCTGAGGTTCCATTTTACTCCACTCAGAATAGCTATCATCAAGATCCCAAAAAGATGGTGTGAAAAAAAGGGCTCACATATTGTTTTGAGAATTTAAATAGTACAGTAACTGTGGAAATGAGTGTGGAGTTTCCTCAAAAAAAGTACAAAATAGATACTCAATTTGACTCAGCAACACTTCACCTCGGTATTATCCCAAAAGAATTAAGGAATCATACTATAGTGACACATACATATATGCGTTTATAGCGATGCAATTCACAATGGCTGAGTTCTGGGAAATGCCTAGATGCCCATCAACAGACAAAGGGATTTAAAAAATATGGGAAATATGCACAATGGGATATTATACATCCAGAAGGAAGAATGAATTCATGTCATTTGCAAGAAAATGGAGGCCACTTTGTTCTCTGTTGCATGCGGCCCACCCGCAGGCTGTAGGGTGCACTTCTTTCCTTACTTTTATTTGGCCCAAACTCATTCTGCAGAGCCTTTTTTTCCCTACCTTTAATAAAATTTTGTTACCATTTGTGATTCTCTTGACCAATTCTTTGCTCAGGACTGAAAGAACCTAGAAACCACCTTCAGAAGGAGACTCCAGCATGCCCAAACCCAGTAACGTAGTTGGCTTAGGCAGCCAGAAGAGCAGGTAAGGCCCTTTGTGCATATTTTTTTCTCTCTAAAATACCCTCTAAGAGTCTGCTGATTGATGTGACTGATATCTAATGATAGATCGTGAAGTTTTTGAACAAAAAATGAAACTCAAAACCAGTAGAATGAAAGAAATAATAAAGATCAAAGCTGAAAATAATAAATTAGACATTAAAGGAATAATACAAAGAATAAATGAAACAAGGACTTGGTTCTTTAAAACCATGAATAAGATGACTATAGACTTATCCAAAATAACTAAAAGAAAATAAAATGACCCAAATTAATAAAATTGGAGACTAAAGGGGGATATTACAGCAGATAACACAGAAAGGCAGAGAGTCCTTAAGACTGTTTTTGAAAATTTATGTTCTAAGAAACTAGAAAATTTAAAGGAAGTTGATAGATTTCTGTACACCTAAGATCTACAAAACTCAACACAGGAATACATTAATAAAACCTAAATACAGCCACATAAAATGATATTATTGCAGCAGTAATGCAATGTACCAGCAACAAAACAAAACAAAACAAACATCACTATGGGTGGTTGACTGTGGAATGTGTCAGACCTTCTAAGAAGGACTAATACCAACACTTGTGAAAGTATTTCCTGAATAATAAGAAAAGGAATAAAATCATTCTAGGTAGCCAATATATCACCATAAGAATACCAGATAGAGACTCATGAGAAAAAGAAAAATGCAGATAAATGTTCTTAACATAAATGCCAAAATCTTCAATAAAATCTTTGGAAGTACAATGCAAATCACAAATAATTGGTGTATTAAAATATCATGCACCAGCCAGTGGCAGGCAGACCAACCAGCGAGACCAGGTGAGGCCCAGGTGCAGTTACACATGCAGGCTCAGGCAATACCAGTGGTGTGGAAAAGCCTGAAGCAGCAGTGAGGAGCCAGCAGTTGGTAAGTTAGGTGAACCAGCATTGAGCTTTGGCACACAGACATGTAGAATAGAAGCCGGTGGGTCTGCCATTCTGTATCAAAGTGCTCTGGAGAACTCCACCAACAGAACACCAATCACAGCTTCCACATCCAGAGATCAAGATTAACTCCATAACCAGCACAAACCTAGGGCAGACTTCGTTGGAGTACACAGCACATTTATGGGTTCTGACTTGGACCCTACAACAGAACTGTGAATACCAGAGGAATTTTAGGACTTTCATTCTTCTTTATTTGTCTGATTGGTTATTGTTTTTCTGTCTGGTTGGATTTTGTCTTTTGTTTTGTATTTTGTGGTTATTTTGGTTATGTTTTTTTTTCTTCTTTCTTCTTTTCACTGTTTAGGTTTCTTACATTTCTTTTTGCTTTCTTCTACTGATGTTCTTTCTATCCTCAACTACCTCTTGAATTTAAGATGCTTTCATATGAGTAAACATTGTTTCTTCTCTTTCTTATTCACTTCACTACTCTTTCCCTTTCTCTTTCATTGTTTCTCCCCTGTGTCTTCCAGTTCCCCAAAACTCAGATGATCATCCTTTGTCCTCCAGACTTGCTTCTATTATATTTGACCTCATTCATCTCTTAATTCTGTCCCTTACCCCTCTTAACAACTCCCACCCCAAAACAGGGTAAAATCACTCCACTAAGGGGAAAATCACTACATACAAGTACCTGGTATATGTTGGATTTTGTTACATAACTGTAGAATTTTCTCTTGTGTTTAAAGGTATCAGGTTAAGAGTTACCACAGCTTGTCAGTAGCTAAGCTGTACTTGAAGCTATTCTTATTGCTAACTATACTACTTTAGTCAGGGTGTCGTACATGTTATAATCAGTTTTACTCCCTTGTATGATAACACTGTGATTGTATGGGGTCATAATCATTGCAATAGTCTAGTACCAAAAGACTGGGTGCTGAGCCAAATGGCAACTTTTCATCCTCAGCAAATTGGTCATGTAGGTTCTTGGGATAGATATAAAGAACTACTTATATCTAGAAGAGATCCCTGAAGAACAAACATTTCCTAGGGAAGCCTTGATACTGATTGTGCCTTGATAGTGATTAAGCTATCTACCATAAGAAATTGACAGGCATCAACAGAGAAAACAAAAAAAAAATAAGAAATAGAAAATGACAAGATGCAGAATCAAAATGTAACCCAGACTGCCAGACCACCCAGGACAAGCCTGGAGCCCAATAAGATATAGGAAATTGGAAGTCAAACACTAGAACTTTCTGAAATGATAAGAACAGAAGTGAAAAAACAAGAGGAGAAGGCCATAGAAAAAAAAATCTCTCAGGTGCAAAAAGAAATTATGCTCAAAATGAAAGATATTACAGTAGAAACAGACAAAAAAAAAAAAAAGATCTTAGGAAAATGATAGAAACCATAAATGCCCCAAATAGGAAAGAAATGGAATTAACAAAACAGATCCAAACAGAAATCCAAGAGATTAAAACCTCCATTGAAAGTATACCCAACAGATTGAATGAAGGTGAGGATAGAATATCAGATCTTGAAGGCTGAAATGTGGCTAGTAATCATGAAAAGAAAGCTATCTTGAAACTAGCAAGTGACCATGAAAAACCAATCCAACAGCTGCAAGATGAAGCAAAGAACAACATACGATTGATTGTTGACAGTGAGAAAGCTGGAGACAGAGTAAATGCCATAAAAAACTCTTCATGGAAATAATGGCAGAAAACTTCCCAAATGTTGATAAGGAATTTGACATACAAATAAATGAAGCATATAGAACTCCAAACAGCCAAGACTGAAATAAATCTATACCAAGGCATGTAATAATCAAGATTCCAGAAATTTGGCACAAAAACAAAATATTAAAAGCAGTTAGAGAAAAGAAACAAATCACCTATAAAGGAAAGTCCATCAGAATCACAGCAGACTTCTAAACACAAACCCTCAAATCAAGGAGAACTTGGAGTGAGATATTTCAAGCCCTAAAAGAAAATAAATTCCAACCCATACTGATGTAACCCACAAAATTATCTTTGAAAATTCATGGAGAAAAAAGATACTTCCATGACAAAAAAAAACCTGAGAAAATTCATTACCACCAAACCAGCTCTTCAGAATGCTCTGAAGCATATATTAGAAAGAGAAAACATGCTGGGCATGGTGGCACATGCCTGTAATCCCAGCACTCATTAGGCTGAGGCAGGAGGATCGCTGCAAATTCAAGGCCAGCCTGGGCTACATAATGAGCTTAAGGCTAGCCTGAACTACATAGCAAGACCCTGTCTCAAAACAAAACAAAACAAAACAAACAAATAAAAAAGAGAGAAAATAACATAACCGCAAGAAGAATATCAATGCAAAGAAGCCACCAGGTAAAGCAAGGAATTAAATAGAGAGGAAAGTCAGGGAACCAACAACAAGAAAATATCATGAGAAAGATATGCCAATACACATGTGTTATAACCATCAATGCAAATGGTCTCAATTCACCAATCAAAAGAAACAGACTGGCAAAATTGATCAAGAAGCAAGATACAACAATCTCCTGCATTCATGAAACACATTTAACTCAAAAAAAATCCATAGATTGAAAGTCAAAGGATGGAAAACAATACTCCATGCAACAGGATCCCAGAAAAAAAGCAGGGGTAGCTATTCTATTTGCAGACAATGTGAACTTCAAGCCAAGACTGATGAAAAGAGACAAAGAGGGTGACTACATACTTGTTAAGGGAAGACTCCAAAAAGAAGAGATTACAATCATAAATATACATGCAGCAAACATTGGTGCACCTAACTACATAAAACAAATGCTTACAGGCATGAATAATCAAATAAGCACTAACACAATTGTAGTGGGGGACCTTAATACTCCACTCTCACAATTATAGAGATCAACCAGACAAAAAAATCAACAAAGAAATATCAGAATTAAAACAAACTTCTGAACAAGTGGACATAGTAGATGTCTACAGGGTGTTCCACTGCACAAAATCAGATTACACATTCTTCTCAGGTGGGACAGTCTCCAAAATAGACCACATATTAGCCCATGGAACATGCTTAAGTAAATGCAAAGGAATTGAAATTATCCCATGCATATTATCTGACTATAGTGCAATGAAAATGGAAATCAATGGTAAAAGAAACCATGAAAACTACATAAACACATGAAAATTAAACACCTTCCTGAACAACAAATGGGTCACAGAGGAAATTAAAAAAGAAATTAAACAGTACCTTCAATTAAATGAAAATTCTGATAAAACATACCAGAACTTATGAGGTACAATAAAAGCGGTAATATGAGAGAAGTTTATAGCAATAAATTCTCACAACAGGAAAATAGAACAAGGTCAAATGAACAACTTAATGTCACATCTCAAACTACTAGAAAAGGAAGAAAAACTCAAACCCAAAGCTCATATGAGAGAGAAAATTATAAAGATCAGAGCAGAAATTAATGCAATTGAGACTAAGAAAACAATGCAAAAAATCAATGAATCAAAGAATTGGTTCTTTGAAAGATTAAATAAAATTGATGAACCTCTAGCCAGCCTCAGCAAAAAGAGGAAGGAAGGAAAAGACTCAATTTCAAGCAATTAGAAATGAAAAGGGCGAAATCACTATGGATTCTGTGGAAATCCAGAAGACCATCAGTACCTACTTGGGGAACCTGTACTATAACATGATGGAAAACACAGAAGTAATGGACAGATTCTGGACAAATATGAATTACCAAAACTGAATCAGGAAGATATAAATATTCCAAATAACATGATATTAGTCAATGAAATTGAAAATATAATGAAAAACCTACCAATGAAGAAAAGCCCAGGCCCTGACGGATTCACAGCTGAATTCTACAAGAAATTTAGAGAAGACCTAACACCACTACTACTCAAACTCTAAGAAATTGAAAGGGAAGCAATATTCCCAAATTCATTCCTGGAAGCAAGCATTACTCTGATACTGAAACAGGAGAAGGACCCAACTAAGAAAGAGAATTACACTCCAATCTCCCTAATAACCATAGAGGCAAAAATACTCAATAAGATAGCAGCAAACAGAATGCAGCAAATCATCAAGAAGATTATACACCATGACCAAGTGGGATTCATCCCAGGAATGCAGGGATGGCTCAACATATGCAAATCAATAAATGTACTACACCATATCAACAGAGCCAAAGACAAAAACCACATGATCATCTCAATAGACACGGAGAAACCTTATGACAAAGCACAAAACTCATTCATGATAAAAACTCTACAGAAAATTGGAACAGATGGTTTTTATCTCAGTGATAAAAAGCCATCTATGAAAACGAACAGCCAGAATCATACTAAATGGTCAAAAACTGAAAGCTTTCATTGTAAAATCAGGAATAAGGCAAGGATGTACGCTATCACTACTCCTATTCAATATAGTTCTGGAAACTTTAGTCAGAGCAATTAGACAACAGAAACAAATAAAAGGAATTAAGATAGGAAAAGGAGAAGTTAAATTGTCATTATTTGTGATAAAAACAACATGGTACTGGCAAAAAGACAGATCTGAGGATCAATGGAACAGATTAGAAAATGCAGAAACAACTTCAAACACCCTCAGCCACCTTATCTTTGACAAAGGAGCCAAACACATTCACTGGAAGAAAGTTAGCATTTTTAATAAAAGGTGCTGGAAAAACTGGCTTTCCACATGCCAAACACTAAAACTAGATCCATGTCTATCACCGTGCATTAAACTAAAATAAAAATGGGTCAAAGTCCTAAATATTAAAAAGAAACAATAAATCTGCTGGAAGAGAAAATAGGCAGAACTCTTGATGACATATATAGGCAAAGATCTCATGAACAAAAATCTAATCACACAGGAAATTATATAAAGAGTCAATAACTGGGATTTCATCCTATTAAAAAGCTTTTTCACAACAAAAGAAATCACCAACAGAGTGAAAAGACAACCCACAAAGTGGGAAAAAATTTTAGCCAATTGTCCCTCAGACAAAGGACTCATATCTAGAACACATAAAGAACTGAAAAAAATCACACCCCCACAAATTTAAAGATTCAATCCAAAAATGGGCATTTGAGATGAATACAATCTTTTCAGATGAAGAAATACAAATGGGAAGCAAATATATAAAAAATGTTCAACATCACTGGTTATTAGAGAGACACAAATTAAAACAATGCTGAGATTCCATTTCACTCCTTAAAGAATGGCTCTCATCAAGAAATCAATCAATAACAAATGCTGGAGGGGCCGTGGGGAAAAAAGAACATTTCTCCACTGTTGGTGGGAGAGTAGACTGGTGCAACCACTGTGGAAATCCGTATGGAGATTCCTCAGAAAATTAGGATTTGAGGACCCATTCAACCCAGCAGTTCCCCTTCTGGGTATCTTCCTGGAAGAATCAAAAGCAGTATACCATAGGGATATATGTGCGTCCATGTTTACAGTAGCACAGTTTACAATAGCTAAGTCTTGGAAACAACCCAAATGCCTATCAACCGAGGAATGGATAAAGAAGATGTGTAAATTAGTAGAGCTACTAGAATTCAGTTAGGAGCTCCCATTTGTTTCTGTTATATCTCTCCTTGAGTATCCCTGGAAGAACTAGTTGGGATACTATACAGATGCTGCACACCCATGTTTATTGTGGTGCCGTTAATAATAACCAGGCTATGGAAGCAGCCTCGGTGCCCATCAATTCATGAGTGGTTAAAGAAAATGTGATATATATCAAAATAAATACACTTGTCAGAAAGTAAATAAATAAAGTTCTCCTAACATAATGAGAGAGGAATGTTTGCAACTTGGAAACAGGCACCCAGGAAACTGAAAATCCATAATTACTATGGAAACCTGAAGATGGGGAATGGTGCTCCTGGATGAGTACATTTCTAAGGACTTCTCCAGGGCCTTGAGGAAGCATTCCTGGGGTGTAAAATTGCAAAAACATAATTTAGCTTGGGAAAGATGTCTATACATCTCAAAGGGGCAAGGAAAACATTTTAAAATGCCCAATTTCTACAAAAAATGCACAAAAAAGCCAAGAAAAGCTAAATGCCGTTTTATTTTGTCCAAGAGGAATATTTCATACTTGAATTTTCATTTACCTTTGTATACGTTTTGACAACATATTCATGTGACTCTGCTTTGATTTCCTTATTCAAAATCTGAGATGAAAATGCACTTGTCTCGGAGGGCTCTTCTTCCATTTATGGGAAAACAATTTTTTGCTCCTCTGTGTTGCAGAAATAGGGAGTGCAGGGCAGGATTGGTCGACTCACACAGGAGTCCACCTGGTTTTGGGACTCACTGCACGTGGAATATTCACGGAGATGGGAAATCACAGCTATTCATGGCAAAGACCATAACTGACCAATGTTCATAGGTTGATAAAGCAAGACGACTTTGGTCCTGCCCGTGTGCATGGTTGGGATGCGCTCAGGAAGCAGACTAATCCTCACTGGTCAATGCCTTGAGAAGGAAAGAAAAGCAATTTACTCCATGTTTGAGAAACTGCTCCCCATTCTGACTCACAGCTTGGAATCTTAGGAATTGAGGGGAGGATCTGAAGAGCGGGTGTCCCGGGTACAGTAACGTGACTGCTGTTCACTTCTTCACTGTGCAATCTTCCCTTAAAATAATTAAAGCCCCACTGAGCCTGAGAAAACTTCTGAGCCAAACAAAGGCGTAATTGTGTGGGGAGAGGGAAAGCTGTACACCAGGGACTGTGTCTCTGCAGGGGTTTTCCTTCTCCCTGACAGAGTGACAATGTTGAAAATTAAACTCCAGGAGAGAATTTATGGTAGCCAGGAGCTCAACAAACCTGAACATACAGACTCAGGGAGCCTCGCCTTGCAAAACAGGAGTTGGAGAAACCCCTCCAAGGGAGACTCACCGAAGAGTTGACCATACCACACTTGGAAAGGTGAGCAGACCTCGCAAGGCACATTTACTCGCATCAAGTTTTGTTCAAATGTTCTCTCAGAAACCTAAAACTTATCTATCTTTGACTAAGCAAGAAGTTCAGAAGATCTGTGAGCTTTAGGACCCTCATTCTTCCTGAGAGCTTTAAAATGCAAGCACCTCAGGTAAAGAAGAGGACAGCAGTTCCAGGAATCATTACGCCACACATACCAAGCCATTTCTGTCCCTGGGTCCCGGATCTGGCGGCACCGGAGAGCTCGTGGGTGGGCCTCTGCATAATGTTTCCTCCTTGCTTGCCTTGAGCAATCAGAAAGGTACAGAAGCCTTTGAGTTTCTATGAAAAATTGTTTTCTTCTTCCTCAGATTTCCCTCGCACTAGGACCCTGTCAGCATCATAGCCTTTTATAAAATGCAAATGTTTCATTTTTGGCACAATTCTGTTCCTCAATATGGGATAATTGTGTTATTTTTCACCGTGTTGTATACTCCATTACTGCATTACTGTTGAATTCACTCTCTGCATGCAGAGATAAGCCTCCCTGTGCTAACACATAATATATGTGCAAGTCAGCTTAGTTTATTACACATATGTTTAATAGGGGGACTATTAACAACTATTAAGAATAAAAATTACAGTTGCTTTTTAGAAAATTCTCCCCATGGAGTTCTTGGCTGTGAGTTTCAATAACATGAAATAACTCACTTTAATTTTATCCTAGTGCTATGAAACAAAGAGCATTAATTTCAGTTTTTTACTGAAGAAAATTGCACCTGAGATAAAAGCTCTAACCTTCCTAAAGCGTGTCATTGCCACGAAATGGAACATGATACATGCATCTGAATGCATTGCATATCTTTAAGAATAGTATATAAAAATGTCTCCCAAGTCATGCTGGATGAGAATTCACTTCTTTCTCCTCTGATGTTTGACTTCAGTCAGAGGGAAAAGGATGTCACTTACTGAGTGTCTGACATCCGGTCTCCAGTGTGATTCAGAGCTGTGGAGCTTGAGGAAAGTAAGAGAGAGCAGGTGAAAGTAGGGAGCCCCAGACCCAACACATGGAAACAAAAAACCAGGAAAACATTTGGAAACCCCTTCAGGATGCTGAGATGTACTAATCACAATGACTTTTAACAAAGTCCCCTCTCTGACCGAACACTTGGTCCATTCTCACTCTGGACTTCCTAGTCAGCGCTGCTGAGCTCGGCGAATCTTGCAGCACATTTCATCATGTGCTGGACAGTGAGCGCGGTGTCCTGTTTCTGTGCTGCTTTGACGGACAAAGAATTTCCTGCTTGTCAGGCAGGGTGCAAACGGTAGCTGATATCCTGTAGTCACCACACCAGCCGAAGCCAATCCTGTGGTCAAGCCTACTTTTTGTACTTTATGTTCTCAGAGGCCTTGAGTGCAGGGAAATCTAACGATTTCTTCAGTTTTCTGTAGGAAGTAGAGAACATAGTGTGACATAAATTTCTCTGTGACCAAGTGACATTGGAGCTCCTAGTTGTGAAAGAGTAAAATCCTTTCCAGGCCTGAAACACACATGTAAACAAAACCAGCTTCAGCTGAAAAAGACCAAAGCAGCTCTGCTGTTACCCTGGTCGGGGAAAAGAAGACCCAGGTAAAGCAGGCTGCCGAGTTAACGGAAACACGGCTCTAACCACGGCCGCACAACGGCGCCAGATGTTATGATGACACATTTGAGTGGCATCGCTCCATACCATCGATGGTCTTTTGAAACTGATTGACAGGAGTCGGATAAAATTAAATGCAAGCACAGGAAGCAGTCCCGGTTGGGGGGATTTTGGGTTCAATTCAGCCATGTTTCTGTTGAACATAGGTGGAGTATACAAGGATTTGAATAAGCAGGCGGCTTGTACTAGTTTGGAGGTAAACAAAATCTGGATTATTAATTTAAAGTTTTGAAAATGGGTCCTCAGACTGGCATTTGAAAGCACCTGGAATAACCCACAGCAAAAGGCATAGAGTCCTTTCAACAAAAATCTGCATCTTACACAGCATGACTGTCTCTCACACTCCATACTATTGCTATGACAGTATGTTTTACAGATACACATGTGCCATCATTACTGATGCTATCTTCAAAAGGGTATGTGCTGAAGCCATTTTTGCCTATTAAATTAGAAATGCCATCTAACATTATCAAGGGAGCAATCTCTGCCTTTCTAACTGGACTTGGCACCATGGGGAACACCTTTGTTTTTGTGAATTACGTGCTCGTATCTGCAGGCGATGAGAAGAGATCTATACACCTCATTCTCATCCATTTGACTGTTACAAATACCATAACTGTTCCTTCCAAGGGAATGCCAAGTACATTGGCAGCTTTTGGTGTGAGAAACTTCCTCGATGATGTAAGCTGTAAGATTGTGTGTCACCTGGAGCAGGTGGCCCGGGGCCTCTCCATCTGCACCAGTGGTCTCCTCACGGTGGTCCAGGTCATCACTATCAGTCCCATACCCTCGGGGTGGAGGAGGCTCAAGCCCAGTTCTGCATGGCACGTCCTTCCCTTGTGTCTTTTCCCTTGTGTCTTTTCTTTTGGATTATCAATTCCTTAATAGACATGAGCTTACTCCTTTATATCCCAAGTATAAGCATGAACACATGAAAAGGGAGTATGAACTATGAAGCTTGTGATTTTCGACCGGAAAATGAGAAAATAAGATGGATGTTTCTCACTTTCATGGTAATATGAGATGTCATGTTTCTGGGTGCCATGGCCAAGGCCAATAGCTACATGGTCTTTCTTCTCCACAAGCACCACCAGCGTGTTCTCTGCCTACAGAGCTCCAGGTCTGTCTACAAAACTCCCCTGAGATCAAAGCTACTCAAAGTGTTCTCCTTCTGATGCTTTGTTTTATTTTCTACTTCTAGCTTTAAGACAAGTGAAGAAAGGAGCCAATCTAAGGATCAGACTCTCGAGCCCATTTTCTGAAGTGACACAGCTAAGAAAAAAGAAAAAAGAAAAAGTGTTGTAAGTTCATCACGGTTTACAGATATTTTGAGTGCAGCCATTTTTTACAATTTATAATGTCTGACTAAATAGGTCAAGTTCCAGATTTGCTTGTTAAAACTGCTATATTTATTATTAAAGCTAGTAGTTTAATTTACTATTGTTTGACATTTCAGATTGCATTCTGCTTTCTTTAATTAAGTTATGGATTCATAAGTCTACTCATTTTTCAAAAGAAAAAGGAAACTTTAAAAGAAAATAAAAATATACCTAAAGTCATTGGGCTCTTTGGTATAAAACCTCAGTACAGGCCTAGGTTTATGTAGTTTACATAGCTTAAAGTCTTCAGGAATAAGAAATCTAAAGCATTTTTAAATAGTTTGTAGGAAGCAGAGGGGAAGTGTTATAGAAAAGTGTTTCAATTAAGTGGAACATATGCAAACCTTGGGGATTTGATTAAAGATCCTGGTTTAATTCATTCCAAAGAAACTGTCCAAGTTTGACATAAACCAAGGTATGAAATGGGATTAGAGAATTTAGATAGGAAAGAGGAAAATTTTATCCAGGACCCATGCAATTTCAGATTGGACTGATAATAAAACCAGCCCTGTTTTTAGCTGAGTGGAAGAACTTCCCAGTTAACACAGGCTGCAAGTTCACTGTGATGTCATTGTCTCTCCAGGGTCAAGCAGCAACTGCAGACACCTTTGTGGTCCTCTGTTGAGCAATGACACTGAACGTGCTTTGCTACATGTTGCCATTATTTGGAATTCCTAATTTATAAACTGCCCTCCTCTCATTACACCACAAAGCGCCTGATTATTTCTGATCCTCTCACCTGCCTTAACAAAGATCAGCTCATCCACAACTGATGCAGGATTCCTTTCAAG
Source organism: Erethizon dorsatum (assembly GCA_028451465.1). Lineage (NCBI taxonomy): Eukaryota > Metazoa > Chordata > Mammalia > Rodentia > Erethizontidae > Erethizon > Erethizon dorsatum. The sequence continues at coordinate 2,834,423 of CM051825.1, forward strand.
GTCCTGAGGTAACTCAACAGATACTCAGACCTCTCCTCTGTCCCTTGTACTAAATCGTATCATGATACATTCACACGTCCTGTGTTCAACCTGCAGCCTACCTCTGCTTTTCTGTTCTGTTTTTTAAAGTTATAATAAAAGCTGTAAAAATTAAGCTTTGTTGCTTACATATATTAACCACATTTTATGTCTTATATGCAGCCCAAGATAATTCCTTCTCTCTCAAAAGAAAAGTGAGCAAAAGAAAGCAGATGATAGATTGGACACACCTGCCAGAGGACCTTCTCTGTGGGGAGCCAGTTGGTGACCACTGGTGCACAGAGAGGCCTGGGGAACCCTCTTGAGGTAAACAACCATTGTGTTTTTAAGAAATGCTTCTGCTATACTTTGTTATTGCTCATGTAAACATTTGGGTTTGTCACTGCCTTACCTAGCCATGATAAATGCCTACTTCCTTTTGTTGTTTTTGCTTTTGTGTGTGTATGGTATTTGGTTTTGTTTGTTTGTTTGTTTTGCAATGTATGCACAAATTTAAAAGAAGTTACTTGGCATTAATATATTCTACACATGTAGATCTTGGAAATGGCCTATATGTCCATCAAGAAATGAATGGGTAAAGAAAATGTGGTAATTAACAACCATCTTACAATGAAAATCTTCTAGGAAGTTTCTGAACTCAAAATCTGCTGTGGTCTTTGGCATCCCTTTGGAAAGAAGCAAGAGGATATTTGCAAATGCCAAATGAATCAGAATAATTGCACAGATTTCTTCTTAATGTGTCCAAAAATGCACATGCAATTAACAGAAACAAAGATGCTACCTGTTAATCCAAGTCCAGTTTGAAGGAGGAAGACCATTCCTTGACCAGGTTCAAAAACATTCCTTTGCAAACAGAAGAGATGTATACAGCAAACACCTTAATGAAGGAAGTCAATGAACATATGTATCTCCACAAATTATTTCATTCATAGTGCTTTTTTGTGTATGGCACAGTCATGATCATTTGTAATGGTGCAGATGTTTTTCCAAAGAATTCTATTTCTTTTTCTGTGTATCTCTTAAGGGTAGTTCTGTAGCCTCAAATGCCATTTTGAAGGCTAGTATTAAAAAATCTATATTTTCAACTTAGATTTTTTTATAGCTCCATATTAGCAGACACAAACCACTTGTTCAAATACATATATAGTCCTCCTACGTCCAATCTCAGCATGGATGAATTGAATCCCAGATTTTCCCACCCAGAATTTTTCTGTGTTTTCATTGAATTTTGTCATATCTTCATCGTTCATCCTAAAGGCCTAGAGTTCATGCATACTCTGTCTGCCTTCCCCACAGTCCCACTAACACTTGTGCAATCATGTTGCTTTAACTACTTCAGCATATCTCAAATTTAATCGCATTTCTACTTTGAGGGTCTCATATTTTATTCAGTATTCTTTTCCACCCATAATTGAGTGTGCCAATTTCAAGGTTTCTTTTATACTTCTAAGTATAAGTATTTGATGCTTATATCTTAATATTGTGGCATTTCTAAAGCCCATGCTGATTCTGTGATTTCACTGTTTACAAATAATTGTTGGTTCTTGTTGTCCTCAGTATTGAGTCAAAGGCAAACTTCCTAGATAACATCCAACAGTTAAAGCTGAACTAGCTAAAGAGGACCAGGAACAAGTCTCTTCCTTAAAAAATTAATGAAGTAGCTGAAGCCAGGGAGGTGCACTAGAGCACGCACGGTATGATTCGCTACCGGAGACTGAGCAGAGGCCTGAGTTCCCAGTGAGTGAAATCAGGGGACTCTAAGAAAGCCTAGATAAATTCTGGACGTGTTGATGTTTTTCAAAGTGGATAAGGATAAAAGTACTAATTGGGAATATGTGCTGTCATTAGATGAGAGCAGTTTATGAATTAGGTATACCCAGTAATCACTGCATATGGCAACAAAGGTCGAGGAAACATTGAAAAGAGGTCATGTGACAGGAGGTCATGGTGGCGTGGTGGCTGCTGCGTGACTTTGGGTCAGCTCAGGTGACGTGAAAGTCTGCTTTTCCTGGGTCTTTTTCTCAACCTGGTGAACAATAAGGATTAACTGGTGTTTATCAGTCTGAGGTGATTTTCATGATTCAGGCCTGGATCGGACTTTGTTCTTTTATACCTACATTTTTCTATTACACATCTCACCTGGTAATTTATATCAAGTTGTGTGACCTACATACTTGAAATGCATGTCTGCAAGACTCTGCCCTCTACTTACCAAATACATAAGGACTGCTTTCAATTTATGAGCATCCTGGACGTAGGGTTGTTCACAGGTTTGGCACCAAGCAGTCCCAGGAAGTTCAGTACATGGTGTCTTTCAACATCTCTCCCTTCTTCAGTAAGCGGTAGATGAAATGTCTGCATCAAGTATGAGGAAAGCAGTACATAATCCTGAAAGACTTCACAGTGATCTATGATGCAAGCTTTAATACAGAGTGCAATAGTATTAAATAACAAGTCCACAGATGCATACTGATTAAATATGTAGATATTGGAAGCTGTTAGAAATTCTTGCACTCAAAATATCTCAAAGCCACAGTAGACTTACCAGATCTTTTGATGGATTTATCAAATGTATTCCTGTTCCTTTTCTCTTATATCATCCTAGGGATTCCCATTTATCTTCAGCCTTCTCTTTATCTTGCCAAAATTATAAAACTTTGAATCAGATTTAGGATTTGTATTTCAGACACTGATGAGGCATCTTCTTTTTGTTTCTGATGGAAGGAAACAAAGAGTGTCAAAAGAGGGAGGGGAGACTGCACTCCCAGATTGTCTTGGCGGAGGGTTTGGTACATGTTATAGAAGATGGGCTTCGCGTTCAGACTGATGTGACCCCGTCTGGATCTAACAAGGAGAGGTTAGGCAAGGAAGTGCATCGTTACAAGGCTCAGATTTCTAACTCAGATAATGGAACCATTCTTCCTCACTGCATAACATGAGGTCATAATTGAAGTGAGTTACTGAGCTGTGTGCTAAGCCACTGCCTGAAAACATACTGGGAATCCTAAAAGAAGAACTAAGATTATGAACATGATTATTAATAAGGTTCCCATTAAACTGGCCTATAATATGTATGATAGAATAGCACAGTGGTAAGGATGTATGCACAAAAAATGCCTTCATGCAAAACACAAGTGTTTGTAGGCAGTAGCAACATGATGGAGAACAAACAGAAATGCATACAAAATGAGGTGAGGAATTTTACAAAAGCTACTGATGCTGACAGAGTTGTGATTCAGCTAAAATTGAAGGCTGGAAGAAACAGAGCTTTTCCATGTATCCACAAAATGTCCTCTCAATATTTCTAAGTTTTTAAGAACACCAGGCAAGAAATTTCCAGCAAAACCTGCCTGAGAGCCCTCTGACATCAGATTCCAAAATGATGCCCAAGGATTTCTGGAGCAACATCTACCGTAAAAGATTCTCTTTGTCTTCCTGGCCTCAGGTAAAGACCAGAAAGAGTGAAGGTCCTACAGCCCATGGGCACTGACATCACAGCCCTTGTTTAAGTAGAGGGTTTAATATTTGAGCTTCTGAAGGAAATTTCACGGTTCATGAGAGCAAATTAAAGATGTCTCAGGTCTATTCACCTTGGCAGCTGTGGTGCAGACAAGCTCTGTGTTGGTCCTTCTGCAGGGATGAGGATCCTCAAGCTTTATTTGTACCTTCAGGATTTGTAGACCTCCTGGCTACCATCAATTGTCATCAAGATTTTCATTTTCACAGTTGTCATTCTGTCCAGCAGATGTAAACCCTTTGAGAATCGCTGTCGCTCATGTACAACATTTCGTCTCCCTCCACAATGACTGTATCTGTGTGTTCCGGAAGTTATCTCAGGCTCAGTTAGGGCTGAATTACTTTAATGGGAAGGATGGCAGTGAGGAAATGACCCACTAGCCAGGCGTCTCCATCTGGTGTTCCCCAATTTTGTGGCTCTTCTTCACCTTGTCAAAGTTCCACAATGTGAATCAGAGCGGGGAGCAGCTTGAGATGGAGAACAACTCACTTCCCCTTCTCAAGAGCGTCTTTAAACCAGGAACATAAGCAATGATCTGCACTGGGGACACTGCTTCTGAGCAAGTCCTGCCATGCGCCAGGGCTGGAGAAGTCACCTCGCCGCACCTGTGCACTCTGGCTGCTCAAGGACCCACCCAAACTGGTTTTTATTCTTCCTCCATTAAACCATAATTGATACTCAAAACTCAGAAGGATCCATCCGCTTCACTCTTAAAAACCAGTCATGTCTACAAAGCTTCAGTAACACTTTTATAATTCACCTACACCCAAATAAGATTCCTGTCACTGATTCTGTACACGGAATGCCTTTCCCCCTCCCTGATGCCAAGAAATACACAAATGGAGCACAGACCTGAGATGAGAGCAGAGAATAGTGCCATTTTGGCATCGTATTTCAGAAATGAGAGCAGCACACGGTTCATCTTGGAGTCAGGCCCTGGTCACTGGTCACCCCTTTATTTCCTGCATAGCTATGTCCTCGTTCCTGGCAGGCATACCTGTCATATAATAGAGACTGACAATACCGAGTCATGAATAAAAACACTCGCTTTTACAGGGAAGCACTGTTTGTTTTCAACTGGATGAGAAGTCTGTGATGTTAGGTGAGGAAAATGATATCAGTTCACATCCGGATTTTAGTTTAAATAACTTTTCTTCCTAAAAGGAACATGTCTTTTTAGAGAACAGTGTTAGTTTAGGGCTAGTACAGAAAAAGCTCAGAATGAAAGTAGAGCATCTTATTACATGAAAATGTAAAAATGTGCTCAAAGTCTGTTAAATGGAGAGAAGAGGCCTATCCAGCAAGTTTGAGAAAACATGAGAATCCAAGTGGTTACAACTTTATATATTTTTTTATTTTAAAGAGAAAACAATAGAACAAAATTTCAAAACAACATAATGGGAGGGTAACTCTGATTAATACATTGCTTATGGTTATCTTTGAATTGGGTACTCAGAACGACTTTAAATAGTACTACCTTTTGAATAAGTTGAGAATCCATTTGGTCACAATGGAAATGAAAGAATGAGAGATAAAGAAAAATTGCAACTTCCACAGAAAATGGAACTAACAAGTGCACAGGGAAGAATGAAGTTGTAAACCACATTTCAGCAACAGTTGCATAATAAATTCCTCGGGCAGGAATCGAGTACTGAAACTACTGGGTGAAAGAATAGGCACAACAAAACATTAATGGTATCTCAGAATATCTCACCAAAAGGTTTACTAACATCACAGCCTGAGACAGTTTCATGATGTGGAACCCAAAATGAGCATGGTGGACACTGACCTCTGGCAACTGGCTTGGGGCTCTGCAGCCAGAGCCCTGCAGGGATGTGCCCTGCTCTGCATCCTTCCATCTCCCGCCAGAGGGCACCACCTGAGCTAACCAGAGAGGGCATCAGAGAAGCTCAAAGGACAGGGTGGAATTGCCCCATGCTTTCCAGACTGTCAAAGCAATAAAATAGCAAGAAAGACTCAGAAAGTTTTAGATAAACCTACTCAAAGAGGCACAGCACCATACGTGGATGTGTCACATGGTTATCAATTATCTTTTCACATAAATGATACCATTTGGAATGTTGTTCATAGAATTAAATCCTACTTTTAATTATTGGACTGTTTAGAAGACAGTATTTTGTTTTTATGAAATAAGCATTGAAATATTCAGGATTAAAAAAGAAATAACCATGATAAGAGATATATTGAAGAAACCATTTTTGACCAAAAGAGTTAAGTGCTTAGCAAGACATTGTTCACTGGATGTTATTATTAACATGAAAAGAAATTTTCTGATGGAAACACTGGGGCACCATGGTGTGACCACACCAAGGGATGTCCCACACTTTATCTATTAGACTACAGACAAGCAGGGAGAGGACAGAGCTGTTTCCGAGGGCTGGAGATGGAGCAGAAGGAGCCTTTGCTCTTGGGGAAGCCAAGACTCATGACGCTGACGTCTTGACAGCAGTGGGAGTTGGCCAGGAGCCCTGGGACTCAGGAGGGATGAACAGGGCCTGGCCGGTGCCGCTCTGCAGAACCCCGCCCTGAGCCGCTGCGCGGGCTGCACAGGTGAGAGCTCCGGGCTCTGAGGACCGCGGTGCCCTGGCTGTGGAAGGGGAGCTGCCGGAGGCAGCGCTGGGCAGGGTTAGGTGGGGAGATAGGAGGGACCGAGTCCTTCAGTCACTTGTGGAAGACATAGGTGCCCGGACACAGAAGACCGCCTGTCATTACCAACTGTCGTCCCCAAACCTCACTGGTCTCACTGGTCCTCGAGGGAGCCCCGTTCCTCAGCGTGTCTGGTGCACTGTGCCCGAGTCTGCTGCTTTTCTACAGGACAGGGAGGCACAGGAGGCCTGGGGACTCCATGGGGTTCAGCCTGGCTGCGGGGGACTCTGCTTCTCTGCAGTCTCCCCTCAACCACTGTGTATTTTCCCTCTCAGCGGGGAGAATTTGTACTTCAGAGTCCCTTAGGTTCTGTGTCTTATTTCTGGTGTCCCTCTGCCTTCTGAGGTTTCTGGCCCTCTTAAGATTTCTAAGAATTTTTCAATCTATTCTGCATTTTCCTTTTAAACTAACATCCCAGCTTCAAAAGTTAATGTGATACACTCTGATAGAGAACTGCTGACAGACTGTAAAAAGGTCGGGTATCAGGAGCATAATAATAATAGTAATAACAGCTGCCTTTGAGCAGCTGTTCCTCGGTGGCCACACACGCAGGCGTAAGCACTGCCCGCTGCCCCACCAGTCCTCCTCCCCATGGGCCAAGAGCACACAGCTTCACCCTGTTTACAGATGAGGACCCGGGGTCTCAGGTCAGGTCCCCTGCAGTTGGCAGCTGGAGAAGACGGGAGGGGAACTTCAGAGAGGCTGCTTGGGAAGCCCAGAATCACCTATGCATCAGAGGGGACCCCATGGCCCCCAGCTCATTTCACCTCCTGCGTGGAGTGACCTGAGTTCTCCAGGACATCTAGAACTTAGGGTCACAGAGAAAAAAGAATCTCCTTAAATGGCTCCTCCCCTAAATAGTGCCTAACACCACCTGTGACATTGCTGTGTACTTCTACAACTATAATTCCATGCCTCCTTTCTATCAATTTTTATGAGTCCATGTTTGCAGTACATAATTATCACGTGCCTCATAGGCAGTTGGTGCATGTACATAACACATCTCAATTCTTACTTTACCCCTTTCCCCTGCCCTTTCTCAGTCTCTTGGTCCCTTTCCCATCTGCAAAAGATCCACCTTCTTCTATTATTATTATTTATTTGAAAACTATTTCTTCAGGCCCACAGCCAGATTCTTTCCACAGCAGAGGCAAAGTGGAAGCTCTCCTGTGTTCCACGGTGAAGTGGGGGCAAGAAAAGGGAGAAACAGCAGGTGGCAGCACAGTGCCAGTCAGCAGCAAGTGCTCATCCTGGGAAACAAGTCCACCTGAGCTGGTTTGTGATGGAGGGACAGGAGTCAACTACGAGAAGTGTGTGGCAGCAGGTGACAGAGCTTGCCATCGAGACTTCGTGCATGTGCCTGTGGATAAGGTAAGTGCCGGGTTTCATTCATTTTGCAACAGTTCAATGAACCTTAGCAATTCAGTATGAGTCTGTTCTGAGAGCAAGGAAGCCAAAGAAGTCAAGATTGCACAGACCAAAAAACAAAGGTACTTGGACTCACATGAAGCCACCAAGGAATTAGAAGACCTGATCTGAATAAACAGCTATCTGTTCTGAAATCTTGAACTGGCAGAGAGGAGACTGCAATACTGGAGGGAGAATAATGAGTTCCAAACATGCTGTATGTGAGATATTGAGAGATATGTGAGATACTGAGGTAGCTTATTGATCGAGAAAGTGAAAGGTTAGACAAATGCTGAGAAACAACATCAACAAGACATTGGTTTCAGATGGGTTGGCCAGAGCAGATTTTGAAAATGGAATTTGAATTCACATACTTTATAAGTGAGCTAGAAGAAGAGAATGGAATAAAGTCGGTGTGGTCAAGTAAACGAAGTTAGGCCCCAAAGGTAGTTCCACTGCCTAGCTGTGTCAGCCTTCTCCATTCTAGGTGGCCATGGGGGAGTCATGCAAAATACAAGGACCCACAGTTGAAGTCTGGGGCAACTTGTCCTTCCAGGTCCATCACTGGTTAGCTAATTCTTGTGAACAAGAAAAGAGAAGGGACTCATCCTCCAGGAAGACGCTGATCCATCCTGGCAAAGGTTTCCACCAGAGATGCAAGTAAAATGAAGGGGGGCACATTCAGGTTGGAGGACTTTTTTAGTTTGACTCAGCACAAAATACTACAAATATAAGGAATCATAATGTTTTGAAAATGCTGTTCAGTTTTGCTGAGGGGGTATCAGGAAAAAAGTCTGTTTTACAAATTTAGATATTTGCATCTTCTTCCACAGATGGCCAGTAAGATTACAGAATTCCCTGGAAAAAGTGCCCGGGAAAGGAGCAGCATTCTTTGGACAACAGTCTGCTCTACTACATATGTCAGGACGGTTCTTTATATACCAGAAATATGCTATGTTATGAAATATATTTTGCAGATACATATCATCATTAGTGATTCTTCAAATAGTATTTGGAAGATGCAAAATTTTTCCACCCAAGAAGTTGGAAATGGTTTTGCATATTATCAAAAGAACAATATTCATCCTTCTAACTGGACTTGGCACTGTGGGGAATATGTTTGTTTTTGTAAATTATATGTACATAACCTTTACGGACCCTGGCAAGAAAGCTGTATGTCTTATTCTCAACCACTTGACTATTACAAATATCATAATGCTTTTTTCCAAGGGAATGCTAAAGACAGTAGCAGAGTTTGGCTTGGAAAACTTCCTCAGTGACATAGGCTGTAAGATTGTTGCTTGTCTGGAGCCGGTGGCCCGGGGCCTCTCCATCTGCACCAGCGGTCTCCTTACGGTGGTCCAGGCAATCACCATGAGTCCTGGACACTCAGGTGGAGGAGGCTCAAGCTAAAGGATCCATGGCACATTCTTCCCTTCTTTCTCTTCTTTTGGATCCTCAGCCTCTTGATAAGCATGAACTTGATGCGTTCCATCCTGAGTAGAAGCAAGAGCACATCTCAAAGCAGTAAAAGTGAAGAATTGTTATTTTCTACTAAAAATTCGGGGAAAAAACTAAATTTTTCTCATTTTTGTGGCTCTGAGAGATACCGTGTTTCTGGGTGTCATGGGTGAGGCCAGCGTCTACATGGTGCTGCTCCTCCACGCACACCACCAGCGTGTTCTCCACCCGCAGAGCGACAGGCTCCTCTGCGAAACTCCCCCGAGATCAAAGCTGCTCAGAATGTTCTTCTGATGCTCTGTTTTCTTTACTTTTATTGGACAGATTGTGTCATTTCTTTATATGTAACTCTCTCCTTAGAGAAAGATTTCCTAGCAGTGAATGTACAAGAATTTCTGACCCTTGGTTATGTGCTTGTCAGCCCATTTGTGCTGATTCACAGAGGTGGACGCCTGGCTGAATACTGGCATGTTTAGTAATGATTTGAGAAAAATGCCTAATTCTTCCTTCTCTTCAGTAAGGAAATTTGAAATAACTTTTGGCTTTGCTAAACCTTATATTTAAAACATCATTAAGACTGACTTAAGCAAACAAAAGTATATCCTCATACAATATACCTACCGACCAGCCAGCCCTTACCTGACACAGAGGTCATCAGAAGGGAGAGGCGCCCGCTGTCTTTTCATTCTCCATCTTGCCACGCTTCAAATCATGGTGTTAATTTTACCTACGTACAATGGCTCTTTAACCACCAGGCTTCCAGTAGTGAGGAGCAGAACAATTTGGAAAAATTTCCAAAGCATTCACCTTTCGTATCGGGAACCCCATTGTGAGGACTTAGTCCTTCAGATGTGCATGGTCATTTAAGAACTACAGTAGCAAGGTAGTTTGCCTGTTGCAGGAACACAGCCTGACTGTCCAGCAGGAGGCGCTGTCTTGTTAGCTGTGTGAATATACTGAGGAGCGGGGCTGCCTGGGGTGGAAGAGAACCTCCCGCCGCGCATGAGGCCCTTGATCCATACCCAGCACTGAAAAGGAAAAGGAAAATAATCATAAGTATCCATCCATACAACGAATATTTGAAATTTTGGTATTTATGAAAAATGGGTAAGTTCAAATGTATTGATACGAAATAATACTCAAGAGTGTTTCTAATGAACACATGCAAAGTAATGTGAAGATAACAGAGTTCAAAATGAAATATAATTTTACCTTCATCACCAAGCTCTGCAAGAATAAAATTATAAGAGTTGGTACCTGTTTTGAAAGAAACTAGGCAAATGGAGGCATAGTGAGTAGAAGATTTTCTATATATCCTATTTTTTTAAACATGTGAATGCATTGTTTTCAAAGTCTAAATTAATTGAGAAAACTATAACTTGTTTCTAGATGTTATTTATTAGTGCCCTGGCACTCTTCCACAATGCTATCAACTATTTCTCTCATATTGGAGTTATAAAATAATCTGGTTGGATTTGGAGAAGTAGCTCCTTTCCTCAAATCCTTCAGCAGGGGTGGATTCATTGAAGAGGAAAGGGTTTGTAGTAACATAACCCTGTCTGGGGCTCCCTGTGGGAATGTCTAAAATATTGAGCTAAAATATATATACTGTTCTGTCAGTAAGATATCTGATCAAGACATTTTGAAAAATACGTCATGCTCTTTTTCTTATTACACACATGTGCAAACCAACCGCTTTGGGAACCACCTAGCAGATTAGTGAAATACATTTCTAGGTATGTCTGGGCGGGTCATGGAGCCATGACCTTGGCTCCCTGGGCTCTTCCTCTCTGGAGCTTTCCCCTGCTGTGCTTCCTGACTGTCATGAACCAAACATCTTTGTTCCAACATGATGTGTCTACTTTGGAGCAGCCAACCATGGACTGAATCCCCTGAAACCATGAGCCAAATGAAACCTCTTATCCTTTAAGTTGTAGGTATGGGTATTGTATCTCAATGACAAGAAAGCTTACGAATACAACTCATTTACAGTAGAAAACCTTCGAGCAGTTACAAACAGACTTCTACCTCTTTCTTAAGAATCCTACCATTTCTCTCTTTAGGTTTTTGTAAATATTTGGGTTTTTACTCCTCTACTAAAGAATAACTAAGCATACACTTCTATTTGGATTGGTTTTACTGAGCCTCATGTATTCAATAAAGTCATTGTTTTTACTTCTGGTTACAAAAAATTCATTTTTTTTGGTAAAAGGCACCCTATAAATAATCATTGAACAACTGGAAGAATGCACTGAATTAGGGGCACGTTTCAAAAAAATTTTTTTGAAATTTTTTGAAATTAAATTGCATCAAATTCCATACACCAAAATAAAGTAGAAAGTGTGCATTAGTTCATTATATACATCTTAACATGGGCTTAAATTGTAGTTTAGATGTGTACCTTAATGCCTGGTGTGCAAATTTTGAGTTTCACCGCGTTATACTAACATTCTGAAGTAAGTAATATTAACTTCTTCGTGCCCCTGAAAATATAATGTTACAAAGTCTCTCACCACTGGCACTTTGCTGAGATGGGGCTATTGCTCCAGAGGAACTTCTGTTATCCCAAAATAACTCTTGTTAGAGCAAATGGTGGAGACGTTGCTCAATAACAGCACCCACTTTCCAAAAGAGTAAAAGACAGCTAAGGAAAAGAGCAGAACCATGATTTTTCTATTGGAATTTAATTAAAATTCATTAAAAAAAGATAGTATAGAAAAGATAAAGAAAGGAGGTATTTTCCCACGTGTTAGTCATCTTGCTAGCGAGTGGCACATGTTGACTTAAGCTACCAAAGGCAATTTCAGACCCGATCCTGTCGTTTATGTAAGTGAGTCATGAAGGGTAACTGGTATTTGGGGACAATAATCCCCAAAGTATGTAGGTAGTAAAATCAATCCCTCAGCATCCTTCTTCAGGGTCACAGGGGCTGGCTGGCAGCTTGTTGGTCTAGGCTATGATTCTTGTTTCCCTGCGAGAGGTCTTGGGTAGCACTCCTACTGCACGCCTGAAACATTAACTTGGCACCCAAAAACAAAACACTAATTTTCTGCTTCAGTAGATGTATTGTGGTTATATGAGACACACTTTCAATTTAGAAAGCAATAGTAAAGGGTTAAGAAGAGACACATGACTAAGTGACTCTGCTAGGTGATGACACCGTGATAGTCGAGTAGGAGATCAAACTTCATCCAGACTCAAAAACATAAACCAACACAAGGAGTTGTTTGTCAGCCAAATTAGGTCAGATAAGACTCAAGGATTCATTTCACAATCTGAAGAAGCAAAGGGGAACCCAGAAAAGAGGAAAATATCCATGCAGAAAGGTCAGCATATTGAGAAGTCAGCAGATGGCTCGGAAGAAAGGGGAAGACAGAGGCTGTGGGTATCAAACCATAGAGAAGGCCACCGTGGTGTCCAGTGGCCAACTGCACAAAGGGCAATGACTCTAGCTGGAGAGGTAACCAGCAGCCATTCCCGCAGGGAGCCCCAGACAGGGTTATGTGACTACAAACACTTTCCCCACCAAAGAATCCGCCCCTGTTGAAGGAAGTGAGGAAAGGAGCTACTTCCCCAAATCCAATCATGTCCTAAACCTGGAGCCAGAGAATCCTTGTGAACATGCACATTGAAGACCTAGGCTTTGTGGCTGTACTGGGTCACCTAAGACTCAGACTTGGGACCCGTCACTGAGAGATCATTAGAAATGTTAATAAAGACAGCCAAAGTGTCACATACTGAAAAGATGGAAAGATACCTATAAGCAGATACACAGTCCACGTAAATTACTGGTTCTGTGAGAAAAATGCACAGTTATAAGGAAGCCTGAAGAGAATAAGTGTTTCCACACACACAGGCTCAGATGACATTGGAGCTGGATGTCTCCTCCTCCCCTCTCTGCTGTATGAAAAGAGCAGGTTTGGGCACTGTGCATCAGAAGCACTGCTGCACAGGGGCTGTCTCATGGGCCACTGAGACAGAGGTTTCTGCACGGTGGTTGGAAAATGATGGGTCTCCCTGTATACTTTGAGGTTCTCTAGACGAACAAAATGGAAAAATATATGTGTAATTATGGAAGGCAATGTATTACACAGGGGTACAGATCACAGGCACAGCTATCCACAGTGGCCATCTGCACACTGGACAGCTAGAGGACTCAGTAGCTGGGCCAGTCCAAGAAGGAGGAAGCCTCAGAACCGAGGACCAAGGACACAGCTTCAGTCTGGAAGCTCTCTGGAGAGGCACAGCCGTGAGTCTGCACTGAAAGGCTGAAGAAGCTGAAGTCTGATGTCTACAAGGAATGGCAGCCACAAAGAACATTCATGCTTGTCAGAGTGTAGAATTGGACTGTCCCCCAAGGCTCAAGTGTTGCTGGAGAAGGGGGTTTTATAAGGTGATTGGATCCCAGAGGCACTGGTGACTCCAGAGCTAAGTGTGCTGTTAGGAGGAGGGCATGCTTGGAAGAGGTGGGTCACTGGGGTGTGACCTGCAAGGGTCTGTCTCCCTTTCTGGTCCCTGGCTGCATGGGTCAAATACCTTTTCTTTCACCGTGCTCTTCTGCCCTCCTGTTTTTGCCCTGGAGCCAGCCAACCATGGACTAAAACTGTGAGCCAAAATAAACCTTTCCTACTTTAAATTGTGGGTGTCCAGCATTTTGCCCAGCAACAGGAATGTTTCTTAGACAATATTCACTCAGAACTGAGTGGGCAAACTCAGGCCAAATTCCACCGTCTTCTGTTCTGTCCTATTGGGTGGTGCTGCCCACACTCAGAGTGTCTTCCTCCTTCGGTTTGCTGGTCTTCCCTGCCAGCCATCTCTGGAAACACCCCTGAGACAACTCAGAAGTGGACCTCACTACCTCCTAGGCATCTCTCAGTGAGTGTAGTCAAGGTGAAAAGCAAGATGAACCATGCCAGTCCGCCCCTTGTCAACTGAACACCCAAACACATTTCGTTAAGTCACACTCAGTCTTGTAGTAGTAATGTTTATGATTTTAGCTAACGTAATACAGTGATCCTCCATACAGTGAAACATGTAGTGATCTCCTCCACAGTGTAGGATGCAAAGTTTCATTATTCCCTTTTATATGATACTTACTTTTCTCCTCATATCACATAAGTTAAATATTCTAATGTAGAATTAACAATACTCAGGTACTGATATTAAATCCATCAGTAGTATGTTGCGTGATATTAGAGTACAATGCAAGAAAAAAGATATTTTCTTAATATATGCACAAACATATTCTTTTTATATTTTATTTTAATATTTTATTAGTGTATGCTTGATGCATTATATTTTCATAATTAATTTCATAAAATTAGTACATGTAAAACCTATCTTGATCATTTTTTATCTCTTTATCCTCTTTCCCCTCTTCCCTTGATCCTCTTCCCCATCTTTTGAAAGTTCACCTTTTCGTTTCCTACTAACTTTTCTTTATTTTACTCTCTCATTTACTTACATTTTGGGTTTCTCATGTAAGAGAAATCATGCATTATTCAAATTTCTCTGTCCGACTTATTTTACTTAACTTATGGTCTGAAGTTCATTCTATTTTTTTTCTTTCCTCTTTTCTTATTCTTTCTCTCTTTCTTCCTTTTTCTTTCTTTCTTTCCTCTTTTCTTATTCTTTCTTTCTTCCTTCCTTCCTTCCTTCCTTCCTTCCTTCCTCCCTTCCTTTCTTTTTGTTGTTTTTTGAGACAAGGTCTCACTGTGTAGTTCAGGCTGGCCTTGAACTCACCATGTAACCCAGTCTGGCCTCGAACTCACAGCCCTCAAGTGCTGGGATTACAGGTGTGCACCACCATGCCTGGCCCCATTCCATTTTCCTGCAAATGACATGACTTCATACTTCCTTATGTCTGGGTAATATTCCATTGTGCACATATACTACATTTTTAAAATGGCTTCATCTATTGATGGGCATCTTGGCTTTTTCCAGAACTCTGCTATTGTGAACTGCATTGCTATAAACTGTGTACACCTGTTTCACTATAGTATGATGTCTTATATTCTTTTGTGATAATACTCAGGTGAAGTATGGCTGATCAAACTGAAGATCTATTTTTACATTTGGGGGATCTCCATAGTAACTTTCGTAGTGATTTTATTAGCTACATTCTCAACCACAATATCTGAGTTCTTTTTTTCTCACTCTTTCCAACATTTTTTTTTTTTTTTGCAGTCTTGATGATAGCCATTCTGAGTGGAGTAAAATGGAATCTCTGAGGTGTTTTGGTTTAAATTTCCCCAATGGCTAATGATGATTAACATTTTTTTCATGGATGTGTTGGCCATTTGTACTTGTGTAGGGAAGTGTCTATTCATTTGCCCATTGCTTGATTGGATAGTTAATTTTTTGGGAGGTGGTAAATTTTTGAGTTCTTCATAGATTCTAGACATTAGTTTTCTATCAAAAGAAGAGGCAAAAAATTCTCATTCTGTACGTTTTCTCTTCACTCTGTTGATTGTTTCCTTTACTGTGCAGAAACTTTGTAATTTGATTTAATTCCATTTTTGGTTTGTTGGCATTATTTTTTGTACTATTCAGTTGTGTAGTAGAAGTACTTTGGTGTGCCTTGGGCTTTAATTGTTTACCTAAGTTACCTTCCAGAAGAAAATAATTTTTAATGCAGCAGCAAATAGAAACACCAAAACATCACCCTGGATTTAGAGGCAGATTTATTTACATCAATAGACCTGAATGGGATTCATTCCCAAAGTATGAGGCCTCAATCTCTGGTAGTCTAGGGCTTATATGGGATTTGCAAGCAGGAGGTACAGAAGCAGAGTATTTGGTAGTTATTGATTGGTTACATCTTATGTCATTATTACTGATTGGGCTAATAGAAAACTACATCATATGTATTGCAAGTATGCAAGTTCAAACTCTGAGCAAGCTTGGAGTTAGGAGAAACATACAGGTTGAGGGCAGGGGCAAGCTTGGAGTACGGGAAGCAAGTGCTTGAGATAACATACAGGTTCAAGGTACGGTTGGTTAGATAAGGGAAATATGTACTTGGCATTGGCTGTAGACAAATTTGCTCTGTGGAGTAGCTAGTTGCAGGACCTCAAAAATTTAACTCTAAAATTTATCTCTATTTTCCTCTTCATTAACAAAATAGGAGAGAAATACTTATAACAATTACAGTCCTTATTTCTGTAATTGATCGTGTGGTTATAATTTATATTTATAAATACCCTCTTCTACTTCCCATTCTAAATTCTCCTGGCCTTCACAAGCATCTCAGTGAGTGTAGGTTGTTACTTACCAGAGTGATCCACAACTGTATTTTTTTTTTATTTTAAAGAGAAGAAAAAACAAAACAAATCAAAAGAAGAACAAATTTTCAAAACAACATAATAGGAGGGTAACAATGGTTAATACATTACGTATTACTATCTTTAAGTTAGTTATTCAGGATACCAGACATTAGCATTCAATTGTCCAAACATTATTGGCACAAACCTTACTCTTCAATGAACTAAGTAAAATTGGTAGTGTATCTATCTTAACCATCTTATATATATATATATATATACACAATTTTTTTTCCCTTTCCCTTCTTTCTTTTCCCTATTCCAGTCTTTCTTTCCTTTTGACCAGTTTCTTTTTGATTCACCATGTCTATTGTACATTTTGGATCTTATTTACTCTTTCAGTTTCTCATACTAGAGAGACAATACGATGCTTCCACATGTGCTTCTGGTTTATTTCACTTATGAGTATTTTCTTGAGTTGCATCCATTTACCTATAAAAGTCTCCAGTTTATCCTTCTTTATGGCTGAATAGTACTCCATTGTATAAAAATACCACATCTTTCTTATCCATTCCTCAGTTGATGGGCATTTGGGTTGTTTCCAAGATCTGGCTATTACAAATTGTGCTGCTATAAACATGGGTGCACATATATCGCTGTGGTACGATGTTTTTAATTCTTCTGGGAAGATGCCCAGAAGGGGAATAGCTGGGTCAAATGGGACCTCCAACCCTAGTTTTTTGAGGAATCTCCACACTGACTTCCACAGTGGCTATACCAGTCGACACTCCCACCAACAGTGAAGAAGGGTTCCTTTTTCCCCACATCCCCTCCAGCATTTGTTATTAGTTGATTTCTTTATAGTAGCCATTCTTTCTGGGGTGAGATGGTATCTCAGTGTTGTTTTAATTTGCATCTCTCGAATGACTAGTGATGTTGCACATTTTTTTGTATATTTATTTGCCATTAGTATTTCTTCATCTGAGAAATGTGTATTCATCTCAGATGCCCATTTTTGGAGTGGGTCTTTAAATTTGGGAGGTCTGATTTTTTTGATTTCTTTATATGTTCTCGATAGTAATCCTTTGTCTGAGGAACAGCTTGCAAACATTTTTTCCCACATTGTGGGTTGTCTCTTCACTTTGTTGGTGGTTTCTCTTGCTGTGCAAAAGCTTTTTAATAAGATGAGATCCCAGTTATTGATTCTTTGAGATAGTTCCCGTGCGGTTGAGTTTTTATTCATAAAGTCTTTGCCTACACCAATGTCTCCAAGGGTTTTACCTATCCTACCTTCCAGCAGATTTAATGTTTCTGTTTTAATATTTAGATCTCTGATCCATTTTGAATTTAGTTTAGTGCATGGTGAAAGATAACACAACTGTATTTTTGAAGAGTCTGTATCAGCAATGGCGAATCTTTTAGATAGCAAGTGCCCAAACTGCAACCCAAACCCACTTATACATGCCAAGTGCTAACACTGCAATTAAACATGAATGCCCGCCTGCTGGGATGATGCTGGGGTGACTTGGCACACATGCTGACAGAGAGGGCTCCATGTGCCCAATGTGGTACATGTGCCACTACAAGTGTAGGTCATTTGCCATCCTGCCCGCATTGATTTGGTTTAGTCTTCCTTTGAATGGGATATGCTAATACATGAGATACGATAAAGGCTCTCCCGCCCTCCAGACATATACTTCCTTACTTCCACTGTGTAACACTGCTACAAGTTCCCCTTGGCAATCTAGATCTATCAGCTCTGCCAAGACTGTAACTCTCTTTTTAACCTGTGGACTCAGAGGCAGGAAAACCCAAAGTAGCCTGGAGAAATCTTAACAAGGTCAACAGAATCATTGTTCTGTCTCCTGATAGAAGCATTTTCACCTGGACCTATGATCTCTAAGCCAGCAGAGCATAAGGTCATGATAATAGGAAACTTAAATTGTGCCAGTGGGTTACTAGGAATAATGGTGAGTGGTGTTCCCCCTGATCCTGGACCTGTGGATTCTGGCTATTGAGAAAAGTAACATATATTGCATGCTGATTTGGAAAATATACTACCGTGACAAGAACTTTGCCCCTAACCAGGAAGCCTACCTGGACCTGTAACTGCATGTTCAAAGGTCTGTACCACCATTCTTTTTTTTTTTTTTTTTAATGGTAGTAAAGTTTTATTAAAGGTAGGAAAAGAAACAGGTTCTGCAGAGCAAGTTTTGGCCAAGGAAAAGTAGAAAAAGAAGTACACCCTACAGGGTGATGGTGGGTGACCATGCAAGAGAGAACAAAGTGTAGCAGAAAATGCACCTCCCCCCAGCTAGTGTACTTCAGTTTCTGTTAGTTGCCCAGGTAACAGTTCTTGTTACGGTTCCTGTTACTCCTGTTTCTTAGTAATGGCTGGTCACTGTGATGCTTAGCTGGTCACTATGATGCATAATGTAAGAACCAATCAAAGACAGCCGAGTACTCTACCTCTGTGCTTCCCCTTTGCAGCCCCATAAAAACCTCCCTCCCTGAGCCTTTGAGGCCTGACATTTCTATAAGGATCGGTGCCTTGTCAGTGCCCATCAACATAAATAAATCTGCTTCTAAATCCTGGGAGTCATTTCAGCGTTTCTGTTTGCCATAGCAACAGAAGCAAAAACTCAATGTGGTCTGTCCTTTTCGTACCACCCGCTCCTCAGGCAGCGGTCAGTTCTAGGCCAGCTTATCAGAAACCTGCTCGAGTTCGGAGAGGTCCACATGCAGGTCTCAGAACTGCTCTGCACGTGTGTTCCAGGATCTGGTCACACCTCCTTCCCACCAAATTGAGCCAAGACGTAACCATGTGTCTCATTTCCTCACGAGAGACACATACGCTATAATTCTTTATGTGTCCTGAGACAATGGAGTTCCCTATCTTCTATATCGTTTTCTGTCTGGAAGGGTCTGTAGACCCCAACTAATGGGGACTGTGCGCTCTCCAACTGCCTTGGGGTATTGTGGCTCCCTGGCTGGGCTGAAGAGAAAAACTGTTAGAAGACAATGAGGAAAGACTTGGGGACCATTGAGCTTCCTGTTTGATGGGAGAAAGAAACATTACAATTAACCCAAACACGAGGAACAGGTCAGATTTCCACACTGCTTCTACAGGACAAAATATGGCCTCTATGCAGATGTCCATTTAAGCTGTGATGAATTAGGGTCATTAGTGACGCCATTTGTCTGCACCTGGAGCAATGCTGGAGTCTTGCTTTCTGAAGAGGACCTCAGGTCTTCCAGTGGGTCTCAGGAATAGCTTTCTTCTTGGTCCTATGAAAATTCTAGTGCCCATTTCCCATGCAGTATTTTATAGCTTGTCACTGCATCCCTTGAGGAAGGACCAGAATGTTTTCTAAGGAACTGGGAATAAAGTTAGGGTCTTGAGGGGCTGTAGGGCTTACCTTGCCTCACTAGCGGCCTTTTGATTTCCTAAAGACACTTTAGATGTATCTCTTTAGGTTTCCTTGCAGTGAGTAACTGTGCCCTGCTTGGAAAAATGGACTACCTCTGAGAGTTGCAGAATTTCTTGCTCACGTTTTATAGATGATTGCTTATTAGTCAGCAAGCTTCTTTCCAGATTGCTGTATGGGCATTTATCGCCAGAAAGGCATATTTTGAGTCTGTATAGATATAAAGCTTTTTGCCTTTCCCTCATATCAATGATCAAATAAGATCTATGGAGTCTGTTCTTTACCAGAGGTTCTCCAGGGGAAGTTGGCCTGAATGACCTGCTTTGAATTTACAACTGCATAACCTGCTTCTTGATGTCCTTCTTGGACAAAGCTACTTTTGGCAATTAACCACACCACTTCAGGGTCTTGAGGAGCAGGACATAGATATCCTGCCTTCTTGCATAATTCTGGGTGATTACTTGTTTAGAGGAGTGGCTAACTTCTAGGCCTGTAGGCATCAGAGAAGCAGAATTAAGAATAATGCAAGTTTTTAAAACAACTTCAGGGGCTGGTGAGATGGCTCAGTGGTGTAAGCGCCTGTCTGGCAAGCACGAGGGCCCGAGTTCGACTCCCGGAACCCACATATGAGAAAAGGGCCGGTGATATCGCTCAGCGGCACGGGTGCCTGCTGGCGCACGAGGTCCTGAGGTCGACCCCCGGTACCCACAAAAAAAAAATAAATAAAAAAAAAAAACAACTTCAGAGTGGTATAAGAGCATGGCCTGATATTTGGCAAACCATTTCCCAGATAATCACAAGTAACATTTGGTCTAAAGAATCACTCTGACCTGATGGGGGTCAGAGCTTCTATTTATGTCCTAATACCTTCCTCTGTAAGAATAGCTGTAAGTGCTACTGATCTCAGGAAGGGTGACCACCCAGCACCTGCTTCATTTAATTTTTTGAAAAGTACACCACTGGGCAGAATTCTTGTCCTAGCATTTGTTTCAAGGCGTGAAGAAGGGTTTTCTTCAATCAGATATGTTACAGCGTGCAGCAGGATCCACCTATTGGCTAATTAGGTCAGATAGACTTGGCTTAGCCCCAACAGGTAAAATCTGTTTTGGCCTTTGTCAGAATTTGAGAATTGCCCCCAACTTTACTATAAACTCTTCTTAAAAAGGGATTAGGACACTGTGTGACAATTAGAAACTCATAATTGTACATTTAACCTTCAAAGAGTCATGTCAGAACAGGTGTATAGAATCTGCGACCAGGTTTCCCTCAACTCCAACTATGGCTATAGAGCTAGAGAAGATTTTTATAGAAATATAGGTCAGAATGGAATGAAGTAACTGTACTGGCTCACTCGTGATATATAGTGTTATTCCTCACAAGAGATGGTAATATCTGTGGACAGAGGCATTATAGTGTCTTTTGGGCCACTTCAGAGCAGGAAACCAGGGTTTTGGCTGGCCTAGCCCCTCTCTGGGGGCAGGGACAGTCAGCCCTCCACTGCTATGACTCAGGCACATTGGCTGCCTCACACGCAGAGCAAGGCCAGGCAGTGGCCTGGTGCAGTTGTGTGTCCAGTGTCCAGGCTTCTTGCACTTAAAACAGGAGCCTCAGTTATCCTTGGGTTTTCCCTCAGAAAGTTTGTGTGAGTTTAATGCATTGCCAATTGTGGCAACTATAATTGTAGCCTTTTTCTTTTGGCCCTCCTCTGGATTTCAACTGTTGAACACAGAAAAGGCTCTGTCCAGCTATTGGGTCAGAGGTGTCTGTGGACCTATCAGAAGTTTTGGTAATGTACGCCAAATGTCTGGGCCCATCAGAAAAATGAAATGAAGTGCCCCTCCCACCCAGGAAGATGGATCTATGTCTACTTGGAGGGGATGGGACTGATTTATGGGCTGGAGGATTATAAGGAGGAGGTCGAGGAGACCTCCCTGTGTAGTTGTCTTTATTAAACAGATTGGAGAAACCCATATACCTCTGAGAGACAGATGAGGATCCAAAGGCGAGATCATCAAAGATGCCTCTCTTGTCATCAGGGACCACTCTAAATAACATAGTTTCTGGGCTTTTCCTGAGATAAAAGGTCACAAAGCCTGAACATCAGGGATTTCACTCCACCTTCTGTTTTAAGCAGAAACAATTTCACTGAAAAATAGACTCATAGTTTAAACTGCCATCCTGTACCCATGTTTTGCCATTTCCTAGTTTGTAATGAGCTGAAATCATGTTGCAATAGTAGATAATCCATTCCTTTTTTAAATTGGCAGGGTCAAACCTTTCCCACTGCTCAAGGATATGGCCTAGTGGCGAAGTTGGTGGAATCTGTGGGCCATGGTTCAGGAGGTTTCCCATGGTTCCTCTTGGGGCCTATAAAGAGAGACAACTAGGTCTCTCAGGCCCTAAGATGGCTTCCCACGCAGAAGGAGGACACCTGATTTGAGCCCACAAGGCATCCTTTGTGAGACTCAAGTTTTCACTGGAGAGATGTCTCTGTCCAAACCTAGGATGATTGTCTTTCATTGAAGCATCAAAGAAAGTCCTACTGAGGGCTTTTTTTCTCCATATTGGTGCCGACTAACTCCTTAGGAGGGGTGTTGAGCCACATGATGGGCTTACTTAGAACTTCAAAACTCCCAGGAAGTCAGGGTGGCATTCTTCCCCAGGGACTCCCTTAGCCATGTTCCACCACTTGGTGGCTCTACTTAAAGAGGGCATAGCCACTTGAGGAACAGTATCTCAGGACTCCCTTGGTCATTTTGTGTGACCTGATGGCTCTGCTTAAACAGGGTGGGAAAGGCCATATTGTAGGGGGCCAACCTATGACCTTGTACTTGACCAAGGGGCAATGAGGATGAAACTAAAAAAGACACAGAATAGGTTAAAATGTGGGAGTCAGCAGGCTCTTATCCCCCTTTGACAAAGAACCCTGAATTGCTGGCATGCCTTGGTTTTATTCATGCAGACACGAGCACAAGCAATCAGTAAAGTAGGATTCATCTGTCTCCCACCATCCTTGGTACTTGTCCAGGTAAACAACAGGATCTCAGCTGTTTTTACTTTTCCCTGCAGTGTGTCAGCATGCACTCAAGCTACCTTTCACGGAAGAGGCCAGCGAGGCTTTAATCTTCCTATCTGGTCTCCCACACCATATCACTATTCTATGAAGCCGGCTGCTTCAAGATAAAGGGCAGTATCATGAAAGGACTCCCCTCCCTTGGTCTGATGACCTACATTTCCATTATCCCTGGAAATTCTCCAAGAGACACACCCGGAAGTTTGCTTTACTACTGTCTGAGGCATCTTTCAATCCAGCCAAATCGATAAACAAGACTAATTGCCCCAAGTAGGAAAAGGCTCTCACAAGGAAATTGTCAAACTAAATAAATAATATACCACTTGCCATTATGCAAGCTACAAAGCACTTATATCTAGAGCATACAAAGAATTTTAAAAAATCAGAGCCCCCCCAAATTCAAAGACCCAACCAAATATGGTACAAGTGCAGTGAAAAGAACTAGGCGTTCACCACTATTACGTCTGATAATGATGACCACAAATGCTTACAGGAGTAACAAGAGATATGGTGGAAACATTGCTCCAAAATACTCAGCCTGCCTTGGTCAATTCTAAAATTCTATGCTGTATGCCCACATAGTAAGTTAACTGGGACTAAATATTTTTCAAATATTCATCACATATCTGATTACTAAACCATGTATTATATCCAAGCATCTATATTCAAATTGTTGCAGTTTAAAGAAATTAAGAACTAAATTCTTTATTTATGTACATGTAGAACATGTTTGTTGTTTTGAAGTTCTTTAAGGGTAAGGAGACTGGTAGCACCATGGACAGAGCCAGGCTTTAATAACTAATGTCTAGAAACAACTCACAAATTATATTCAAACATAATGTATTTATTTATCTTATGTATCAACATAGAAAGTGTAGTGATATGCTAAATAAAATTTTATCTACCATGTATTCATTGAACCAGTTTCCCAAAAAAATATATAGCTTCTCTTATTCCTCCATGGGATCTTCATGTGAATAACATCTAATTAAATATTTTTTACTGAGTGAACATACATCACTGAAATTTTACACTTCTGTTGATTCAAATTATACCATATGACATTCTATATGAATACATTTGGAACTTTCCATTCTTTCAAAAATTCCATAAATCTCTTTCATGGAATGGGTATTTATGCACATTTTTAAATAGACGAAAAAACTCCTTTCACTGCTATTTAAAGTTGTGCCTGTGAAATAATGAATGCAAAATTTTACAAGATATTTCCTTTCATATTTCTAAAATAACAATATATCTGTAAGACAAAGTAGAGAAATGAGGTCCTTGGCCAAAATAATAGATGCACTAGCAACTAATAAAATGTATCTAATTGTTTTTGCAGTTCCTTTCTAATAAACTGTGATAGTAAAAGACTAGAATCATTAATAGTAGTTAGAGATACATTTTCAGGGAGGCAGAGTGAGGAGTGAGATATTTTCATCCCTCTGGTTTTCTGTGATCTTGTTGCGAGTCCAGGGCTGCAGTTCATCATGACTGCTATTTGAGATATCATAGACCTATACTACATACATATGGACATACATATATATACAAATATATAAACATATATATGTACACAGATATATACATATATAAAATATTGATGTGATTATTTTCAAACGTACCTCCTTTAAAACTACACGTAACAGAAACAAGAGCTCTTACAAAGTTAGTTACTGAAAAGATATCTCAACTTTGAAAAGAGACAGAATCGCAATGCCTTTCCATCCTAATGACCATGCCAACAATCAGCCAGGTGTCCATCTCTGTGAATCAATACAAAAGGACTAAGAATTGCATAACCAACAGTTAGAAATTCTCGAATATTTATTACCATGGGATGATTCTCAAAATTTATAAATAAGGCAAGAATACAATCTATCCAATAAAAGAAGAGAAAGCAAAGCATCAGAAGAAGAATGCTTTGAGCAGCTTTGACCTCAGGAGGAGTTTTGTAGAGGAACTTGGACCTCTGCAGGTGGAGAACGCGCTGGTGGTGTTTGTGGAGAAGATACACCATGTAGACACTGGACCCACCCATGAGACCCTGAAACACAGCATCCCGTAGGACCATGACAGTGAGAAAAACCAATTTCATTTTCTGTCTTCCTGGTAGATAAACACAGTAGGTGTCACTCTTACTCACCTGTGATGTGTTCACGCTGACATTTGTGATGGAATACACTAAATTCACACCTATCAAAGAATTGAAAATCCAGAAGGAGAGAAGTAAGTGAAAGATTTGCCAGGCAGATCTGAGCTTCAGCCTCCTCCACGCCGAGTGTCCGGGACTCATGGTGACGGCCTGGACCACTGTGAGGAGACCGCTGGTGCAGATGGAGAGGCCCCGGGCCACCCGCTCCATGTAACACACAATCTTACAGCCTACGTCATCGAGGAAGTTTCTCACACCAAAAACCGTTATTATCCTTGGCACTCCTTTGGAAACAAGCATTATGATATTTGTAAAAGCCAAATGCATAATAATAAGGTGTATTGATTTGGTTTTCGTACCTTCTTTAAAACTATACATATTATTCACAAAAACAGAAATGTTCCCTACAATGCTAAATCCAGCAAGAAAAGCGTAGACTGTTCTGTTGGCAAGGTTGTAAATCATTTGTACCTTCTTGGACACAAAACTTGGATCCAGCAAATGCATTTCTGAAGAAACATCAGTAATGATGATATGCATCTGGAAAAAATTATTTCATGTTAAGCCCTTTACAGTTATAGGAGACATAGTTGTGATACATGTAACAGTGCAGGTTTTTGTCCCAGGACCCTATGTCTTTTCCTGTGGCACTCTTTGTGGTTATTCCCTGTCCTCTCAAAGTCTATCTTTTATTTTTATTTTTTGTCTCTTTGAGACAGGGTCTCACTATGCAGCTCAGGCTGGCCTTGAACTCAATTTGTAACCCAGACAGGCCTTGAACTCACAGTGATCCTCCTATCTCAGACTCCTAAGTGTTGGGATTACAGGCATGCACCACCAAGCCCAGATTTCAAATTCTGTCTTTAGAGCTAATATTCAAAAAAAAAACCTGAATTTTCCACTCATTTTTTGAGCGCCATCCTAGTAAAATGAAGCTACTTATTCAAAGCCATGTGCAAGCAAACCTACTTGCCCAAATCTTTGTGTGTTCAGATTCCTCTCATTTGATTCCAGGACCCGTGCGTCCCTGTCTCCGATTCCAAAGCCCGGATGCTCATGTTTAACTGATCTGCCTTCCACGCACCCCACCTACAGACCCTTGTGAAATCCTGTGGCTTCAACTTCTTAACGTCACGTAAGTGTAGCCACATTCAATGTTCTACACTGTCTCTCATTTTGTTAAATATTCCATTCTATCTGTCTTTCAGGGGTATAATTCCTTAGATTACTATTTCATTCCAAGTTTTATATATTTGATGTGTAACTCTTAAGATTTCTGTATTTTTAAATCCCAAACTAAATCTTTAATTTCACTCTTCCTAAATATTTGTTGTTTACTTTTTCTAGCCCTCAAAGTCAAGTCTCACTGTATAACCTTCCCTGATAGAGTACAATAATTGAGGTGTTTTTACTGGAACAACCTATATACGGACTGTCTGTGGCCAGGGTGGGTCCCTTAGCAGGCCTGTCCCGCCTGTGACTTGCCGTATTTTCCCCGCATATTTTTTAGTAAAGAGAAGTTATTTTGGGCCACATATAAGATATATTATATACTTAATGTATATAAGTGAGAATTTTTTATATTTTTAATAATTTAAAATGGAAGACAAAATACATAAGAGGCAGGCTGCTGGCTTGACACAGAGGTAACATATTATCACTCTCTACAAGGGCCTTAGAGGAGCATAGGATTCCTATGAGACAACCTCTGACAACTAAGGGAAGTTTGGATTAGTTCTGGGTATGTTAGTATTTATTAAGGTGCATCAGGAGATGGGGAATAGTTAGGTGTTAAGTGGTAGTTTTAGATGAGGGCAGTTTATGAATTAAGGATTCCAAATAATGTGTACATGTAGCATCATAGATTGGGACATTGTTAGTGTGCAAATGAATCGCTCATTAGGAGATAATGATGGTGTTTGCAGTTGCTGCTTGACCTGGTGAGAGGCAATGATGCCCGTTAACCTTGCAGCCTGAGGGAACTGTGTAGTTTTTCCAAACTGATTAAGAGCAGGTTGCTATGGTTATCAGCCTAAGCTGATTTCATACTCAGTCTTGCCTAGGATTTTCCTTTCTTTTCCAAATTCTACATTCTCATTTCCTACCCTGAAATTTATAGCAAACTGGACCATTTTATGGAATAAATTAAACTAGGATATTTCATTTCATCATGGATGATTTGGATAACTTTCCCTTCCTTGAAATGCTTTTCTATAAGCCTCCCTTCTACTTACCACTATATATTAAAATTGCACTAGATTTCTTTTACTCAAAGATGGATGCAGGAAGAACTGCACAGTTTTAGCCTATACCAGTGTTGATCCTAGTCAGGCCCACAACTTTAGGGATTTTGGTTATTGCCCTTCAGTTTTATTCCTCCTTTGAAAAGTGGGAGGTGATGCATCCACCAATTATTAAAGAAAGCAATGCACAATGCCAGGTATCCAGATATAATCAATTGAGCTGCACACTACAAACCAGCAGTATTAAGTAATACATGTAGAATGCAAATAGTTTAAAGTTTAGTCAGAGATTACAAGCTGTTCATAATGACTACATTCAAAATACCTGCAAACCCTGATGGCCTCACCAACACTTTTTTTTCTTGCCTCATCCTAGAGATTCTCATTGTTGCAGATCTCTCCCCAGTGTTTCAAAATGCCAGAATCTGAAACAGATTTGAGATTAGTCTCCAAAACACCAAAAAAATCACTTATTTGACTTTCTGACCCTATATAATAAGGAACTGGGAAGATGCTTTTCCAGCTTGACTTGGGAAACATCACACTATGTGAAAAGACAGGCTTGATCCAGGTTGATTTGGAATAGCGCATCTGGACCTCACCCACAGGTGAGGTGGGGAAGGGCACTCACCGTACCTTGTTTCCTCTGCTCAAGTAACATGACTGTTGCTTTTTGTTGTCTGACATTCCGATAAAATTACAGTACTTTACCTCACTTTATACTAACTTACAGCTTGGAAAATTCATCGTAGGGATTCTTAAAACCAAAATGATAATTTCTGTCTTGTTCCCAGACAGAACAGGTATAGGTGTAGGTATAGGTGTATGGAGAATGACGTGGGCTTTCTCTTACAGTACAGTACTATGTGTTAAAATGGGGAAGCATAAATGAAGGGAGCAGACAGAACACCTTCACGTGATACACAAAGGTACACAGTGAACAATATAATGGCAGTTAAAGAGGTGCCGTGCATTGAAAATCCAGAAACATAGCTAAAGTTAGGAAAACATATTTTGTAAAAATTGAAATTGCCATCAGAGTCATATGTTGGAAAATTAGGTGGGGAAGGAAACTGTTTTCCCTGGTTGCCTAAAGGACCCTCTGCATTTCTAATATTTGGAAGAACACAGCTGAGGGTCTTATGCCCAGCCCCAGCCCAAGACTCTGGGATGACCTGGGTGCTGAACGCAGGAACGGGGATGCTCAAGCATTCTGGGGGTGACACCTGCTGGAATGGGTCCCCGTCGTCTCTCTGAACCCAGGCACAGATCTTCAGATGTCAGAAGATCAGGGAAGGTTCATGGGCTCAAGACCCTCTGCTCCGCTCCCTGCATTAGTCGGGCAGAGATGAAGATCTCTTAAGAAATGTACCTGGCACAGGTGAGGAGGGCAAAGCCTGTTCAGGCCTGCTCACCTTGGCAGCTGTGGTGCAGACGAGCTCTGGCTGGTCCTCCTGGCAAGGTGTGGCTCCCCGGTCATAATTGTATCTTCGGGAGTGCAGAGGTCTTGGCTCCATAAACTGTCACCAGGCCTGCAGTGTTCACACTGTCCCCTGTCGGGCGGGGAGGAAACCCCCTGTGCATCCCCATCCCTCAAGTACGGCTTCCCCTCTCCCTCTGCAATTACTGCATTTGTTTAGCTCAGAAGTTACTTCAGACCTAATTGGAGTTTAATTGTTTTACTAGGAAGGATGTGCAGTGAGAAAGTAAACTATTAGCTAAGTTTTTCTGACTAGAGTCTCCCATTTCACCAGAAGTCTCTTTACCTCTCCAAAGCTCCAAGCTGTGAACAGAGTAGGAATCAGGTTCCGAAACACATAAGTCACTTCATTTCTTTCTCAGAGCCTTCTTTGAGCAATGGAATAGACGAATAAGAGATGATCTGCCCGGGGACTCTGCTTCATTTGTCCATCCCACCATGCACCTGGACAGGGCAAGAGTCTCCTCGCTCTGCCTGCACACATTGGACTCAAATGCTCCATGGCCTCGCTGCCTCCCATCCACTCAGCCTGCCACATATTCTTCATGTGCAGCTCTGTAATTCCTGAACACCGGAGAATGACCCTTCTGTCTATGATGCATTCAATTACCAAGGAGGCCCCTTCCAGTTCCAGATGCAAAGCAATGAAAATGAGTTCGGACTCAGGCCTGAGGTTGGAGTTGACAATAACGTCAACTTTCCACTAGCATGGGAAGGGCAGAGCTGTCCCAAGGGGAGGCCCTGGTGCCTGTCTTCCCTGTGTCCTGCTGACTGTGTTCTCATCACCTAGAGTGCGCCTGGCACATCACGGAGGTGGAAGTGCTTGCGCCGTGAATGAAAGGGCAGCCCTGGGAGATGAGTGAGGTCTTCATTCCTTTATGGTTCAGTGGAAAACTTCCGATACAGAAAGATAAAGTTGTGCATGATATATGTAGATGAATGAAAGTTGAAAACTAAAAAGGAGTTTTCCTGGTGCAAA
Source organism: Erethizon dorsatum (assembly GCA_028451465.1). Classification (NCBI taxonomy): domain Eukaryota; kingdom Metazoa; phylum Chordata; class Mammalia; order Rodentia; family Erethizontidae; genus Erethizon; species Erethizon dorsatum. The sequence goes on from CM051825.1 coordinate 2,864,137, forward strand.
AAGGATCACTTCTCTCCATTAAAGCACTAGATTTAGAAAACTTGTGAATTTTTTATGTTACTTTGATATATATATATATTACTTATTCATATACTTACTAGTTTTTTGACATAGGATCTCATAGTATAACGCAGATTGAAGTCATTCTTATTATACCACTGGCTCAGCTTCCTAAATGATTGCCATTACAGACATGTGCTACAGCAGCCAGCTATAGAAATATTTTTGAAGCTGTGCAATGCTTTTGCTAGCGTGCAACCTGAGGACTGAAAGCCCGGGAGCACCCTGCAGGAGTGGAATCATCAAGGAGACTACAGCCCTGCCTCCAGGTTCTGCAGGACAGGCTCCCGATCCCCTGGGCGTTTTGCTCCAAGTTGCAAAATCACCTCCTCTCAAAAGATGCACTTTGTGGTTTTTGAATCAAGGCAGTTAATAAGCACAAACCCTCACAGGTAACTTGCCAGGTAAATTCAGGATGAACTGTGTGTGACAAGTGTGACTGTCAGGCCTCCTCTCCGAGGATGAGTGGCTGCATTTAATGTGTTGTGCTTGATTGGACACACAGCAAAATTCTCTCCCCTGGACTTGGGGTCTCCTCAGCACCTCTCTTGTGATGTACGACATCATATTGGATCGAGTGCATTTTCAATAGCACAATCATCTTTCTCATTTAATAATAGCTGCTTTGTGTGTTGCAGAAACCCTTATTTGTAATTATCTGTCCTTGAAACACAGAGACCATTTCTAAATTCTGCCTCACTGTTTGAGGACCTGCTGATCACCTTCAGGGCTCTCCGCTGCCTGGAGATCCCTGGGGTGGGAAATGTGCACCCGCCAGACGTCATTCTTTGTTCTTCTTCCATCTCTAGTCGATTTCCCTGAAGTAGGTTCTAGCAGGTAAAAGAAGAGTCTTAAAAGTTGATCATTTCAACAATTCTAATCTTGGGAAAATCTGGGGACAAAACAATGGTACGGATGAAAAATGTGTAGCTTGGAACACAGTGTTGCTGCTATACATGTTCCTTCTTAGTACTTTATATGACTATTATCCTCAGTTTCTTAATATTTAGAATAACAATAATAGCTTTACTGTATGTAGTACTCTCAATGTGTCAAGCCCGGTTCTGGGCAATGACATATTTATCAACTCACTTGAACTTTTCCAACATGCTGCAAAGAAAAGCATTTACTATTAGTGATGGCTCTTTCACATGTAAGGAAATTGAAATTGCAAACTATGATACAATTGGCCCAAAGTCATAAACCAGTGGATAATATGCAAAAAACTGAGGCTTCCTCTCTGATCCACTTAAACATGTACAAACAACAAATTTAATAAAAACTAAATTAGTACAGTGACAATAAAAAATAAAACTATTTGAGAAACAAAAAGCATTCACTTTAACTACAAAAAATAAAATTAAAATTTTAATTTTCTTTTGTGACAAACCTTTCTTGATTGTATGTGATTAAAAGAATTCCTCAGACTTATCCATCTATAAACACTGGCTGCTTCCCACTGTCCAGCTGTATGTCTCTCAGGAGTTTTTTCAAAACACATATGCTCAGATAATAAAAGAATATTTAAGATTATTAGTGTATACAGCAGAGACACTGATGCGAGGAGTAGTGCAGTGGCTCTAACAAATTAGATTGTGACACAAACCACGAATTGTACTCAACATTAATATTTCGCCTATTTGTTTCAAAAGTGCATGTCAGTGAATAAGAAATCGGAAAATCTAGAAAGAAAATAATGAACTTCTACTTATTATGCCTTTTTAGATAGTTTTATTCAAAAGAGAGAACTAGTCTTTTAGTTGCTTTTGTATTCTTGCCGAGGGTCATAAGGCAAAAAAACATAAAATTAAAAGATTATTGTATTCAATTTTCAAATAATGTTTCCTCTGCATAGTTAGGGCAATTATATAGATATAACATGAATATTGTCATATAGCAATGAAGTTTGCACTTGTGCCATTTTTTACAAGTTCAATTAAAAAAAAACCTTGAAAGAAAGGATATTGAAATAATGAGCTGCCAGACATGGGGGCACACACCTGTAATTTCAGCCCTCAGAGGGCTGAGGAAGGAGGGTCGCTGTGAGTTCAAGGCCTACCTGGACTACATAGTGAGTTTAAGACCAGCCTGAATTACACAGCAAGACTCTGCCTCTAAAAGCAAAAATGAAAGGAAAAAAAAAGGAAAGAGGAATGAAGGAAGGAAGGAAGAAAGAAAGGAAGAAGAAAGAAAGAAAAAAGAAAGAAGAAAGAAAGGGCAAGCAAAATGGCCCTTTCATGGGATGTTTGTGATTCATTTCTACACTGAACCTACAAGCTATATATTTTTTTTCAATCTCTGTTTTATATGAAGAAATGCATCAGCAAGTTTAGGTTCTGCAAGTGAATCTCTTGGATCTAAAGATGAATATGTAAGTAATATTGACATAATTTGTGTAATATGCTTACTTTAAATTATAACTACTTGCACATTACTTGTTCACATTAATGATTCACTGTGATCTTTCCCAGTGCCCATGTATTATGCACTGACCAAGGCTCTCCATCCCCCTTAGCAGCAGCAGCGCTGTAGTGAAAGAACCATCGTACGAGCACGGCGCCTGCAAGGTGACCGATGTGAAATAAGAGCACAGCTGGGCACCTAACTTTCTATGACTTCTGTGTCAGCTCAGGACTGTTGCCAGCATTCTCAGATCAGAATACAACGTTATATGTTTTATCCACTCTCCATTCACATTTTATTATATACAGCACAATGAAACTTACAGGTGTTTCAAGCTTACTTGCTGAAAAGAACAAGAAATACACATTTTCACTATGGCTGCTCTTCCTACTGAGTGCTCCAGCATTCACCCAGGTTTCCATCTCTGAATCAGCACAAAGGGGCTGACAATCACATAACTAACGCTAGGAATGCTTGGATACTAACATGAAATTGTTCTCCAAGAAGGTATTTAAAGGCAGAGGAAAAACAATCTTTTTAAGAAAAGAAAGGAACACAAAGCATCAGAAGGAAATGCTTTGGGTGGTTTTGATCTCGGAGTTTTTCAGAGAAACTTGGAGTTCTGCAAATGCAGAACATAGCTGAGTGCTTGGGGAGAATAAATATCACCAGCCACTGAAGCCACTCAGGAGACCCTAAAAAACGGCATCCCGAAGGAGCAGGACACTGCAAACAATCCATCTTATTTTCTGATTTGGGACCAGAAGATCACAATAGATGTCACTCTTGTTAATTTGTGATGAGTTTCTGCTGGTGCTTGTAAGGGAGGAAATTCATGCTTGTCAAGACTTGAGAATTCAAAGGAAGAGACACAAGGGAAGGATCTGCCATGCAACCCTGGGCTTGAGCCTCCTCCACCTGGAGGGTCTGGGGTGGATGATGGTGATCTGAACCCCCGTGAGGAGACCATCGGTGCGGACTGCGAGGCCCCAGGCCACTCTCTCCAGGTAACACAGGATCGTCCAGGTTTGTCGTCTAAGAAGATCCTGACACTGAAAGCTGCTGGACATCTATATGTGGATGACAGAGGTTCGATCCCGATCTCTCCTTCTGTACAGAACTCAGTTTAAAATGGATCCAGGGCTTCAGTATGAGATTTGAAACCAAGACTGTCAGGTGAAAACATAAGGGGAAACACATCAAGTTACAGGCACAGACAAAAGCCTATTGGATAGGACTCTAATAGTCCAGGAAATGATGGCAAAATTGAGAAATGAGATTATATCTAATTAGAAAGTTTCTGAAAAGTAAAGGAAGTAGAGTGAAAATATACCATAGAGAACGAGAGAGACACTTTGCCGACTATGCTCTGACAGAAAATTCATATCTAGAATGTAGAAAGAGCTGAAAAAAAAATCTAACATAAAAAATGTAAGCAATAAGTTGGGAAATGGACTGAATGGCATTTTGAAAGTAGTATGAATAGCCACAATGCATATGAAAATATATTCAATACCTTTACCCATCAGGAAAATGCAAATCAAATGACACTGAGGTCTATTTTACCTATTTTAGGATGGCTATTATCAGGAATAAAAAAATACATGCTATCAAGATTGCTGAACAAAAGAAACCTTTCTACCCTGTGGGTAGAAATGTATGTTAGCAGAGCTACTATCAAATTCAATATAGAGTTTCTCCAAAAATTTAAAACTGGAGTTACCACTTCATGCAGCTATGCCTCCCCTCAGTATATACCTGAGAAATATTAAAGTCAGCTCACTGTAGAGATAACTGCACACCCTTCTTTATTTCAGTGCAGCTCACATTAACTAAGTTGTGGAAACAGCCTAGGTCCCTGATGACTGATTAATGGGTGAAGGGGAGTGACGTATATGCAATGGAGGTTTTATTACTTCGAACATTGGCAGAGAAACAGCAATCAGATACAGAGAAATAAGTCACACTAAGGAAGAAAAATGCCTTGTCTTGTCTCTCACATGGGAAATTTTAAAGGAAAAGAGAGAGATGGGGAGAGATGATATGAAATAGTGTAAAAACTATGAGAGAAGAGGAAGGGAATGAAGGTGGTAGGAAGAAAGTGTAAGAGGATAATTGGGATGTAAATGGTCAATTCTGTGTTCAAGTATGGATATGGAAAACCTAAACCCATTGTTCTGTGTAACTGCTATGCCTTAATAAGAAGGAAAAGAAATGGCACCAAAAAGTTTGCTTATTTAAAAACATTAAACCAGCATGTGATACACATCATAAAGTATCCACTAAAGGCGTTGCAAAAATAGGAAAAAACACCCTCACCTTTTGTAGCCAAGGGGACACAGCCATACACACACGTTCTCAAGATCACCCGTAACTGAAGGTCCAGGGAGGACTTGACTACACCACTCCTCACCTACAATTTGCTGTGATTTCAATGGAAGATTTAGGTGGCTCTCTGTGTGACTATATTGCCTATATTGCAAAATAAATTTTAATATCTCATGATTATTAGAGAGTAATGCTTAGAAACCTGGAACAAAGCAGCAGTGAACTTAGACTCCACTATTACCACAGAAACTGGTTCAAACGGCACGATTTCCCTGATGACCACATTTCAAAAGAGGGGTCCAGTGATTCAATAAAACATTCCAGGGATTCAAAAGTGGTAAGATTATCACTTAGCTTAAAAAGTAACACACCTTGAAGGGGAAAAGTAGATATAGTGGCTATTAATTTCTCCAAAAAAACAAATGAAGTTGAAAGACAAAAAAGAATGAAAGAGAGAGAGAGAGAGAGAGAGAGAGAGGTTGAGACTAAATTTTATATTTCTGCATCAGGGAAATTTTTATTCTTATATTTGCATGGCTTTGGCCTTGCTACTGTCACTGGGAATCTTGCTTAAGTCCAGTGCCCTGCTTTCCTTAGTGGGGATAAATTAGTACCTATCACAAATGGGTGTTCTTTCATGTATGGCACAACTACTTCTACTATGTACTTAGATGCACCTTCACATAGCAAGGATTCAGGTGCTGTAGTATAGAATTATTTTTCTACCTAGGGATCCACCTAGTTTCTTATTTAATAGACACAAACAAAGCCAGCCACTCATGACAAAGACCCTGCATCTTGATGGGCTCAGTAGGGCAAGGTAACTCTTGTCCTGCCCATGTGCATGGCTGGGAAGAGCTCAGAAAGCGGAGTCCCCAGTCTGAGCATTACTTGTCGTATTTCTGTGGATAAAGAAGTACTTGGCAAGGAGAGGAAGTGACCCATTCTGTACCCAGAAGCCTGTCCCCACTCTGACGCACAGCTTGAGCACAGTTCTGGAGAACGGGAAACTCTAGACACACAGACTCGGCTGGCTGCTCACTTCCTCAGTGCACATCCTTCCTATTAAAGTCATTAAACTTAATTGAGCCAGAGAAAACTTCTGAGTAAACAAATATGGTAATTACGGATGGAGAGGAAAAGTTGCACAGCAGGGACTGAGAGTCACGGAGGGCGTCTTTCTCCCAGGCAAGGAGACAACTGTGAAATGAAGTCTTGGTGACACTTTTTGGCATCTAAGAGCTGTATAAATCATGGAGTTACAGATATGACCCGGGAAGCTTCACCTCGCCAGAAGGACAAACCCAGCTCTTGTCTGCCTTCTACACACCAAGGTGAGCAGACCTGACCTGTCTTTCATTAGCACTCACCGGCCAGGTAAACTTTCTCTTCAAGGTCTGAAGTCTGTGTCTCAGCAAAAGAACAGTTGAGAGGGTCTTTGAGCCTTAAGGTCTTCAGTCTTGTTTGGATCTTTAAAAGACAAGGACCACAGGCCCAAAAAAGAAGGGTACCACCTCCAAGAAAAAGTGCCTTCTAGAAATGCTGTGGCATCTCTGACCCTGTGTATAGGATCTTATATGATCGGAGAGCTCTGGGTTGGATCATTGTATAAGGTTTTCTTGTTGCTTCATTCAAGCAATCAGGAAGACTTAGGGGCCTCTCAAGCATCTAGGAAAAGCTTTGTTTCTCTCAGCCTGAAACTACCTTGCACTATGTACCTGTCAGCATTATTACCTTTCATAAAATGTGAGTGTTTCAGTTATGGTGCATTTCTGTATTTGAATATGGGTGAACTTTTTTTTTTTTTCACTATGTTGTGAATGCCCCAAGTGTATTTCTGTTTAATTTGAAGTTTTTCTCTCTGTATATATATTCATAAATTCTCCATATGCAAGCCCATAATATTAACCCTTCATGTAAGTAAATTTATTATTTTGCTATTTGGTAGAGGAACTACTATCAACTATTAAGTATAAAATTATCTTGCTCTTTGGAGAATTCCCACCATGAAGGTAATAGTGAGTTACTGTAACAAAAATAACTCACTTTCATTTCACTGTAGTTTTATGCAGCAAGTAAGAATATTATCATAAGAATATTATCATAGTGAGAAAACTGAGCCTGAAACAGATGCTGTTACCGGTCTGAACAGTTAGTTGTTAGAAGTAGCATTCCACATCTATCAGAATGCAGTGCTTATCTAAAACAGTTTATGAAAGAGTTTCCCACATCTTTCTGGGAGAATAGTGATTTCTCCCTCTTCGGACATTTTTACTTCAGTGAAAATTAAGAGACTTCATTAGCTGAATTTTCAGAACTGGCTTCAAATATGACCCAGACCCTTGGAATTATGGGAGAGGATGTGGGAGTAACAGAAAACGAGCAGTTCTTGACCAAAACCAGAGAAACAGGAAACACACAGGAGGACATTTGAGAAGATCATTAGGGTATTGAGAGGATTGACTACAGTGATTTTTTTCTTTTTTTTAACAACTCCTACCCCAAACAAAGTGTTGTATAAAACTGAGTCCTGGAAAGGAATGACACCTGAGGGAGTCAGGAGGCAGTGTGGAGCTTTATTTTACACCGGTGGTCTTGGCAGGAATAAGTTCCATCAAAAGCCAGGCAGCCCAGGGTCTGCAAGCCAGCATTTTTATATGAGGCATAAGCAGGGGTTACAAAGGCAAGACAGGACAGCCTAGCAGTTCTTCTGATTAACTACCAGGGTGAGATCATTGGTTACAGGGCTAGATTAATGACCATGAGTTACAAGACTAGATTAATGACCACAAAGCTTAGTAAAATCAGGTTCAGTTATGCTTTCCTGGTTACAGGGATCATGAAAGTAATTACAAAGCCTTGAAGCAGTTACAGAGCTAGGCAGTTTCAAAAGAACAAAGTTTTAGAAAGAACAATTTCTCCTGTACAGTTTTTCCTTTCAAAAACTCCTAATTAGTGTTTCTTCCCAGCTTATTTATCAAAGCCCTGTGCCTGAGCAAGCTTGATGCAGATTTCTTCATGCACCAGACAATCACAGCAGTGTCCTGATCTGTGCTGCATTGGTAGAGGCAGTAACCGCCCCCTGGGTGAGGCCAGGGCGCAGAGGTCATCACGGATATTCCCATGGTTCTGATACCAGCGGGCGCAAGCCGGGCTCCAAGTGGAGGTTTATGCAGCTCATGTCGGCAGAAGTGCAAAGGCATCCCGACAATCACCTGATAGTGGGAAGGAGACAGGGAGGGCCAGGCTTACAGAAAGGCATTTGAAGTGCACAAGACATTTGAAAACACCATGCGTTCTATCAGATATCCTGATTTATTTAGTTCTGGGGAAGCTGCCTATAGTTTGACATAATTTCCTAAGTGCAAATGGAACTTGGAGGCATTGTCTGTGAAATATTAAAACGCTGTCCAGGGTTGAATTAAACATTTCGGCATGGGCCAAAAAAGATGAGAGCAGCCCTATTGCTAAATAGGTCGAGAAAACGGACTCAGGTAAAGCAGGCTGCAAAGTTACCTGAAACTGTTTCTCCCAAAGTCACACCATAGGTGTCAAATGCCATCATGATGCAGCATTTCAGTGATCTTTTCTCATACCCCAACCTGCTTGAATATGCTCAGATAATATTGGGGATCCCTAATTAATAAGTTGTTCTCATCTCATAATGGAACAGAAACGCTAATTAATCTTCTTCTCTTGAGCGACACTGACAAGCATCAGGACTCTTGCATCTTCCCCTACAGACGGCTGAGATCACTCGTGAGAGCTCAGTCCTCTAGGACTCATGCAGGGAATTACACCACGGTTACTCCAGAGCGCCCTCCTGACTATGGCCAGTGAATTATTGACATTTTAGGCAGCTCACAGATTTTCAGGTATCTTGACTGATCCTACAATAATTTTTGGATCAAAGATGAAAAGTGATACAAGTTGATTTGATATTAAAGACGGCAAAATAAACCACTGGGTATTTAAAAGCAGTGTAATCATAGTTCGATGTCTACCAGTACACAAATATTCAGTAGAGGTTTTAAATGTTAAAAATTTGGAACCAAAAAGCTACCATAGAAATTGCTATGATCATCAAAATGAGAGTAAGAAAGTAATAAGAGAGACGTTAGGGTGGCAGAAATGTGGTGAAATTCAAGATGTGTTAAAGAAGGTAGAGTTGCAGAATTTTGAAGTGTCTCTAAGTGGGCAGTGGGCAGCAGAGTGGGTGAGCACCACCCTCACCCTCTGGACTGGATGATGGAAATATAATAGAATGAAATGACAGGAAATTCTGGTTGGGGATATTTGTGTCTCAATTCAACCATGCTGAGACTAAATATAGGATATGTTAGGATTTGAACAACTAGGTTGATTTTGCTTAGGTGAAGTTAAAAAAAAATCTGACTTGAAATTTTGTTTTTTGAATATTAGTCATGAAGGTAGCATCAGAGTACATAGAGTAACACCCAGAGAGTGTCACACGAAATGAAATAGAGTTCTTGGGGGAAAAATTTTGCCCAGTTACACATACCAGGACTGTGCCTCACACACCAGGAAAGTGCTGTGAGCTGATACATTGTTTTCAGATTCAAATCATCACTATTGGTTCTTTTGTCCGGAAGGTGTCAACTGGACCTACAGTTTACTGCCAGGGATGTAAAAAAATGGATTTCCGCTTTATCAGTGCAACAATCTGTGCCTTTCTAATTGGACTTGGCATATTAGGTAACACGTCAGTTTTTGTGATTTATGTGTGCAATTTTGGGGGAGCCAACAAGAACAAATCAATACGGCTCATTCTTATCCATTTAGTTTTCACAAATATCTTAATGCTTGTTTCCAAAGGAATACCAAAGACAATAGTAGCTTTTGGTGTGAGAAACTTCCTCAGTTATATAGACTGCAAGATTGTTGTTTACCTGGAGCAGGTGGCCCGGGGCCTCTCCATCTGCACCAGCAGTCTCCTCACGGTGGTCCAGGCCGTCACCATCAGTCCCAGACAGTCTGGGTGGAGGAAGCTCAGGCCCAGGTCTGCATGGTACGTCCTTCCCCTACTTCTCTTTGTTTGGGGTCTTAATGCTTTGATAGCCATGAACTTACTTCATTCCATCAAAAATATCAGCATGAATTCATTACAGATTAGTAAGAGTGATACTTATTGTCACTTTCTACCGAAAAGTAAGACAAAATGGTTTTTTCTCACCTGCATGGTGCTACGGGATGCGGGGTTTCAGGGCATCATGGGTGGGGCCAGTGGCTACATGGTGCATGTTCTCCACAAACATCACCAACAGATTCTTCATTTGCAGAACTCCAAGTTCCTCTACACAACTCCTCCTGAAATCAAAGCTGCTCAAAGTGTTCTCCTTCTGATGCTTTGTTTTCTTTTGTTGTATTGGATAGATTGTCTCCTTTCTGTATTTATAAGTTCTTCATTAGGTAATCAGTCCACTGTCATAAATGCTTGAGAATTTCTCACTGTTGGTTATGCAGTTCTTAGTCCATTTGTATTGATTCACAGAGAGGGACGCCTGGGTCATGGTTGGAGCACTTGTGGGACAGAAAGACACTGAGATGTTACTATTGAATTTTTCTTTTCAGTGAGTAAATACGAAACACTTCTTGATTGTTTTGTGGAATATGTGGAACTATCCACATTAAATTAGCTTACAAAAATAAGATTTTCTTCTCAGACAACTATACTTGACTCCTGAAGCCTGAGCTCACACGGAGATCATAGAAACACGCAGCGATGCACAAATCTCACTCTCCACTCCACCTCCCTAAAGAAGTAGTATTAATTGTACTATGTGTGCCAGTGTCCTTCAGAGCACTGTTACAGCAGTAGGGAGCTGGAAAATCATTTGGCAAATTGTACTACAATTACGAGAATCCAGCAATTCAGTTTCTAGATATGCTCTTACTGATATATTTTCTCTTTGAGAATTAGAACAAGAAAAATTTCTGTATACTACCAGGTTAATTATTCCCTAACCACATATTAAATACTAGCCAAAGGAGCTATTTTTATTGTCTACTTGAAAATATCTCTCAATATCCATTCCTAGAAAGGGATTTTAAGAAATTTATTCAACAATGGTAGTTTACAAATGTGGAATGACATACAAGGACTAATTTTAATCAATAGAAGAATAATGCAACAATAAAAAGTTTCAAAGTGCATTGGAAACTATTTAATTTGATGTTGTGTACATGAAGACTGTAGAAGACTGTAAGAGAAACTACAAAATTTGAGAGAAACTGGTAAATGAATGCATAGTAGATAAAATTTGATAGAATTCATTTTGTATTTCTCTGTTTTTAAACATGCAAATTCAGATTTTTGCACAATAAAAATAAATTATGTTTAAAATAATTTGGAGCTTACTTCTCACAGTGGTACATAACTCTAGCTTAAAGGCGTTGCAAAAACCGTGATTCTATGTGCATTGAATGTAGAATTTAGTTCTTAAGTATTTGTGTAGAACACATGATTGTATTAATAAGATACCTGATGGGTATTTGAAAATGCTTAGTGTATTTCACATATAGGCTGAACACAGAATTTCAGACTTGACAAATATGCCTGCACCCTGTGCTGTAAAATTCTCCCACTTCTTCACTGTTCTGGCAGATTTTTAGGCTTATTACTGCTCCACTTAAGGAAGGTGCATGTCTGCTTATTGTGCTGAGCTTGTATGATTTACACACAGCTTTCAAGTCACTTCCTTGTGTTATGAAATTCTTTTGTGATTTTTAGGGAGATTGCCTTCCTAATGTAAGTAAGGCTTCATGACTGCAAGTGCTGTACTATTTATCTTTGTTTCACAGTGGTCTTTTGTGTGTGGAAGTATTTTCTAATCTCCAGCATAAAGAAGAAGTTAAACAAAGCACTTTCTACATCAGTCATTGCAGTTAGACTCAACAGGAAGGAAACACAAAAACCTGTCAGGGCAAGGCAGGTGATGTTCCTCCCTAAAATTGTGCTTTCCTGACATGAAGGAGGCCCTGGGTTCAAAGCACAGAATCATACATTAAAAAGAAAAGGACATAATTGAAACTGATGTGCAACTCCTATAACAAAGACCCACAAAAATCAACTCAAGCCACAGTAACTGTAGGATTTGAGTGGTGAGAGAGGACCACTGCCTGACAGTGAACTCCTAAAAGATACCAACCACAAACATCTCACTGAGCCGCAGGAACTGACTCATGCACACAGCCAGCACCCAGAGCAGGAAACAGCCCACACCTGCTCCCTAGAGAGCCCATGGGCCCATGTTCCAGATGCCACACATCAAGGGCAACTCTGATTCTGTCACTTGAGAACCTTTTGTTATCAAGATAGAATATATTTGAAAATGTTCAAAGTTTCTTCTTTGTGAAGCAGGCGAGGACAGAACGTTGCCCCAGGAATGGAGATGGAGCAGAAGGAGCCCTTTTCCTTGGTGAAGCCAAGACACATGGCATTGACATGATGACAGCAGTGGGTGTTGGCCAGGAGCCCTGGGACTCAGGAAGGATAAATAATGTCTGGCTGATGCTGCTCTGTGGAACTCACATCCTGAGCTGGGCTGCCCGCACTGTAGAGGCTGCCTTTGCTTCAAAGGGGAGCTGCTTGTGGCAGGGCTGGTCAGGGGCAGATGTACATGGAGAAGACGTCCTTGTACTGCACAATTTTGATGATGCTCCCTCCACCAGAAAAAGGCTTGAAAGTTAGCGAGCACTAAGATCTTATGCAGAAGGGGGCTGCCTCTCACACCACACTTCTTGGCTCAGGGCACATAGAGCACAGGGTGGGAGGAAAGGGTCATTGGAGGTGTTTGGGTTCCTCCAAGAATGCAGCAACTGGTGCACAGCTTATTCCTCAAAATGAAGCTCTGTGCACCCCATCCTCCTGACCTTCACCAACAGCACACACAGCCCTTTCCACAACAAAGTTCCTCGAAAGTAGCTCGTGTTAAGCAGTGACATGAAAAGAACTCAGAATCTGCACAGGGTGAGAAGATGTCTTCTGGGATCTATGAAGTGAGGTAGACGAGGAGCCACATGATGGGAGCCCTGGGTGCAGCCCAGGGAGGAAGGGTCTGGTGACTTCCTGAGGCCAGGATGGGCTGAGAGCCTGTAGCCAGGTGGTGCCTCTATCTCCAGCAGCTGAGTCTGCCTTTGCTTTCAGGGGGAGATGGTTGAGGCAAGGCTGATCAGGGGCCGGTTCATATGGAGGGTTCTTGTTCTTATGGCAATGAAAACCATGATAGGCAAAAAGCCACTCCCTTGATGTTAGCAGCTCAAAGCTTTGAGTCCCAGCTCAAAGCTTTGAGTACCCTTGTTTTCTTAGTACTGACCATGAAGTGCAGGGCTTCTTAGCTACCTGGTGATCCTGTACATAGGTGGGAGCTTGCTTCAGTGATAATAGAAATTAAAGTTCAGGCAACAACGCCAAGATCCACAAAAAGCTTTATTTCAGGAAGAAGAGAAAATGGAAAGGGAATTATCTATAGCAAAAGAAAAAGTGGGAGAGGTACCATGTTGACAGAGAAGATCAGATTGGTCCATAAACAAAAGAATGGGACCAGCTTTCATGGCACCCCTGGGGTGGGCTAGGGGCCTGTGATTTTCCAAAGAGTCAGGAGTATGGTAGAATTTCTAGAAATCTCTTCTTCTGTTCTGAGGGGTTCATTCTTAGGGTCAGCGAGATCAGTGGCTGCTCTGTGTTTGCAGACATCATGGAGCCACACAACGTTACAGCACATCGGCTCCCACAATATGAGCAGGACGAAGGGGAGAGGCGCATTCTATGTGGTGTTAGCAGGAAAAGACAAGACGCCATGTGCTCCAGTTTAGTGGAAAACAGGTCATGGATGAAGGCCTGAGCAGCCCCATCCCATATCTTGAAGAAGCTCCCCAACTTGTGTCACATCCTGCCCTACTTTCCCCACCCCCTTAATTTCTCAAAGTTTCACTGTCTTTTCCCAAGCTTCTGCGTGTTTACACATTGCCAGGAAATTTCCCTCAGAAGAAGAAATATCAACCTGTCTACAAATAACCAGGGCAGCTGTGGAGAGGGACTTGGAAGCTAAGAAACTTCCCTTGTTTAAAAGGCAAAGGCACAGGACAGGATGAAGAGGGGGACCAGTTCACGGAGAGAAGATTTCAGAAATGTTTAAGCCTCTGTCTCCCCGTGTAGACGACATACTGTCAGAGAGCTGTGGGTTTGGTCAAGAATGGCTCCTTGCTTTTCCAAGAAATCAAAAATATACAGGACTCTTTCAGGTTTCTAAGTTTTCTTTTCTTCCACTTCCAATTTCACTTTAAACTTGACTCTGTCAACATCTTTTCTCACTTTAAAATTTGAATGTTGTAGTTGGGGTTGCATTTTTGCATTTCAGAATACATCAGATATGGGTTGTTTACGTTATGATTGTCCAAACTTCTATGTGTTTGTCTTCCCATATGCACTGAGCTGAGATTTTGGAAACCTGGCATGTGGCTAGAATTTTCGCTGCACAGGAGCTCTGCAAATAGTACATATTGAGGTGGTGACATTGGCACACACTCATACAAATCCTTGAGCTTGGAGGAAACCACAGTGCCACACAGAGAAACAAGGAAGGAATGAATAAAAGTAAAGCAACTGGAAGAGACGTCTCTGGCCAGCGCCCCGGCTGCACGAGGTTGACTCTGAGTCCTCTGAGACACGTGGGCTGCAACAGCAGAGGAGCTGCAGCTGGGCCGTGCAGGTTGGACACCCGCAGGCTCTGCCACCAGGCCAGCTCCTCTGGACACCGCGAGGAGCCCTGCTCTCTTCCCACATTTCAATCCCACGGACTTAACTCAGCTGCGAGAACCACAGCTGCTGTGGTGCCTAGCAAACTAATGTCATCTAAAAGGCAGGTTCAGCGACATCTGATCATTCAGCACATTCCTATGCATCACGATGAGGATGAGCCACTCAGGAGGGAAGGGCTGATTGGAAAGCAGAGAGGTGCAGTTGAGCCACTGTGTAGGCAACCTGTGGTAAGTCTACAGCCAGCTGCCTTCATCTCTTTTGATGTCCTTTATGACCTATGTACAAACGACAAGAGAGGAAGCATTTCAGAATAGGGTTAGGCACCCAGCACTGGTGTGTGATTCTTTTTTTTTTTTTTTTTTTGTGGGTACCGGGGGTCGACATCAGGACCTCGTGCGCCACCAAGCACCCGTGCCGCTGAGCGATATCACCAGCCCTGTTTGCGTATATGGGTTCTGGGAGTCGAACTCAGGCCCTTGTTCTTGCCAGGCAGGCACTTGCACTGCTGAGTCATCTCACCAGCCCTGGTGTGTGATTCTGATAGCTCATTCCACACACATCCTTCCCTGCTGGCTCTGCATAAGGATGGCACAGCTGGAGCTTCCCTGGCCAGTGGCCCTGCCTCACAGAGAACACTGGTAAGAAATGCACAGTATCCCGGCTTCACTTGGGTGCATGAACTGTCTCTTGTGCACACAGCTAACACCCAGGTCACCAAACATCCCAGGGCAGATCCCCGGAGGTCCCTACTCCCCAAGGGCAGCCATGATTTTAGCACTCCAGCTTTTATTATCAATGTGGAGTGTACTGGAACATGTCCAGAAAGTTGTACCTATGACTCTATGATAATTATTCAGAATTTGTTCTTGGCTGTGGTGTTCTTGAATCAGATGCAAGGAGAATATAATCCACTCTTTGTAACCTGGAGCTGAGAAGGAACTGAGCATCACTGATGTCCTCCACTCATTATTGCACCCTCGCCGTAATTAGCATCAGGAAGTTTCTGGCTTCTCAGATTATGGGGCATCAGGGAGAGGACAGAGCTGTGCCCCAGGGCTGGAGATGGAGCAGAAGGAGCCCTTTTCCCCTGGGGAAGCCAAGACTCATGACACTGATGTCTTGACAACAGTGGGAGCTGGCTATGAGCCCTGGGACTCAGGAGGGATAAACAGGACCTGGCTGCTTTGGCTGTGGAAGGGGAGCTGCTGGTGGCAGCACTGGGCAGGGACAGGAGCTGGAGAGACGAGGCTGAGAGCTCCTGTCTCTTGTGGAAGAGGCAGGTGCCAGGGACCAGGGAGAAATCAGCTCATCCTTTACCAACTCACACCCAGAAATCTGTCTCACGGGTCCGCAAAGGAACCCCTGTGTGGCAGCATGTTTGATGCAGGGTGTTTGAAGTTGCTCTTTTCTAACAGAGAGGGAGGAACAGGAGACTTGGGGCCTCAGTGACACTTCAGCATCAGTGTGTGGGAGCACTTGGTCTCTGCAATCTGTCCTCAGCCTGTGTTCTCCCCTACACAGTGGGGATACTTGAAAGCTATGTGTCTTATTTCTAGTGTCCTTCTGTCCTTTCAAGATGTGATTTTCTTGCCTTCTTTCTGATGACTGTATTCATTCTGAGTATTCCCATTCCTAAGCACAAAATCTAAGACACTATTTATCATGAACTGGGGTAAACAGACAGGAGGACGCACAGCGACACTGTCAACTCATTCTGCCACACCTGCTGGTCATTTCCCCAAGCTCTGCACCCCTCAGCTCTCTGAATTCTCAGGATGGGCCTGCACAGCGTAAGCACCATCCCTATTTTGTAGATGAGAACATTGGGAACCGGGGGCCTGGATCATGCTCCAGATCTTGCAGGCAGGAACTGGGGAGGCCAGGGTTTGAAATCCAAAGTGACTGATTTTAATTCCTTAAATTGAATGATATCACTCAGTTACATGGGATATGTAAACTCATCCATCACTTGTTACAGAGAGCCATTACTTGACCAGATTCACAGATTCACAGATTGATATATTTTTTATATTTACATGCCAGAGTCAAGGAGCTTGTGAAGGCTTCTTAAACCATTTTCATAAAGGTCCCTCTCTCCCCACCCTCCCGTAGCTATCAGTTTGTAGCTTCTCCAGCAAAGATGTGACATCCTCAGGAAAGCAAAGAATTTTTCTTGTTTCATGATCTCCCATTGTTATCTGAGAGAAAAGAGAGCAATAGCAAACACAAAAATGCAATAAATAAGCAGATCAATGAGTAACGTGCAAGTAGAAACTAACCAAAATTTATGTCCATTAAAGCACAGTGTGTGCCATTCACAGTAGCAGTGCAAGTGTGGAAATGCACCCCGGACCACTCAGCTGTAACATTCATAAGGAGACAGACCTCTGCAGTATCTCTCAAACTGCCTTCTCAGCTCTTCTCTGTGACTATTCTAGAGCTTTACAACCCAAAGCCTCATTTAAGCATTTATTCTTAAACTATCATTCAGCATTTGAAGCAGGTCTGTGCAGGGTGACTTGGACACCAAACAGAAAGCCAGCTTCCTCTGAGTGTTCTCACTGCGCAGTGGAGAAAGGGACAGAATGCAGACAGCAGCATGGTGCATTCGGGGAAAGCAACGGGGAGAAAACCCTAGAAGGATTTGAGAGTGAAGGGCACAGTTAGCTATGCAGGGTGGTGTTAGGCAAAAAGTCATCTGGGACATTTTTGTGGCAAAGTAAGTGCCGTGCTACATTATGTGGAGGAGTTGATAGTAATTCAGATGTAAGCTTGATAAGGAGAGGATCCAAAATGGTGAATGACAAATAGAACTAAGGTTGATGTGCTGAGTATATATGATTTTGAAGAAGGAATAAATTTCTGTTGCAGAAGCTCATTTGCATGTAATATAGAAGGAGATAACAGAGAAAAGGGATAAGATTTATAAAGTGATTGTAGGGATCACAACACGAGACTTTGGGGCGGCTTGACCTATAGGGTGGGCATCGGGATTGAGAAAGGCACTGGACTTCACCAAGCGCAAAAGACACAATGAGGAAGACGTCCCTGGGGTTCCTAGAACCGGAACCAGAGGCCGAGCTGTTCCTCTGTTTTAGGGCAGAAACGGAGGTGAAGAGCTGCGTGATCCCAATCTGACTGCTGCCATGTGGAAGCTCAGCAACAATTTTCCCCCAGACTTGGCCCCACTTTGATAAAATCTTATCCCTTTTCTCTGTTATCTCCTTCTGTATTACATGCAAATGAGCTTCTGGAACAGAAATTTATTCCTTCTTTAAAATCATATATACTCAGCACATCAACCTTAGTTCTATTTGTCATTCACCACTTTGGATCCTCTCCTTATCAAGCTTACATCTGAATTACTGTCAACTCCTCCATATAATGTAGCAGTGGCACTTACTTTGCCACATAAATGTCCCAGATGACTTTCCGCCTAACACCATCCTGCATAGCTAATGGTGCCCTTCACTCACAAATCCTTTTAGGATTTTCTCTCCCTCACTTTCCCTGAATGCACCATGCTGCTCTCTGCACTTTTCTCCTCCTCCAGCTGCCTGTCCTCTGTGTCGCGTGTGGCCCTGCTCCCCACTAGGGTGGGGGAGAGGGGTCGGCCCCCTGCCCTCCCCTTCAGCCAAGCACAGTTCTTTGAAGAAGCTTCATTACCAGCTCTCTCCTCCTGTGAGGGATGAGTGTGTCGGAGTGGAGGAGGGGATCTGGGAGCAGCACAGAGAAACCCGCTTGCAGGAGGTGATGCACTGGGTGTGGAGCGGGAACCAGAGGGAGGCCTGTAAGTGAGTTCATTTCAGGGGCGCTTTGCACTGTCGCTTCCCTGTGGCTTCCCCGGCTGTGGCTGGCGGGTGTTGAATGAGACCCCGAGGGGCCTGCGTGCTCTGTGCGGCTGGGGAGTGGTGTCCGCTGGTGGATCCCCTGTGGACGGGAGCGTGTGAGGTGGACCCTGTGGTTCCTCCTCCAGAAGGATCCGCACTGAGGGACCTGGAAGGCTGTGGAAGGAGCTCATCTCCATCTGCTCATCACAGAAAGCAGAAGGTGGGGAAAAGCAAAGAATGAGATCAGGCACCTGGTGTAAACTCAGGTGGCTCACACACCTCAGAAACGGTTCTTTCCTTTACTGTCTCCAAGGAAAAGCCCAGATCTGAAATACGCTATCTTTGCTTCTTTGTGCTTTCACAAAGGTTTTTCTAATCTGATGTATGGAGTCAGAAGATGACTAAAGTGATCCAGAGAAAAGTCTTCCCTTCGCTTACTGGACCTGGTATTGTAGGGAAGCCACTCACATTTGAGAGTCATGTATATAAAACTTGTCATGGGCCCTGAGGAAAAGCCCACAGATGTGACCTCGTGCACCTGGATTTTCCATGCAAATGTTCTTCCTAGCACAGGGCTCCGAGGTACATCGCGGTCTTCTCTTACAAACTTGGGTCTGGGATTGGGATGCATGTGGCATTGCTGTATGCTACAGTCGAAGGAGCCACTCTGAGCTCTCTCACTCGGTGACCTGTTGCTATTTCTTTATTTCACTTTCTTCTTCCACATAGCTGTTGTCTTCACCCCTAATTCCACAATGCTAAGTATGAAAATGCTTTTTGCCCTGGTCAGTCCCATCTCAGGCACTTCGTGCTGATCAGCAGGCCCGTGCACCTGGTACCCCATTGTTGCACTCGGTGCGAAGTTGGGAAATCTACCTCCTAGATTAACTCCTCCACATCTAAATTTTATCCAGGAACACTGTTGTCTAGCACAAATCGGCGGTGTCGCATAGGAGTGCAATTCGGGTAAGAGTCCTTGAGAAGCAAAACCGAGACCGCATGGGATGATGTCAGGGTGAGCGCTGTGAGAGCAAACGAGGCTGAGAGAGCATCGCAGCCCCACACAGCAACCCCGCGTGAGGGACGGAGAGGGCAGCGGGCGCATCGGGACCGCAGTGCAGTGTGGGCCAAGTTAACGCGGGGTCCCAGCGCTCAGTGCAGCCAGGGAGGAGGAGGAGCCTGCACGCCATCACGTGTTCCCTGTTCTGCACTGCTAATGTGCACCAACCCCGAGATCACAGCGGGGGCTGTGGGTGCAGGTCCGCGGTAGAGGGCTCGTCCAGCACGCTGGAGCCCTGAGCTCCATTCCCAGCATCACAAGCCAACAGCCCTCCCGGAGACGCCACTTCACCTGTGATGGTGTTCTGAGAAGACACAGGACGGGGTGAGAATGTGGGAAAAGACCCTCGAACACGGTTGAGGGAGTGCCCGTTAGTACAGCCCGTGTGGGAAACAGCAAGGGGAGCTGAAAAACACGGAGCGGACACGTGGGCCAGCAATGCCTCTTCCGGGTGTAGATCAAAGGAAATCGAGTCAGGGTCCTGCAGGATGTCTGCACTCCCGCGTTCACTGACACACTGCTCACAACAGCCAAGCGCGGACACAGCCCGAGTGTTAGCTGTGACTGAACGAATCCTCGCACAGTGAGTGCGGCCCGTCCTTGGAGAGGGGCCTGACACTCACAGCAGAGGACAAAGCTGATGGCGGGGAGACAGCAAGACAGGAGAAAACCCTTCCCGGCCTCCCAAGGTGCGGCTGGGAGAGAAGCTGCCTGCACGGAAGCGGAGTGGACCCTGGGCCACAGGAGGGGGTGGGAGGCGCTGAGGAGCTGCTCAGAGGGTGCGCCCTGGAGTGAAGGCTGAGCGGCCAGGAGCCGGAGCATAGCATTGACGGCGTCCACACCGCGCCGGGAGCCGGGAGCGAGTGCTGGCCGCGTCCACACCGCCCTGGGAGCTGGGGACTTGCGAGCCCTCGCCACACCCTCCCCGTGACGCTGTGCAGGAGATGGTGTCAGCCAGCGCGACAGGGGCTCCCTGCACGGGCCTGCGAGTGTCACAGCCCTTATCACGCACACGTGTGTAACCTGAACGCGGAGAAGCTTCGGTGCACACCATTTTTATTTTTAAAAATACAGATGAATCCGCCAACAAGAGCGAAGACAAACTGCTCCGGGCAGCGCCGACAGCCGACTCCGCACAGTCCCTCCCTCCGTCCCTCCCGGCGCCCACCCTGAGCCCGGCCCTGCTGTGAGCACGCGCACCACACTCGCCATGGAGACGGCGCTTTCCCTGCTCCCCCTCAACGGCCGACAGCCTGCACTCGACCCCGCTCCACAAGCCCAAAGCGCAGTTTATTTCAGCACAGGGACACCTGGCTGCTCGGGGTCTTCCCCGGACAGTGCCCGCCCCAGGCGCGGGGAGGGTGCATGAATGCGGAGCTCAACCCCTCCGTGCCCTGGCGCCGCTGTGTAGATGGCTCGGCGCAGAGCCCGGCTCAGCCTCCTCGCCGGGCAGTCTGCGTCCTCGGTCCACGCGATCCTCAGGCTCGAGGACCAGCTGAGCTGCGACTCCGCGCTGCAGATCCGGGTCCCCGCCTCCAGGACGGTCCCTCCAAACCTGCTGCAGACGGGGGTCCTCTGACTCAGAGAGCTGGGGGTGCCTGCTGCCCGGTCCACAGTGTCGTCGCTGTCGCCTGCGCAGGAGGCGTCCACCCGTGTTCCAGCGAGCAGGAGCCGGACGCCTTGAGGACGGGGTCCCCCCTGGGTCCGCGATGGACCCAGGCCGCCCTCGCCCGGAGCCCTGGCCCACTGTCACCCAAGCAAAGGCCCCACTGTTCCTCGGGAGCGTTAAAGTGAGGACAGATGAGAGAGAGCTGCGCGGGAGGAGGCGAAGATGGCCAGCGGAGCTGCAGGGCGGGAGTGAAGGGCGCTGAGGATGCGCTGGAGCTGGGCCTGGATCCCGGCTTCTCAAACCCCAGCATTGCTCTGGGCTTTCCTGCCTCGTGACCCTGACAGTTTCCTTAGCACTTCTGGAAGCCACGAAAGTTAAGCAATCAGCGGGGAGTCCCTAACTCACCCAATAGCGACGAGTTAGTTCTTCACCAGTGGATCCCCAGCAAGCAGAAGCACGTGACAGATCGCACCTCACCCCCTCCCTGTTCCGGTGCTCATGTTCCCCGGGAAAGCCCGGGCAGGGCGGAGCAGGCTGACACTAAGTGCGGAGTGACCTCTCTGATATGATGAGCACGGAGCACCACTTAGGGAACGCAAAGGTGGGAACAGAATTGCCCTAGGTTCTCGGATTAAAAGGTCTGACCCGGGGGGTGGGGGAGAGTACTGAGGTCCGAACAGCGAGGCCTGCACTATTTTTCCCCAGTAAGCAAAGTAAGAGATTCCTAAGAAGCTCTTTCCAACTTCTGGGATCTTTTGCTCAGCCTTAAATTGCCTAGTACCAGGCTTCTTAAAAAAATAAAAAAGTGTTTGTGTTATTCTAAATGTTGATTAAAGCAACATTTGAAACATTACATTAGGGAAAATCAATTCCTAACACAGAGACAATTAGTTTACGGAGGGATTGGCGTAGAAGGTCGTTCCACGCGCTTCTCGCTGAGCTCGCCAGTGTTTGGTGACTCGAACATCCCTGTTCATCAGCACAAAGGGGCCGAGAACAGCATAACCAAGTCCTAGAAATATTTTAATGTACAGAAGTGTGGTTTCATTTGTCACAGTGGAACCTATGTAGAAGGAGAAAATGAAATCTGTCCAGAAAAAGAAAAGGAAACAGGTCATGAGAATGAGAGTATTTAGCGTAGCTCTCATTTCTGGGCTGGAATTCTTTGCCAACCGGGAGCTGTGCAGGTAGAGCACACGCCTGTGATGTTCATACAGGCGGAAAGCCATGTGCCCGCTGCTCCAGCCCATGAGACCCTGAAAGAGGACGTCCCGAAGAGCCATGAGAGAGAGGAAAAGCCACCGGACTGCTTGTCCGGATGATAGCAAATAACAGTGCCCAACGTACATTCCAATTGCAGATCTGTTCATGCTACTGACTGCTGTGATGTAGCGGAGCAAGTTGGAGCTTATCAGAAGATTAGCGATCCAAAAGAGGAAGAAATAGGGAAGAACTTGCCATGGAGTCTGTGGCTTCAGCTTTCCCCACAGCGTGGTCCTGGGACTGATGGTGACGGCCTGGACCACACTGAGGAGACAGGTGTTGCAGATGGAGAGGCCCCGGGCCACCCGTCCCAGGTAAACCACAGTTTTACAACCCACACTACCTAGGAAGTTTCTGAAATAGAAAACTGGGGCGATATCTCTGATTCCTGTGGTACAAATAATGATTGCATTTGAAAAAGCCAAGTGAATGATGATAAAATCTATGGATTTTTTCTCAGGAATCAAAACAAAAATATATACATGTCTTACGAATATGAGGATGTTCCCCCAAATTCCGGGTCCAGTAAGAGAAAGGAAGATTATTCCCCAGATGAGGTTCATCCAAAGCATCTTCTGAATCGCAGACCACACTCGCAAAACCTTTGGAGAAACACAAATAATCAAAGACGACATGTTTCTTTTCTGTGCATTCGGTCTGTTGACTCTACTGAAAATAAGTTTCTGACCGATGTTAATGTACATGGTTCTGTCCTGGTTGGTATCTGATTTTGTTCTTTTTTTTTTTTTTTTCCTTCCACTGACAGGGATGTAGTGATAACTACACTCTGGACACAAACTCCATGCCGATGTATCCACCATGCTCATGCTTCGCTCTCCAAAATATCCTGCCTTGTGTCCCTCGTGTTCTGAGTGCATATACTAATTTTCTTCTATGGAAAAATGAAACCAAGGGGCCAGTGAGATGGCTCAGAGGCATAAGCGCCTGCCTTGCAAGCGCGAGGGCCTGAGTTCGACTCCCGGATCCCACATACGAAAAAGGGGCCGGTGATATCGCTCAGCGGCACGGGTGCCTGTTGGCGCGCGAGGTCCTGAGGTCGACCCCCCGGTACCCACAAAAAAAAAAAAAAAATGAAACCAAGGACAACACCTGATGTCTCAACCATTACCCTGAATATTGGCCCAAACGCCTCCTTCCTCTCCACTACTCACACCCAATAAATCACGTTCTGCAGCCTCTCCACTACTCACACCCAATAAATCACGTTCTGCAGTGGGTTCTTTGTGCCCAATCGAGGTTTGCTAAGCCATCACACAAATACTCATCCCTCAGTGAGCAGTGAGTTCACGAAACAGAAGCAGGGCTTCTCCAAAGAATTGCACTTGGCCAAGTGGAGTAGTTTCCCAGAGGAAGTCAACTGCCCGACCATTCTCCACAGCCTGTGGGTGGCCCTTGGTTGAAAGTGACACAGAGGTTGCTTGGTTGGGGAGGAGAAATGTCAGCCTTTTGCCTCAGGGTAGAACTAACTCTGTGGTGAAAGCTGTGCTTCCAAACTTCAACGTGAAGGAGAGCAGACTGAAGCTGATGTTTTTCTCTCACTTACCTTGGTCTTCATCTCCATTTCTCCTGAGAGCACTCCCCCAAAAGAGCATCAGAGAAACAGTTTTCAACTCCGACACTGGTCTTATGGACTCCACCCAGAGACACATCTTACCTATTCTGTTTTTGGAAATTTGTGAAATCTACTGATTTTCACAGTCACAGTGCCTCACCCTGCGTGTCAAGTCACTCTCATGTCTCGCGTTGTGATTTGCAAAACAACTTTGTAAATAGCATCCCCATTTCTGTGCTTCTATTTCTTCTGCATGATATTAAAAATGAGCTTTGGAAGAGAAATCTGCTTATTTTCTTCTAAAACATAGAGATAGACATTTATCTTCATATGTCAACATCAGTTCTATTTGTCCTAAATTTAGCATACAGTCCTCCTTTTCATTTCTCTCCGAAGAATTTTCAACTCCTCTCCCCAGTAAAAGCAACACTGGTACTTAGCTTATCTGAAGAATATATGCAATGTATCCAGGATGGTCTTTTTCACAACCTCACCCTTCACAGCTCCCGCTGCCCAGCACTCGCAAATCAGCCTGGAGTTTTGTCTCCTGCACTTTCCCTGAGGGCACCAGGCTGTGTGACCTGCGCATCTGCTTCCTTCCTCCCCTGGGCAGTGAGATTACCTGAGAGATGCGTCTTTCTGTCTGGTGTCCAAGTGACCAGCACAGAGCCTGCTATTTAATGCTGAAACTAGTGTACAAGTAAATTATTCAGTGAGGCTTAGGGTCATAAACTGCCAACTGGCCACAGAGAGGAGCTGACTATTCAATGCGGGGAGACACCTGGGTGGGCTCTGCTTCTTTACTAACAGACCATGGACGTATCTCTTGGCCTCTCTAAGACCTAAAGTTCTCTCATTCATGCGTTAGCAGTGGTGGGTGTGGTACGCTTGTATTGGGAGACTTCGATGAGCTGAGGTATATAGCACTTACGTAATTTCCATGCAAGGACTAAAGAATCATTTTCTACAAGTAACCATGAGAATTACTAGGTTGCACCATGACTGTCACCCACCCCCAGACTCAGTAATATATATTGCGTACCCTTTAGGTCCAGGATAGGGAAACTTCAGAATGAGTGAAATAATAAAGAAGGCAAGAGTTCCCATCCTGAAAAGCCTTGGACACCAGAAATAATATCTAGATTTAAACAAAAATCCCAACTGCTGTGAATGAAAAAATTCACAAACGCGGCAGGGATGTGGCAGAGAGTAAGTGCTGCCTTACACCCAGGTGAAAATTACACCCCAGGCCCCCCGTTCCTCCCTCTGCTGTGCAAAAAGCAGTCTCAGACGCAGTGCATCAGACACAGTGCTTGCACACAAGGGCTCACTCCTGGGCCAGCGAGACAGAGCTTTCTGGGTGTCACTTGGTAAATGGTGTGCTGTCTCCCTCCTGTGTCCTGGCACCTGCTTTCCCACATGAGATGAGACGCCCAGACCCTTCTCTCCCTGCCCAGCGCTGCCTCCGGCAGCTCCCCTTCCACAGCCAGGGCACCGCGGTCCTCAGAGCCGGGAGCGCTCACCTGTGCAGCCCACGCAGCGGCTCAGGGTCTGCAGAGCGGCACCGGCCAGGCCCTGTTCATCCCTCCCGAGTCCCAGGGCTCCTGGCCAACTCCCACTGCTGTCAAGACGTCAGCGTCATGAGTCTTGGCTTCCCCAGGGGAAAAGGCTCCTTCTGCGTCATCTCCATCCCTGGGGCACAGCTCCGCTCTGTCTCCCAGCCCAGCAACTTCCTGAGGCTGACTCCAGGGAGCATGCAGTGATAAGTCGGAAGCAATGTACTGAGGAACAGTTAACAGAGGGGCCCGGGTTTCTCAAACTGTGGTGCATTTCTGTCTCATCCCCTCCAATCATCACCAAAGACAACAACCAATTAGAGAAAAACATTTGATAACTCAAAGTGGTCACTTTCAAAACAATTTTGAAGTACACGCACGTCACTAATAAAAGACCAGTGAGTGGTAGAAGAAGGGGCTGAGCCCAGGTGTGGGGGCCAGCACACAGCAGGGGACCCCTGGGAAGCTGCCCTGTCTTCTCCACATCTGGGTGCTCACTGCACACCATCTTTCGGCTCAAACCTCTGACTGACATGGTCACTTGTGTCTGCACATCTCATCTGCACTTTTCTATAAAAGTTTACTGCCTAGCAATGTCTTCCCTCAGAGTACTCAGATTTTGCACTTATTGCCCAGATTGAGCTAAGCTATACTCACATTGGTGTCACACCCAGAAATACCCATCTGTCTATGGTCCCTAATGCCATCCTCAGATCTGTCCCTTTGCTTCTCATTACACCAGTAGACAGTAAAAAACATCCAGGGTGGAGAAGGCAGCTGATTATTCTACGTGCACCAAGGCAACTATGCAGAGTCACTCACATAGCAGTTGTCTGATCTCCACCCCCCTCCACCCTTCTCACTGACCTGTCCACTTCCTGATGGGGAGGAAGGGAGGTACTGAGGTGAGGACACACAGCTGACACCTACCATTCAGGTGACACTTTTCATAGGCACGAGAGCAGCAGCAGCGTTGAGTAAGCAGGAGTGAGAGGTGGAGGGAAGCGAGCAAGGCTCCCAGTGGTGTGCAGAGTAGGGCTCTGGTGGCACAGCGTGCGGGGGTCCACACCGCAGGGCCCAGCTCGGCTCCTCTGCTGCTGCAGGCTGCATCTCTCTGAGGACTCAGAGCAACCTTGAGCTGCCTGGGGCTGCTGGAGAGATGCACTTCTTTCCGCCGTCTCATTTGTATTCAATTCCTACAGGTCCGTCTGTGCGGCATTGGACCCCCTCAGTTGTAACTGTACGATGATATCAGCACTCCCATATGTACTGTTTGCTGAGTGCTTTTATACTCAGAAAAGCTGGGCTTTGGTACTGACATAATCAATAGCACAGATTTCTAAAATATCAGTTGATTGCTTGTGAGAATATGAATTACACATCCGTAACAAGTCAATTTTTATGTACTTCGAGCTCTCTCTAACTTCATATGTGTGTGTGCATTTATGTGTGTGCCGTGATACTTGTGTATGTGTGCGTGACTACAGTCAGGGCACAAGTGTCTCTTATCCCTGCAGCCCTGATGTCCAGATAGAGCAGACGCAGACGACAGCGTTCCCATGAAGATCAGATAAGTTAGATTCAATATACTGATCTATCTGTTCCTTCTTGACTGTCCCATTGTCATACCCAAGTGAGCATAGTTAAGTGTGAGGTTGTAAAGCTTTTCTTCTTTTTCTCCAAAAGATGTTTAATTTTCCCCAAAAAGGTGTGTAATTTTACATAAACTTTATGTCTTGGGATCATTTTTAGGCAGTTTTTGCACCCAGTATCAGAAATTCCAACCTTGTTTTGCATGTTGTCCAGTTTTGCAGTACCATTTTTTGAAAAGTGTGACTTTTCCTGATTGCAAAATCTTGACTAACTTGTCAAAAATAATTACCATATATTTAAAGGTTTTGTTTGGGCTCTGTAATTCCATTGTCAATACAGAGCATTTGAGTACTTTAGCGCTGCAGTAACTTTTTGAATCAGGATTTGTGAATGTTTGAAATTTGTGCTTTTCGAGATTGTCTTAACTCTTCAGGGACCTTTGGATTCCTTATAAAATTTAAAATTGTATGTTTCCATTTCTTTAAAAAATATAAAATATAAATCCTGATTCAAAAAGTTATTACAGTGCAGGGACTCCTAGGGACTTGGTCCCTGGGACTCATTTCAGGGATGCACTGACTGCAGATGTTCTCATTGGCCATCTGGTGCTGGTTTTGCAGGCATGCCAAATTCAAAGTTGTGGCATTAGGGAAGCATCCACTCAGATTTCAAGGGAATATCTGTGAGAGTAGGAAAGGAACTTCTGAGAGGCAGTTCATGAAGCTGTAGAAATGAAGCCCAAGGTGCAGTAGGGACCCCAGGAAGCCAGCAATGACAGAAACTTGGAACATCTGCTGATATAAGTTACAGGCAGTGGGAAAAGCCAGCATAAGGGAGACCATGTGGCTACATACAGCAAGGTAATAGGGGTGGGACTGGAATTCACAACTCACAAACAAGTTGCCTGGATGCCAGCTATGGGGCTAAAGCACCTAATGTTTGCCCTGTTAAATTACAGTGTTATTTGTCTCATTCTTTTCTATTCCCTTGTCCCTCTCATTTGGAATAAAAAAGTTTACCTTGTGCCATTGTACCTTGTGATTCTATAACTTCTTTTGATTTATAGGAGTTTACAACTAAGAGTTTGCCTTGAGACTCAGAAGACACTAGGGCTTGGGCTTTGGAAAAATTCTGGGATTATTGAGACTTGGTGTTATGGTTTAGAACAAGAATGTCCCCCAAAAGCCTCATCCTCACACAGAAAAGCCTTAAGAAAGGTGACTGGAACTTGGGGTCTCTGGACTCGTCGGTGGATTCATCCCCTGGTGTGTTCAACAGCTGAGCATGTTGCTGGGAAGTGACACCTCATCAGAAGATGTGGGTTACTGGGGCCTTGACCTGGAGGGGTTTATGCCTCCTTTATCTCCTTCTTTCTCTTTCTGCATCCCAGCTGCCGTGATGTGAACACATACCCTTTGCCATCCCTTTTCTGACTTGAAGGCAGCCAATCATGGACTGAAGATGTGAGCCCCCAATAAACCTCTCCTCTTTTAATTTGTGGGTGTTGTGCATTTTGTCCTAGGGATGAGGGAAGTGACTAAGACACATTTTGATAGCAGAGAAGTAGAGTCCTCACTGTTAGGAGCCTTTGGAACTGCTTCATGGGAGGAATTTGGAATGGTTTGGAGATGCTGGCTAAAGAAGCCCTGGAATTCTGCAAGCTAAGCTTAATGGGAGATTCTCATGAGAGCTCAACAGACCAGAGTGCTCATAGAAACGCAGAGGATAAAGGCCAGACTCAGGAGGCTTCAGTTGGGAACAAGGATTCCAAGGCAGTTTGACTCTAGACCATGTGTCTTTTTTTTTTTTTTGTGGGTACCGGGGGGTCGACCTCAGGACCTTGTGTGCCAGCAGGCGCCCGTGCCACTGAGCGATATCACCGGCCCCTTTTTTGTATGTGGGTTCCGGGAGTTGAACTCGGGCCCTCGCGCTTGCCGGGCAGGCGCTTAAGCCGCTGAGCCATCTCACCGGCCCTAGACCATGTGTCTTATACTCAGGCAGAAAAATTATTTTCCTTTTGTCCATGTCTTGAGACTTTGGAGGAGACTGAGACTAAGGGCAGCAGATGAATTAAAGTAGTGGAAGAAATTTCAAGATACCCTGGTGTTGGGTCTATGGCGTGAGTACTGACAGGATTTCAGCCATATCTACCATGACAATCATGACAAAAAGCAGAGCTGAATAATTTGAAAAATTTTGCTGGTGGTCAGAAAGTAAGTGCCTGTAAAGTTGGAGTTTGAAATATTGAGATTTCCAAAGGAGGGGCCTGTAAAGATTTGGCCAAGCAGAGCTTGGTTGCTAAAATGATTAGCATTAAAAAGAAGTCAAGTGCCTTACAACTGGGCATTAGAAAAGGTGCATTGAGGGCATCTCAGAAGTCAGTAAAGCCACACCCTGTACAGCCCCAAGAGTGCAAAACTGGAAAGCTTTCATTTAAGAATAGAGCCCCTGGTTCACAGATGCAGAAGGGCTGTCTAGAGAATTGATACCCTGAGATTCTTCTCACCATGCTCAGCCTTCCAGGCACTCAGAGGCCTCTGCAGCTCTGATAAAAGGGCGCCTGGCTAACTGTTTAAGGTAGTGGCAGAACTAGGCATCATCCATAGGGTGCTGGTTTAATGGGCATGAAGAAAGCAGGACTTGTGGGGTCAGTGTATAGTAATGTCTGGGAAACCAGGCAGTGTGCCCTTGAGAGGGCAGTGTGAATCACTACGAGAGTGAAGCTGAAAGTGCAGTGGAAACACCATGAAGCTAGAGATGCCAGGAATGTGGGTCATCTGCTGAGGAAGGACACAGGCAGTGAGTTGAGCCAACTCAAGAGAGAGACCTTGAGGGCTGTAACTGGCAGTGCCATGGGGCATGCCCACCCAAGGCCTTTGGAGCTCCCATTTCACTACCACCTGTCCAGGTGCTGGACATGGAGCTACCAGATTTAATATTTGCCCTGCTTGGTTTTTATCTTGCTTTGCTATGTTTTCTGTTCACCTATTTTTCCTTTTTGAGTGGGATTATTTACATCATGCCATTGTAAGTTAGCAGTGTTTAACCTTCTTTTTGTTTTTCATTTTTACAAGGACCCACAGCTAAGATTTTGCTTTGAGTCTCAGAGGAGATTTTGGATTTTAACTTTTCAGCAAGGCTGGAACTATTAAGACTTTGTCAGCTCTTAGAGGTGAACTAAATGCTTTTCGCATAAAAAGGTGTGCATGAGCCTTGGGGGGCAAGGGCAGAATGTTATGTTTGGATCTAAAATGTCCCTTAAATTCTTTATGCATCCAGAGGTGAGACTTTAGAAAGTGATCGCATCGTGTTGGCACTGTACGCATACGTGGATTCACCCGATGTTCAGTTCAGTGGCCGAGTGTGCTCTTAGAAGGTGGGGCCTGGTTGGAGGCGGCGGCTCACAGTGGTGACCCGGAAGGGTGTATCTCCGCCCTGGCTCTTCGCTTCACTTTCTCTGCGTCCTGGCTGCCACGGTGTGAGCAGCTGTCCTCCCTCCAGACCCAATATGGTGTTCTAGCCTTGAAGCCAGCTGACCGGGGACTGTAGCCATGACCCCAGATGAACCTCTCCTCCTTTAAACTGTGGGTATCAGGGGCTGTGTCTCGGTGACTGAAAAGTGGCTATGACACGTGTGGGAGGAATTATTGTGTTTTCAGTTGTGCACAGAACTGTTGATTTCTGTTAGGCAGAATTATCATCTTGCGTTTATTTGAAGATTAAGTATGGATTGAGGAGCAGTGTTGGAAGTTAAGTTGGCAAGGGTGTGGGATGTGATGGGTAAACTTGACTGTGTTAATCTGACTGTCTCAGGAGCTTCTCGGGGGACTGGTGAAGCACACGTCCTCTGTGCCCTTGTGGGGTGCGGAGGCGTGACCTCGGGTTCTCTACCTGCTTCCTCGCCCTTTCCTCTCTGGTCCTGGTCTGCTGCTCTGCTTCCCAACCACGTAAAAGAAGCAGCATTTCTCTATTGTGTCTCTGCCCTGTTCCTGCCTTGGAGCCAGCTCACCATTTACTGAATTCCCTGAAACCATGAGCCAAATTAAATCTCACCTCCTTTAAACTGTGGGTCTCAGGTATTGTGTCCCAGCCATGGGAAGGCAACTAATACACTTCTAATTTTTCTTTCAGATTTAGATTCCCCTTCCTTCTTTATCTTGCTTAGCTGTTCTTGCTAGGACTTCCAGTGCATATAGGACTTAAAGTAGCAATCTCATTTTATTTTTGAGTGCACATGAAAATATTTCAGTCTCGTATCATGAAGTATAATGTTAGTTGTGGGTGTTTCAAAAAGGCTTTTATTATGTTCAGGTAGTTTCCTTCCATTCAAATATATACATATATATGAATATATACACACACACATATATATATATATAATTTCTAATGACCTAAACTGACCATAATTACTGTACATATGGGATAAATTCAAATCATTTGTTGGAAAATGGATGGATCTTGAAACCATAATGTTAGTTGAAAAAGTCAGACACAGAATGTTAAATCTGAAATAATCTCTCCCATATATAAAACCCAAGTATAAAAAAATTCAAGAATAAAAAGTCAGGCTTTTGGAATAGGGGAAGGGGAACAGGAGAATATGATAGCGGGAGTGTGGAGAGGGTTAGAAAAGTGATGGAAAATTATATATAGTTCAAAATGAATGCAAAATTGTGTATATTAAATATATGCAATTAAAAACAGCTAAGTTATTTTCCGCCCTGATCAAAAATTTCTTATTATTGCTAAAGAATCTCACTGCCAAATTTGACTTACTCTAAAATCATTTTTATCAAGTGCTTCTTATTAAAAAGTCAATGAAATATTTTATAACTATTGCTTTTTGTTGCTAGTTTTAAGGTACTGATATATGTTTTGTCCAAATATACTGCAGTTTTATGGTTATAACTTTCTCTATGTCAGAATTTCTTGATTTTTGTTTACCACAAATAGAAAGTGAAAAAAATGTATGATGTCTTTCACGCTGCAAACATCTTTGAATGTCAGGGGCCTCACTAGTTAATGCAGAAGTTTATCTCTTTATAATATAAAAGTGGGTCACTAAAAGTAGTTGGATATGTATGGTTGATGTTCAGCAGAGGTTATAACTAGACTGCACTGTTATACAGAGGTCTTATGTTTATCAGATGGAGACAATAAACCTTCTTGAGCTAATATGTCATATATAACATAATAATGTAAATTTTCCAAACATTATGTACTTTTCAGGTTGACAACTCTTGCTAACTTATGTACAAAACCAACAAGATAACTGCCAACATGTTAATTCCACAATGGCTTTGGGAGGTTTTATCACATTGCTAATTATCAACATTCACAGGCAATTCAGAGGATAATCTAACCACACTAGGAAAGTGTTAATTTATTTACACGTATATCTTTATGAACTGATTGTGCCTCACCCATCAATAAATGATCCATTCTCTTCTTTCCAAGAATTCCAAGCATAGAACCTGGAAAAAATTTAAAATAACAGAAATTTGGTGTCTCCATGATGTCTATAAGAACAGAACAGTCACAGATCTGTCTTGCCCTAAGAATAAATCCCTGAGAACAAAGGAAGAGGTTCCTAAAAGCTCTAACATACTCTCGACTCAGTGGAATATTAAAGGCCCCTGGCCCACCCCAGGGGTGTCATGAGAGCTGGTCCCACTCTTTTGTTTATGGACCAATGTGATCTCTGTCCACACTGTGCCTCTTTCACTTTTTTTTGCTCTAGATAAGTCCCTTCCTATTTTCTCTTCTTCCCCAATTAACTTTACTGCAAATTAATGCTGTTGCCTGAGATTTAGTTGCTATTATCAAAGAAGCAAGCACCCACCTATGTACAGCATCACCAGGTACCTAAGAAGCCCTGCACTCAATGGTCAGGACTATAAAACCAAGGGTGGAAGCCACTGGCACTCAAAGCTTTGAGCTGCTAACATCAAGGGAGTTGCACTTTGCCCATCATGGTTTACATCACCACTGAAAACAAGACCCCTCAGCTGCTGGAGACAGAGGCACCAC
The DNA here is from genome assembly GCA_028451465.1 of Erethizon dorsatum. NCBI lineage: Eukaryota > Metazoa > Chordata > Mammalia > Rodentia > Erethizontidae > Erethizon > Erethizon dorsatum. The sequence continues at coordinate 2,897,223 of CM051825.1, forward strand.
CTGGCTGCAGGCTCTCAGTCCATCCTGGCCTCAGGAAGTCACCAAATCCTTCCTCCCTGAGCCGCACCCAGTGCTACCATCATATGGCTCCTCGTCCATCTTTCTTCATAGATCCCAGAGGACATCTCCGCACCCTATGTAGATTGAGTTCTTTTCATGTCACTGCTTAACACAAATTACTTTCAAGAAATTTTGTTGTGGAAAGGGCCGTGTGTGTAGTTGGTGAAAGTTATGGAGGATGTTGTGCAAAAAGTCTCATTTTTAGGAACAAATTTTAGGAACAAACTTTGCATCTGTTGCTGATTCTTGGGGAACCCAAACACCTCTAACACTCTTTTTCTCCCACTCTGCTCTGTGTGTCCTGAGCCAGGAAGTGTGGTGTGAGAGGCAGCCCACTTCTGCATAAATTCTTAGTGCTCAGTAACTTTCAAATCTTTTGTGGTCAGGGCAACATCATCAAAAATGTGCAGTACAAGGACGCCCTCTCTGTCTGCATCTGCCCCTCAGCATCCCTGCCTTGAGCAGCTCCCATATTTAAGCAAAGGCAGCCTCTACAGTCTGCGGCCCAGCTCAGGATGCGAGTTCTGCAGAGCAGCACAGCCAGACCCTGTTTATCCTTTGTGAGTCCCAGGGCTCCTCGCCAACACCCACTATTGTCAAAATGTCAACAACAGGGCCGGTGAGATGGCTCAGCGGCGTAAGCGCCTGCCTTGCAAGCGCGAGGGCCCGAGTTCGACTCCCGGATCCCACATACGAAAAAGGGGCCGGTGATATCGCTCAGCGGCACGGGTGCCTGTTGGCGCGCGAGGTCCTGAGGTCGACCCCCCCGGTACCCACAAAAAAAAAAAAAAAAAATGTCAACAACATGAGTCTTGGCTTCATCAGAGGTGAAGGGCTCCTTCTGCATTCTTGGGGCCCCATTCTGGACTATCCCGCTTCACAAAGAAGAAACTCTGTGGTTATTTTAAAATATAGTCTATCTTGATAATAAAGATTCTCAAGTGACAGAATCAGAGGTGTCCTTGATGTGCAGTATATGGAACCAGGGTGCTAGGTTCGGCGTGAGTTAGGACAGAGGAGAGAAGTGAGGGAAGCCTTTACTGCCGGTGCGGGAGGGTTGCAGTAGAGTGCAGGAGACCCTCAGAGGAAAGAGCGTGAGAGAGGACTTTATACAGAGTGTTTCAGGTAAGCTTGGAGATGTCACACCAGAAGGGGTCATGTGACTCAGGGATTGGACAATATTTTGAGGGGCCTGCGAAAAGGAAGCGGGAAGTCTATTTTGGGACCAGACAAGAACCGGAAGTCTCTTTGGGTGGGACAGGCTGTTGTCCTTTGTGTAGGCGCCATGTTAGGCAGGCGCCATTTTAGGAGTAAGGGGACCATTCATTCCCATCTTGTTGTTGTATGAGTGAATGGGGTGGCGATTCTCTTAGACTGCTTCCTGCAGATGTGGGGCACTGTGGTGGGGGCAGTTATAACCACTGGGGTGGCGAGCGGGTCCCATGTAGAAGCTGGTGCCAGGGGTCTTGGCCAGGACAAGGTGTTTTCTGGTAGTGAAGGCCCATAGTCTGGATAGAAGAAATCTTTTTATTTATTTATTTATTTTTTTGTGGGTACTGGGGGTCGACCTCAGGACCTCATGCGCCAGAAGGCACCCGTGCCGCTGAGCAATATCACTGGCCCGTTTTTCATATGTGGGATCCGGGAGTCAAACTCGGACCCTCAGGCTTGCCAGGCAGGTGCTTACGCCGCTGAGCCATCTCACCGGCCCTGGATCAAAGAAATCTTGAAAAAAGTTTAAATACTCAGGGGGCTACAAGGAGTATAATGATAATCATCAGTAAAAGTCCCAAAAGAGGGAGGAGATAAGGAGCCCACCGCACTCAGAGGACCACCACCGGGGGTCATGTTGACTCTGAAAGTTTGTGGGCAGGGTTTGTGCATATTGTCTGTTTTTTTTACCTTGTCCATGATGATACCTGATTGCTTAACATAGTAGCAACATTCTTCCCCCAGCATTGCACATGTCCCTCCTTTTTCGGTGGTGAAGATGTCAAGGGCTCAGCGGTTTTGAAGTGTGACGGCTGCTAGGCTACTGAGTTGGCTTTGTAAGGTGTGTACCGAAGAGGCAACTTCCTCTAGTTGTTGCGACAGCCCCAAAGAGAGAGACGGGTGAAGCTGATGTGTATGAGCAGCTAGCCCTGGGCCTCCGCCTCCGAGGCCCACACCTAGAGTGGAAAAAATGCTAATCCCTATGAGGACAGGAACGTGGGCTGCCCACTTAGACTGAGAAAAGGAGGAAACGGGATGAGGGCGGCCCACCACTGAGGCTTCTATGGTTTCTTGAGAGGTTATAGTGAGGCCTGGTGCTAAGAGAACCAAGGTGCAGGTGCCGGCCCACCCGGGGGAAGACAGGTGAATGCTCTGGCTGGGCGGGTGATAAACCACCCTGGGGGAGGACACATGGACAAATGAGTGTTTGTAGTGATTGTTGTGCTGCATTGTGTCCAGTTGCCTACAAGGAGAGTATGGTTTTTGGTAGGGGGAGCATATAGGCAAGGATTGTTTCCTGGAAGTAGTTGTGAGTTATATTTCGTGAGGGGGCCTATGTTTTTTGATGTGGATATGTATCAGAGGGCAGTGGAGTTCCATTGTGTGGGGGATGCCATGTATAGGTCTTGTCGAAAAGGAATACAAAACCAGCAGTAGGAGAGGTTGACTCCGAGTTGAGTGGAGTTGGTGGCATTAAGGACCGAGTAAGCTTGGGTTAGAAGTTGGGAGATAGTATATGTCATGGTGGTGTCAGATTTAGTGGTTTGTAAGGTTTGGATCATAGTCATAGGTGGCGAAGGGGAAGATGATCTGGTGAGGATAAATGTTTTGTTGAGAGTCAGGAAGGTGCTCCTCACCCCCCACTCCATGTAATAGTCACAGTATCCCCATTTCATGAGAGTGTTGAAAGGGAAGTCAATGGGACATCGTATGGTGATGTTTAGGAATCATTTCAAATTTGAATTTATCTGGACAAGCTGTAAATTGAGCCAAGAGTCTTGGTTTTTCTAATCAGAGGTAGAGGAGGAGAATCCCCGTTTCACATCCCCAATGCGGGCAAAAGTATTCTTTGTGGTTATAACAAGGTGGACAGTGAGAGTTAGCAGGGCACAGGTACCCCCAAGGGTAGAACAAATGGGGGGCATCTTGGTACAACAGGGCATCATCCAAAAAAGACCAAGACCGATGAAGCAGCAGGAGACTGTGGAGGGGAGTATGGGGTTATTTGAGTTCCATGTAATGGAGCTGGGGTATGATGGAAACTGCAAGCAAAAGATGAAGTGCACTGCTCAGATGGGACCTACAGAGGTGTAGACGAGGGTGCTGATCAGAAAAGGAGGTGGCATGGTGTTGGGGCTAATCTGAGATGAAGGAAGGGTATGTGTGTAGGAGGAGGGATTACTTGCAGAAGCAATGTAGGGTGCTTCATCCTATAACTGTTACGAGGTATAGAAAAGCAAAAGCTACCTTTTGTGGAGTGTGCCAGTTGTTTGGGGAGACAGCCTGAAGCCCTACAGCAAATGTTAGGACCATTGGAAGGAAAAAGAACAGAAAGTGAACTGAGTAGCAGAACACTGAGGTTATGGGCGAATGAGACGGAGGTGGGTTGGAGTTAGGGGTTGGCAGGTCCACTCAGTGGACGATGGACTAGGGATAGATGTAGGGGAACCAGGGCAACGTTTGGCCTGGGTGATGTGAAACCAAGAGGAAAAACCATGTACTTTGATCACCACTGGTGTCATGAGGATGACCAGGTGGGGTCCCATCCACTTTGGTTGAAGTCCTGTGGATTTAGAGGATTTGAGATATATTCGGTCCCCAGGAATTATACAGGGGTTTGATGATGGGTTATTTGTTGGTTGTGGAGGACAGCAGTCAGCAGGTTGTAGTAAAAGGTGTCCAAGAAGGGAGGGAATTGGAATATAGTCAGCAATGGGGAAGGTTTTGCGAGGTAGGTAGGTTGTGAAGCAGGAAAGGTCTACCATACATGAGCTCAAAGGGACTTAGAAAAGTGGGAGCTCGAGGAAGTGCCCTGAGTCAAGTTAGGGCCAAGGGAAGGAGTTGAGGCCAAGGTAGGTGTAGCTCTAGGATGAGTTTTGTGACGTGTGTCTTTAGGAGACCATTTGCCTTTTCTACCTTTCCTGAGGACTGTGGATGGTATGGCATGTGTAGGTGCCAGGTGATGTTAAGACTCGAGGGTACTTGTTGAGCGATCTGAGAGATAAAGGCTGGTCCATTGTCTGATTGAATAGTTTCGGGTAAGCCAAATTGGGGGATAATCTCTTGTATGAGAATTTTAGAAATTGTGTCTGCAGTCTCTCAGGCAGTGGGAAAGGCTTCTATCCACCCCAAAAATGTGCAGACAAAGGTGAGAAGATATTTGTAGCTCTTGGAATGATGCATATGCATAAAATCTATTTGCCAGTCTTTGCCTGGAGTGTGTCAATTAAGTTGGTGGGTTGGGAAAGAAGGGGGAGGTAAATGTCCCTGAGGAGAGGTTTTGGCACAGAGTTGACAACTGTGGGTGGCCTGGTGAATAATGGTTTTTAGGGAGGGATGGGTAGTGACTGGAGTTAGGAGTTTATATAGAGCCTGGGTGCCTACATGAAAGCAGTTATGTAAGTCAGTGATGATGGTTAAGGCCCATTGATCTGGGAAAAGAAGTTTTGATCCTTGGAAAATCCATCCCTGAGTGTTTTGACTATAAGTAGGTTTGTGGAGTAGTTGCAATTGTTTTGGTGAATATTGAGGTGGAGGTAAGGTGCTTGGGACAAGGGGAAGAAGGTGAGAAGGGTGTGGTTGTTGTATGGCTAATTTGGCCTGTGTGTCAGCAAAGGTGTTGCCTTGAGAAATGGGATCTGATGACATTCAGTGTCCTCTGAAATGAATGACTGCTACCTGTTTTGGGAGCTGTGCCACCTCTAGTAGCTTGAGGATGAGGGGTGCATTGGTGATGGGGGTCCCTTGGGTACTGATTAGGCCTCTTTCCTGCCAGATGGCAGCATGGGAATGAAGGATCCTGAATGTGTATTTTGAGTCAGTCATATTTATGATTTTGTCTTTGGGCAATGCGAGGGCTCGTGTAAGGGCAACAAGTTCTGTCTTTTGTGAAGATGTACCAGGTGGCAGTGGACTTGCTTCTATTACCTTAGAACCGCTAACTATGGCATATCCTTTTCGTGTGTCTGTGTTAGTTGAGCTGCCATCTATGAACCATGTGTCAGGGGCTGTAGAGAGAGCGGTGCTATTAATGTGGGGGAAGGGGGTGGGGTCATCTGTAAGACCTCAATGCGATTGTGGTGAGGGACCTCGTCAGAAGTGGGAAGTAAGGTGGCTGGGTTGAGGGGACTGCTGGCGGAGATAGTGATTGAAGGGTCTCGTATGAGTATTCAGTGAACCTGCTGTAGGCGGGAAGGAGTCATTAGGGCGGGGAGTGTTTTGTGTGTAATGAGCTCATTATGGCAATGAGGTGAGTGGACTGTGATTGACTTCCCTAAAGTGAACTTTTCTGCCTCTTGTGTTACTGCAGCTGCTGCGGCAAAAGCCCGAAGACAGAGGGGCCAGGCTCGTACTGTGTTGTCTAATTGCTTTGAGAGGTGAGCTACAGCTTGGAAGGAAGGTCCCTTTTTGTGTCCCAGAACTCCCACAGCATTATGATCTTGAGAAACGGTGTATAGAATAAAGGGTTGGGTCAGATTTGGGAGAGTGAGGGCCGGGGCCCTTAAGAGGGCCTCTTCTAGTTTACAGAATGTAGAGTGTACAGGAGTGGTGGGGTCGAGAGGCTCTGACAGGGAACCTTTGGATGCTTTATAGAGAGGTTGAGCTAGAGTTGCAAAGTTAGGAATCCAAAGGTGAAAGAAGTTAGCTAGACCAAGAAAGGATAGAACTTGTTTTGTAGTTGGCACCTGGAGGACATGGAGGAGGGCTTTGCAGTCTGCAGTGATCAGAAGAGTGCTGAGGGTGAGGGTAAACCCCAGGTATTTGACTTTTGGTGAGGCTATTTTGGCTTTAGGGGGGACACTCTATATCCATGAACTGAGAGAAAGTTGAGGAGGGTAGCTGTATGTTGTATGGCTAAAGCATGTGATGGGGAACAGAGGAGGAGATCATCTACAAATTGGAGAAGTGTGCTGAGTTTGAGGTCAAGAGTTGCCAGGTCAGAAGCAAGGGCTTGGCTAAAGAAGTGAGAGTTATCCCTGAGGTAGGGCTGTCTATGAAAGCTGTAAAGACTAGACGGTGTCTGGGTTTGTCCATGTGAAAGCAAAGAGGTCCTGACAGTCAGGGTGTAAAGTGATAGTGAAAAATTGATCTTTGAGATCTAAGGCAGTAAAGTGGGAAGTAGACGGGGGAATGTGGGAGAGCATAGTGTAAGGGTTTGGCATCATGGGTGAATCGGTGTCACCACATTGTTAGTAGCTCTGAGATCTTGGACTAGGTGGTAGGAGCCATTGGGTTTGAGTACCGGTAGAATAGAGGTATTGTAGGGCAAATGGGCAGTCCTAAGGAAGCCATTGGTTAATAGGCATTGGATTATAGTTTAAGTGCCTGTTGGTGTTTGGGGGCTATTGGATATTGGGGAACACAGGGAAAGGCTGAAGGATCTTTAAGGCAAATTAGCACAGGGATGGCATGGGTGGCACGAGTGGGGCTGGAGGTGTCCCAGACTATAGGATCGACAAGGGAGGGAGGGAGAGGGGGAATGGAACTGGTGACACGTGGTGGGTGAGTCTGAAGGATGAGAGCTGTAGGGAGGGAAAAAGTGAAAGAGAAATTAAGTTTTTGGAGGAGATCTTTGCCCAAGAGGGGTCTGGGGCAGGTTGGGATAACAAGGAAATTATGGGTGAAGAAGAGGGTTTGGAATCGGCAGGGGATGGGTCCCGTCTGGAGGGGTTGTGTAGGCTGAACGTCAACTCCCACAACGGAGACCATGGGTCTGGTATGGTGGCCAGAAAACTCAGGAAGAACACTATAGGTGGCCCCCGTGTCGACAAGAAAGGAGAGTGTCTTACCTGAGATATCCAGCGAGACTCAGGGCTCTGAGAAAGATACCTTGATGGGGGCTGTGGGCCCTGAGCCCCATCAATCCTCTTCAGCAGTGAGACCGAGCAGGTCAGCTAGTGTTGAGTCTGGTGGCGTCGGTGCAATCTCCTGTGAGAGTAGGGAGTTAGATGACTTACCTGCTCTCTGTCAGACAAGGCAGTCACACTTCCAGTGACCCTCGAGATTATAGATGGGACAAGGTCCCAGTGGTAGCTGTGGGTTGGGGCAGACTCATGCCCAGTGCCCTTCTTTGCCACACTTGCAGCATGGTCCAGGAGAGGCCAAAGTTGGCATTTAAGTTGTTTTTTGAAAGCTATCTTGTTTGTGTTGTTCTTCCCTGTTGTTGAAGAAATGGAACACCAGTTTAAGAAGGTCTCCGGGTTTGAGGGCCAAGGTCTGTCTTTTTGAGTTTGGCTCTAATGTCAGGAGCCTATTGGGAAATAAAATGAGAATTAATAAGGACAATGCCCTCAGGCAACTGGGGATCAACATTAGTATATTTTGTAAGGGTGTCGGTGAGACGGGAGAGGAATTCAGTGGGGTTTTCATCAGAGCCCTGAATTTGTTCCTGAAGTTTGCAAAAATTAACCTGTTTATGGGAGATCTTGTTTAGTCCCACTATGATACAGCCCATGATCCAGTTCATTCGCCGGGACCCACTGTTACCCTGAAGTCCCAGTGGGGGTCAGCGTTAGGGACAGCTGCCAGCCCAGCAGGGTGACTGTGATCTAATTGATGTCTGTGGTCAGCTTCTGCCTGAGCTGCATCCCATAATTGGGTTTTTTGTTGAGGGGATAAGGTAAAGGTGAGAATGACATATAAGTCTTTATAATGGAGATGGTAGGAGCCTAAAACAAATTGGAGCTCTTTTATATAGTTGTAAGAGTCTGCAGAGAAAGAGCCAAGGCATTGGGAAATCTGAGAGAGGTCAGAGAGAGTAAAGGGAACATGGACGCAAACTAGGCCTTCAGGCCCAGTGACCTCACGAAGGGGATATAGGGGTTCAGGTTGAGGAAATGGTGGCTGGCAAGAAGATGGCAGCAGACGGTGGGGAGAGTAAGATGGAGGCAGTTGGTGGGAAGATGGCGGGAGGTGGGAGGAGTGAGAGCGGGTGTGATGTGCCATAGGAGAAAATGGCATCAGTGGACATGAGGGGAGATGGGAGAGGATGGCAACAAAGGGGCTGGAGAAGGTGAGGTGACGGGTGAGGAGGAATTGGGTGGAGGTGGGAGTGGTTGTGGCGGGTATGGAGGAGGGGGAGCAAAGTCAAAGGGGACATCATCTAACGGATCAGCAGGGTTATCGAGGAGGGGCCTGGTTGTGTGGAGCGGGCCAAGAGTATTTGGGCTGCCCCACATGCCTGAATGAGAGAGGGATGCGCCCTGAGAGCAAAAAAGGCTTGTACATAAGGGATCCCTCGCGGTAGCAAAAGTTGTCTAAGTCACGGAGGACACTGAAATCGAAAGTGCCCTCCTCAGGCCAGCAGCTGTCATTACCGAGTTTCTATTGAGGCTGTGCCGTCTGTCAGAAGATTAACTTTTTGGGTTTTACAGTGTCCCAGAGACCGAGGGTGTTGAGATTTTTTAAAAGACACCCAAGTGGAGTGTGTTCTTGGAGCTGGAAAGGAATATTTCCCATTGTGATCGAATTGGAGGTGAGCTAAAAGGCAAAAGCCGATCACAACCCCTAAGAGGATCATCACCCTCTTTGGGGTGTGGGAGGAGAAGGATGCCTGTTGGCCCTATTGGTCATCATTGCGGTGACAGAGGGGCATCCCAGAGGATGTGAGGGAGTCCTGATGTGGGCCCACAATTTTGAGAAAGAGAGACAGAGAGTAACAGGAGCTCCCAGAATGAGGAGAGGCTCACCTGCAGGAGATGATGTGGATCGGTGTTGGATGAAGGCTGGCAATGGCAAAGGCAGGGATGGGAGAAAGGGAAAGTGCAACTTGTTGGTGGGGGGAGCTCAAACTGGGGTAACTCCCCAGGAGGCACACGCCCTGACCGATCTGAGTCACGGCACCAAAATGTTAGGTTTGGTGTGAGTAAAGACAGAGGAGAGAAACTGAGGGAAGCCTTTACTGTCGGTGAGGGAGGGTTGCAGTAGAGTGCAGGAGACCCTCAGAGGAAGGAGTGCGAGAGAGGACTTTATATAGAGTGTTTTACATAAGCCTGCCAGGTTCTCGAGTTTCCTTCCTGTTGAGTCTAACTGCAATGACTGAGGCAGAATTTTTTTGTTTTTTCTTGTTCTTTATGCTGGAGATTACAAAAGGGCCTCCACATGCAAAATACTCACTGTGACACCGAGATAAATAGTATAGCTCTGGCAATCATACAACCCTTAGTTACATTAAGGAGACAATCTCTCAAACAAATCACAGGAGAATATCATAGCACAAGGAAGTGACTTGAAAGCTGTGTGTAAATCATACAAGCTCAGCACAATAAGCAGATGTGCACCTTAGTTAAGCGAAGCAGTGATGAGCCTAAAAGTCCACCATGACAGTGAGGAGGTGGGAGAATTTTTACAGCATGGGGTGCAGGCGTATCTATGTCAACTCTCAAATTCTGTTTTCAGTCTGTATGTGAAATACACTAAGCATTTTCAAATACTCATCAGGTATCTTATTAGTACAATCATGTGTTCTACCAAAATACTTAAGAACTGAATTCACCATTCAGTGCACATAGAATCAGCTTCTTTGCAACTCCTTGAGGCTGGAGAGATATGTACCACTGTGAGAAATGAGCCACAAACATTTTAAACATTATTCATTTTTTAATTGTGCAAAAATCCGAATTCACATGTTTAAAAAGAGAAATACGAAATGTATCAAATGAAATTTTTTATCTACTATGCATTCATTTATGCAGTTTCTCCCAAAATTTGTGGTTTTTCTTGCAGTCCTCTAAAATATTTGTGTATACAACACCAAATTAAATAGTTTCCACTGCACTTCGAACTTTTTATTCTTGCATTATTCTTCCATTGATTAAAATTAGCTCTTGTATGTCATTCCATATTTGTAACCCACCACTCTTGCATAAATTTCATAAAATCCATTTCTGGGGATGGATATTTACAGATATTTTTAAGTAGACGATAAAAAATAGCGCCTTTGGCTAGTACTTTATTTGTGTTTAGGGAATAATGATCATAGTAATATACAGAACTTTTTGCTGTCCTAATTCTCAAACAGAAAATATATCAGTAAGATCATATTTAGAAATGGAATTCCTGGATGCTCAAACAGTAGTAAAATTTGCCAAGTGATTTTCCAGCTCCCTACTGCTGTAACAGTGCTCTGAAGGACACCGGCACACATAGTACAATTAAAGCTACTTCTTCAGGGAGGCTGAGTGGAGAGTGAGATTTGTGCATCACTGCGTGTCTCTACGATCTCCGTGTGAGCTCAGGCTTCAGGAGTGAAGTACAGTTGTCTGAGAAGAAAATCTTATTTTTGTAAGCTAATTTAATGTGGATAGTTCCACATATTCCACAAAACAATCAAGAAGTGTTTCATATTTACTCACTGAAAAGAAAAATTCAATAGTAACATCTCAGTGTCTTTCTGTCCCACAAGTGCTCCAACCATGACCCAGGCGTCCCTCTCTGTGAATCAATACAAATGGACTAAGAACTGCATAACCAACAGTGAGAAATTCTCGAGCATTTATGACAGTGGACTGATTACCTAATGAAGAACTTATAAATACAGAAAGGAGACAATCTATCCAATACAACAAAAGAAAACAAAGCATCAGAAGGAGCACACTTTGAGCAGCTTTGATTTCAGGAGGAGTTGTGTAGAGGAACTTGGAGTTCTGCAAATGAAGAATCTGTTGGTGATGTTTGTGGAGAACATGCACCATGTAGCCACTGGCCCCACCCATGATGCCCTGAAACCCCGCATCCCGTAGCACCATGCAGGTGAGAAAAAACCATTTTGTCTTACTTTTCGGTAGAAAGTGACAATAACTATCACTCTTACTAATCTGTGATGAATTCATGCTGATATTTGTGATGGAATGAAGTAAGTTCATGGCTATCAAAGCATTAAGACCCCAAAAAAAGAGAAATAGGGGAAGGACGTACCATGCAGACCTGGGCTTGAGCCTCCTCCACCCAGTGTGTCTGGGACTGATGGTGACGGCCTGGACCACCGTGAGGAGACTGCTGGTGCAGATGGAGAGGCCCCGGGCCACCCGCTCCAGGTAAACAACAGTCTTACAGCCTATGTCATCAAGGAAGTTTCTCACACCAAAAGCTGCTATTGTCTTTGGTATTCCTTTGGAAACAAGCATTAAGAAATTTGTGAAAACTAAATGGATAAGAATGAGCTGTATTGATTTGCTCCTGTTGACTCCCCCAAAATTGCACACATAAATCACAAAAACTGACGTGTTACCTAATATGCCAAGTCCAGTTAGAAAGGCACATATTGTTGCATTGATAAAGCGGAAATCCATTTTTTTATATTCCTGGCAGTAAAATGTAGGTCCAGTTGACATCTTCCTGACAAAATAACCAATAGTGATGATTTGAATCTGAAAAAATTATATCAGCTCACAGCACTTTCCTGGTGTGTGAGGCACAGTCCTGGTATGTGTAACTGGGCAAATATTTTCCCCCAAGAACTCTATTGCATTTCTTGTGACACTCTTTGGGGGTTACTCTATGTACTCTGATGCTACCTTCATGACCGATATTCAAAAAACAAAATTTCACGCCATACTTTTTTTTGAGCTTCAGCTTAGCAAAATCAACCTACTTCTTCAAATCTTAACGTACTCTATGTTTAGTTTCAGCATGGCTGAATTGAGACATAAACATCCCCAACCAGAATTTTCTGTCATTTCATTCTATATCCATCTTCCAACCTAGAGGGTGAGGGTGGTGCTCACCCTCTCTGCTGTCCACTGCCCACTTAGAGACACTTGAGAATTCTGCAGCTCTACCTTCTTTAACACATCTCGAATTTCATCACATTTCCGCCACCCTAACATCTCCTCTTTTGTTCTTTATTACTTTCTTACTCTCATTTTGATGAGCATAGCAGTTTCTATGGTAGCTTTTTGGCTCCAAGTTTTTATCATTTTAAAACCTCTACCTGAATATTTGTGTACTGGTAGACATTGAGTTACGATTATATTGACTTTAAATACTCAGCGGTGGGCCGGGGAGATAGCTGAGCGGCATATGCGCCTGCCTGGCAAGTGCGAGGTCCTGAGTTCGACTGCCGGTACCCACGTACAAAGGAAAAAAGGGCCGGTGATATTGCTCAGCGGCACAAAGCACCTGCTTGCATGCGCGAGGTCCTTAGTTCGACCCCCAGTACCCACAAAAATAAATAAATAAATAAATAAATAAATAAATAAATAAATACTCAGCAGTTTATTTTGCCATCTTTAATATCAAGTCAACCTGCATCACTTTTCATTTCTGATCCAAAAATTATTGCAGGATCAGTCAAAGGTACCTGGAAATCTGTGAGCTGCCTAAAATGTCAATAATTCACTGGCCATAGTCAGGAGGGCGCTCTGGAGTAACCGTGGTGTAATTCCCTGCATGAGTCCTAGAGGACTGAGCTCTCACGAGTGATCTCAGCCGTCTGTAGGGGAAGAGGCAACAGTCCTGATGCTTGTCAGTGTCGCTCAAGAGAAGGAGATTAATTAGCATTTCTGTTCCATTATGAGATGAGAACAACTTATTAATTAGGGATCCCCAATATTATCTGAGCATATTCAAGCAGGTTGGGGTATGAGAAAAGATCACTGAAATGCTGCATCATGATGGCATTTGACACCTATGGTGTGACTTTGGGAGAAACAGTTTCAGGTAACTTTGCAGCCTGCTTTACCTGAGTCCGTTTTCTCGACCTATTTAGCAATAGGGCTGCTCTCATCTTTTTTGGCCCATGCCGAAATGTTTAATTCAACCCTGGACAGCGTTTTAATATTTCACAGACAATGCCTCCAAGTTCCATTTGCACTTAGGAAATTATGTCAAACTATAGGCAGCTTCCCCAGAACTAAATAAATCAGGATATCTGATAGAACGCATGGTGTTTTCAAATGTCTTGTGCACTTCAAATGCCTTTCTGTAAGCCTGGCCCTCCCTGTCTCCTTCCCACTATCAGGTGATTGTCGGGATGCCTTTGCACTTCTGCCGACATGAGCTGCATAAACCTCCACTTGGAGCCCAGCTTGCACCCGCTGGTATCAGGACCATGGGAATATCCGTGATGACCTCTGCGCCCTGGCCTCACCCAGGGGGCGGTTACTGCCTCTACCAATGCAGCACAGATCAGGACACTGCTGTGATTGTCTGGTGCATGAAGAAATCTGCATCAAGCTTGCTCAGGCACAGGGCTTTGATAAATACGCTGGGAAGAAACACTGATTAGGTGCTTTGTTGAGGGTAGGAGCTGTTAAAAAAAAATCATTGTAGTCAGTCCTCTCAATACCCTAATGGTCTTCTCAGATGTCCTCCTGTGTGTTTCCAGTTTCTGTGGTTTTGGTCAAGAACTTCTCATTTTCTGTTACTCCCATATCATCTCCCATTATTCCAAGGGTCTGAGTCATATTTGAAGCCAGTTCTGAGCATTCACCTAATGAAGTCTCTTTATTTTCCCTGAAGTAAAAATGTCAGAAGAGGGAGAAGTCACTATTCTCCCAGAAAGATGTGGGAAACTCTTTCATAAACTGTTCTAAAAGATGAGCATTGCATTCTGATAGATGTGGGATGCCTGAGCTGGTTCTAACAAATAACTGTTCAGGTCGTAACAGCATCCATTTCAGGCACAGTTTTGTCAACAAAAAATGTATTATCCATCTTTGCTGCATAAAGCTACAATAAAATTAAAGTGAGTTATTTTTGTTACAGTAACTTACTATTACCTTCATGGTGGGGATACTCCAAACAGCAAAATAATTTTATATGGAATACTTGATAATAGTTCCTCTATCAGATAGCAAAATAATACATTTTTTATATGTATGGGTTAATATTATGGATTTGCATATGGAAGGTTTATAAATATATACTGAGAGGAAAACTTCAAATTAAACAGAATTGCACTTGGGGCATTCAAAACATAGTGAAAAAATACAATGTTCATCCATATTAAAATACGGAAATGCTCCATAACTGAAGCACTCAAATTTTATGAAAGGTAATAGTGCTGACAGGTCCATAGTGCAAGATAATTTCAGGCTGAGAGAAACAAAGATTTTCTTAGAAACTTGAAAGGCTCCTAAATCTTCCTCATTGCCAGAAGAAAGCAAGAAGAAAACCTTATATAATGATCCACCCCAGAGTCTCTATCCTAATCCTGAACACAGGGTCAGAGATGCCTCAGCATTTCTAGAAGACACTTTTTCTTGGAGCTGGTACCCTTCCTTTTTGGGCCTGTGGTCCTTGTCTTTTAAAGATCCAAACAAGACTGAAGACCTTAAGGCTCAAAGACCCTCTCACCTGCTCTTTTGCTGAGACACAGGCTTCAGACCCTGAAGAGAAAGTTTACCTGGCCGGTGAGTGCTAATGAAAGACTGGTCAGGTCTGCTCACCTTGGTGTGTGTAAGGCAGACCAGAGCTGGGTTGGTCCTCCTGGTGAAGTGAGGCTCCCCAGGTCATATTTGTAACTCCATGATTTACACAGCTCTTAGAGGCCAAAAAGTGTCACCAAGACTTCATTTCACAGTTGTCTCCCTGCCTGGGAGAAAGACGCCCTCTGCGACTCTCAGTCCCTGCTGTGCAACTTTTCCTCTCCATCCGTAATTGCCGTATTTGTTTACTCAGAAGTTTTCTCTGGCTCAATTACGTTTAATGACTTTAATAGGAAGGATGTGCACTGAGGAAGTGAGCAGCCAGCCGATTCTGTGTGTCTAGAGTTTCCCGTTCTCCAGAACTGTGCTCAAGCTGTGCGTCAGAGTGGGGACAGGCTTGTGGGTACAGAATGGGTCACTTCCTCTCCTTGCCGAGTACTTCTTTATACAGAGAAATACGATAAGTAATGCTCAGACTGGGGACTCTGCTTTCTGAACTCATCCCTGCTATGCACACTGGCAGGACATGAGTCACCTTGCCCTACTGAGCCCATCAGGGTGCAGAGTCTTTCTCATGAGAGGCTGGTTTATTCCATGTCTATTATGCAATAAACTAGGTGGACCCCTACTTAGAAAAAATAATTCTATCCTACAGCACTTGTATCCCTGCTATGTATAGGTACACCTGTACCAAGTACATACTAGAAATATTTGTGCCATATATGAAAGAATATCCATTTGTGATATGCTAATTTATCCCCTCTAAGGAAAATTTCCCAGTGACAGAGCAAGGTGAAATGTAAATGTAAGAAAAAATTTCTGTGATGCAAAAGAAAATGAGATTCAGTGTCTATTTCTTTCTCTTTCTTCTTTCTTTCTCTTTCTTTCTTTCTTTCTTTCTTTCTTTCTTTCTTTCTTTCTTTCTTCTTTCTCTCTTTCTTTCTTCTTTCTCTCTTTTTCTTTCTTTCTTTCTTTCTTTCTTGCTTGCTTGCTTGCTTTCATTTTCTTGAGATTTTTTTTAAAAAGAAATCAGTAACCAAAGTATTCCCTTGCCCCTTCAAGGTTTGTGAAAGTCTGTTTAAGCTAAGTGATAATTTTAACACTTTTGAATCCCTGGAAAGTTTTTCTTAATCCATGGATCCATTTTTTGAAATGTGGTCATCAGGGAAATCGTGTCGTTTACACCAGTTTCTGTGATAATGAAGGAGTCTAAGTTCACTGCATGCTTTGTTCCAGGTTTCTAAGCATTACTCTCTAATAATCATGAGATTTTAAAATTTATTTTGCAATATAGGCAATATAGTCACACAGAGAGCCACCTAAATCTCCCCCTGAAATTATAGCAAATTGTAAATGAGAGGCGGTGTGGTCAAGTCCTCTCCCTGGACCTTCAGTTACGGGTGATCTTGAGAACGTATGTGTATGGCTGTGTCCTCTTGGCTACAAAGGTGAGGGGTTTTCTCCTATTTTTATAATGATGTAGTGGATACCTTATGATGTGTGCCACATGCTGGTTTAATGTTTCTAAACCAGCAAAATTTTTGCTGCCTTTGTTTTCTTTTTTATTAATGCATGTTGTTTATAAAGAATAATGGGTTTCTGTTTTGCATATCCATACAGGAATTCAAAATTAACCATTTACATCCTGATTATCTCTTCATACTTTCTTCTTGCCCCTCTTATTCCCTTCCTCTTCTCTTATAGTTTTTATACTATTTCATATTCCCCTGTTTCTTTAAAATTGCACGTATGAGAGAATACTCAAGGTATTTGTCTTTGTTACTGTGGTTTATTTGTCTTTACATGATTGGTATTTTTCAGCTAACATTATAGCTTAATTCTTTCGAATGAATAAAATCTCCATTGAATATATATGTCTCATTTTCTTTATCCATTAGTCAGTTATCAGGGACCTAGGATGTTTCTACAAGTTCGTTAATGTGAATTGCACCAAAATAAACAAGGGGGTGCAGTTATCTCCACAATAAGCTGATTTAATATTTCTCAGGTACATACTGAGGGGAGGTATAGCTGGATGAAATGGTAACTCAAGTTTTAAATTTTTGGAGAATCTCTATATTGAATTTGATAGTAGCCCTGCTAACTTACATTTTTACACACAGGGTAGAAAAGTTACTTTTGTCCAGCATTCTTGCCATTACATTTTTTTTTTTATTCCTGAAAATACCAATTCTGAAATAGGTAAAGTGGAATCTCAATATCATTTTGATTTACATTTTCCTGATGGGTAAACATATTGAATATATTTTCATATATCTGTGGCTATTTATACTACTTTTCAAAATGTCCATTCAGTGCTGGGGATATAGCTCAGCAGCACAATACCTGTCTGGCAAGTGCAAGGTCCTGAATTTGGTTCCTGGTACGAAAAAAAAAAAGAAAAAACTACTGAGGCTGGCCCCTCCCATTGCCATCACTGCTGCCTCTGTGACCCAGGTAAACCTTGAGGGAAGTCCTAGAGACCAGAGGGAACGCCAGAGACACAGTATGGTCTGGACTAGGGCACACAGGATGGACTGGTAGGACTAGCTGCATGGAAAAGTCGGAAGCAACAATAACAATACAAGCCAGCAGGTGGTAAGTTAGGTGAACCAGTGTTGTGCCTGGGGACAAAGACATATGGAATAGAAGCGGGTGGGTGGAGCCGCTCTGCTCTCTCTCTGTTTTTCTTTTTCCTTTGTTTCTCTTTTTCTTTTTCTTTTCTTTCTTTTCTAAATGGCTGGAGAGAACTCCAGCCACAGAAAACTAATCCCATCCCCCAAACCCAGAGACCAAGTTCACATAATCCTTTGCTTACTCTTTCATTCTTTCTCTTCTGTCCTCTTCTCTAGTTTCCCAAAGTTTGTGTGAACATCCTTTGTCCTCCAGCCTTGCTTCTACTTTCTTTTCAGTTATCCACTATCCTTCTTAAATCTCCCCACCACAGGGTAAAACCACTCTACCAAAGGGAAAAACTTTGAACACAAGCTCCCAATTTACAATTGGTTCTGTTATATAATTGTAGATTTTGCTCCTATGGTTTAAGGTACAAAATTAATAGCAACCACAGTTTGTTTCTAAACTGTGCTTGATGCTGTTGTTATTGCTAATTATACTACTTTAGCTAGGATGCCATATCTGTTATAATCAGTTGTTCTCCCTTTTGTAACAATACTGGGAAGTTCTGGGGTAATAACCTCACCACAGCTCAGCACCAAAGAGCTGGGGACTGAGCCAAACAGATACCAACATCTCACTTTTAATTAACTGGGAAGGTAGGATCTTGGGACAGACACAGCCAAGAACCTCCTACACACAGAAGACATCCTGAAGAACAGACTTTTCCTAGATAGGACTTAATACTAGAGATATAGCTACCTACTACAAAAACTTACAGGGATCAACACAGAAAACAAAATAAAAAGTTTTGAAATAGGAAATGGCAAGATGCAGAAACAAGATGCAATCTCAGACCTCCAGCCCACCCAGAAAAACTCCAGGAGACAACGACATAGAGGAAAATGGAAGACACACCTGAAATTTCTGAAATGATAGGAACCTAAGTAAAGAAACAAATCCATGTGGTTATAGAGGAAATCAGATCAGAAATAATCTCTCATGTAAAAAAAGAAATGTCAACATTTATAAAGGAATTTGCTCAGCAAATCTAGAGTAGAGATAAATAATAACATGCAATGTATTAGCTATTGTTATTCTCCTATCATCTTGTTATGAAATTTTGTTTTACCTTTTTTCCATTAAAGAAATGTCCGTTCAGTTCATTTGCTGCTTATTGCTTACATTTTGGTGGTTTTTGTTTGTTTGTTTGTTTGTTTTTTAGCTCTTTATATTCCAGATATGAGTCCTCTGGTAGAGAGTAGTTGGCGAAGTGTCTCTCCTTTTCTATGGTATCTTTTCGCTCTGCTTCCTTTGCTGTGCAGAAACTTTTTAACGATGTAATCTCATTTCCCAATTTTCGCCATTATTTCCTGGACTGTTAGAGTACTATTCAATAGGCTTTTGCCTGTGCTTATATCTTGAAGTGTTTCTCTTATGTTTACAGCTAACAGTTTCGGTTTCAACTCTTGTACTGAGCCCTTGATCCATTTTGAGTCAAGATTTGCACAGGGTGAGAGATCGGGGTCTGAGCTCCACCTTCCACATATCAATGTCCGGGTTTCCCAGCGCCATTTGCTAATGTGGCTGTTTGACATCTTCGTAGAAATTCATGTAACTGTGACTGGAGTGTTTGTTTTTGTCTTTTATTCAGTGTCGTAAATCCACATATCTATTTTTACATGAGTGCAGTGCTGATTTTATTAGTAAGGCTTTGGTGTATATTTTGAAACTGGCCATTGTTATACCTCCAGCGCAGCCTGGTTTGCTCATCATTGCTTTGCTTTGCTGCATCTTTCGTGTTTCCATACAAATTTTAGAATTCTTTTTTTTAACTTCTGCAATTAGTGCCGCTGGAATTTTGGCAAAGACTGCATTGAACCTGCAGACCACTTTTAGCACTATGCCCACTTTAACAATATTAATTCTGCAACTCCTCAAACACTGAAAGTTCTTCCTATCTTCTAGAGTGTTCTCAGATTTCTTCCTTCACTGTCTTATAATTTTCACTATAGCTGTTTTACTACTTCTTGTTTAGTTTATTTTCCCAGAGATCTTTACTGAAAGCTATTGTAAAGGTAAGTGTTCTTTTGATTTCTTACTTAGTGGGTTTGTTATTGGTGTCCAGAAAAGCCATCAACATTTGTGTTTTGATTGTGTTTCCTGCCACCTGGCTGAGTTTGATTTACCAGTCTCAAAGTTCTCCTGTGGGAGTTTTAGGGTCCTCTATGTAGAGTCATGTCATCTGCAAATTGGGATAAATTCATTCCTTCCTTACCTGTTTGTTATTCTTTTATTCCCTTCTTTTGGGTAATTGCTCTGGCAAAAATTTGAAGTTCTATACTGAGCGAGAGTGGACTTGGCACTGTGGAAAATATATTTGTATTTCTGAATTATTTGCTTATTTTTGGAGGCAGTGAGAAAAATTTATATAGCTTATTCTCATGCTTTTTTTTTTTTTTTTTGCAAATAGCATGAAGTTTCTTTCCAAACAAATGCCAAAGACAATAGCAGCTTTCGGTGTCAGGATCTTCCTAGATGACACAGGCTGTACAATACTGTGTTACCTGGAGCGAGTGGCCTGGGGCCTCTCCGTCTGCACCAGCAGTGTCCTCAGGGTTCAGACTATCATCCGTCCCAGACACTTGGGGTGGAGGAGGCACAAGCACAGGGTTGCACGGCACGTCCTTCTCTTGTGTCTCTTCCTTTGAATTCTCAATTACTTGTTCAGTATGAATTTACTCCTTCAAAAGCAGCAGCGGAAGCTCATAACAAATTTGTCAGAGTGACATCTATTGTGATCTTCTGGCAAGAAATCAGAAGACCGGATAGATTTTTCTCACTTCCTTGGTCCTACAGAATATCGTTTTTGAGGGTCCTGTGTCCGATAGTATTTATTCTCCACAAGTTCCCCAGGTATGGTGTGTATTTACGGAAATCCAAAGTTCTCTGAAAAACTCCCTCTGAGATCAAAGCCACCCGAAGTATTGTCCTTCTGAGGCTCTGTGTTCTTTTCTTATATTAAACAGATTGTTTTTTCTCTACCTTTAAAATCCTTCTTGGAGAACAATTATTATTCAAGCATTTCTAGCTTTAGTTATGTGATTGTCAGCTCACTGAATCATGTGCTGATTCAGAGACGGAAACTTAGGTGAATGTTAGAGCCCTTGGTAAGAAGAGCAGTCATTGAGAAAATGTCTACCTCTTGTCTCTTCAGCAAGTTTGGAACATCTGTAGGTTTTATTGTGATGTATATAATGAAATGGTAATGGAGAGTAGATAAAATCTACAACATTGTATTCTGATATAATTCAAAAGTGATTTTGGTGGGGTTTTAACACATTGCCAGTTATTAGCATTCACAGACAATTTATAAAGTAATCTAACCACTTGAGGGAAGTGTTAATTTATTTGCAGGTATATATTTATAAACTGACTGTGCCTTACCCTTCAATAAATGATCCATTCTCTCCTTTCCAAAAATTTCAAGCACAGAACCTAAAAATGTTTAAAATAACAAGACATTACGTGTCATTAAATTAGAATCTAAAATAAAACAAAAATTTACACCTAAATGCTTATATCAAGGACTGAATAAGTTAATAAATAAATCGAGAAGACAAGACAAATATTTTTTACAGCATAGTTTAAAATAATTTATATAAATATGCTCCCCTCCAGGATTTGGAGCTTAATTCTCTACTCCCTTAATCGAGAGCACCACCTAGTGGCTTCTTTCCAAAGAGTAGTGTGTGTAAAAAAGACAAAACCTACAAACTTCATGGAAAAGGGGAAACCTAGCAGACACTACTTCAGCAAAATAATAATTTTTAGATCACCAGTATAAGCCATGTAATAGCATTTCCAACCTGAAGTCTGCATTCTCTGGAACTGAACTGCTCCTAAGTGCCTTACAGTGTCACCAGCTCCAAATACCACACTGTGGGCTAGGATTCACCATAGAACTGAGTCTGTGACAGCTGTGGGAGGAAGGACACTTCCTCTCTGTGGTGATGCCTTCCCCAACTTCTGGTCCAGCTTAACCATAAAGAAAACAACAGACAGAGGTAAGTTAGGTACATTTACAAAATACCTGGTGGTGAGCCTCAAAACTACCAAGGGCACAAAACACGGGGAGAGCGTTATCTACATCACTGGAACAAAAATTTAGTCCAGAAGTCTTTGTTGAGAGTCAATCATATGCCCCACCCCACCCACTCCAGGTAAGTTCATTCTAGATACAGAGAGGTTCCATCCTATAGCAGGGGCTTATATATTTTGTGGGAGATTAAATATGCATATAATAATAAAACTCAAAAGGAAGTGGGTTCTGGTCAACTTAGCAAAGGATGAATGACATGCTGGTGCTAGAATGTGGCAGATCCAGTCTTCCACGCAGCTTGCCCCTCTCACAATGCCACGTGTAGATCCGACCCTCAAGTGACACAGAGGTGAGACTACACCTGCGATTACATTTGTTCTCCCAAACTTCCACCTGGGTGGAATATGAGTCACTTTCTTGCTGCTGGTATGTAATATTTGGCACCCACAACTCAAAGAGGACAGGGTTCCTGTGGCTCACAGCTTCAGTCCATGTTTGGCAGGCTCAAAAGCAACAAGGACTTGTAGGAAGTGCCTGGTGCAGAGGAAAGGTGAGCACATCGTGGCATTCAGGAAGTAGCGAGAGAAGGGTGGAGAGCGGAAGGGAGATAAACTCTTCCACGTCATGCCCCAGCAATCTTCCTCCAAACAGGCCCTACATCCTAACAGCAAAAGAGCTGTGAACCCACTAGGGGAGTAATCTACTGATGAGTGTAGCACCCCCACAATCCAATCAACCTCCAGACACAGGAAGCTGTGGGGAACACCCCAGACCTAAACCAAAACAAGTGGAATAAGGCCGATTTTTATTTCTTTGGTGCTGCCTACCCCATCCTTACTCTCCTTTTCTCCTGAGATTGCTCCTCCAATAAAGCAACAAACGAGCAGCTCACAACTCGGGCTCCACATGAAATCCAGGCAAAGAGACATCTCACTTATTCTACATTTTAAGATTTGTGACATTTACTGTTTTTTTTCCATAATCACAAAAGATTTCCCTTTTCTGTTTCATCTCATTCTATTTTTATGTTCAAAATGAGCTCTGGAAACGGGAATTGATTCCTTTTGTTCCACTTCCTAAAGTGCATTTACAGCTTCTCATGTCAACTTTAGTTCTATTCGTCCTCCACAATTTGGTGCCCTTTCCTCATCGAACTTATATCCGAACTATTTCCAACCTCCTCTAAACACACGTAATTGTAGCACAGAACTTGCCCCGGTGTGCACGATGTCCCTGGCTGATCAAAAGCCCAACCCCACCCTTCACAGATAACTGCTGTCCACTGCTCACAAATCTGCTTAGAGTTTTGTCTCCTGAAGTCACCAGGCTGCATGGCCCTTGTCTCACTTCCTTCCTCCACTGGATACTGAAAGATGCTGTCATTTTATGTGGTGTCTAATTAAGCCAGCATGGGGCCTGCTACTCAATGCTCAAAAGAGTTTATGAATAAATTATTAAACCAGGCTTATGGTTGTAAAACTGCACATTAATCACAGAGATGAGCTGAGGAGCCATTTTAGAGATACTTGAGTTTTTCTGTGTTTCTTAAAAAATGTTGAAACTGAATGCCAGAAGAGTCCATCCACACCATCTGACACTTTCAGCAGGGTTTTAGTGTTTTCCCATGTGTGCCCCAACCTCTCCTGACCCACCGAATGACACGAGCTATACTTTAAGAGAGGTGTAAATTATGGTGTATTTTCACTTGCCTGATTTCAGTTTTGGGTCTGCTTATGATTAGAAGATTTCTTTTCAGATATATCCCTGTTCTCTAATATACCAATAGCTGAAGTTGGAATAGGAAATGGTCATTGCTATTCTGAAGGTATCCCACCTGGGCTGGAAAAGCTACCTGCTTATGTCTCATCTGGGGGTGGTGGGAAGAAACATCCATGTATGCATTTAATAAGCTTTCACAAACTTCCTTCTATCTGCACATAAAAATCAATAAAATACAGCCTGTGTGAAGCTAGATGAGTCAGGGTTTTCTGTCCAAATTACATGACGATGGAATATGTACTCCACATGCTTGAGGAGTAGCATTGAACATGGGGGTATTACAGGGTATTATAGTCCATGGTTTACAAGACTGAGCTTTGCAGCCAGCCCCTTGGGTTTCAAACCCCAGCATTCCTGTTCCAAACATGACTTTGACCATGTCCTGCATATCTCTAAGACCCAGTGACCTCATGTGTGAACCACGAATGGTGTGCTGTGCTACCCAGTGAATTGTGAGGATTTGACGAGCTGAGGTACATAGTGTTTAGGAGTATGCCCAGCAAATCTTAAAGAATCACTTTCTAAAAGCAATTTTTTTGTTTTTTTAATTAATTAGGTTTATTGGTACATTTTAGATATACATAATGATCTTCTTCATCATAGGGAATTTATGCCTGTACATGATATATCTTAATTCTTCTTTTTTTCCCATTCCCCTACCCTCCCTTCAACTCCTCTTCCCCTCCTTATTTACAAAAGCTTTGTTTCCATCTTTTCCTTCTTTTCTCATTTTTTTCTTTTCCCTTCTTTCCTTTCTTCCTCCCTGGTCCCTACTTCCCATTCTCCTTCTTGATATCATCCCAAAAGAATTAAAAGCATCTTACTACAGTGATATAGGCACACCCGTGTTGATAGCGACACAGTTCGTAATAGCTAAATCTTGGAAACAGCCCAAATGCCCATCAGCCAATGAATAGATAAAGAAGACATGGTTTTTTATAGAATGGAGTTCTGCTCAGCCATAAAGAAGGATAAACAAGACATTTCTAGGTAAATGGATGCACCTTGAGGCATACTCTTAAGTGAAACTAATCAGACACACATGCTTAAATACCACATTGTTTCTCTGGTGTGAGAAACCAAAAGCGTAAATAAGGACCAAAATGTACAATAGATATTGTGAAAGAGGAAGAAAATGCTCTAAAAGCAATTGTTAATGTTATTACGTGTCCTTATGTCTGTCCACCCATCCCAAATCTCTGCAGTTTCATAGTGTGTAATATTTTGGGTCTAAGGAAGATTCAGAGTAAATAAAATCATAATGGATAAAGTAACAGTGTACTCTGGTGAAAGGCAGAAGGACACCAGCAGAATAAAAATCCACACAGTTATGAGGAAGAAATGCCCACGTGGGAGGGAGACGGCAGAGAACTCACGTTCCTGTACGCTGAGCCTTCAGGTCTCCTGCTCCTCCCTCTGCCTTACGGAGAGTAGCACTGAGCACTCGCCCGCTCAGTCTGTGCGGCCCGGCCAGGGTGTGAGTCACCTCACACTCAGAGTGGCGCCAGCCAGGCCCTGTTTGTGCTTCCCTGAGTTCCATGGCTCAAGACCAACCTTCACCGTCGCTGGGCGAGAGTTACGGGCACTCAGAGCTCATGTCTGTGAGTGCTAAGCTCCTGTAATTAAACAGGATGAGGTGAGGAGTATAGTTTTGAATACAAGATGTCAACACCATAAGTCTTGGCTTTGCAGGGGGAAAGCACTTCTTTTGCATCATCTTCATCCCCAGGGCCCTACTCTGCCCTCTCCCTGCTGGTCCAAGACTGTTGAGCCCGGAATCTTCCTGATCCTAACAACGAGAAATGTGCAGTCATGAGTAGGAGGCACTGCAATGGTGAGCAGTTAATTGAGGGGTCCAGGTTGCTTGGGCTTTGTCACATTCTTGTCCCCTCCCTTTTCTCACCATCAAACACAGGACCAAATTTGGAGGCAACATCTCAGAGCCCAAAAGCTTCATCTTCTGAACATTTCAAAGTGCACTGTACACTGATGATAAAACCTTAGCAAGTAACAGAATCTGGGGCTTCCCTAGAGAAGGCAATCTGGAACACAGCAGCAGGGATGCTTCTGTGGAATTGGTGTTGTTTGTTTTCTGATCTCATTGCTGGTTTGAGGCCAAAGATTCAGTTCATGCACCTGGCTGGCTTTGAACTTCTCTAGTGAATCTTCCTTTTAAACGTGAGCTGTGAACATGGCTGTCCCTCTGGAAGCACAATTTCTGCAGTTATTGTTCAGTTCACTTGGAGAGGAATAGTGTGGGCCAACATTTTAAGTCTCTGAGTATTGTTTTTTCTTTTCTTTTCTTTTCTTTGTTTTGTACTGGGGGGGTCAAACCAGAGCCTTGCTCATGCTAGCAATACCCTACTATTGAAGTACAAAATATAGCATTTCAAGGGTCTTGCATTTCTTATTTTTGAGTCAAATACCAATGAATGATTCAGAAAATGCTTGCTGTATCTCGTTCTTTATGCAAGATACTAGGAGAACGCTTCACAAGAAAACTGCATAGATAAGTAATCTAAAAATAAGGCTGTATAACATAAATAGAACATAGCTTGCAATCATCCAAGTCTCAGGTATATTCAGAAAATAAGCTCTTTAACAAATTACAGAACAGTGTAGCATAACTACCTTATTTGAAAGTTCTGTGCATATAATAAAAGCACTGCAAAAGTATGTAGAGGTTCAGCACTATTAAGTAAAAGGCAATGAACCCAAATGTTTATGGGGCAAGAAAGAAACAGGATAGAAGCCTTACTCTAGAACGGTGTGTAGCCCTCTCTGGGTCCTTTCTGAAATTCCGTGGTCTAAGTCCACCTAATGAGGTATCACTGTATATTTTTCAAATACTCATTAGATATCTGATTATTAAAACTATTCTACCCACAGGTCCATTTTGAAATCATTCTAATTTTATTAATTAAGAAGTAAATTCTTCGTTTAAGAACTTATAAATTTTGTCATTTTTTAGTTTTTTGAGGCAATAAAGAATGTAAGCACCTTGGACAGCGTCAGGCACTAAACTAATGGCTAGAATCAAGCTGCAAACTATTTTCAAATATAATTCATTTATTCATCTTCTAAAAAAAATCATATATTTAACAACTTTTAAATGTAAAAGTATATTAAGTAAGGTTTTATATACTTTGAGTTCACTGTACTATGCCTTAATTTTTACCCAGCTTCTCTTGTATTCCTTTAGAGTATTAATGCATATATCAAATTTAATGTTTTTCAGAGCATTACTCTTCTCCTGATTAAAATCACAATTTTTATGTCATTCTATGTGAATAAATTTGTAACTCACCATTCTTTCAGATATTTTATAATGGCCCTTTCCATGGATGGATATGTATGGATATTTTCAAGTAGACAATTGAATAAAGCCTTTGGCTAGCATTTAAGTTATGTAATTTTGAACTTGGAAATATACAAAATTTTTTCCAGTAGTAATTGTCAAAGAAAAATAACATATGTAGTGTCAGCCTAGAAATGGAATTTCTGGATAAAAAGTAATTTTAATAAAATTTGTCTACTTGTGCTGTTCCTTATTATTAGAATAGTGGTATAAAAGACTGTACTGATAAACAGCAGAGATGAAGCTGCTTCTTCAGGTGTCAGAGTGGAGAGGGAGGTTTCCGTACACTGCAGTTTTCTATCATTTCTGTCTGAGTCCAGGACTGCAGATCACCAGGACTTCTGTTGTCTGACAAAGAATTTTTATGTGCAAGCTGTTTTGATGTGATTAATTTCATACATACCACAGCAAAAGCAAGAATTCAGACAAAGGTAATCAATGAATAGATAAATTTAACAGTGGAAGTCAAATATTCAACATCTTTCCATTCCACTGAGTATTCTAACATTCAGCCAGATGCCCCTCTATGAACCACAAGCAGACTAAGAACAACAGAACCAAGGGTCAGAAATTCTCAGGTATTTATTACAATGAATTGCTCATCTAAGGAGGAATCTACAAATACAGAAAGAAGACAATCTGTCCTAAAAAAGAAAAGTAAACAAAGCGTCAGGAGGAGAACACTTTGGGCAGCTGTGATCTTGGGGAGTTCTGTAGACCACTTTGGACTTCTGCAGGTGGAGAACACGCTGGTGGTGTTTGTGGAGAGGAAACACCATGTAAACACTGGACCCACCCATGATGCCGAGAAAGAAAATACCACACAAGCTCTTTACAGTGAGAAAGTCCATTTAATTTTCTGACTTTTGTGTGGAAAATAACAATAGTTGTAACTCTTACCAATTTGTGATGAGTTCATGGTGGTATTTGTGAGAATGAAGTAAGTTCATGCTTCTGAAAGTATTGAGAATCCAGAAGAAGAGAAGCAGGGGAAGAAAGCAGGGGAAGACCTGGGCTGGAGCCTCCTCCTTCTGCAGTGTCTGGGACTCATGGTGATGGCCTGGACCACACTGAGGAGATCACTGGTGCAGATGAAGAGGCCCCGGGCCACCCGCTCCAGGAAAACTACAATCTTGTAGCCTATGTCATCTAGGAAATGTCTCGCACCAAAAGTTGCTTCTGTCCTTGGCACTGCTTTGGAAAGAAGCATCATGATATTTGTAAAAACCAAATAGGTGAGTATAAGGTGTATTGATTTGTTCTTAGTGCCTCCCCTTAAAATGCCCATATCATTGACGAAAACAGGTGTTCCCTACAATGCCATGCCCAGTTAGAAAGACCCTAATTGTGCAGTGTATATGGTCAAAATCATTTCCTGCATTGTGGACAGAAAACTTTGCACACAGCCCAAATCTTTATGAAGAAAGCATCAATAACAGTATCTGAAAAATATAGGTTAGGTCATATCAATTCCCTGGATCACAAAAGATAGCTGTAATATATGTACCAGTGTGGTTGCTGTCCCAGGACTCTGCCCCCTTCTTGTGGCATTCTTCGTGGTGCTTCTATGTGCTCTGAAATGATTTCTTCATAAGTGGTATTGACAAAAAATTTTTTTCAATTCAGATTTATTATTTTGATCTCCATTTTATGGAAACCAAACTACTTCAAGTCCTTACATATGCTTGTCTGCTTAATTATTCCAGCACTGAACTGAACACCCTAATCCCTGAGACAGGATTTTTTCTGTGTTTTTCCTTTCATTCTATCGTATTTTCAGGGAGGGGGCCCTAGCAGGCATGTCCAACTTGCACCCTGATTTTATGCCTTTTATTCAAGTGAAGATGAGTTGTCATAAGTTATACATAAAATATATAACATACTCCCTTGTAAATATTAAAGGATTGCTTCAGCTTTCTGTGTCCTGAAGACTTTTGGTACCATGCACTGCATCAAGTTAGGCCAGTGATGGTGAACCTTTGAGAGCTTTCAATGCTACATTTAGCCCACTGTGGCATGCAGGCCATTGGTTCACCACCACTGATCTAGGCTTATACCCAGGTTTGGTTCTATGTAGCCACAGGACTTTCAATATATTGGTTATTACCTTCCAAATTTCATTTGCTCCATTAAAAATTCAGGAGAATAATACATCCATCAATGTATTAAAGGAAGCAGTACACAATCTGAAATGTTCAACACGTAAAAAATTAAGCTACGAGGTTTAACAACAAGCATGGCAGTATCAACTAATAAAGGTTAATCATCCCACTCCTAGTCACCAAGGCTGCCCACCCTGCTGCTGATTTGCATTCCCCTGTGGGTCAGCCTGCTTTCTGTCTGCCTCACTGCATTGCAAAGGTGAGCCTCAATGTCAGGGTCACTCACCTCGCATGAATTGACAGCTGCCCCAAATACACAGTGGGTCATAGGCCTCTCCCTGTCCCCCCTCAGGATTCGTGGTCTCACCACCATCATCTTTCAGAATGCTGGTGCTGGCGCTGAGTGGTCTCAGATGGGCACAGGAGCCCCCAGAAAGGCCGTTCTGGGTTCTCACTCTCCTTTCATCCATTCTCCCCTGCCCCCGAGTGGGCTGTAACATGTGAGGAAGAATCCCAAATGTTAGTTACTTTCCAAACCTCGGGAAAATCTTGGAAGAAATCAACGGTACAGAAGAAGTGTAGTTTATAGTGTGCAAGTGACAGTCACTGTGGGAAGAAAACGCCACCTGGTTTTCCATGACTTCCATTTGTCCCCAGCAGACCATGGCCAAAATGATCTTAAGAAACTCCTCCCATATGGAAAAATAGTGAACAAATTCAATACCACCTTCTTTAAGAGATTGTTTTTAATCCATCTGTTACACTTGAATAAATTTGTCAAATTTTGTAATGTAATTGGTGACATGACTCACTAGTCAGTGAGTCAAATATATATATGAGTTATATTTATATGAGTTACACATATATATTCACGTATATTTACATTTATTATGTTACTCATATATGCTCATATATATTTACACTTGTATATGAGTTACTCATACATATATGAGTTACATTTACATACGAGTTACATTTATACATGAGTCACTCATATATATTCATATATATTTACATTTATATATGTTACTCATATACACTCATACATATTTACACTTGTATATGAGTTACTCATACACATATGAGTTACATTTACATTTTTCCTGTAACTTCCTCTCACAAAAGGGTTTGTCTGCCATCTTCATTAATAAGTCCCCTAAAAGTCTGCACTCTCTGAGTATTTTGAGCAGGCATTTATTGGAACACGGATTCTCTATGTTCAGGTCATGGCTACTGCAGTTTATTACACAGGTTGTCATTTTCCTTTACAGCTTTGAAATCTGTATATTCTGCTAAAATTAAGAACGGAATATTTCAAATTTATGTCCTTAAGAAAATGGCCTCTAGAGCCGGGCCCTCTGCCCAGCTGCCATCTCCCAATCCCGTGCACATTGCCAGCCCTGCTTGCTGAGGATCTCATGAGATTTCTCCTGTGGGAAAAAAATCAATGCTGATGAATACTTAGAAGGGCTCCCTCCTTTGCACGTCCTAACTCTAAAGTAGGTTTTTGGCTTTTAACTAAGAATTAAGAGAATTTCAAAAAGCTATGTACTTAGAAAAATGTTTCAAAACTCAATTCATTTCTTTCTCTTTATTTAATTGACACAAAGTATTCACATATTCATGGGGCAAGATGTGATGTTCTGGTCATGTATGCACTGTATAATTTTCAAATGAGATATACAGGTATGTAGACATATATTCCTTCACTTGAGTATGCATCCTCTTATGGTAAGAGCTTTGAAAGCCTTTCCTTGCAACTTTCTGAAATACACCACACATCACTCTTATCTGCGCTCACCGTGGGTGGCAGTGCAGCTGGGCTCCTGAGTCCCACCGTAGCATGATGACCGCTGCCCACTGTGTGCACATGTGCCCTCCCCTCCTCACCCACCCTCTGGTGCCCACCAGTCTACTCTCCACTTCTATGAATTCAAATTTTTCACCTTCCAGATATGAGTGATCCATTTGGCTCTTCCTTCTTCTCTCTCTGTCCCTGACATAGTTCACCTAATAGAATAGTCTGCAGTTCTTTCCAAGCTGTCACAAACAACAGCATTTTATTCATCTTCATGACTGAACAGTATTACCTTGTGTCTTTGTGTCAATCACTCTTCATTATTCCCTAAGCTGATGTGCAGTTATTTCCATTTCTTAAACATTATGGGTGCAAATGCAATAAACATACTGGTGTCTCCTTGGCATACTGATTATTTCCCTTTGGATCTGTACCCAGTAGTTGGAAACCTGGACTGTAAACAGATCTGTGGTTAATTTTTGGAGAAATCACTATAATTTTTTCTCAGTGGCTGTACTTATTTTCTTTCTACCTTGAGTGTATAAGAGTTCCCTTCATTCCAAATCTGCACCAGACTTGTTCTCTTTTGTCCATTTATCATCATCAGTTCTCACTGGAGTCAGGTGTTGATCACATTGTCTTTTTAATGTGCATTTTCCAGAGAATTAGTAACTCTGAGCATTTGTGTATCTTCTCTAGATAATTGTGTATGTTGGACTGTTGCTGGCTTTTAATTAGATTCTTTGTTTTTTTCTTATTTTCTCTTGTATGATTGTTTTGCCACTGAGGTTTTGTTTTATTTTGCATAAATTGCTTTTGTATTTTTGTTGCTGGGGAGAGTTAGAGACTTAGCTTCTCTTTCTGCATAAGAATATGTAATTTTCCAGCACAATTTATTGAAAAGATTGTCCTTTATCTAATTCCCATTATTTGCAACTTTCAGTAACATCAGTTGTGTACAGATGTGTGAGTTTACTTCTAGATCCTTTTTTCCATTCTGTTGCTGTATTTGTCTGTTTTATTCCAATTCCCTGATATTCTGATCACTACAGCTTTGTAGTATTTTTGAATTCAAGTAATGTAATGCACCCTGCTTTAATGTTTTTGCTCGATTGCTATGGCCAAATTTTAAATTTTTGTGTTTTTTCCATAACTGCTATAGAAATTATATTATCATCAACAGTTTATAAAAGAAATACAAAGACTCACTCTTCTATAACCCAAAGAAACTTTCACTCACACCCTTGTTAACACTTGGTAGCTGTTGACTCTTGGGTAACAGCCACCCTTAGCGGTGTGCGGCGGGGTTTGTTGCTGATTTCACTTGCGTTTGCTTGATGATTAGTGAGGCTGTCCTTCAGTTCATGTGTGCATTAGCTATTTGTAGTCGTCTTTGGAGAATGGATTTTTCCAGACATCTTGGCCTTATTTAAACAGTTCATCTGAGTTCTGGGGCTATAGAGTTGTATGAATCCCTATATAATTTAGATACTGGAGACTGATTAGGCCAATGGTTGGTAAATATTTCTCTGATTCCATAGGCTAACTTTGCTACATTGCCAAAAATGTACCTGCAGGCCTTCCTTCCACTCTTCCCAGAGAACCTGCAGTCCTTTAGTAAGGTGATAAGGGAAATGGAAAAATCAGAATTTCAGAGATTAACAGACACTGACTCTAAACTGACAGTAATTGCTAGAGATCCAAAGTGTTTCTGCGAACCAGCAGGAAGGCTCATTAGGGACTGGTGAACAGTGAGTTCTGTCTCCATTCCCAGACATCTTAGGAGAAATCCACTATTATTCAGGAATCATTGTTGCCTTGTAGGTCATGGGGTCTTTCTGGGTGCTTTCAAGATTTTTCTTGTGTTATACCTTTTAGAAACTTGACTATGACCAGTCTGGGTGTCAGTATTGCTCAGTTGATTCCACAGAAAATGTTCTTGGGTTTTTGCATTTGGAGGTTAAGCACTTTTGCCAGATTTTAGAGATGTTTAGGCATCTTTACTTTAGAAAATCTGATTCAGAGTTCACTTTATTACTTCATTTTACTGGAAAAAGTGTGTAAACATATGAAAGCTATGTACTGAGGGGTATGTTCCCAGCCATGTCACTGTGTTCTTATCATCAATGTTTATAGTTTCAGTTTCATATCTCCTACTCTGTTAGGTATGTAACAATTTTAACCTTGGGCTTCTCGACTTTTAGTTATTTTCTACTCCTGATTCTAGATGAGATTTAAATTTCCTCAATTCAATTCTGACTGTGTAGAGTGTGTAAGGTTTAGATCTAAAATGTCCCCCGAAAGTCTCATGCTCAGAGCCGGGACCTACTCAGAGAAGCCAAGATACTTAGGGCTTGACCAAGAAGAGTGTGTTTATGTCCCCACTCCTCCCTTCTCCTCTGCTTCCTGTCTGCCATGGGTTGAGGAGCTAAAAGGCAGATTGCTTGCCTTCCCAACCATGCTGTCTGCCATGTAAACAGCCAACCATGGACTGAACCACTGGAAAATCTGAGCCAAACACACCTCTTCTCTTTTAAATTGTGAATGTCAGGTATTAAGTCTCATTTGCAAAAATGCTACTATAAAGGGAAATAGAATAGCAATTATTTGGGGAAGGTAAACTCCAGATAAACCTTAAATTTTTTGCCACTAGTCATTGAACAACCACTCGTTATCTAAATACTTTGTATCTCTAATGTTCAATCATCTCCTCTTCATGATGCTTCTTTCCAAAGTCATTCCTAATTTCATTTTCTAGGTTCACATTCCTTCCTCTTGAATCAATGACCAATGACCTATTCAGGGATTGCTTGCTGTGTCTTGTTCTTTATTTTAGACATTAGGCAAAGTGTGTCACAGGAAAACTGTTAAATTAAGTTATGTAACATACCACTGTCTTCAAGTGAGACATAGTTATACAAAAAAGATAAACTCTTAAAAGTTTTAGTAGGGACTGTGGCATAGTAACATGAATTACTTGCTTAAATTTTTCAGGGCATAGTACAGTGACATAAACACCAATGGCATCCAACACTGTTATTACAGACCGCGATCTGGGGATGGGTAGAGACAAGACGATGGGGAGGCGAAGGAGAAGTAAAAGTGATCAGGAAGCAATGTGTGTATGCACCATTTCACTAAGATGAAAGTGATTGTTTTATATCAGAAATATACAGTGATAAAAAAGAAACATTACAAAAGAAGGAAAACACCCAAATAAAAACAAGGCCTTAAGGGAGACATGGAAGAGTAATACTGAATAACGGAGTGGAAGTCTCTCTTGCTACCCAGAATGAATCTGTGAAGTGACTAAAACAACATCACGCATTTTCAAAATGGCTGGAAGAAATACCTTAAAAGAACTATTCATTCTACATAAATATGTATAACATGTATTTATCATAGAATTTAAGAAAAATAAAAAGTAAACACTTAATTTAAAGCCAGAATATGCTGTGGGTCTCTAAAGATGGAGACAGATGGCATTCATATGTGCAGCCTGCAGAGAAGTCACGAATCATGCTGCACACCAATGATTCATCCATTTGTTTAACACCTATTTAAATGGTTAATGAATCAGACAAATCAGAAAGAAAACAATGAAATTCCACTTACTACATTTGTTGACATAGTTTCTCTCAAGAGGTGACTACTCATTTACTTAAATATTCTTACAAAGGTTCATAACACAAAGAATATAAAACTAAATATATTCTATTCTGTTTTAGATATTACTACCATGCATATCTTTTATAATTAATTATATATGTAACATAGATACCATTACATAGCATCACAGTGTGCCCTTGCCCATTCTTTTAAATTTCAATTAAAAAAATGCTTAGATGGACTGATATTCCTGAATTCGTTTGAATAACAAATAAAATGTCCCTTTCATTGGATATTTAGATTTCTTCTGAAGTACAGAGAGCCCTTCCCGGTCTTCATTGCAGTCTGGGAAGTTTATATTTGTAATCCCATGGAAAAGTTGTTGGAATTCTAGCGAGTTAATTCCAATCTACCACTTCCAGTGAAACCCACAGTGAGAATAAATACACTAAGGCATATTTGTATTTGTGGGGAGCCAAGGGGTCCTAAACCCAGTCAGAATAGTGGCTAACCAGAACAAAGGCCTCCACCCAGGGCCGAATCTGGGTTTTATTAATTCTCCACTAGGGGAGTGGCTTAGAGATGAGTGACTGTGAGAATGGTGGGAAGTATGTGAGTACCGTGAGCTGGGCTAGGTAGGTAGCCTGAAATCACCTCTGCAATATGCAGAGAGAAGGATATGCAGAAGGAGTAATCTGCATAACAATTCAAGATAGTAGCTAATGTCTTGGGGTCAGTGCTTCAGTTCTGATGTGTAATCTTCTATGCCCTGGGAAGTCATAGCCTCTTATCTCAAGGCTCGATCCCAGCCAACAGCGTGGACAGCTCTCCATCCTGCCAGGCTCAACCATGTGTTTTGGGAGCTTCAGGGGTGGGGAAACACTGACCTGTCACCTTTCTTCAAAGACTACACATCAGCACCTCAGCTGGACCGATTTGCATTGCTTAAAGCCAGTTGAAGGGATGAGGAAAAATCCTAGCCGGCTCTGTACACATCAATACATGGAAATAGGGCCAGTTTTAGCCTAAATGGAGATAATTGCTCTTCTTTCAAGGACAGTCATCCAGGTGGCCCTCCACATTGAAGATAACGGTGCAGTCTGTATCTATTCATTTTGAGTGTCTTCCAAGAACAAGTTTATCTTTCTGCAAGATCATGTTCTGAAGTGAAATTCTTGGATCAAAGAGAGAATATGTAAGAAACGTTTATATAATTTCATGAATTATTTTTCCTTCTTTTTAAAATGGTTAAAATGTATGCATTTTAACATTGTAATTATTCACACACATTAATTGTTTGAAATTAATGGTACCCCTGTGGTATTTCCCAACCCCACACATCATGCACTGATTACACACGTCCTCCTTTCTTTTTCCTGCAAGTAGAGCTGGCAGTGAAAGGCCATCTGACAAGCACAGTGTCAGCCAATTCCTGCAGGTGCAAAGTGTGGTATGAAAGACAGCTCTCCTCTAATATCCATGCAGCTCAGGGCTGTCACCAGAATTGTCATATAACTTCACGGTCTACTCTCACTTGAATTTTATTACATATGGTACTGCACAATAAAACTGATAGTTATTTCACAATTACTTACAGAAAGGACCATAAATAGACATTTGCTCCATGACGGCTTCTGCTACTGACCCCTCCCACACCCACGCAGGTGTCCGTCTCTGTGAATCAGCACAAATGGGCTGAGACTCGCATAGCCAAGAGTCAGCAGTTCTCGAATATTCAATATTATGACATTATTCTCCAAAAAGGAGTTTAAAAATAGAGATAAAATATATTCAGTCCAATAGAAAGAAAGAAAACAGAGCATCAGAAGGAAAACACTTTGGGCAGCTTTGATCTCAGGGTGAGTTTTGTGGAGGAACTTGGAGCTCTGCAGGTGGAGAACGCGCTGGTGGTGTTTGTGGAGAAGAAACACCATGTAGACACTGGACCCACCCATGAGACCCTGAAACACAGCATCCCATAGGACCATGAGAGTGAGAAAAAGCCATCTTGTTTTGGATTTTTTGGTTGAAAATAACAAAGATTGTCACTCTTAGTGAATTTTGATGTGTTCATGCTAGTGCTTTTGATGTAATGAAGTAAGTTTATGCCTATCGAGGAATTAAGAATCCAGAAGAAGAGAAGCAGGGGGAGGACGTGCCATGCAGACCTGGGCTGGAGCCTCCTCCACCCTGTGTGTCTGGGACTCATGGTGATGGCCTGGAGCACTGTGAGGAGACTGCTGGTGCAGATGGAGAGGCCCCAGGCCACCCTTTGCAGGTAAACAAAAATCGTACAGCCTATGTCATCTAGAAAGTTTCTCAAGAAAAATGCTGCTATTGTCTTTGGCAGGCTGTTGCAAAGAAGTGTTATGATATTTGTGAAAGACAAATGGATGAGAATAAGATACATACATTTCTTCTCAGTATCTGCCAACATGAGCGCATAATTCACAAAAACAGAGATGTTCCCCACAGTGCCCAGTCCAGTGAGAAAGGCAAAGATTGTTCCCCTAACAAGGTTCAATTCCATTTTTACTTTGTAAACAGAAAATGTTGGATCCAGCAAGTACCTTGTTGAGGAAATCATCAGTAATGACCACATGTATCTGCAAGAAATATTTCATGTCTTAAAAATATTTTTGGAGTATAAAAGACGGTCATGATATATGTGCAGGTTTTTGTCCAATGAGCTTTATTTCCTTGTGAGTTTTTCTTTGTAGTCACAAATGTCATATTAAGGACTACTGCTCACATCTGTAAGTTTTCAAATAAGGGTTATTTTTTTAGCTCCTCCCTAAAAAAGCAATCTACTTGTTTGTATTATTATACAGCACACATATGTCTATTCACAGCGTTGCTGAATTGAGCCCAAAGTTCTCCAAATTTCTACTTTCTATTGTTGTGTCACATTGCCATCATTCATTTCCAGAAGCTTGGCCCTCTGATTAACCTGTCTGCCTTTCCTGCATCCCACAGGAGACACCTGTAAACTGCAGCTTCATTTCTTTGACATCTCTCAGATTTACAATTCTGCTTCTACAGTCTCTTCTTTTGTTGAATATTTTGTTTTATTTCTCCTTTACATGAGTGTAATAATTTTCAAGTTTGCTTTTAGCATGCAAATTCTTAATATTTGAAATATATTTCTTAGTAGCTTTGTGTTTTAAATTCCAACTGATTCTGCGATTTCATTGCTTACAAATATTCAGTAACTTTTTTATTTGCTGTCCTCAATATCCAATTAAATTGTAGAGCCTTTTGAAAGAGGATCCAAAAGCTAAAATCTGATTAGTCAAAGATACCCTGCAAATAGTGTATTGCCAAGAAAAGCAGATAATTGGCAGTAGCCAGGATAATACACTAGAAGGGCCATGGCACAATCTCTACAAAATCTTAGGAGAGGTCTGAATTCTCATGGGTGAGCTCAGAGCACTGTAAGGGTAGCCTAGATAAGATGCGTAATGCCTGCCCTGTCATAAATTAAGGTCCATTTATTAAGTAGGGATCCTGAATGTTGGCTGCATATAGCAAAGCAGATTGGGTTATTAGTGGTACGAAAAGAAGTCTATAAAATAACATGATGTCATTTTACAACTATTGCATGAACTTGGGAGAAACTATGCTGCAGCTGATTTTGCAGACTGCTTTTCCTGTGTCTTTTTTCCAAATTTGTCTAAAAAAAAAAACAGAGCTGTTTTGTTCTTTATAGACCCAAGTATATATATTTTTTTACTGTTGGCCTGGATAGGATTTTACTCCTTCATGTCAAAGAGTGGTAGTGTCTTTTTTCACTGATGAATTTATGTCAAATATGGACAATTTCTCCAGAATAAAATAAGTCAAATGTGTCATGCAATTCACGGCGTTTGCATGTGTTTCATATATACAAACAACTCCTTTCTGTAAATCTTCCTTCTGTACTTCCTACAATATATTAAAAATTGCTTTATTTCTTTGCTCAGGAGGCCTCTGACATAGTGAGCTGAAATAACTGAGGTCTGGACCCAGGTTTGACAACAGGGAGCCCCAGGCCACTGGAACATCAGCTATTCCCTGCCACCTGAGGGGGTGGCGCTCACTGCCTAGGTCAAAGCAGCCGAGAGTTGACTCCATCCTGCCTAACACGCAGTGGAATATGCTACAAGCTTTCTCAGGCACAGCAGCATCGACTAAAACGTATGGAATAAAGATTGTGTATTTCCTCAGATTTGGAACACATCCCAATACCCTGCTGTGCTTTTCACGTGTTTTCCTTATTGTTCACTCGTGCATCGTTGTTCTAGGGATTCCCATTTCCTCCGGCCTGTTCTTCCTTCCCCCAAGTCTAAAGTCGTATTTGACTCTGACTCAGTGTTGCTCTGAGTCGTATTTGGGACCAGTTCAGAGTGTTAACTAAGTGGCTTTTCTTTTTCTCTGAAGAGAAAACGTCAGAGGAGTGAGAGGTGCAGACTCACCCAGATCCTCTTGGCAAACTGCTCAGGAAACTGTTTTAAAAGAGAAGCATTGCACTCGGGTGGATGTGTGCTGCCCATCTGGTTATGACACACGAGAGCTTTGGCAGCTGAGAGCTTCCCACTCGGGCCCAGTTTCTCAAGTAAAAGTATGATCATTGCTCCTTGCAGTAATTTCATTTAACAATTAAAATTGTTCCCTTATAAGGGATGCATATAGTGGATTAAACTTTATTAAAAGCATGGCATAATATTGTGTATTAGGATATATAGGATTTATGTATGCACAGAGAGGAAAACTTCAAACAAAACAGAAAAGCACTTAAGAAATTTGAGACATAATAAAAATTCCAGAGTGGATCCATATTGAGGTAGAGAAATTCACCAAATATTAGACATTCAAATTTTGCAAAAGGTCCTGTTGTGGACAGATTCATAAGGGCAGTGAAATTTCAGTCTACGGAAACAGAACGCTTCACAGAGTCTTGCATGGCTCCTGTATCTCTGACTGCTTGATGCGAGGAAGGAGGGAAACTTAGGCAACGACCCAGCCCAGAGCTCTGTGACGGTACAGCGTCCTGAACTGAAAGATAGAGATGCCTCAGACAGACCATCTGAACTTCTCCTCGCTCAGTCCAAGAGAGAGCAGAGTGAGGCTTCAGAGGGAAATTTTCAAGAGAGTTTGAGTAAACCAGACTTGTGATGGCCACTCACCTTGGCAGCTGTGGTGCAGACGAGCTCTACGCTGGTCTTTCCAGCAAGGGGAGGCTCTCCGATCATATCTGTACCTTTAGGAATGGTGGAGCTCTTGGCTACTATAAAGCCTCACCACCAAGACTTCAATTCTCATTGCTGTTGCGCTGTGGGGAAGAAGGACCCCTGCCTGCGCATCTCTGTCCCCGATGTATAAAGTTCCTTCTCCCAGCACAATTACTGTATTTGCTTGTCTCAGTAGTTGTCTCCAGATCAGTTGGGGTTTAATTATTTTAATTGGAAAGCTATGCAGTACGAAAGCAAAAAGTAGGTTACTACATCTTGCATTCTGTGTTTTGTTCAGTCTCTCTTCACTGTCCCCAAATTTCACGTTGCATATTACAATGGGGACAGGCTGTAAGTCACAGAATAAATTACTTCGCTTTCCTTGTCAATTCTGCCTTGAAACAGTGGGATAAATTAAAAGATGAGAAGCACAGGAGACTGGTTTGTGAGCACATCCCAACCCCATACAACGGCAAGAAGCCCAAGTGCTGCCTTGCTCTGTGAATGCACATTGGCAGGCTACAGTCTTCATCAAAAGTGGCTGGCTTGTTCCATGTCTATTACACAACAAGTGAATCCCCAAACAAAGTGGACTTCTGCTTTTAAAGACCAATCCTGCATGTAGCATACATATCCTTGTTACATAGAGTTGCACCTGATCCCTAATATATATTAAATATATTTTGCCATAAATGAAATAATAGCCCACTGATACGAGTAGTATTTTTATGCCCAACTTTGAATGAGGAAATCAGGGCCCAGTACTTGGAGAAGTTGCTGAATGACACATGCAAATTAAATACAAATGTAAGAATGAAATATGTCCTGGTGCAGAAAAAATAAGATTTATTGTTTTTTCTGATCATTTTTTATAGCTAAATGTTAATTTTCATTTTTACCTGCTCTTTCGATTTGTATGGAAAACTTGTTGAAGCTAAATAATGCTCTTGCCAGGTTTACACCCCAGGAATGCTTACTGAAGGCCTGGAAGCCCCCCTTGAAATGCAATCATCAGGAGAAACATCCCGAGGCCTCCAGGTTCTATGCAGTGGAGGAGTCTGAGATGCCCGGCCATCTTATCCCAAGTTGCTAAACATTCGTTTCACATTGCGTTGTGTGAAAATTATTATTTGTTGATAAAGGGAATATAGTAATAGAAACAGGTAAATTTCCTGTTGTTTCAGGGTGAAGTATGTATGACCATGGTATGACCCAGTCTTACTTCAGGTTTACTTACACTTTATTTTGAAAGCATTATGTACCAGCTCGTATTCGCTTGGCTCCAAAAGGCAAAAGGTTTTCTTTTCTATTTTTGCAAGGCTTTCTTACATATATTATGATGTGCATAACTTTGTTGAGTAATATTTTCCAATAATCAGACTGTTTCTTAAATTTCCCTTTTGTCAGTGCATACTAATTATATAAAATGATGAGCTTCATTTATTTTTTTTTAAATTTCACTTGCCTTTCTGTGCCTGACTCAGTGCACTTAACAGGAGACCTCCATTTCAACCCATATTGTCACACATGACAGGACTATACTCCTTTTGATGTCTGGATGCTATTCCACTGTGTGTGTGTGTGTGTGTGTGTGTGTGTGTGTGTGTGTGACATGTTTGACTCCACACATCATGTGATGGAAACTTAAGTTGTTGCCATTTATTCATGGTGGAAACTGCTGCAAGGAACACAGATGTGCAGATCTCTGTAAGACACACTGATATTTTCCTTTGGGTGTTTATTTATTTTATTAGTGCACATTAGTAACACAGCATAGCAAGTCTTCTTTGGGGAATTTGTTACCTGCATGTAATACATTGTGATCATTTTCAATCCCATCTTCCACCTCTGCCCTCCTTCTACTCTGAGCCCTTCACCATCTTCTAAAGTCCCCCTCCTAGATATATGCAGTCTCTTCTTTATCACATGTATGCATGTACATACTTACCTATGTTTTATTTTTTCATATAAAAGAAAACATGCTATTTAACTTTCTGAGTTCAGCTTAATTTGTGTAGTGTGATGGACCACAGTTCTGACATTTTCTGCAAAATACGTAATTGCATTCCTTTTTATGGGTCCATAATGTCCCCTTGTGTATACACCACGCTTTCTTATCCATCCAAGATGAGCACTGAGGCTGTGTGCACAGCTTAGCTATTGTGAATTATGGCTCCTCATTCCTTTCCATATCTGAGCTGACCTGCAGACACAGAACTCCTCCAGTTGGGTACAGCATGGATCATCATGTGGAGCCATGCTACACCACCTACGGTGTACGCTGAAATTCTTCCTCCCACTCTTCTATAAAGAGCCCTGCAGTCGTCTCCTAGAGCAGCGGTGGCGAACCTTTTAGAGCTTTCAATGATAACAAATGACCAACTCTGCACGCCTGCCATAGGTTTGCCACCACTGTCCTAGAGTGAATCAGTAGTGGAGAAGGTTAGATTCAGACAGTCCAGGAGATTATGGACCCCACTTATGGCTGAAAATATTTGCTAAAAATCCAGTGTGTCACTGTGAACAACCAGTCAGAGGAGGGATTTCACAGGATCTGGTGAACAGGGAGTATTTTCTCAGGTCCAGTATCTCTTCTGTAAAATGAAGTAGCATTTAAAAGT
The DNA here is from genome assembly GCA_028451465.1 of Erethizon dorsatum. Lineage (NCBI taxonomy): Eukaryota > Metazoa > Chordata > Mammalia > Rodentia > Erethizontidae > Erethizon > Erethizon dorsatum. The sequence continues at coordinate 2,939,057 of CM051825.1, forward strand.
CATTGCTATTTTGTACATAATGTACTCTTTTGGTCTGATTTCAAGACTTTTTTGTTTTAATTTTTATAAAATTGATTATGGTTAGTCTAGGGCTACACATTGTTGATCTGATTCCATGTACATTCATTGAGGTTTTTGAAACTGGAAGTGAATCATTCACCAAGTCTGGGGAGTGTTCAGGCCTATTTAAATATTACGTCAGCTTCCACAGGCACAAAACTCAGGTGCAGTCCACCTTATTATTCTACTTTACTGGTAAAAATCTATAGAATATGAAACATAAAAGCCAGTTGGCAAGCTACGCACCATGTGTGGTAAGGTTCAGTATTTGCAGTTTCTGTTTCCTATCTTCTCTCCATTCTATGTGTACCAATTTTAAGCCTGTGCTTCTCTGTTGTAAATTATTTTTAGCTTATGATTCTAATATAAACTTTCCAAACTCAATTCCTACTTTTTAGAGAGAAACAGAAAATCACTTAGTTAAGAAAGTTGAACTAAAGGGAAACCTTCACTGTATTTTTGGCAATAGTCATAAAATTGTCCTTATCATCTTGATACTTTCTTATCTCCTTTTCCTGCACAACCATCTCTTCTTCATGATTAATTTTTCCAGTGACATTCCTAATTACATTTCTGGGATTTAAGTCCCTTCCTTTTTAATCAAAGACCAATCTCCTTCTTAGGAACTGCTTGCTTTTTCTCATTCTGTATACTAGATATTAAGAAAGATCTGTCATAGCAAAATGAAAACTAAGGTAAAGAATGTATTATCTTCAAGCAAGCAATATTTATATGAAAATGATAATCTTCAAAATATTTTAGAATGTGACATAGCAACATAAATTACTTAAAATCTGTCTGGACATGGCAGAACCATACTCAAAACTAGGCATTCGCCATTGTTTACTAGAGAAGTAAAACACACGAATTTATACAGCATCATAAAAGAGATGTAGAGAGACACTTTCAATAATGGGGTGGCAGTTTCTCTATAGTAATTCCCGAATTTCTAATGTGAATATGTGAAATCATCATAAAGCCTCCCAGACTTTTCAAAATGGTTCAGTATACCAGCTAGCTAACTGAAATATTCATTTTACAGAAACGTGCATATTAGTTGCAACCTAACAAAAATACAAAGCAAAGTCTTAATTAAAAACCAAAATATAAACAGAAAGAAACAGATGGCACTGGACAGTGTAAAATCAGTAACACACGATGTCTTGAAGCAGGACACAAATTACGATTGATGTTAATATTGAATTCATTTGTTTAATTTAATTCATTTGTTTAAAATGCATTTAAAGGATCTACAAATCAGAAAGTATAGAAAGAAGATGATGAAATTCTACATTTTGTTTCCCTCTTAATGAGTGTCCCTCAGAGCAGACAATCCTACTTTCAGTGGCCTTCGCGTTCTTCCAAATATCGTAACACGGAAAAAGTGAACGTATTACCGTGTTCCGTTCTGGAAGTGCACCTTGACTTTGTGCAATTGTCTTACATGTTTTATATGTTCTTGGCCCATTAGTCTGGTTTTTTTTAATCCGTATATATGATAATTAATTCTTTAAGTTCTTATAAGATAAAAGAATCTGATGCTAGACAAATAAAACGGGGTGGAGGGAAGGAGGAAAAAAGGAATCAAAATATCTTATGTATGTGTACCAGTTCTCTACAGTGATTGCAACCATTATGTACTGCAAACATGTACTTATAAAAGTTTAAAAAGGAAATTTAATAAAAAAAACTAGCAAAATGGCCATTTTACTGAATACTTAGGTTTGTCTTTAAAGCAGCACTGCAATAGTTAGTTTTCATTTTGTGGGTCTTACATGAACACATGTATCTGCAAAACTGGGTCTAGAATGAGATTCTTGGGTAGAAGGTTAATGGGCAAGGACTGATCGCACCATTTCTCCTTCTTATGACCAGCAGTGCTGGCATAAGAACTGTCTAACGGGGCCAGTGAGATGGCTCAGCAGCATAAGCACCTGCCTGGCAAGCTCGAGGGCCCGAGTTGGACTCCCAGAACCCACAAACGAAAAAAGGGCCAGTGATATCGCTCAGCAGCACGGGCGCCTGCTGGCACGTGAGGTCCTGAGGTCGACCCCCGGTACCCACAAAAAAAAAGAAGAAAAAAAAGAACTGTCTAATGGGCAAGATGTCGCCACTTCCTGAAGGGATGCAGACTGCTGAATGAGAAGACACTGGGTCCTCTTCCCATGAGCTCTGTGTCAGCTCAGGATGGTCACCAGCTTTTTTGTATGACAATATAACTTAATGTTTTTCAGCTACTCTCACTTGATTTTTTATTACATAGAGCACAACAAAAGTAAGAGTTATTTCAAACTTATTTACTGAAAGGATGCAGGGAATAAATATTTTCTGAAAGTCTCTCTCTCCCACTGAGTGGGCCTGCATTCAGCCACATGTCCATCTCTGTGAATCAGCACAAACGGGCTGAGAATCGCATAACCAAGGGTGAGACACTCTCAAATATTTAATGTAGGATTATTCTCCAAGAAGGAATTCAGAAATAGAGAAAAAACGCAATCCACCCAATAAAAGAAGAGGAAACAAATCATCAGAAGAATGCTTTGAGCAGCTTTGATCTCAGGGTGAGTTTTGTGGAGGAACTTGGAGCTCTGCCGGTGGAGAACGCGCTGGTGGTGTTTGTGGAGAAGAAACACCATGTAGACACTCGACCACCCATGAGACCCTGAAACATGGCATCCTGAAAGACCGTGGTACTGAGGATGATCCACCTTACCTTCTGACTTCCTGGCCGAAAATAACAATAGTAGTCACTCTTGCTAATTTGTGATATGGTCACACTAGTGCTTGTAATGTAAAGAAGTAAATTGATGTTTGTGAAAAAACTGAATATCTACAGGAAGGGAAACAAAGGAAGAATTAATCATGCAGACCTCGGCTTGAGCCTCCTCCACCTGCAGTGTCTGGGATGCATGGTGACAGCCTGGACCACTGTAAGGAGACTGCTGGTGCGGAGAGAGAGGCCCCAGGCCACTCACTCCAGGTAGCACGTGATCTTGCAGCCTATGTCATCTAAGAAGTTTCTCACACCAAAAGCTGCTATTGTCCTTGGCATTCCTTTGGACTGAAGCGTTACGATATTTGTTATTTGTGAAGGCCAAATGGATGAGAATAAGGTGCATAGCTTTCTTCTCAGTGCCCCCAAACATGAGTATATGATTTACAAAAACAAGATGTTCCCTGCAGTGCCAAGTCTGATCAGAAAGGCTAGGATTGTTCCCTTGACAAGGTTCAAAATCATTTCTTACATCATTGACAGAAAAAGTTGGATTCAGCAAACACCTTTCTGAAGAAAGCATCAGTAAGGATCATATGCATCTGCACAAAGTATTTCATAGCATAACAATTTTCTGAAGTATAATGGACAGTCACGATATATGTAATACTGTACTTTTTTTGTAAAAAGGATATATTCCTTTTACTGCTTGTATATTACTCTATGCAGTCTCAAATGTCAGCTTGAGGGACAGTACTCAGAAATTGTAGTTTTCAACCCATATACTGTATTTCCCTTCATTCTAGAAAACCAATCTGCTGGTTCAAATCCTTATATATCACAGCTACATTCAATTTCCTTAGAGATAAATTGAGCCCCAAATCCCCCAGCCAGAATTACTCACTGTTTTCTTTCTATCATGCTCCCATGATCTGATTCTCAAGTCCTGGGTCTCCTACTTAGCCTGTTTGCATTGCCCCCATCCCCATAAGACAAGTTTAAGTCCCGCTTAGTCAACATCTTTCACAAGTGTCACACGTGGTCACATTCCCACTTCCATAGTGTGTCTTATTTCAGTCAACATTCCTTTCTGCCTCTAATTTGGTGAGCATGTCAATTTCCAAGTTTTTTTTTTTTTTTTTGCTTTAAATTCTACATATTTGACGCACATACGTGAATGTTTCTTTGTCTAAACACCAAACTGATTCTGTGATTTCACGGCTTATAAATATTCAACTTTTTCGTAGTCCTCATTATCAAGTCAAACGTGTAACTGTCACCATAGCATCCAAAAAGCAAAGTTGAGTCAGGTAAAATCCATCAGGGAGAAATTTCTTCCCTAAAAAATTTAGATAAACAACTGGTGGTACCAGGGACGTTGCCCTAGAGGAACCATGGAACAATTTTCTACAAAACCTGAGCAGAGTCCTGATTTCCCACGGAGACCTCAGGGGCCTCAGATGGAGCCAGGACCAGTTCTCAGCACGCTGACGTTTACCAAAGAGGATCAGGAGAAGGGGGTTAATTCGGCGTTATGTGCTCCCCTTAGACGATGGCATTTTAAGAACAGGATGCCCCAATATTGGCTGTTTTTAGCAGAGGTGGTTAAGACCTTATTGGCATAAAAAGAGATCACTCAAATAGGGGGTCAGGATTTCACAGTATGACAAGAAAAAAAAATATTTTAGTGACATTTGCGGCCTGTTTTACCAGTGTCTTTTTTTCCAACCTAGTTAACTATAGAAATGTGCTGGTGTTCACATCTGAAAGCTCCAATTTCTCATCTAGGAATTGACGTCAAAGAAAGGACATTTTCTCCAGGGTAAAATAAATCCCGTTGTTTGACTCAGTCCATGGAATTTGCACACATTTGGTGTACAGTACATGGAATGCCTTTCTGTAAAGCTCACTCCCCTATTCCCTACAGAATATTAAATGATTGCTTCAGATTTCTTTGTCCTGAGGCCTCTGATGACATGAACTGCATAAATCAGGACTTGGCCCCAGACTTGGCACCCGCTGACCTCAGGCCTGCAGGAAGGTCAGCTGTTGCCTTTAATCCTCCCCTGGCAGAGGAGGATTACTGTCTCTCACCGTGCAGCACGGATAAAAATACTACACTAACTGTGCGCCACACCGCGAAACGCTGCAGCATTGAACAAGCGCAGGGCACAGGCTCTGAGTCCAGAACGGTACAAGTGTTCAGCCAGAAATCTGTTAGCAGCCGCTGCACTCCACACTTCGCAATATCCTGGTGGGCCTTTAACATCTTTCCTGTTTGTTTTTTGTCTGTGTGTGTTAACCCAGGACTTCCTTTTTTCCAGCCCCTTTTCCTGCCCCCAGATGGCAAAGCTCTGAATGATATTTAGGATGTATTTAGTGAGACACTCACTAAATTTTCCTGGAACGCCATGACTTCTTTCTCATGAAGTCAAAATGTCAGAAAGAGAGAAGGGACTCATATCCCAGACTGTTTTGGGAAACTTTTTAGTAAACTACTTTAAAATTCAATCTTTGCTTTTAGATAGATGTTAAATGGCTGCCTGGATCTGACACCAAACAGTTTAAGCAGAAAAGAGCATCTATCTCAGGCCATTTTCCCAAACAAAAGATGAAGTTATTGCTCCTTACTCCAAAGCACTAGGACGTAATTAAAGTGAGTTATTTCTTGTTACAGTATCTCACAGCCAGGCAAATTCATAGTTAAAATTCTTGAAAGAGGAACTATAATTCCTCTTTCATTGTTAATAGTTCTCCTAACAAACGGGCATATAAGAAATTAACTTACAAGTACAAAATAATGCCGGGTGTGGGGGCACATGCCTGTAATCCCAGCACTCGGGAGACTGAGGCAGGAGGATCACCGCAAGTTCAAGGCCAGCCTGGGCTACTTAGTGAGTCCAGGCCAGCCTGAACTACATAGCAAGACCCTGTCACAAAAAATAAAAATAAATAAATAAATAACTAGTATAATATATTATTGTGTGTTAGTTCGTGGAGAATTTATGCATGGATGCCAAAAGGAAAACCTAAAATCAAACAGAAATGCAATTAGGAAATTTGTAACATAAAAAATACAAATTTGGCCCATTTCGAAATGCAAAAGAGCACCAGAAATGAAATGTTCAAATTTTAAAACAGGAAATGATATCAACAGAATCAAGTTTCAAGTGAAATTGGAGGTGGAAGAAAACAAAACTTTTACAGAAACCCGAAAGAGTCCTATATCAGAAGACGGGGAAGTTTCTCAGCCTCCAAGACCCTCTCCACAGCTGCCCTGGTTAGTTGTAGACAGATTAATATTTCTTCTTCTGAGGGAAATTTTCCTGGCACACCTGATTAAATGAAAGAATTGGGCAGTCCACTCACTTTGACAGCTGTGGTGCAGATGAGTTCTGGGCTGGCCCTTCCGGCAAGGCACGGCTCCCCATGTCTTACCAGTACCTTCAGGATTGCAGAGCTCATGGCCACCATGGAGTGACACCAAGACTTCTTCTTCTACTGTCGTGACAGTTGTCAGCCTGACAGGCAGGAGGAAACCCTCAGTGCATCTCAGTCCCTGATGTACAACTTTCCCTCGCCCCCTACAGTTGAGGTGTTTGTCTCAGGAGTTATTTCAGGCTTCTTTGGGCATAATTCTTTTAACAGTAGGATATGAAGCAAAAAAGTGAACAATTTCTGAGCCACAGAATAAGTCGCGTCCCTTTCCTCTGAGGCTTTTGTTAGGTACGGGGACAAAAATGATGATCATCGCTGGGGATTCCACACTCTGCAAAAGCACCAACCACGCCTGAGCAGGAGGACAGTCACGCTGCTCTAAGTGCGCACATTGGTCGTCTAGATTCTTTGTCATAATTACACCTGGTTTACTTCCTGACCATTTAGAAAAATTGGGGCTCAAAACCCTTGAATCCCTGCTTTTCATAGACCAATTCTACACCCTAAAAATTTGATCTTTATTACATGGAGGTACACTTGATTCCTATTTTTGCTAAATACACTTGTGCCAAAAAATATTTTTTAAAATAGCTCTTTTAGATAAGTAATATTTTATCCTCTGTTTTGAATAAGAAAATCTAGGTACAGTACCTGAATAAGTTACTTATTTACACATGAAGGTGTAAATACAAGAGTAAGAATTAAAAATTCCCCTCATGGGGCCGGTGATATCGTTCAGCAGCACAAGCGCCTGCTGGCAAGCGTGAGGTCCTGAGTTCGACCTCCGGTACCCACATTAAAAAAAAAAATTCCTCTCGTTGCCAAAAACATTTACACTTTCTTCCTTTTTTAACACTTTTTAAAGAAAATTGGGTAATTTTTATTTTTCCTTGCCCCTTTGAGCTGTACAGAAATCTTTTTGAAGCTAAATGATGTAATTGCCACTTTACATCTGAGGAATAGTTTCTGAAGCCCCTTAGCCCTCTTTCATAATGCATCCGTGCAGCCACATCATTTCCTATGTCCCAGTCCCGGGGGAGTGTGGTAGTCTCGGTTCCCTGGGCAACTTGTTCCAAAATGTCCCTCTCATTATATTAGGAGAGCTCTATTTCTTAATTTTTGAAAATGGGAATATAGTGGCAGTCAGCTCATTCTGCAGTTGAATTTAGAGTGAACTATGTGGGGCAAATTGTATAACAAGTCCTCTTACTTAACAATCAGTTACAGTTTGTCTTGAGGCTGTGGGTACCAGCTTAGATCTGCGTCATTACAAAAGAAGAGTTTATTTTCTATTCCTGCAATATCTTCAGTAGATATCCTATCATGTACATTATATTCCGGTGTAATGTTTTTCAACAGGAAAATTGTGTTTTCTCCTTTTCTTTGTTTTTATTAGCACATAGCAGATACACAAAACAGTATATTTCATGTGGGCATATTCATACATGCACATAGCATGCTTGCATCTTCTCCATTACACCCTTCCCTTGCCCCTCCTCTAATTCCCTTATTCTTTTCTAATAGTTTCCTTACTAGTTTTATGTTCTCTCTCTCTCTTTCTCAATATATATATATGGATTATATATATATGGATTATATATGGATATATATATATATATGGATTATTATACATGGATTATATATATATATAATTTTCACATGTGAGAAAAACATGATATATTTGTCTGAGTCTTGCTGATTTGATTTAACATGATTAATTTCTTGCAAATGGCAAAATTTTATTCTTTTTTATGACTGAATGATTACTACTCCATTGTGTCTACACACCATACTTTTGTCATTCATCCATCAGTTTTTGAGCACATAGGGCCCAGTGGTGGTGAGCCTATGGCGTGCGTGCCACAGCGGGCTATTTGTACCATTGAAAGCTCTGAAAGGTTCACCACCACTGGCTGTTTCCGTAGCTTAGCTACTGTGAACTGCGCTGCCTCAAGCATGCGTCCGCAGTGCTCTGTACTGCACTCTGATTTTAATTCTCTTGTGCGTATAACGAAGAGCGGTGTAGCTGGACCACATTCGGGGTCACGGGTAGATAAATGGCCCTCACCTCCAGATAGCACAGCACGCCCAGCGCTCCCTGTGTCCTAATCCGCTTAGTAAACATCAGCACCTGCAGATTCAATCCGGGCTTCCTCAGGAGCCCCGCGGCCGCGTGAGGATAACTCAGACCTCTGCTAATACCAGTTAGAGAATAACATTGGGTACCACTTGTGTCAGATGTGAGGACTGATTCTCTTGTTCTAATGCTATAACAAAAATATAGAAGAATACATTTTGTTACTTATATATTAACTATATTATATATCTTATATATGGCCCAAGACAATACAATACACTTCCACTCAAATAAAAAAGGAGAGCAAAATAAGACGGGCCACAGGATGGATGCCCCTGACTGGGGACCTCCCCTGGCTGCTGCTGGTGGATATGTAAGATCCTTGTTTCTCGATGCTTTGGACTTTTGCTTTAATTATTCGATGCTACCTGGAAAGCTGATACAGTTTGACTTGATACTAAAGACTAGAAAAAAAGTATGGCATGTTTATAAGCAGTCAGATCAGTTAGTCTGAAGTTTAAAAATACAGAAATCTTAAGGGCTAAGCTTAAAGATATAAAACTTAGAAGCAAAAAATAAGCCTGGGAATTATTATTCTCAGAAAAAAGGAGATACAATGAAATAGTTAAAAAAATAAAAGCTGGTGTGGAAGTTTACATGCAATTAAATTTATGAGCTATTTAAGACGTTGAAGTAACAGGGTTTTAACAATCGCTTATATGTGTAGTATCTGGGAAACAGACGTGCTAAGCATGAGCCCAAGACTTTTGGAATCAGGTGACAGGAATCTGATGGGAATTTTTGGGTTTGATTCAGCTAGGCTGAGTTAAACTTAGGTGGTATACAAAGATGTGAACAAGTAGGTTGGTTTTGCTAAGACGGAGCTCAAAAAATAAAACTGAATAAAAAACATAATTTTTGAATAGTAGCTATAAAGATGGTATTTGACAGAACAGAGAATAACTCACCAAGAGTGCCATGTAAAAAGGAATAGAGCCCTGGGACAAAAATCTATACTACTACGTATGTTATGACTATACAATAAACCAGTAATAGGATGCAAAATAATTTTTTTAGATATATATACGTGTCATCATTATTGATGCTCTCTCAGAAAGGTATTTGTTGGACCCACGGTTTCTGACTATGAAGTAAATATTTTTCAATCTTGTTGGCAGAACAATCTGGATTTTTATAACTGGATATAGCATTGTAGGGAGCACCTCTGTTTCTGTGAATTATATGTGCAATTTTAGAGGAGATACCAAGAACAAATTAATACAATTTATCATCCACTTGACATTTACAAATATTATAATGCCTATTGGCAAAGGAGTGCCAAAGACAAGAGCAGCTTTGGGGTTCAGAAACTTTCTGGATGATATGGAACGTAAGATTGTTGTTTATCCAGGGAGGGTAATCTGGGGCCTCTCCATCTGCACCAGCGGTCTCCTCGTGGTGGTCCAGGGCTTCACCATCCATCCTGGACACTCCAAGTGGAGGAAGCTCAAGCCCAGGTCTGCATGGCACATCCTTCCCCTATTCTATTCTGTTCCCACATTCTATCCTTCTGGGTTTTCAATTCCTTGATAGGTATGAACTATTCCATCACAAATATCAGCATGAACACATGACAAATTAGTAAGCATGACAATTTTGATTTTATACTAGAAAGACAGAAAATGAAATTGGTTTTTCTCATTGTCATGGTCCTACGGGATGCTGTGTTTCAGGGTCTTATGGGTGGGCCCAGTGGCTACATAGTGTCCTTCTCCACAAGCAGCACCAGCCATCATTTCTCAAGTGCCATCGAGAAAGCTCTGTCTCACTGGCCCACGAGGAGCCCCTATGCAGCAGTGTGTGTGACGTGCCGTGCCTGACGGAGTTCTTTGTACAGGAGAGGAGGAGCAGGAGACCTGGACCTCTGTGGCATTTCAGCCACCATGTGCAGGGCTCTTCCTTACCTTCATGTATTCTCCCTCATAACAGAGGAATTTGCATGTTAACTGTTACTGAGGTTACCAGACTTAGTTCTGGTGACCTTTCTTCTTTTTTCAGCATGGCATACTCTTGCCCTGTTTATGATTTCTAACAATTTTTAAATTATACTGCATTGTCCCTTTAAACTAGTACACCAGGTCCAAAGTCTAATGAGATTCAATTTTTACAGAATTACTGACAAATTGAAAAAGGACAGGTAGATGAAGCGCACAGTAATAATAGCTCTCTTCGTGCACCTGTTTGTTAGAAGCCACCAGGCACAGATGTAAGCACTGTCAACTGCCTCACCCACTCCTCCTCACTATAGACCAGGGGAACTCGAAGCATTGCCCTGGTTTGCAGTGAGGATATTGTGTCTTACAAAGGTCAGGCAGCCTCTGTTTAGAAACTGGGGGAAGCATGATTGAAAAATCAGAGTGGCTGATTGCAAAGCTCAAATCCACCCGCGCATCTGAAGAAACACTACCTTATCCAACTGGTGCATCATCCAGCACAGAGTAAGCTGAGCTCTCCAGACATCTAGAACTACAGGTCATGGAGAAAATGAAGCTGCTCAAATGGTGCCTTCCCTAATTAGCCCCTAACTCCACCTGAGAAATCAGTATTTACTTATACAACCATAACTCAATACCTCTGTTGATTGTTTGTTTCTAAACCACTTTTAGTAGGCACTAAAAGTGTCAGACCACTTGGATACAGTATGGAAACCAAGAGGCTCTCATTCGTTCCACAGTGAAAGGATAGGGTCCAAGTGAGAAACAGCAGGTGGCAGAACAATGCAAGGAATTGTGGGAGAAGAATCTAAACGGGCAGGATGAATGGACAGGAGTTAGCGGTGAAGTCTTGCAGCAGCAGGTGACAGACATTGCCATAAGGACTTTGTACAAGTTGCTGAGGCTAAGGTAAGTGCTAGGATTAATTTACTTTGTGAGAATTTAATGAACTTTACCAGTTAAGTGTAAGTTTTATAAGAGAGCAAGGAGGCCAGAGAATAAAACTTTACCCAGAACAAAAGACAAATGTACTAGATAGATGTAAAACTCAAGAGGTCATAAGATACGGATTTGTATAACCAGGTTTGTGTTTTGCAATCTCATTGTGGCAGAGGACGGGTCAATATACTTGGAGGGAAGGCGACGAGTTAGAAACATGTTGTACCAGTCATAGTGTGAGATATCAAGGTAGCTTTGCTGACTGAGAGGAAAAAGATTAAACAAATGTTAGGAGAGAACACAGAAATGCATTGGACTTGGCAGCGTTGCCCAAAGCAAATTCTGAAAATAAAATTTGTATTCGCATGAGTTATTTTTGAGTTGGAAGAGGCTAAAATAAAGTTAGTGTGGGCAGATAATTACCTTAGGCTGCAAGTACAATCCTATTAACAAAATATATCAGCCACCTCCAGTGGATGAGTCCACAGATGCATTTGCACAACATAACCACCCACAGTTGAGGCCCTGGGGCAGCTCGTCCTGCCTGGTCAGTCAGTCATTAGCCAAGGTTTTCTGAGAAAGGAGAGGGAGTATGTTTTTTCATCCTTGTAGGGGAAATTGGCCTCCTTTGCCAAGGGAGATGGTGGCAGCTATGGGCTTTCCAGCCACTGGGGAACTATGTGCAGGCTACAAACAGGGCCTGCCCCGGGAACCTATGTTTGTGTCAATGTGCAGTTGGTTGGATTGTGGAGTGAGATGAAATGCAGAACTATGCAGGGGGAATTGAGTATGTTTAATGAAATGCATAAATAGAAGCAGGAATATTAGTGTGTTTTGTCACATAAATGTTAACATATGGAACTCACATTAATTCTGGGTGTCTTATAAGCATAGGATGCTTATACGAGCCCTTGAGTACCATGCACCAACACACAACAAGGTGTTATTAAGGCAAACCCCTGTGAGGGTAAAGGAGCCTGAGACATCATCAGACAACCATGCAAGCATGGGCCCAAGGGTGGGACAGAAGGAGGAGGGTCAGGGAAGCATCCAGACCACCGTGCTGTGTAGGCCAAATTAAACATGGGGTCTAGAGCTCAATTCAGCTCTCAGAGAAACTGTGGGCCTCTCAACTTACGTTATTGTCCTCTAGTGTTATTATATGTCGTTTTACCCTTGAGCACTTATTAATTGGCTGGAAACAGTTGACAGCAAACTTGGTCTCAGCTTTAATGTAGCTTAGTGTTTTAGAATACAACCATTGGGGCTCCTGGCCAAGTCCTTTGAAAATATTTATAATCCAAATGCATATGCTTCTGGCTATCGGCAACATAGATAATCATATTTTATTTATTTTTGTTAAAAAGTTTCTATTGCTACATGGTCTGAATTTGACTGTATCTCCAGTATTGCTAAAATGACTACGTTCTTCTAATCCATTTTCAGCATTGCTCTCATAAGTTATTTGTCTTCATGTTTGTGTATTTATTGATCCCTGTGTCTTCAGAATAGAAAGGAAAAGGAGCATGACCAGCAGGGGAAACAAATGTGTATTAGGAATGCACAACTGTGTCACAAACTTCAAGTAAACATTGTACACTCTTTTATTAACAGAAAGAATTTTGTCAGCTTTACTCGCTAGTAGGGCACCGGAGAGCTCTGTCCTGCCCCGACACAGTCTAGAGTCTCTAAAGTAGGGAGAATAGCAGAGTCGACACTGAGCAGTCAGGAAGCTGCAGGCCACTGATTCGCTGCTGTCGGGTGTCCTCGGCGTTGGCACTGACACAAGCAAACACTTTTGCGAGAGGAACAGATCGAGACAAAACGTAAAGATGATTTATCACTTCCACTCCTGAAGTACGTATTCATACTTGAGAAATATCCAATAAAACTACTTTGTAGTTTCCGTTTCACCAAAGTATTTGACAGATTTTTATATTTGCTAGGACACTGTTGTTGAGGCACTAAGAAGCAGGGCTTTCATCCATTACAGAAGAGAAGACCATTAACAAAGCGTTGTAATTAAAATTAGGAATGCATTTACACTTCGGCTCAGTGATTGCTTTTCCTTTTAGGAAGAAGCCTTGTACCCGCACACACTCATGTGAAAGACGATCGGTGTCCATAATTTGCACCTCAGCTTGTTTGTAACTTCAAAAACAGAGAAAAGCAGACATTTCTGTCAATGGGGAACTAAGTTCAGGACAGTGGCTTCATCCTGGAGAGGTGAATCCAGCTACCCGTCCCTGTCACCTTTCCTGCAGCGGGTGTGACAAGGGTCACCGGAAAGCGGCCTTTCCATTTTGGTTGCCGTCGGTCTGCAGGAGCCCCTTCTCTCCAAGTTTTAATGAGCGCTCTGTCTCCAGGGCAGACACTAGTTGTTCCTCCTGGACCAGAAGCTGGCAGGACTTTGTTCCACATGGTTGGACAGTTCATTGCACTTGCCCAGGTTAATAAGATACTGTAAGAGTTGTGCGGGCTCTGGGCCCCTATCATGTCGGAAGATAGAAAAACCTCCCCCACAGATTCATACTTAGGCCGGTTTTTGGTGGGTTTCAAATCTGTGTGAGGGCTACTGGCAGTAAGTGGAGCCCGGTCTCAGAAGTCTCTTTTGGCAAAGTTCACTTCAGGGTCTGGGTGGCTCTTTCAGTCTTTCAGGAGGACTGAGTCTCCATGCAGAATGGAGATGGCACTTGATTCATAAAGACCACCCCCAAGTTACTCCAGAGGTAGGAGGCCCGTTGTCACTCTTAAAGGACTGGGGTAGTCCAAACTGGGGAATGACTTCTGTGAGGATCCGCTTGGCCGCCCACATAGCCTCTTCTGAATGGGTAGGGAAGGTCTCAGTCCGTCGTGTAAAGGTGTCAGTTAGGACCGATACCTGTTTAACCCCCATGCGGTGGCACGTGGATAAAGTCCGGTCGCTGTCCTCTCCAGGGTCTGTCCCTCTCGTCTGTCGAGGTTCTAGTGAAGGCAGTGTTCAGGGTGGCCGGGGCTGTCGTAGGCACAGAGTGGGCAAGCTTTGCAGATCAATTCCGGAGGTCACTGCTAGTCCTGGTTTTGTGAAAATTCAAATGACCGTTTCCATTTAGCATTCCTTCCTATATGGAAAAAATTGTGAAGGGTTTTTGTAGCTTTCCACTGTGTCCCTTAAGGAAGGTTGTTTCAAAGTTATTCTACTTTTAAAAAGAAATTTTCTGAAGTTCTCTTTTTCATATCGCATTCAAGATGTTGCATAAGACTAGCATTTTTTTCTTGAATAAATGTTGGAAGACTTCTACAATGAATTCTCTTGGTTATTTTTCTCCTTGCTGAGACAAAATACCCAACACCCACAAGTTAAGGGAGGAAAGGTTTATTTAGCTCACAGTTTGTAGAGGTTTCAGTTCATACTTGGCTGGCTCCAAGGCAGGGCAGCACATGGCAAAGGGGCAACAGTTCATGGTGGCAGAAAACAGCAAAAGCAGCAAGTGAGAGAGCAAGACAAGCCTCTTTCTGTCCCGTGTATTGTATCCAGTCTACCAGGATTAGGGCGGTGCCAACCCAGTCTGTGGACTGATCCAGCAGTCACCCCCCTAATCCCAGCACCCTTAATCCCAGCATTGCACTACGAGTCAATCACACACTCTAGATTCAGCCACCTCTGAACAAACCCTATGATCGCATGGGGCTTTGGGGGAACATCTAGACACAAACCATAATAGAAGTTAAAGAGAGAACCCCCCCAAAAATGGATCCCTAGGTCCAGTAACTTGACCACACATTCTTCTACTAATTAACCCCAACCTAGACTGGTAAACAATCAGGAGCATTATATAGCTTTGAAACATCTCTCTCTCTCTCTCTTTCTCCCTCTCTCTCTCTCTCCATATATATATATATGTAAGAAATATTATTGAAGTTACCTCAAAATGCTCCAACAAAATGACAACAGGGACAACAGGGAGTGCTCCCTTTTACTGGGGAAATTAATAATTGTTTTTCAATTTGTGCTTTCCCCTACATGTGTGTTTGTAACTTGCTCATTCCCTCTGTTCCTATGTATTTCTATTCAAAATCATATAATGGAAATCATACTTATTTCTCAAGGCCATTCTTCCATTTGTGACACAAGCACTTTAGCCCCTTTGTTGGCCGGGTGCACTTCTAAGCACTGAGGACAGAGTCACACAGGAAACAAAGGGGACA
This sequence comes from Erethizon dorsatum, assembly GCA_028451465.1. NCBI lineage: Eukaryota > Metazoa > Chordata > Mammalia > Rodentia > Erethizontidae > Erethizon > Erethizon dorsatum. The sequence goes on from CM051825.1 coordinate 2,954,466, forward strand.
GCATGGCCCAGGGCCTGCCTTCCAAAAGACCCCAGGACAGCTCTTGCAACAAGAAAAATGGTGCTTTTGTCAACTCCAGTCTCAAGCCTGTGCCCACATTTATTCTCATTCCTTTACACCGGAGCTAAAAGGTTCCTTCTCGGCAGCTGAGTGAATAATGGACAATTCTTGGGTGTAGATGAATTACAAACATGTCTATGAAAATTTACATGGTGGGACTGGTTTTATGAATGGCAGGTAGGGGCATCTTGTTTTTCTATTCCCGTGTGTTGTTTAATAAACAAGGAAAGAACTAATCAAATATGGCAAAGTCCTTGATCAGCCAGTGTGCGCAGGTAAAGCAAGGTCCTGCCAGAGTGCGTGGCTGGGACTTGCTCAGAAAGCAGAGCCCCCATCATCATTTATTAGACACCTGTGTCTAAAGGACTGGAGAAGGAAAGGGAAGAAGCTTATCCTTCTCTCAGAAGTTGGTTTCCATTCTGAGTCACAGCTTTGAACTTTGTGAAGTCGAAGAGAGTCCTGGGGAATTGGGAAACTCCAGATACAGAAGCTGGGCCAGTTGTTCACTTTTTACTGCACATACATCCTATTAAAGTGATTAGATCCTAATTGAGCCTGAGAAAATGACTTAATTGTGGAGGGAAAGGGAAAGTTGCACATGAGGGACTGAGGTCCTGCAGAGGGTTTCCTTCTCCCTGACAGGGTGACAACTGTGAAAACTGAAGTCATCTGTGGTAGCCAAGTACTCTGCAAATCCTGAAGATACAAATATGACCTGCCACCCACACACACCAGAAAGACCAAGCCGGAGCTCGTCTGTACCACAGCCGCCATGGTGAGTAGACTTGAGCAGTCTGGTTTCCCAACATGCGCCACGTGATTTTTCCCAGATGCACAAGTTTCAATCTGCCTCTGCCTTAGAGGGGAGGAGGATGTCTGTGAGCATCGGTACCTCCACTGTCCCAACCAATAGTGTGTACCTGGGGTCAGAAAGATGAAAGAGGTGAGGACCAGCAGCTGTCACAAGAAGTACTTGGGCATCCCTGCCTTTGTGCTCATATTAGGATCACCACAGAGCTCTGGGGTTGGCCTTTGTATAAGGAGCTCACCTCCCCTCCTAACATTTCAGAAAGATAGGAGGGCTTTAAGAATACCAAAAATATTCCATTTTCTTCATACAGTTTTGTCTGCACTGTGATTCCCTCAGCATTGTTAGCTATAATAAAATTGTTCATCTCCTTTTTGATGCATTTCTATATTTTCAGCATAAGCCACCTGTTTTCTGTCCATCAGTTGCTATCTCTTTCCATGTCTTTGTGTTTAAGATGAAGTTATTCTGTCAGCAGCCAGCCTTAAAATTTCTTCACTCTAACACTCAATGTTATACCATACATGTAAGTCAACTTCACTCCTTATATGCCTATTTGATGTGGGAAATTATTAACAATCATGACAAAAATTATAGTTGTTTCTTGAGACTCCCTACTGTAAATTACAAGGCTATGATGTGGAATGAACTGAAGCACTCACGTTAATTCTCTCTGGTGTTATGCACAATGAGTAATCATCCCATTATTGTAGTTGAGGAAACTGAGCTTGAGGTGGGTGTATTTCCCTGCCTCGTCTATGTGCATTAGGTGCAGGCGGGGCTGTACTCATGCACTGGAATGCGAAACGTCTTCTAAAATAGTTCAGGACAACCTGAAAGAGTATTCGCCAGCTCCCTCCTCTTACATCCCTCATTTCATTCAGTCAAAATGAAAAAGAAGTAACTTTTTAGGTGTCTCAGAGAGTGATCCCAAATCTGACTCAGAGTTGTGAAATTTGGAAAGTTGAAGAGAGAACTGGAAAAAAAAATAAGAATCACTAGAAAGATATGAGGAAAAAAGCTTGACGTGATTTGGTTAAATCCATTGCAGCTTCCAGGAGCTTTCAGTGAAGTGACTGTCTCAGGTGTGATATCTACGTGATCAATGCACGCATTCAGATTTAATGCTTGAGACTGCTGGGCTTGGTAGTAAAGCTTGTCCTGTAATACATCGCGTGTGAGACCTTCAGAACTGTGCACAGCTTTCTTTAAGGCACTGATGGAAGCATTACTTTCCCCAGAGGAGGAGATACAGGTTGAAAAGCTATAAGTATTATTCCTAAAGTCCTGGGGCTGCCTGATATCAAACCTGGGTACAACCTTAAACTTACGTAATGCACGCTGCTGGAGACCTTCAGGGAAGAGAACTCTATACCCTTAAAAACACAGTCATGGTTTGTAGAAAGATACTGGAAGTGTGCAGAACATATCCAAATTCCGAGGATTAGATGAAATTTTCTGACTGCTTTCATTGTGGAGAAACTGCCCATGGGTTTGACATGAACTCCTAAGTGAAAAAAAGAGTTTGGAGAATTTGGATATGAAAGAATAAAGTCCTGCCCAGGCCAGAAGCATGAAAATCAGCTTGGACTGATAAAAACCAAAGCAGCTTTATTGTCACCAGGTTGAAAAAAGTCACAGGTAAAGCAGGCAGCAAAGTTAACAGAAATCCTCGTTCTTCCCGAGGTCACAGAGCAGGTGTAAAGTGCCTCCATCACCTTCTCTTTGAGTGATCTCTTTTTACACCAGTGATGCCTTGACCTACTTTTCTCCATGAAGACATTATTGATGAGCTCTACTTCATCATATCCTGGCCTCATCTCATGACAGCACAAAAACACCCAGTTTATTTCTTGTTCCTAATCCACCATGGCAAATATCATCACAACCAGAGGGACCCAAACTTCCCTCAGAGGTCCCTGCAGCCACTCAATGGGACTCAGGCCTCTCCTGTAGTAGCATTCCATGGCTCCAGTAAGGCACCCTCCCTGGCTGCATCCAGAGAATTACCTGAGTTTTTCAAATAAGAGATTGTCCCGCACCTTTGGATGCTTAGGCCTTAATCATTGCGCCCTGTCTGGAAGGATTATATGGTTTAACTTGATATTAAAGATGACAAAAATCTACCCAATATTTGTAAGCAGTGGAATCACAGAATCAGTCTGGGATTTAGAAATACAGAAATATTATGGTGCAGTATATGCATCAAAGATGTAAAAATTGGACCCAAAGTCAAACCTGGAAATATTTATACTCACCAAAATGAGTCATAGAAAATAATACTGAACAAAATAAGATAAACCATAGAAGTAGAAATCTGGCTAAGTTTACAAGATGTTAAAGAGTTTAGAGCAACAGGATTCGCCAAGTGTCTGTGAGGAAAGTGGACAGTTTAAAGCTTTTGGAACTGGATGATGGGAATACAGTAGAATAAAATTAAAAACACAGGAATTCTGGTAAGAGAATTTTGGGTTCAATTCAGCCATGTCAAGACCAAACATAAGTGGGATATATGACAATTTGAAAAGTAGGTTGATTTTATTTGTATCAAGATCAAAAAATCTGGGTGGTAAATAAGTTTCCTTCACAGTAATCAAAGTGGCCTTTAAGACTACTTTGCGTGATCCCCAAACAGAGCCAAGGGACAAGGAAGAGAGTCTTACGGCAAAAGTCGGCACCCTTACATGTGTCAGGCTTGTCCCTAACACTTTAGGAAATTGCTATGACCGGAGATGTTTTTGCACAGAAATGTCATCTTTAATGATATTTCCTTCATAAAAGAGTTTGCTGGATCCATGTTTTTCTGACTCTGAAATACAAAATAGTTTTGAGCTTTGTCAAGGGAAAATCTTAAGTCTTTCTAATGGGACTTGGCATTGGAGGGAACATCTCTGTTTTATCAATGATGTGTGCAGTTTGCGGGAGGCACTGAGAATAAATTCATACACATTATTCTCTTCCATTTGGTTCTAAAAAAATGCCAGAGGCAATAACAGCTTTAGGTTTGAGAAATTTCCTAGACCTCACAGGCTATAAGCTCACGTGTTACCTGCAGAGGGTGGCCCAGGGCCTCTCCATCTGCACCGGCCGGCTCCTCGCAATGGTCCAAGCTGTCACCTCAGCCCCAGGGACTCTGGCTGGAGGAAACTCAAGCCCAGGGTCTGCATGGCATGGCCTTTCTCTCTTTTTTTGACCTCACTCCATTCCATCACAAATACCACCATGAACTCATCACAAATTAGGGAATGTGACAACTATTGTAGTTTCATACTATAAACTAGGGAAAGAAAGTAAATTTTTCTCACTCCCTTGGCCTTGCTCAATGTCCTGTTCCAGAGTTTTAGGGGTGAGGCCAGTGCCACATGGTGTTTCTTCTTCGTAAGCTCCATCAACACGTTCTCTGTCTGCAGGACTCCGAGCTTCTGCTTAAAACCCCTTCTGAAATGAAAGCGGCTCTGTGCATTCTTCTTCTCAGGCTTTGTCTTCTTTTGTTGGACTAGAGTTTCTCTATTTGTAATTTAGAAAATAATTTTATAATAATAAGTATTGGAGAATTTCTGGCCTTTGGCTCTGCAATTTTATGCCCATTGGTTTTGATTCACAGAGATGAATATCTGGCTTAATGATAGCAGGCTCAGGACATTAGGAAAATACCTATTTTACTCACCATTCAAGAAAGTTTGAAGGATTCTTCATTCTCTTATGCTGTGTGTAAAGCAAAATCAATCACGTCAAAGTACCTTAACCATGCAAAGGTTCATTCTCAGCAACCCCGTGATCTGCAGCCCTGAGTTCACACACAGATCCTAAGAGAGAGGAGAGATGCAGAATTCTCATTCTCCACTCTGCCACCTTAAAGAAATGGCTTCAATTCCACTCCTTGTAAATCTGTTCTTTCACCTGCACCGCTGAGGTCAGGGCAATACACCTGCGTATCACAAACCACCATCCCCAGCTGATAGATGAGAAATTTGGTCTCAAAAGGCCGTGTAATATGTTCACGGTCCTGCACGTAGGCACTGGGAAAGCCAGGGTTCGAAGTCCAGAGGCGCTGATTGGAATTCGTTCCTGTGAATGCTGAATTTTATGCTTCTCAGGGCTAATGGTATGGTATTCCTCGAGCATTTGTAATGCATGCACTTACCCACATTTACTACAGAAAACCCTAATGACTCATTTCACAGATAGCATTTTGTTGGTCTTTGCATGCTGAAGGTAAGAAGCTTGTGGAAGCTTATGAGAACATACGCATGGAGTCTCTTCCCAGCCAGGTGTGATTCTCTTCAGGAAAGAAAAGAATTTCTTTATCCAAAATTTGTTGCTGTCTCAGAGAACAGAGTGGTTTACCTGAAAATAATCCATTATAAGTAGGTCGGTACAGAGATGTGGCAAGTGAAAATTAACCAGAATTTATAATTCCGTTTATTTTTTCATCGCAACTGTTAGCGTATATTACCCACACGAAACGATGGGTTTCATTGGGACACTTTTATACATTTATGCAGACAACACCTTGATCATCCCACTTTCCCACTTTGCTCTCCTCCCCGTCCCCTCTTCCTGTGCCCTTCCTCTTCCCCAACGCTCCCCCTTTTACTTGTATTTTGTGCTTCATTTCCACCAGATTCCACATAGGAAAGAAAACATGTCATATTTTCTTTGTAATTCTGATTTATTTTGCTTACTATAGTAATATCTCTTTCCTTCCATTTTTTCTGCAAATAACTTAATTGTGTTCTTCAGGGCTGAGCAATTCTCCATTTTGTATATACTCCACATTTTCTTTATTCATATTTTGATGGGCATCTTGGTTGATTCCATAATTTGGCTATTGTTGAAATTGCCGCAGTGAACACAGGTGTGCAGGTGTCCCTGCTGCCTCTGATTCATTCTCGTGTATACCCAGGAGTGCTATGGCTGGGTCTTACAATAGTTTTACTTTTAGGCAAGAGAAAGAAACAAAAGGAACACAAATAGGAAAAGAGAAAGTCTAATTATTCCTGTTTACAGATGGTATGACTCTACATCTAGAAAACTCCAAAGCGTCCACCAAAGTCTCTTAGAACTGATAAATTCAGCAGGTCAGCTGGATACAAAATCCTGTACTGTACTGAGTATGAGTGGTGAGAGTGGGCATCCCTGTGTCACTCTCGATTACACTTCTATATAATGTTCCCATTTTCCCTCATTCTTGTGATATTGGCTATAAGTTTGTGTGTCTGGCCTTTGTTATGTTGAGCTATGATCCTTCTCTATTTAATTTATTCAGAATTTTGATCATACGGGTTGTTAAGCTTTATCAAAGGTCACTGTTGAGGTGACCATGTGATTTTCATCATTGGTTCTATTTCTATGCCATTTTCATCATTGGTTCTATTTACTGATTTGTGTATGTTGACCCAGCCTCACGTCTGAGGAAGGAAATCAACCCAATCATGGTGTGTGGTTTTGATGGTCATTTGATTTGCAAGTACTTCTTTGAGGTTTGTTGCATCTCTGTTCATCAGAGATTGGTCTATAGTTTTTTTTTTTATTAATTGTGCCCTTATTAACTGTGAGTAGCAGAGTAATGCTGGCTTCTTACAATAAATGTGACCAAGTTTATTGTCTTTCCATTATATGGAATAGTGTGAAGAGCACTGTTGCCAATTTTTAAAAAAAAACTGGTAAGATACAGCTCTGGATCCTCGTTCTGAGCTCTTTTTGTTGGGAGGCCTTTTATTCCTGCTTCAATATCAGCAAGTATTAATTCTACTCAACCTTACTGATCTGTTTAGATTTTCATATCCTCTTTTTTCAGTTTTTGTAGGACACATGTATCTAGAAATTTTCCATTTCTTCTAAATTTTTCAATTTATTGGCATATAATTTTTCAAAATATTCTTAATGATCCTGTGAATTTCAGTGATATCCCTTGTCAAATCTCTTTTTTCTCTAATTTTATTTATTTAGATCTTTCCTTGTCAGTTTTTTTTAAATTAATCTTTTTAAGCAACCAACTCTTTGTTTTTTAATCATTTGTATTGTTCTTTAGTATGGCCTTGAGCTTGCAATCCTCCATCTCCAGCATCCAGAGTGACCGGAATTACAGGCGTGCTCCCCCATACCTGGCCAAGCTCGACATCCTTTCTTATGTTTGATCTACTGTATGCATGAAGCTTTCAACTGAGTTTATTTACTTACTGAGATTTGCATTTCCAAGATTTCTTAGTGGATCCTTGTCAGAATCCTTGTCTCTTCATTAAATTGGTCTTTCATATACTCTGTTATTTTTCTTGATTCACTCAGCTATTTATGTGTATCCTGTTTGAATTCACTGATGATTTTTAAAATCAAAATTCTGAATTATTTAAACCAGTTTCTAGAGAATTATTAACTTTTAAGGGAATTTCAGTGTCTTGGCTTTTCAAATTGATTGTCTCTACATTGAGATTTATGCATATTAGGCTAGGACTTGCTTCCACTTGTACGTGAGGGACTGCTCAGTGAGTATCCTGCTTTGACCCTGTGATCTCCAGGTCCCTAGAGGATGGTCCGTGTCATCCACTGGGCCAATGGAAGCCGGGAAGTGCACCTCATCCACACATGCGAGGTTACATCAGTAACTCCTGAGTGCATCATCCAAAGTGGATTGTCTTCACCCGGACATCCAGTGTCAACCTCGTGAGGAACCATAAGCCAATTCAAACAGCTCTCCCAATTGGCTTGTCAGCTCGTCTTTGTGACCAGTGCAGAGTTATTCCTCCATAAACTACTTTGTGCATTTAATAGCAGACATAGCGGTAGGTACATTAGAAAGAGAGTTTCCTCCGGCATTCTCACTGTTCAGTGGAGGAAGCAAGCAGATACGCATGCAATGCAGTCTGGTGAGTTCAGGGAAGGTGTAGGGTGCAAAGCTCTAAGCTGATTTGTGAGAGATGGGCATTGGTTAGTGATGAAAGGTGGCGACTGGGCAACGTATCAGCCTGTCAATGTCAGGCACACTCTTGGGACAAGGTAAGTGTCCACATAACATTTATTAAGTAGAAAATACTTCAGGCTTAAGTTTGATAGAAAGGAGAGGATACCAAATATTATTTTGAAGAAGGAAAGTAGGGAATAGATTTCTGTTTCCAAAGTTCATTTTGGTAAGAAAACTTAATAAATTAAACAGGAAAGAGATACCATCTGTGACGTGGTCATACAAATCATAATGAAGATGTTACTGTGCTCCTGGCCATCACCGTTAGTCCCAGGACCGCCCTGTCAAAAAGCTCAAACCACAGACTGCAGGTCAAGCCTTCCCTATCTCCTCCTCTTTTGGATCCGTACAAGGCAGGTGTTTCTGACTGAGAATTATTGGTAGATTTGACAAATGTCAAAAGGCATGGTGAGTAATGAGCCTGTAGATGGAGTCCATAAAACCACAGCCGAATACAGGAAGTGTGTTTCAGATGTTTTTCTAGGGAGGTGTTCTCAACAAGAATGGAGAGTAAGAACAGGATAAATGGAAAGAAAATAAAAGCAACTTCAGTCAGATGCCACCCATGTGAAAAACTGAGAGAACATAGCTAACCACAGAGTTAGTCCTGCCTTGAAGAAAGGGGCTGGAAGTCTACGCTCCCTTACTAATTAAAGTCTATCGCTTAGGCCCAAGGGCTATTCGTAGGTTAAGGGAGGGGATAATTCAAATGACATATCTCACTCCATTTGGCCAAGTACAATTCTTTGGAGAACTTACATTCTTCCCCCTTGAGGGATGAGGATACATGAGATGGTAAAGAGGATCTAGATGGACCATAAGTAAAACCTGTGATGGGGAGGTTATTTGTTGTATGTTAATTACAAAAAAAAAAAGGTACCTAAGATCATACTTAGTACTATGGTCTAAAAATTCAGATTGTCCTTCTCGTACCTATTTCTTAGGTCTTACAAATTTTTACACATGACCAGTGCTAAGAAGGATCTTTTGGAAAGGCAGGTGGATGAAACAGCTTAGAATTAATATCCATATGTATTTCAGAATTTGTCCTATTATTTAAAACAAACACAGAGAAAATCCACAGATCTGAAATATGTCATCTTTACTTATTTGTGACTCTCAAAATGATTTTTCTAGTTGTGCCCATGAAGTCAGAAGATGATTTGGAGTGACTACATCAAGTTAGTAATCATCCTTTCTCTTCTGGGACCAGGAATCATAGGCAACACTCTTACATTTGTGAGACATGTATATACTTTTGTCACAATTCCTGAGAAAAGACCCATATATTTTGTTCTTATTCACTTGGTTTTCTCCAATGTAGTCATGGTTTCTGTTGGAGGGATTGGAGTCATTTCAAGAGTTTCTTGTTTCAGAAACTTCCCAGGTTATGTAGGATGTAAAACTATGACTTACCTGGGAAGAGTGGCCCGGGGCCTCTCCATCTGCACCACCTGTCTCCTCAGCGTGGTCCAGGCCATCACCGTCAGTCCCAGGACCACCCCATGGAGAAAGCTCAAACCACAGACCACATGGCAAGTTCTTTCCTGTATCCTCCTCTTTTGGATTTTTAATTTTTTGATAAGTTCCAATTTGCTTTACTATGTCACAGCAGTCGGTAGCATGAATAGTTCTGGTACTGGAATGTATATTGGCCAGTGTTACATGCTCCCATCCCAGCAAATAGTTAGGTGGCTTTTCCTCTCTCTCATGGCTCTTCGAGATATCATCTTCCAGAGTCTCATGGGCTGGAGCAGCGGGTATATGGCCTTCCACCTGTACAAACATCACAAGCGTGTCTTCTATCTGCATAGTTCCAGGGTTACAAAAAATTCCAGCCCAGAAATCAGAGCTACCCAAAGTACTCTCATTCTCATGACCTGTTTCCTTTTCTTTTACTGGGCAGATTTCATTTTCTCATTCTATATAGGGTCCATCATAACACCTGACACAACAGCAGTAAATATTAAATTGTTTCTAGAACTTGGTTTTGCCAGTCTCAGCCCATTTGTGCTGATTAACAGGGATATCCACAAGGTTAACTGCTGGCATTGTCACTGAAAATTTGGAAAACTACTTCTTTTATTAATTCTTACAGTAGCTAAATGTATATCATTGGTTGTATTTTTACCAGTCAAAATTCATTGAGCATAAATTAGCAGAGTCGTGAAAGAAGGATATAGGTATGAGTCCTTGGGGGAAAAAAAAAAAAAAACATTAAGAAAATATTCTATGCTGTTCAGGTAAATGCTGTGAAAGCCAAGGAGACTGAGAGAGTCTTTGGACCACTATGCAAGTGTTATCCTGAGTCCTGGTTGCAGTGTAGGTTGAGTGAAATAAGGACGTCTAGAGCTAAATTCAGCCATCAGAGGGGCACTCGGGAACTCTGTCTACCTTAGTATCCCAGATGCTAAGTCAGCTGGAAGTGGTTCAGCAGGAACACAAAAACAACTTTCAGAACATAACTACTGAGGGCTCTGCTCGTGTCCATTTGCCATTTTGCAGTGCAAAATCTCATAGCTATTATCCATGGGCTTACTTTTATGTTATTTATTTCATGGAAAAAGAAGACTATTACAATACAGTCTAAATCTAGCTCAGAACCTTTAAGAAAACTGGAAAGCATTTTCTTCTAGTCTTTCTTTTCATCATTGCTCTACTATATCATTTGTCCTCATGTTTGCACAGTTATTGAACTATGTGCCTTCTGAACAGGAGGGAGAAATGAAAGAGAAATCAGTAAGAAGAAGAATTTCATGTGTTAGTGAAAGGGAAAACTGTAAAAGGAAAAATTGTTCTTTTTAAAATTTTGTTCTTTTGAAACTGCCTAGCTCTGTAACTGCTTCATGGCTTTGTAATTACTTTCTTCACCCCTGTAACCATGACAGCTTAACTGAACATGCAGGATGTCTTGTTGTGCCAAGCTTGGTGGTCATTAATCTAGTCTTGTAACTGATGATCATTAATCTAGCCCTGTAACGGATGATTTCACCCTGCTAGCTAATCGGAAGAACGGCCAGTCTGTTCCGTCCCACCTTTGTACTGCCTTCGTAACCCCTGCTTATGCCTGATATAAAAATGCTGGCTCACAGGCACTTGCGCCTGGCTTTTGTTGGAAGTTATTCCAGCCAGGACCGCCGGTATAAAAGAAAGCTGTTCACTGTCTCCTGACTTCCTTGGGTGTCGTTCCTTTCGCAGACTCAGTTTTGCTGCAACATTAGGAAAGTAAAGCTGTGCCATAAATTTCAAATAAATATTTGAACACATTTTCTCTGGCAAAATAATACGAATTTATCTGTTGTACTTGCTTCCTTGCTGTCTTATCCATAGCCAAGTGGTGCAAGGACAGTGGAGTGAGTTACTGAGAGATTGCATAAAATACTGACAGATGACGTGGACTTATTGAAACTTAGTCATAAGAATTAACAGGAAAGAGCTGGAGCGATTTCGAATTAGTAACCGAAGAGGGCTCTGTGGTGATGGGATGGACAAAAGATCATGCACAAGATCTGATGACGGTGGGGCAGACGAAAAACCACCAGGAGGGCAGTGGCATGGGCTGGACTGGAGACCCCCAGAAGGCACTCACATTGTCCAGTGGCAGCCGGCTGCACTCCACAGGGCTCTCCCCGCACCCAACAGTCATTGCAGAATGGGTCTCACAGATTTAATTACATAAGCAGTGATCTCAGTAGCTTGCATGTTCCATTGTTTGGCCAGTGTTCCAGGGAACAGCAGATGAGCGTGTGTTTGCCCAGTCCCCAGGGTCCTTCAGGAAACACTGCCTGCACAGCTTTCTGCAGGCATGTTATAATGTCTCCTTCAACTGGCAAGAGTCTCGCAAATACAAAAGGGGCATTTGACGTCCATGGTGGAAATTGCCCTAGTTTTTCCTGGGATGATATAATATGTCACCTAAAAATGTGTTGCCTGCTTCATCCACAATCTGTATTTCAGTCCAAATAAACAAAGAATAACAAAATAGACATTGGTCAGTGGTCAACAAGCTGTAGTCATTGAGCTGCATCTGTGGAATGCACGAGGGTGTTTACCTGGGCATAAAGACCAATGGGAACAGATGCATCTGAAGGGGAAAGAATTGTGACAATGAAAAAGGGGGAGTGACTAGGTTTTAACACCTTTGGTCCTGAAATGGCATGAGTTTGACTTATGAAGATTTTTTCTTTGTGAACTATCCAATAAAGCTATGATGAATTATTCATTTCCCTAAACCAATTGGCAAAATTTCACTGCAAACAACGTGCTGCTGGGAGGGGGTGCTCTAGGGATGAAGGGCTCTTGTACATTGCCGGGGACACAATCATCGGCTAAGCATGGTAGTCGGGAACTTGGCAGTAAGATTAGGAATATGTACACATTTTTACTCAATGATTTTTTTAGAGAAATAAACCTTATACTCGTACTCATTTGTTCAAAACAATGTTCAGTGTCCCAATGTGCACTTCAGCATAGTTTGTAACTTCAAAGACTGGAAACGACATACGTGTCTATGGACAAGAAGCTACGCTGAGTACACTGGGATACATCAAGCAGTAGAGTGCCAGGCAGAATGGCTAAGAACGTGAAGTTCTCAATGTGCCAACATGGAGAAACTCCACAAGGTATCACCTGGTGAAGAAGCGAGGGGCATGAGCATTGACACAAAGAGAAAGTATGTGAGTCATACTGCAAGAGCTAAATTGGGCTCTGGGAAAATTGGGGGAGAAACTTTTCTTTTTTACTGAAAAGTAATTTAGATTTTAGGAACATTCAAATGAATTGCTTACTGAAATATTAAATAATTTTAATTTAGAAAATTGTATCATACTTTAAGAAGTATGTCAGACATTCAAAATAATAAAAGAGCTTGCTAAGTACATAATTTAAAATACATTTTAAATTGTAGATCAAATGAATTAATTGCTTGAAAAAAAACAAAATTTTCACCAAAATGTTAGAAGAGGAATTATAAAATCAAACTCTTGTAGTCACTAAATAAATTAAACATATAAATAGAAACATTGATGCATAATATAAAAATAGAATTCCAAAATCAAGAGAATTTACCGGTGAATTCTTTGAAACATTTATTTAAGAAGAAATATCTGTCTTACACGAAGACTTCAATGTGATATAAAAAGAACACCTCCAAACTCATTTATAAAACCTGGAATTAATTTGATTTTTAAATTCTTTACCTAGATTATTAGGGTAAAAAAGTGATCCTTCAGAATTTAAGATGAACAGAAAGTGAGAGAATTCATGACTACTAAACTTCCATTGCAAAAGATACCTAAAAGAACCTTATACAGAGAAGGGGAAGAGGAGAGTGGCAAATGAGAATTAGGAAAGCATCAAACATTGAGAAAAAACAAAATGACAGCAACTTGTACGTAAATTTACTCAATGGCATAGAGGTAAAAAGATCTTCATTCTCCAGTCAAAAGACACAGACTGACCCACAGGATTACAAAGAAGATCTAATTTTTTAATATTTGCAACAAAGACATTACAGTGGCAAAAAAATATACACACTGAAAGTGAAAGGATGGAGAATGATATTCCATACCAATGCAATCTGAAAGCAACCACTAGTAGCTATACTTGTACCTGACAAAGGTGACTTTAACCCAAAACTACTCAGAAGAGACACAGACCACTACCTGTTGGTAAAGAAACCAGTTCACCAGAACATACAACAACTGTAAATACGTACGCAGCAAATGTTACTATACCAAACTAATTTTTTAAAAAACTACTCAACATTAAGGAACAGATGGTCCCCAAAACAACAATAATGGGTTAATTCAATACTGTGCTCTTACAAATATATGTTACCCAGACAAAAAAATCAACAGAGGGCCAGGGATATAGCTCAGTGGCACGGCACCTGCCTGGCAAGCATGAGGTCCCGAGTACGATTCCCGGTAACCCCCTCCAAAAAAATCAACAGAGAATCATAGAGTTATACTATACTTTAGAGCAAATGGGTTCTTCCCATATCTACAGAGTGCTGCATTCAATGTCTTTTTCAGCATGTCTTCAAATGTTCTCCAAGACATCATAGCTTAGGCCATTGTCTTAGCTACTCTTCTTATTGCTCAGACAAAATACCCAACACCCAAAGTTAAAGGAGGAAAGCTCTATTGTAGCTCAGAGTTTACAGAGGTTTCAGTCCATACTTGTCTGGCTCTAAAGCAAGGTGGCATGGCAGAGGAGCACGGCAGAGAAGAAACAGTCCGTGGCAGGGTAGGCAGAAAGCAACGAGCAGCAGGCAGCAAGCAGCAAGCCTGCCTTTCCCTTTTATCTCACCCAGGCTACAAACTTTTGGGTGGTGCCACCAAACCCAGGGTGGGACTTCAGTCTTCAGTAACACCATTCAGCCACACCTAAGTGCACTTTAAGCAAATTAATGAAATATTAATGTTAAACAAAATTTCTGAGTTATTTCAAGACATCATTTTAGTGCCTTTACATGACCCCATGCCATCTGTATCTCTGTTTTTAGAAATCAACAACATGTTGTCATTTTGAATAAAGAATTTGCTACTTTGCCATGATGAAGGATAACTGTATCATTTGCAGGAAAATGAATGCGACTTGAGAATATAATGTTAGGTGGAATAAATGAGACAATCAAGCTTAAATATTTCATGGTTTCTCTTATATGAGGAGCCCAAAATATAAATACAGAGCAAAATAGAAGGTAGGTAACAAGAGGTAGGGAAATAGATCTCTCTCGAATGGGAAGGGGACCCTGAGATGAGGGGGGAAAGTTAAAAAAGAATTAAGATGTGCTGTGTACATCTACCAACTCCCCACAATGAATGTATTCATTACGTACTGCAAACATGTGCTAATAAAAATAAAATAAAATAAAATGACTAAGGACCTAGCTCAAAGGTATTGCACTTGCTTAGTATTTATGCATCTCTGGCTTCAATCCCCAATACCACAGGGGAAAAAAGCTGCTTTGCAATAACGTAAGATCTCTTAGCACAAACAAAATCAGAGAAAATGTGGAATGCATAACACAGCCAATTTGCTTAGAATGTAATACACACAGTACTGAGAGGCACCTGACACATTGCTTTCATTTCCTTTATGAAAGCTTACTAAGAATTTTTTTTAAATCCCTTGAGCATTCTTAAAATATTTTTGGTGAGCAAAACCGTAATCTCAGCAAAGTTCAATCTTTGTATCAGCAATCAGAATCTTGAATTGTTAGGCCTAATTGCCATGTAATATTAAAATCGCAGTTTATTAGCATTTATTTCTAATGCAAGAATAATCATCACCAATGTCCCAACTTTCTGTGTTATAGTCTGATGAAATTTGTGGTCCCAGCATTTTAGGAAATGAAAATCCAGACGCAGATGGAATATTTACCGGGAAAAGGGTGGGAATTCAACAGCAACTCTCAGAGGAGTTGTCCATTTATGTTGCTCTCAGTTAACTATGAAAGCGGATATAATGAGTTACATGGGCTTTTCTATTGAGTATTGGCAAATCTAAAATAATAATGAAATATGAACACATAACCCCACTGAGAAAAGTTGAGATGCTGCATTGTATTAGGAAGTAAATCTTCACTACCCCCATTTTTATATTTTTGCAATATTTTCCCAGGAGAAAAGTTCTTAGCTACTTTAAACTTTAGGAAGGTCCATATATGCAGACCCTAGAATCTTTTATAACATCTCTTATGGTTCTGGCGCAAACACACAGTGTTCATCAAGCTGATGGTCAGTGGACTGCTGAGGAGTGGATCCAACCTCCGTGGGAGGTGTAGATCACAGCTTGATGGGCCACCTTAGCGCTCTACCACGAATGCTATAGCAAAAGCCAAGTCCCATGGTAAACGCTCATGGTCTCAAGTGAGGACAAGCAACAAGAGCCACAAACCTTTTAATGCCATCTAAAAATCCTTTATCTGAACAGACTAACTCAGTTTTTTACTTTCTATTTATTTGCTTACTGAGAAATGACCCCAAGGCCTCAGACATGCTAGGCAAGGACTCTATCACTAAGCTAAATCGCCAGCACTTTTCTATTTTTTAATTTGAGACAGCATCTAACTAAATTGCCCAGGCTGGCTTTGAACTAATAATCCTCCTGCCTCAGCCTCCCCATAACCTGGAATTACAGTCATGTGCCACCACACCCAGCTAATAACTCATGTTTTAAAAGACAACATACAAAATAAACAGGCTTATAGCTTAAAATTTATTCTAAAGTATATATAAATATCATCTTGTCTAAGTAAAGGTAAATGTTTAATTTACTCAAAAACTTCAAAAGTGAGTGGGGTCTGTCAGCTCCCTGAAACTTGAGCTATCACGTGTCAGCTTAATTTTAATCCACTCAATGACATGGAGAAGTTTACCTGGGCATGAGCATTCCATTAGATTACTTCAGAGAGTCAGATAAATATCTAGTGACATTTTTCAATAATAACAACTTTGAAAAAGAGAAGGCCACTTTGGAAGGTGACAGTTTTACTTTGCTGGAAGCCACAGAGAGTCTCCCTGGGAGGTGGAGAAGAGGTTTTCTAATACCCACCCAGCTAGAGACTCAGCCAGTGCAGGGCCAAGGGAGCCATGGAGACGAAGCTGCCCGAGGGTGACCCTGGCCCTACTTCTAGACGCTGATAACTCAGAAATGTCTTCACCATCCAACCTCATCCTCTACACATCTTTTTGAAATTGGGCACAACTGAAATTGAACTGAGGGAAATTGGTAACTGCACACTTCTTACCCAGCTATTTCACAGAGATGTGCACAGGCAAAGCGACACGTTGAACAGGGGCTACCTCGGTTCCTCGGCTTTCCTCCCGTCCCCAGCCCTACCCACTCCTCCACGTTGCCACTCTTGCTTCCAAAATCTGATGTGGCACAGGAGTCAGACTGCAGAGCCTCTTCATGGGGAAGGAAATGTCCCGCTCTCCTCAATCACCCACTTTCCTCCACAACTCAACTCTCTGCTTCCAGCAGAGGCAGATCCAAAACCCATCTTCCCTTCACTTGGAGCCTCAGATCAAGAGGAGCAAGAAGCTGGGCATCTGCTCTCCAGGGTGGGGCAGAGGTGGAGGAGGCTGGGGCCCTTTGTCTTGCTCTTGTTCTTCCCCGCAGCTGCGTGGTGCACTAAGTGAGCAGGTGCTGGCAACTTCCGAAAAGCCACTGCAAGCCATGGGGCAAAAAGTGTTTTAAGAGCTGCAAGGTAAGAGGAACTAGTCCGAGGTAACTGGGAAAGATTAGCTGCTGCACATGCTCTCCCAGCCTCTTCCCCCCAGCTGGGTCTCCAAGGGAAGCAGCTGCTAAAAAATCTAGGCCATCAAGCAAGGTGGACCAGGGAGAGCACCGTGCAGGGGAAGCCCCTCTCTGCCACCAGTGCACCCTCTGCCGCCTCCTCAAACAGCGTGACCTCTGTGGTTCTTTCCGGTTTGGAAGGTTCTAGAGTGACTTTGACCTCTTCTAACTGAGGCCATTATTATCCTCATTTCAGATGGGAAACGTGTCCACATTCCTGTCTAGCTCTAGCAGGACATGACTTTCAGATACGCCCTGAGCTCTTCGAGGAACTTATTGTCTCCTTCAGAACTGTGCTGTATTTCTTCATGTCGCCCTGCAGACTGCTCTCTGCACTTTTCTAGGAGACGAGCCTGAGCAGACCGCGGGGCCCCCCGCCCTTCATCTTCTAGGCAGGTTCCTCCAGTGGGGATCCTGGAGGAGACCGGAGAGGATGCAGAGCCCCAGTGTATTGGTGCTATGTATGTCCCAGATGTCCCCCCTTTCTCCAAGGGACCCTTTGCACTTCTCTCTCCTTCTTGGTGCTGGGCTCTCAGTGCAGTGAGGAGTGTTAAGAACTGACTTGTCCAAGAGCAGGAGTAAAATTTTACTTCCCGTTGTGTTTCCCTGCATCCTGCCTACACCTTTATAAAGAGGACCCTTTACTGAGCCCTGCACCATTGTCCCCATTTGAGTCAATCATCTGGTGAAACACATATCAGTCTTTCAGTCTTACATAAAACTATATAAGAGAAAAGAATATATTGATGTGCAGTGTCGGTAAGAACCATAGATGTCCAAGATGGAGAATTTGATGAAGAATCTTCCTGAAATTTTGCATCCAACCCCAAGTGCCACCTTGCGTAGCCATGTAATTCCCACCAGCCCAGCTTCCATGTCTCTCAGTCCTCCTAGTAAAGATGACAGGAAGAATAATAAGAAAGAAAATAATAAAGAAGAATAAAGAGGCTTTGACTTCCCACTTCCTGACAGTGATATTTTCCGTTAGAGCGGGCCTTACGCAGAGAAGACCAGCATTAGAAGTTGCTACCGCAGGATACAAGGAACCAGGTACTTTTTCTGGGATCGGTGTGTTTGAGGTAGGCAAGGTGGGTGACAATGGATTAATGACATGTATTTTACTGTGATAATTTTTCAAATTTAAACATTCACTGTATTTTTGATCACCCCTTGTATGAAGAAAAAAGAAATGATGTCATTTGCAGGAAAAAGGATGGAACTGAGACCATAAAGCTAAGTGAAATAAGTCAGACCCAGATATCACATGGTTTCTCTTATATGAGAAATTCAAAACATAAATAAAGTTAGTAATAAAATAAAGGCAGACTTGGAGAGTGGCTAAGAGTATCAGGAGAAAGAGGAGGAAAGAAGGTCAGGAGGGGACTGAAGAGTACTGAAATGACCAAGATATGTCATACACGTACTGCAAACACATACCAATTTTAAAAATGTCTTCTCTGAAGAAAGAAAAAAGATGAGTTATTAGCCCAATGTGTAGCCAATAACAGCAGCAAGTAACAGCTAATGTCTATTGGGGAGTTCCTGTGTACCACACACTTTAATAGGCTCCTTACAACTACACTGTGAGTAAGGAACTTTATATTTTCCATTTTACAGCTGAGAAATTGAAGCAGAAAGAAGTTAACTAGTCCATATCACCTGCTCCTGAGTGGCAGTGTTGGAATAAAAACAAGCAGTTGCCATCCTCCAGGCCAGAATTCATAACCAGCAGGCTGTATGTTCTCAAGAGGAAATTATGAGTAAGAATAAGTCACTGTACTGAGGCCATGCAGATAATCAATAGCAGAGCTAAGATGCTGACCCAGCTCACTTACGGACACTGCGTGGGTCCGAAGCAAAAAGCCAGGTCCAGTAGTCACACTGACCAGAAAGGGGCTCCCTGGACCTGCTCATGGCGCCTGGGCTTAGGGCAATGCTTGCAACTCTGCTGCTCAGCGGCTGCTGCAAAGCTGCCTCGCCCTCACACACCGCCTCAGAGTTCACACAGAATTTCTGGGACAGGAAGGGGGCTGGTCACTTCAGCACAGAGAGAGAGAAGTTGTCACCTCTGTGCTCCCAGGTCTGAGGACAGGATTCAGAGATGGGGCTCTCAACCAAGGGACCGGCTGTGGTCTGTGTTCCGTCCCTGCCATTGTGTGACTCGGAGGCAGTCACCTCCCCTCTGGGACCATTTTCATCTGCGGGGGACCGGACTAGAAGGCGTCTGAGGTCCTTCGCTACTTCTCATGTCTCATCTATTTTGTAATTTCAAAGCACACATTTCTCTTTCAGTGGAGGACAAGAACTCTTTCAATCTCCATCAGAACTATTCCTTGCCCCCATTCTATTCTACTGCCCTTGACCCCTGCTGGGCTTTCCCAGTAAGTCACACACCAAGACCTTCATGCCCTATGTGTAATTTTCACTGGGCTCTGTGCCTATCTACAACAAAGTACAGCGTGCTTATATTTTTATCACGGAAGTTAAAATGTTAGCTATCCAGTTAATATTTCATTGTTCCCAGTTTTTCATGCCTTAACTCTCCTAAAACATATGCCCACTGTGAAAGGCTAGTATCCCCAAATATCGTCTTTCTTAGGGAGAAGAGGTGGCCTATACATTATTGATCCTGCAAGTGTCAACCTTATTTGGGCATGGTCTACAGGAGCCTGAATTAGCCAGTGTTTCACTTAAGTCAACAAGTACACTTCTATGTGCCAGGTTCTGTGTCTAAGTACTGAGAGAATAAAAATGAACAAATAGCTCATGGTCTAGAGAGAAGGATGAACTGTATGAATGATCATGTAATTCACAGCGTAATACATCAACACTCCTGAGCGAATGATAAACCCCACTTGGGGAGATCTAGGAAGGTTTCCAGTGAGTTGGCGTTTAAACTGAGAATTCCGTCTGGATATCAGCCCACAGACAGTATTTGATGATTCCTCTTCCCCACAGCTCTGGGCCCCTGTTGACACAAAGGCCAACTAAGGTGGTGAAACCAGTTGTCTCCCTCACTGTTGAGTGGCAAGTAGTCCTCTAGAGGGAGCCAGAGGACAGAGAGAGAGAGAGAGAGAGAGAGAGAGAGAGAGAGAGAGAGAGAGAGAGACCACGAGGCTATAGCAAAGGCTTCATTTGCAAAATGTTCTTGCTTGAATCATGGTTATCCCCAACTCGCAAATCATTGCATACGTGTTGTCAGTGAGCCTACAAATGGGATTTTTTTTTCTTTCCAAAAAACATATTACTTCTCCTGACTTGGTATAGAAATGAAAGCTGAGCTCGCTAACAGTTCCTGGCTGTGGGTAGCAATTCCAGACCTTTCAATGAAATTGAACACAGGGACCTCATAATTCAGGTCTTTTCCTCACTGAAACACTGGTTCTCACATTGGCTTGGCCATAGCTCTGAACTTGTTTTCAGAAGGATAAAAGAAGTCTTTGAGGCCCAGCTCTGAAATCTTGTGATGCAGAACTTATTTCATTTTTTTCTGCCATGGTGTGATTCAGAGAAAGGCAGTTTGAAATGAAGAGGCCCTATACCAGGATGACATTGAAGGGAGGCCTTCTAGAGCTGTCCTCGCCTCCCATGCGGCGGCCAGTTCCCAGGCAGAGAGAAGTGCAACTCCACAGATGACTACACATGTGAATGTTTCACAGAAAATCCTTCGTGGTCCATAGATTCGATGACCCAAATGTGAGGTGTGGTTGGTTGTCATGAAGTTTCTAAGAGTAAAAGACAGAAAGTGAAAAAGTACATCTCGTTATCTTAAGCTCAGGGTCTGGTTTTAAATTTGGTCTCCACGAAAAACTTCAGAAACAGCCCCAGGTCCTGTGACAATGACTGAAATTAGACATTGTTAAATGCCTCCTATGACTCTGAAGTCCCATGTTTTCTCCTCGAATGACCTCCCTGTGGGTTCCGAAGAGGAGGGCAGACTTCTGCTAGCTGGAGCTCCCAGAAGGGTCCGGGAACCAGCTCTGCTCTTTGTTCCTAGTCATTTGGTCCTATGGGCCACACCTTACTTCCTGAAATCTTTTAGCTTCTGTGACTGTTTCCTCGGTTCTTCTACCTCTGTGTTCTGCAAACTTTACTGGTAATTCCCCTTGCTGGCCCCGGTTATGGCTCTCCCAAGTCTTTCTGGTGACTCATTGCCCTATGCCAGGGGGAACTTGGCTCCAGCTGAGTTTTCTCAACCGTGTCCCACATTCCATTTTCTCGCAGTCCCAATCTGCAGAAATCCTCATTCTTTTCAGAGGGACCTGTCTCCTGGGGATCCCTCAGCTCTCGGAAATCACCGTCCTTTCTTGTAACAAATGAGCACAAACTGGATGGCTCAGACAGCAGACATTTTATTCTGTCATTGGTTCTGGAGCCCAGGACTAAGATCAGGACACTGTCAGAGTCAGTTCCTTCTGAAGGCTTCTTGTGGTTTGGTGGCCACCTCTGGTGGCCATTACTCCTGGCCTTGCTGTCCCATGGCATTCTCCCTGTGACTATCTGTGTCTCCACACTTCTCCTTTCTAGAAGGACACCAGTCATGCTATGCCGAGGTTTACCCTAATGACCTCATTTAAGCTTGATTACCTCTGTAAAGATCTTTCATCCAAATAAGGTCACTTGCAGAGCTCCTGAAAGCCTGGACTTCCACACAGGAATATCGGTTCTTGCAGTGCACCTGACCCATAACAATGGCCAAGCTAGAAACCATTAGTTCTGTGTCTTCCCACACTCCACTCTGTAACTCCAGCATTTGCTCAGTTCCTGTTCTTCCAATATCCACACCCATGCATCTTCCTCCACAGGTGACCTCTGTACCCTGACTCATCTCCTCCAGCTGGTCTTCTGCAAACATCTACAGTCCTACAACACGAAGAACTAGTTTGTTGCATAGCTCCCTAGTCCTTCTACACAGGGTGAGAAGCCCTGCGGGGAACCCTGGGATGTTTCCACACCTGAGGCGGTGGCTACTTCTCAGGGACATCACAGGTGAGCTGCTTCCAGACCTAGCTGATGCTGTCTCATTGCCTAGAATGCTCTGCTCTGCTTGTTCCAAGCCAGCACCTACTTTAGAGGCAAGCCGGGCTCACTTCTTCAGTGACAACATCCCTGACAATTATCTGTCCCTTAGAATTTAACCAAGGCTTTGGCCAATGCCTTACAGCCCTGGTCTTCATGGGTTCTGCCCTCCAAGCAGGCCATGATCTTCCTCAGGGAAGCATCGTGCCTGGTGCTGCCATTGTATCCACCTCCCACCTTTCATGTGCCTGAGACGTGCAAGAGATGCACACGCCTGCAGCCTAGTGACTGAGATAATGGTTGAATGAACAACAATACCAAAGGCAGGGCTCTGAGCCTGCTGGGAGCTTAGCTGTTTGCTATGGTTGCTTAACTAGGATTCCCCTCTTCCTTGGAGAGCTGAGAAGGCCCCAAGAGCATTATCTGGCTCACTGGAGAATGGAGAGAGGCCTGGAGGCCCACACCGTCACACATCACACATCACACATCACACATCACCACCTCACTCCCTGAGGTCCCAAGTGCTTTCAGAATACTGCATTCTTCTCTGCCAGGACCTGGGTTGGATGCAGTCTTTAGAGGTCATGAGTGGGTTTGGTCACAATCCCTAGAGAGTGATTCACCTGAGCCCCTGATAGAGGAATGGTTTGGTGTTTCTCAATGTAATGCCCAAAGGGCAAGGATCTAACCCTGGCCAGTGTTGAAGGTACTATAAAGATATGGCTCAAGGATGTCATAAAGGACGGGCTTCCTGATTACCCTTAGCAACAGGAAGACCACTGGCCACAGAGTAATGCAAAGAAGGAAGGCATCTTACAGCCCCCAGAAGAGAGAAGAGCTCTCGCCCTGAGCAGTTCATGCTGGAAGCCCCAGACTGTGTGGTGGGGTGGGAGAAGCCTGTTACTGCTGGGCCTGGGAAGACAGCAGGAAGGAAATATAAGGCTGTCTTTCCCTCTAAAGAGAGATTTGTGTTTGAGTTTGTAATGGAGTTGGCAAAGATTGAATATTTGCTTTGGCAACGTAGGCCACTGAAAGACTAGCATGGGAGAAGAACCATTCTCCAAAATGATCACTTCTGCCCCAAAGGTGGCCCGAACCAGCTATATAATTTGCAGAGCCCAGTGGAAGGTGGAAAGGAGGGATTCCTTGTTCAAAAACTATCTGAATGTACAGAGGGTGACACCAAAGCATTAAACAAGGCCCTTCTAAGTGCAAGGCCTTGTGCGACACACAGCCCCAGTATCACACCTATGAAGGCAGCCCCACAATCCGGCATGTGGTGGAGTGCACATCTCAACCAAAACCACCTGCCGTGGCCTAGGCTTACCTGCCACAGAGCCTGCACCTGCAGCCAGCTGGGTGCAACAGCTGCAGCTCTTTCCTCCCTGCAGCACCCTGGCTTCCTCTTGGATGGTGCTAGGATGTCCAGTTATAATAGTGTATTAGGGGGAATACTTCAGTATGGGTGCTGCTTTGTGTTATATGTAACAATAAAAATGTACTTAAGTAAAAACTTTGACGTCATTGCTCAACCCTTATTTGAAGCAGGTGACCTGTGTAGTACAACTCAGTGTGGGTCTTGTTGGGAGCAGGAAAGGAGCCCTATAAACGCCAAGATGTGGGGGGGGGGCAGAGAGGCGCTAAGCAGACATGGATCTGCCGTGACTTCAAGAGGAAGACAGAGTCCAAAGAAACTGCTCGGCAAGGATGGGGTGGGTGGCTCCCTACAATGAAGGTTAGTGAGAGACAGTGAGGGATGCTGCCGTGTGGGCCGTGTGTGTGTGTGTGTGTGTGTGTGTGTAGAATCTAATAATTTCCAACAGAGGATGACTGAAAACTAAGAAAGGCAGTGTACTGTGCCACAATTGTCGGGCTCTGACTTCACAGCCAGACAGTTTCACTGCAGATCTCAAGGCTGCTGCTTTCTAGCCGCGTGATCTCAGTAAAATTCTGGGCCTCACGTTTTTCAGCTACTATAAAATTGGTTGATAATTGTATCCACATTTTAGGGTCTTATGTAAGGATTAAATGAGTTAATACATATACTCTGCCTAGGCGCTTGGGATATAGTAAATACTCCACACATATCACATATTATTTGGGTTAAATCAAAATTATTGCAGGACACGATTCCCAAGTCAGCTTATTGTTTGAGATCTCTGCAGGCAGGAGGATTGCACCTCCGGGGAAGGGGCGTCCTGACAGCTGGGTGGTGGCAGCACGAGAGGAGGGGGAGACTCTGAATATTGTATGGGAGAAAAGTGGGTATACTGGGGGAGGGCGGCTGTAGAGAAAGCCATAAATGGGAAATGAACGGAAGGAGAAACTCCCTGGACCAAAACCCAGCATCAGCGATGTTTAGAAAGGGAAGCTGGAAACCCTCCCGTCGGGAGTACACACCGCGTGGGAGAGGCTCGGGCTCGCGGAGGGAGGTTGGCAGCACTTCAGTGGTGGCCTCGCTGTTGGACGAGGCTCCCAATCACTCCACCCTCCTGCAGAGAAGAGGAACACTGCAAAGGAGATACCTCCAAACCAGGGCTGCAGGAAACTGAAAGCTGGGGATTGGTGTCTGAGAGGACACTGTGGACACTTGGGACCTGAAAACAAGCTCACTGCCCTGATCGGGATCTTGAGTCTATAAGAGCTAAGAGGACTGGGGGGAGGGGGGGGAGTGAGCAGCAGTACCCTGGGGGAAGAAGAGGCTAGGCCAATCCCCCAAATTACTCACCCCCTCCTTCTTCCTGCAGGAGCATAGTGCTTATAGGGTATCCTGTGTGCTGCCCACACCTGGGGCAGGACCCACAAGAAAGCCCCAACACTCCCTGCTGGGTCTGTAAAAACAGGGAAGCCTGGGGCTTCACCAAGTTACAGAGTGATCCTCTTGGGAGAGTGACCAAAAAAGGACCATGGGTGGAGGGACAGAGAGTACATCCAGGGTCAGAGGGTGTCCAGGGATGCCCAAGGTGAAAGGTTTGTGGAGGAAAAGCACAGAGGCAACCACAGGGTTTACCTGCGTGAGAGGGCCCTGGGGGACGTCGGTAGAGAATCAATCACACCGCACCCTCCCCTCCTCACATTAACAAACTGTCAGATCCTGGGACAGAGACCAAAGCCTGCATTAGATGCTCCCAGAGCACTGCTGGCAGCTGGGAGGAGGGACCGGAAGGACGTCCAGAGGGACAGCCCTCCATGCCCACCAGTGGGCAGCCCAGCAGACCACAGAGGGCTCAGCTCTGACCTGCAGCTGAGCTCAGGCTGCAACCCAAAGGGGCTGTTAGGATACACTGACTGCGCTTTTAAAACCATGTGAGTTCGTCTTAATTCAGTTGTTTCTTCTTTTTAATTTAATTTTATTTTCTTCTCTCTTTCAGTATTTTTTCTTTTTCCCCCTCAGTCTTCTTCTTCCTTCCTTTTCCTCTTTTTCTTCTCCTCTTATCTTTCCTCTCCACCTTTTATCCATTGTATGTACAGGAGGCTCTTGTATCTGTGCAGGAGAGAATTAGAACTAAGCAGCGCTTTCGCTTGAATCATACCTTTCACGCGCGTGTCAGTGGAACTATTACCAAAATTGTGCAGAAGATGTAAACTACTGACATAGTGACAGGTTCTGACGATCCCACAGCTTCCCTCCACCTCTAATTACACTTCCTTCCCTCTGAAGCCCTCCTCTCACTCCCACAAATATTCTCTCAAACCCCAACCCTAGCCCTTTACTCCAGCTATATAAATAATTCCAACAATCTGACCTCTTGTTGGTTTTTCACCTACTGACGCTTTTCTTCTCTCTCTTATTATCTTACTCCATTCCTTTCCCGCTTTCTTTTCCCTTCCCATATTCCTCCACATCCCAGTATAACTGTTAGGAACAGAAGAATACAGCCCATAAGAGGCACTGAAAAAAGGGTAAAACTCCTTTTAAAAGCTTTAATGTACATAGATGATTGATGTATGTCTGGGTCTGTTGACATTGTTATAAGCAGTAGGAATGCTCTCCTTACAGCATAGTGACTTTGTCCAATCCTATTAAACTGAGTAGGCCAAACAGGTAGATAATACAAAGACACAAACAAAGCCAAGATCACATTAGTGGAAAGCAGACATTTACTAAAAAGATCTCCACCCTGGCAATAAAGTCTTTACACTCTATTCATTCTTCAACCCTCAGCGTACACAAAACAGCCTACAACATCAGGATGTGCATTCTTCTCAGCAGTAAATGGCACTTTCTCAAAAACAGACCACATGTGAGCCCATAAAGCATGCTTAAATAAATAAGAATTAAAATTATCCCATATACATTATCAGATCACAGTCCAATGAAACTATAAATCAATAACAAAAGAGACTACAGAAATTTTGCAAACATGTGGAGATGAAATAATAAACTCTTGAATAATCAATGGGTAGCAGATTAAATCAAGTAGGAAATTAAATAATTCCTAGAATCAATGATAATGCCTGTGCAACATACCAGAACCTGTGAGACACAGTGAAAGAAGTCCTAAGGGGGAAGTTTATTGCCGTGAATTTCCATATCAGAAAAACAGAATGAGCTCAAATAAATAATATAAAGATGAACTTCAAGGTCCTAGAAAAATGAGAACAGTCCAAATCCAAATCTAGTACAAGAAAGGAAATTATGAAGATCAGAGGAGAAATTAATGAAACTGAGACCAAAAAAATATGAAGAATCAATGAATCAAACAGCTAATTCTTTGAAAGAATAAAGAAAATAGACAAACACTTAGCCAATCATACAATAAGAATGAAAGAAAAAGCCCATATTGATGCAACTTAAAATGAAAAATGCAAAATCATAATGGACGCCACTGAAATCTAGGTTATTAGTAACTACTGCAAAAACTTGTACCCTAATGAATTGGAAGATCTAGATGAAATGATACATGGCTAGACACATATGAATTAGCAAAACTGAACAAAAAGATATAAAAATGTTAAACAATCCAATAACAGGCAAGGAAATGGAGACAGTAATAAAAAATGTGCCAGCTAAGAAAACACCATGACCAATGAATGAATTTACAACTGAATACTACCAGAACATCCTGGAAGAAATACCACCACTATTCCTCAAACCCTTTAATGAAATAGAAAGAGAAGGAATATTTCCAAACTCACTCCAGCATTAACTTAAAACCAGCATTAACTTGATTCCAAAACCACAGAAGGACTCAATTAACAAAAAAAAAAAAAAAAAAAAAAAAACTACAGGCCCATCTCTTTATTGAATATAAATGCAAAAACCCTCAAAAAGATAGTGGCAAAGAGAATGCAATAAATCATCAAAAATATCACATCTCATGACCAAGTAGGCATCATCCCAGGGATGCAAAGATGGTTCAACAAATGCAAATCAATAAGTGCAAAACATCTCACAAACAGAAGCAAGGACGAAAATCACATCATCATCTCAGTACGTGTAGAAAAGGCCTTTGACGTAATCTAACACCCACTCATGTAAAAACTCTGAAGAAAATAGGCACAGGAGAGCCTTACCTCAAACCGATAAAATCCATTTGTAGTAAACCTAACGCCAATGTCATATAGTCCAGGGGAAAACTGAAAGCTTTTCCTTTAAAATCAGGAACAAGACAAGTACGTCCACAATCATCACTCTTGTTAAATATAGTACTCAAATTTTAGCCAGAACAATCAAGTGAAAGAAAGAAATAAAAAGGATACATATAGGAAAGAAGTCAAACTATCCTTATTAACAGATAACATGTTCCTATATGTAGAGGAGACCCCCCAAAAATTCTGACAAAAGACTCCTAGAACCAATAAACAAATTCAGAATGCAGCAGTATACAAAAATCAACATACAGAAATGAATAGCATTCCTGTACACCAATAATGAACCCACTGAGAAGGAAATTATCAAAATAATACCATTCACAACAGCCTCAAGAAAAAATAGAGATTTCAGAATTAATATAATCAAGAGCACAGAAGATTCCTATAATGAAAACTATAGAACTATGGAAAAAGAGATCTAAGGGGACATCAAAAAATGGAAAAATATCCCCTGATCCTAGATAGGCAGAATGATTATTATCAAACTGGCCATACTACCAAAACTGATATATAGATTTAATGCAGTCCCAATCAGAATACCAACACTTCCTCACAGAACTAGAAAAAAAAATTCCTAAAAGGTGTATTGAACCAGAGAAGACCCACAATAGCAAAAGAAATCTGGAGCAACAAGACAAAATTGGAGGCATCACAATCCCAGATTTCAACTTGTATTACAGATCTACCACAAAAAACAAAACAAAACAAAACAAAAAACAGCAGGGTACTGACACAAAAACTGACGTGTGAATCAGTGGAACAGAATAAAGAATGCAGAAACAACCCCAGGCACATGATATTTGGCAAAGGGGTGGGAAATACACAGTGGAGGAAAGAGTCCTGGGAAAACCTGGTATCCATATGTAGAAGACTGAATCTAGACCCGTATCTCTCCATGGACTAAAATAAAATCAAAATGGATCAAAGGGCTGGATATTAAAACAGAAGCGATATGCTGGCAGATAAAATAAGTAGAACCCTTGAAGACATAGGCATAGGGAAAGATGTTTTGAGCAGGCCCCAGCTTCACAAGAGATAATAACATCAAGAATTGACAAATGGAATTACGTCCAATTACAAAGTATCCTCACAGCAAAAGGAACAGCCAACAGAATGAAAAGACAAAATCAGGGTAGGAAAATAATTGTGACAGCTACTCTTTGGCCAGAGAGCTAATATCTAGAATATATAAAAAAATTAGAATGAGTAGACTCCCCAAAAGTAAAAGAACCAATTAAAAAGATGGGCACATGCAATGAATAGACACTTGTCAGAAGCAGCAGTACAAATGGCCAGTCACTTCATTAAAAAAATGTTCAGCACTATTGGCCATGAGGGAAATGCAAATTAAAACAACACTAAGATTCCATCTCACTCCAGAAAGAATAGTTATCACGAAGAATCAAATAATAAGAGTTGTTGGTAAGGCTGCGAGGGAAAAGGAACTCTTCTACGTTGTTGATGGGAGCATAAACCACCACAGAAATCAGTATGGAGATTCCTCAAAAACTAAAAGTAGAAATTCCATTCGACTCAGCTATTTCCCTTCTAGATGTCTTCCCAAAAGGGTTTAAGACATCATATTATAATGATACACGCATACCCATGTTTATAGCAGCACAATTCATAATAGCTAAATCTTGCAAGTAGCCTATGTGTCCATCAACAAATGAGTAGGCAAGGAAAATATGATATTTATACAAAATGGAATACTAATCTGCCATGAAGAAAGAAATTTGAGTCATTTGTAGGAAAAGGGATGCACCTCAAGACCATAAATCAGATATAAGCACAAATATTGCATGGTTTTTCTTACATGAGAAATGCAACATACATACAAAGAGCAAAATAAAAGACAGATAGAAATAAGAAGGGAGTTAGGTCCTCTAGTGAGAATGGAGCTTGAGAGGGAAGGAGGAGCAGGGAAGGGAGGCCAGGGAGAAGTAAAGATTTAAGAAGTGTGATGTACGTGTACCAATGTCCCACGATGACAGTAATTATTATATGCAGCAAATATGTACTAATAAACACAAGAAGGATTATGCAACTGGGCCAGTAATTGCTACCTTGTAATTTTGAAGAAGTGCGCACCTTGGGGCATTCCCGCTGAGAACAGCCCTCACACGCAGGGGCCCATTTCCCCAGAACGTTGGAACCAGTCTTCCAGATCCCTGACGCGCAGAAGAACACCTTGCACGTTTTGAAAATGAACTTCCCCCAGTGCACATCTGCTGGGTTTTTCTTCCTCTCTCTCTTCTTTGTTTCCTTTTTCTCATCTAACTTTTAACCTCTATAGCTGATTAACATGTTGAGAAATTTCCCCAGTCCTTTTTATGTGCAACATGATTCAGCAGACTTCTGATCATTTTTATTTTGGATATGTGGGTTTTCTTCTCATTTTTTTAAGGAATCTATTTCTATGTGATTGTCTTGTGTGACTTACTGTATTCAATTGTAGTGCTGCCTTTTTTTTTTCCTAAAGCCACCATCACTTTAAGCAGCATTTCTGATTTATTTGATATCTTTGTCTCCTTTTCTGTAGCTTATTATCAGAGAGCCAGGATACAAAGGAAGACTAACGCTTATAAGAACAGTAAACTGGTCACTGAGAGAATGTGCTTAAGACCACAAAGCAATTTGGAGATAAAACTGTGATTTGATTTTCAAAATTTTAATGCATTAAATTTCATGCAAGTAAACAAATTTCGTGAAACACAAGATGGCCCCGCTATTTTGCTATGGTGATATTAAAGCTCATTTCTCATCAGGAACCACATTCTTCTGGGACATCCCTTGCAACCATGTGTGACCAGATGTGGTGAGAACAGGCATCTTGGATAATGGTCACTTTGTTTTATTGTATCGTCTGTTTGTTAAGAGTGACAGGAATTTTAATGAGATAGGAACAAGGAAATTCAAAGATAATTGTTCCTAGAAATATGAGGAGCCACCAAGAATTAAAGGATAATAAGGAATCACAATCAATGCTGCTAAGTGATGACACTGCATAATGAAATATAAGGAGAGAGATGTCATAATATCAGTAAACAGCTAACATCTGAAATATTTTAGCAAATAAAAAACAAAAATGAATAAAGCTGGAGGACTCACATACCTGATTTCAAGATTACTATAAAACTCAGTAATTAAGGCCACATGGTGTATACTATGTTTATAACCACCTTTTGTCCCTCAAAATTATATAATTAACATTTTTCTATGTCATCCAGAGGCTCCCTCTGCTTCCTTACTGAAAGCAGACGCTGAAAAACTGTCCTCGGTGTTCCAATACGGGACACAACTGTAAGCCAGGGAAATCAGTAAGAAGCTTGTCCCTTTCAGTGGGACTTCAGAAACAGGCTTGACGTCCGTCCCATGAGGGTGGCCTTTGAATAGTGTTGCTCCTTCTACACTGCCAAACCTCAGGAGTGTTCTGGAAAGCCACATTATCCCCTGCAGAGTTTTCAAGAGGAAACTGTGCTCTGTGCGTCACCTGCCGCGGTATGGGGGACAGAGCGTCTCTGCTATCGAGTGTTTGTCTTTCTTCCACTGGAATCACCACACGTGCTTTCCAGAACCACAGGACCCTGCGGCGTCTACGTGTGTGCCTACTGCTGCCTTATTTAGGAGCGACATAAATTGTAATAAAAAGTTATTTTGAAATTAACCCTTTTTCATCATATTATAGACAACTAAGTTAGGTAGAAATATTATAGGCAGTCAGACAGGACCAGGCCCTCGAGGGAGTCAGTGCAGAGGATGAAAAGACATTACAACTGCGGCCGGTGGTGCATCTGTTGAAGTCCAGGCCTCAAGACAAAATGGAATGACCAAGTCTACATACGTTCCCAGGGGATAAGATAATTGGTGTCACCTGGTCCAATAAAGTCTAAATAGACATCGGGCTCCCCAGTGTGTGGCCAAGAGCCCCTGATCCATCCTTTCCTAAAGAAGGTCTTTGTTTTTCCATGTACACTTGCTATGTGACCTGCTTCCCCATTGCATCAATATTACCTATGCGGCTATACTTGTAATCTCATTCGTTGATCATAGTTTTGACCCATACAGTAACCACCTCATGATTTTGCTCTACAAAACTTCCTTTGAGAGGTGGGCTCATTGGCAACCCACTTTCGGATCCACTCCTGTCTCCTAGTAGCTATCTCTCCCAATAAAGTTTTCTTACTCTTGTCCTCCATTTCTTTCTC
The DNA here is from genome assembly GCA_028451465.1 of Erethizon dorsatum. Lineage (NCBI taxonomy): Eukaryota > Metazoa > Chordata > Mammalia > Rodentia > Erethizontidae > Erethizon > Erethizon dorsatum. The sequence goes on from CM051825.1 coordinate 2,986,426, forward strand.
TTGTCTAATTACTCTGGCTAATGTTTCCAGCACTATATTGAATAAGAGTGGTGATAGTGGACATTCTTGTCTTGTTCCTGATTTTAAAATGAAAGATTTCAGTTTCTGACCATTTAGTATGATATTAGTTGTTGGTTTGTCATAGAGGGCTTTTCATCAGATTGAGATAAAGACCACCTATTCCAATTTTCTGTAGGGTTTTTATCATAAATGGACATTGGACTTTGTCAAATGCTTTTTCTGAATCTATTGAGATGATCATGTGATTTTTGTCCTTGGCTCTGTTGATATGGTGTATTACATTTATTGATTTGCATATATTGAACCATCCCTGCATCCCTGGGATGAATCCTACTTGGTCATGGTGTATAATCTTCTTGATGACTTGCTGAATTCTGTTTGCCTGTATCTTATTGCAGATTTTTGCATCTGTGTTCATTAGAGAGATTGGCCTGTAGTTCTCTTTTTTGGTTGGGTCCTTCTCTGGTTTTGGTATTAAGGTAATACTTGCCTCCAGGGATGACTTTGGGAGTATTGTTTCCCTTTCAATTTCATTAAAGAGTTTGACAAGTAATGGCATTAGGTCTTCTCTAAATTTCTTGTAGAGCTCAGCAGCTAATCTATCAGGACCTGGGCTTTTAGAATTCATTCTTTGATTTTGGGGAACATGACTTTGGAATATCTGACATCTAGCAAGTTGGGAGTTATATTTATTTCCCCTATATCAATCACAGAAAAGATGTCTTGGGTGTAAGTGGTTAGACACTGGCAAATTCATTATAGGAAGTGATCATATGACTTCCCTGTAGAGGGGAGATGTCTTAGCTACTTTTCTCATTACTAAGACAAGATACCTGACACCCAATGTTAAAGAGGGAAAGATTTATTTAGCTCACAGTTTGTAGAGGTTTCCATAATCAGCTGGCTCTAAGGCAGAGGGTCAACAGCTCGTGGTGGCAGAAGATAGCAAAGCAACAAGAAAGAGTGAGACAAGCCTCTTTCTGTCCCTTCTATTGTACCCAGTCTACCAGGATTAGGGCGGTGCCAATCCAAATAGTAGACTGATCCAGCAATCACTCACCTTTAATCCCAGCACCCTTAATCCCAGCATTGCACTATGAATCAATCGCACACTCTAGATTCGGCCACCTCCAAACAAACCCCATGACCACATGAAGATTGGGGGACATCTAGACACAACAGGAGATATGTGGGAGAGGGAGAGATTTGACCCAAGTCCAGGGGACACTGAGACATATTTAATCTCTCATAATCATGAGATTCTGAGGTTGAGTCAGAGAAATTTTACTCCTCTGGTTGGTCATGATGTAATACTTGATTTACTGGGTAGATTCAATTCTGTTCTCTGCATCACATTCTCTATCTGAATTGACCTCCATAAGAACAGAGATGGGTCACATTGTTTTTGTTTATTTTTATATTCCAAGCATCAAGGAGTGTGCCTGGCATTTGATAGGTATGAACAAAAATGTATTAAGTGGAAACAAAAATGTGTTAAGTGTACCTCAATGGAAAAATGTACGTATGTATAGAGGGATGGGTGGATGGATGGATAGATAAACAGATAACTGGCAGATGGTTACATGAGTGAGTGGCATGGATAGATAGATGGATGGATAGGTGAATGCATATGTGGATTAGTGAATGGACATGGGGATGGATGGTTGGTGAATAAGATGACTTTTTCTTAGTATCATTGTTCCATTTAAATGCTTCATTGAGGTGAGGAAACCAGGTTTTGCTCTCATACAACACAAACATCAGTTTCTCTTTAGACAACATTTGCTCTCAGTCATGTGAGGAACCAGATAATGATGTCTCCAGTGATTCTTTTCATTCCTTGTAAAAGTCTGAGTTTCTCACTAACAACAGCAATGAAAACATTGAACAAACTCTCAGGAACCTCTGAACTGACAAGGCTCGTCTACCTGACAACCTGCACTTGTCCATTGAAGCCCATCAGGTCAGGCACCCTGCATGGGCCAACCGGGTTTCAGCCCTGAGGTGGTGCAGTTCAAGTCACACCATGAGGCCATCAGCACCTGTATCCCTGGAGCCCTGGTGGGTGACCTTTCTTACAGGCTGGGACCTGTGGCCCTCTGTCAAAGCCACTTTGCTTCCTTTGTCAGGCAGAAAAATGTTTATAGGGAATCCTAGCCAGACTCAAAGAAATGAACTGCTTTAGGGATCATTTGATTGCAGAGTTAGTAACACAGTGTTCTTGTTCCTATAGAGCAAGATTCTCATTAGCATCCTGGCACATCCATTAGGAGTCCAACCACATTTCCACCTTTGGAAGGAGCCGACATTCTCAGGCATAAATACTTAAAGAAATGCTTGCTTTTAGTTCAATTGAATGAAAGTTTGTCAAGGGCTGCGGGTACCAGGCACTAGGAATCCTTGCTTAATGTACAGTTCCATCCAAAAGAGAAGACAGTGTGATCAGACAATAACATAAGGCAAATGTAATGAGGAGAGCCTCACAGCCTCATCGTCCACAGAGAAAGTGTTTTTTCCACCTCCAGGTAGATCATCCAGCAGCTCCTGAAGTTAATCTCTCTGTAAAACGGAAAACTCAAAAAATTCAAAACCAAGTCAGATTCAATGGTCAGGTTCAATGTTGACCTTATGGGGAAGTTTGATTTGGTTCTCATCCAATTTAGTGTGTGACCAGAATCATGGAAAGAATTAAATTCTTGTACTGAGGCCCTGCTGTAGTATCACATGAAGAATTATGACAAAGACATGAAGGAAGTTGTTAATAAAATGGATGATAACCACCTGCAAATAAAACATTCAGGGGATGTGTAGACAGCAATTTCAACAACTTAGAATCTGATTGCAAGTTCAGGAGTAAATAAAAGCTCTGAAGACAGATTGTGGGGAACCAATCAGACTGCTTCAAAGCTCAGGGGTGTCTAAGGACACCTGAGGATGTGACCCCACTTGTCTAGCACAGGCGCACAGTGGAATACAGTTACATAACCATGACAGCACAGGTAAACATGCCTGCACTGGCTATGGCACTATGTAAGAATGTAAATATGAGATGACAACTTGTATAAGAATTATACAATAAAGATACAGGTGGCTCTTGCTTTCGTGCTCTTGCACTCTTGCACTCTGCTCTGCTCCATGCTGCCTGCTGTTGTTGTTGATGTCTTGCACACATGCATTCTTTAACCTGGCAACCTCACCTGCAAAAATCTCCCTTGGGCCCCCCCGTGGTCTGATACAGATGTAATCCAGTTAGGTAACTGCTCATAAGCAAGCCTCACCCTCACTCGAGCCTGTTTGCTTTTCATTTCCAAGCAGTCTGACAGGCATGATATTCTGGCTTATTAGCCAAAAACTAGGTAACAGAAGATAATTACAAGAGAAAGAAATGCTGGTGGAGATGGAATCTCTGATTCTAGAGGGGAAAAAAGACAGATGTAAGAAAGGAACTACACAAAAATATTTTAAAATATTAGACAGAAGAACTCACAAGAGTAGAGTGTCAGAATAGTCTAAGATAAGTCACTAATCAAACAACCATTCTAATATTTTTATGGCTCCTCAATGTACTATTTTACTACAATAAAGTTCACTTTAACCATTATCCAATTTCCTAGTATGGGGTGTTCCACCTATAACATTCAAGCTACATATTTAGAAGGATGAACAATCTTCTCTTAGATACAGAGGTATAAATAATGGGTTTGCTTCCAGATCAATCCATTAGAGCCAATGAGCTCCATAACTTAACTTTAATATTTATAAGTTGCAGAAAACAGTTCTAGAGCCACTGTTTTCTTTAAACACATGAAAGCCACTTGGCAATACAAATGAAATGAGCCCACAGCTGAAAATGCTCCCCGAGCTGCTGGTCTGGTCTGGGGCCCTGGAATATTGGGTGGAAACTGAATCTCCTAGGGCCAGGGCTTTTGCCCAACTCCCTAATAGATGGCAAGAATCTGGAAACAGGGAGAAACACAGGCTGGGAATGTTTTATGTGAGAAGGTAGAGCACTAGTGCTTGCCTCTATGAGGCCAGAGGAGGGATATGATTTGCCGCTAGGACAAAGTTAAAGGCATTAGCACTAATTTAGGGCACCTGCTATTCACTAGGTTACTGAGGGCAAGATCTGACCTCCACTGTATCTCCAGTGCCTACTGCTGGGACATGGTGGACAACACATTTTTTTTTTAGCAAATCCAACAATGAATGAACAATTATATCTTTTCCTAAAAAGCAGAAGCCATTGAGGCAGAACAGTTAACCTTGTATGGGGTACGGATCTACCCCACTGTAAGTTCTCAAGGTTTCTGGGGTGTGAAGCTGGAGCCACAGACCTGGTCAGGGAGAGACAGTGGTGAGCCACAGCGAGCCATCACACCCCTTACAGCAGGAAGCTCTGGACAGCAGCAGCTCATGAGCAGGGGAAGGAGGAGGGAGAGGAGAAGGAACTTGTTCCCACAGGAGAGGCATCAAGGACACAGGTGCCCACTGGCAGTGTAGGGCAGCTGGAAGGTAAAATGGCCACCAGAGGTGAACATGCTTACATCAATGACCTGTGAGAACAAATAGTTGCTGAAAAATACCTCAAGCCTTAGAAAAAAGTTCAACTGTGTTCTACATCCTCTACAAGACAGGAAAGTACTCTAAGCACTTTAGAAAAAAATGCCAACCAAGTGTGCAAAACTTCTCTGAGAATACATTACTTCTCAAGGTGGGCCATTTCCCTTAATTAAAAAACACACTGAAGGCTGACAGTGTGGTTGGGGAGAAAAACACTAGCAGGTGTGAGGTCCTGGGGTGATCCCCAGTACCCCAAGAAAAAGCGCTGCCTGGTAAATGAGGTCTATGACATGATGAAGATGAAGATGATGATGATGATGATGTCATCCTGTTGAAAGTTATTTTAACAGCCAAGTAGAAAAAGGAAGGCTCAGTGTTAGGATAAGTCTTCAAATCTACTACTAGACTATTCCTTGGAGAGTTTTCTTAATGCCTCTTAATTTGCAGGTTCATAGACCTGGGAAACCATCTTCAGCTACGCCCACCACAGGAAAACAGCTGTAAGAATTGAAAAGAAAGGACTGTGTAACACAGAGAACCAAAACTAGTACAACCAAAAGTAGCTTGTGTTTTCAGGTTTAGCTCATCAATGAAGAAGTTTTTGGTCAAGGAGGAGAAAGCAGATAATAAACCAATGGTGGAATAGGGTGTGTTTCAAAATGGGCCATTTGATCACCCACAAAGATGCTACCATTCTCCATCCTTCATGAGAATCTTACCAAGGGCCAGGGTTGTAGGATGTGAAGGAGTTTAGTTAGTGTTGACCCTGCTACTTACTCTTCAACAGATCAGATAGGACGGTAGAAAACAGCGGGTGATGAAAAATCCTTACTAAACGGACAAAAATCTTTAGTAGAAAAGACTCCTAAAAGTCAATATGAAAAGCAAAAGCGACTAAAAACATAGATGGCAAAGGACATAATTGGGTAACACAGAAAAAATTACAAATAACTGATAAAGACTGAGATTTTTCAATTTCCTGGATAGTCAGGGATATGCAAATCTGATAACACACCATTTCCACTTAATAGATCAGCAAAAGTTAGATAGGTCGATAATATCCACTTTTGTGGAGAATGCAATATGTTACTTCTTCAAGTGTGACCTGAGGACCGTTTGTGTCAGAATCATTTGCTGGGCTTGTTTAGAAGGCAGATCACAGTTGCCCAAACTGTCCGGATGTCCTTTAGCAGGTGAACTGATGAACTGTCACACCATGGAATACTACTCAGGAAGAAAAATTGTCAACATCAAGCAAACATTTGAGACAAAACTCAAGAACAAGAATAAAAGATTTTATTTGAGATTTACAAAGAACAAGCTTATACTGCAGGAAACACATTCACAGGTCAGGATGGACTCTGGCTTGTCTGAGGAACACAGGAGAAGTTGGCGTCTTAATGGGAGAGAAAAACTGTGTAAGGTGTTAGGAAAGAAAGCCCATTGACGCTGATGGGTGAGTGACCTTAGTTACTAGGCATAAGTAGTATTAAAGTCATAGTGCCCCTTTCATTAGACTGGACTTCTGAGACCATGTACTGGCAAGTGGTTTTGTATACGTGGTTAGCTGTCCTTGCGTCTGCTGGGGTTTGCCATGGGGAACTCCATCATGAATCTGATAATGGTTATCAAAGGAATGAACTATTCACATAGACAATGAATTGCATGAATCTGGAAGACATTATTCTGAATGAGAGAAGCAAGGCTCAAAAGCTCAGGTGTACAATTCCAGACATGGAAAGAAAAAGACGTCATGACAAAGAAAATACCAGTGTTTAGCCATGGTGTGAGGTGGAGGAAGGACATGACTATAAATTGGTACCATAGAGTGGCTTTTGGGGTTGATGGAACCCTTTTGTGTCGATTATGCTGGTTACAAAAATCTACTACCTGTGTTAGAATTTGTAAAAACTGTGCACTCCACCCTCACCTTCTGAAAGTCAATTTACCATGTGAAAATCAAACAAAGATACATAACCCATACGAGCTCATCTCAGACCTAACAATCCAAACCTCTGCAGCAGTGGGGCCCATCTGTGGCCTTCCCTAACCATCTCTCTATGATTCTCATGAATACCACATGTGGAGATTCACTAGCTATCATAATTATTTGTATGAGTGTAAGTTTATACCAGACTTTGGAGTTTAATTAGAAATATCTGGCAAAATGCAAAATATGCATACATTTTCCTGGGTGTCAGGTTTTGGATGCAACATATTTCTCAACAGGCTTGTTTTGTTGAAGCCTTGTTTGCTGATGGGCTTTGGGGAAATGTCTAGATCATGAAGGCTCTAACTTCACCAGTGAATTAACCCACTGATGAGACCATCGTTTAACGTCATCATGAGGGCAATGGAAACAGGAACCTGGGCTTGGTTAAGAAGTGGATCATGGGGGTGTGGTTTAGTCAGCTGTGGTGTGGAAAACTTTCAGGCAAATTATGCATGAAAGCCCTCCCTTCGTGGCCTTCCCTGGGACTATATCTGGTTCCCTGCCCTTCCTTCCTGGCTCCGTCTGCTTCTCCTCTGCTCCTGACTGCCCTGAGGTGAGCAGCTTTCCTCCATCACATCCTTCTGCTGTGTTCCCACCTCACACAGCCATAAAAGAAACAGCCAGCTCATCATGGACTAGAACATCTGAAACCACCAAAATAAATCTTTCCTCCTTTAAGTTGATTTTATCAGGCATTTTGTGACAGTGACCAAAAGCTGACTAAGACATGGGGCAATCCATTTGTAGGAATGTATTGTATGCATTTAGTCACGTGATGAGTTTATAAAAGCATGTGTGTATAAACATGGGCACAGCGTCCAGTAGTGAGGATCACAAACACCTTAGATTTCCATCAACGGTGAACAGTTAAATAAAGCCATACTGTGCACTCGCAGGCATGCTGTGGAAAAGGAGGACTGCGTAGAATCTTATGTATAGATTTGTGTTCTCACGTGTCTGAAAGAACTATCCAGCCTGCTAGTGTTAGGTCCAAGGAACGGCTTTGCCAGTGCCCATCCCGCCCACCCACATGCCTGTTCATTTGACCTGTAAAGGGTTTTTTTTTCTTTAATTAGAATGTGTTGCCTCCATTAAACAAATAGGCAAATCTCATGTGAAATCTGGATGTGTACTCATTCATACCATATCTAAATATTAGAGATGGACACCGTCCACCCTAGGAGCATGGATATCCCCTGCAGGGTCCAGGAGAGGTGCCTTGGCTTTCCTCAGCCGCCATCCTTCTGATTGTACCACCATCATTCTGTTTGGGCAATTTCCTCGCCACTACCAGCTATTAAGCATTTCAAATTTCATTTTGGTTAAGGGGCCATTTGCTTTATAATTATTTCCTGACATGTGGGATGTTCCCCCACTCCTTTTATTTTCCAACCATACCAAGCTGTCCTTTTCTTCAAAGATTCCCCTCACTGATCTTTCTGTCTGAACTGACCTTGTCTCCTTGTTCACCTAAGCTGTTCCAGAGTCCGGGCTCTGTGCAGGTGTCCTGCGGCTGCACCCGTGAGTCATCGTCTAGTAGATCAGCCAGGGGTTCTAGCCGTCCCTGCCCTCCTCATGCTTTAACATCCTTTCCCTTTATTTTTCCAGGAATGGCTACTACTTAGCATTCAATTACTTATGCAAATCTGGAATAAAAAACTTTTATTAATGTTGCTGCTGTGAGACTTTTTTTCTCCCCACAAAACAGCTCTATAAATTACAAAAAAGCCCATGAAAGAAAGGGCCCGGGGGAACCAGAAGATTGAAGGGCTGGCTCTGTGCACCTCTGTCACCTGAGAAAAGAGATCCTCTTCCTCTCTTCCATGGGCACGGCTTCCCATGCCCTCCCCAGCACCAGCCCGGCAATCCCAGTCCCCGTAAGGTATCTCCTGGGCATATTTCTCATCGCTTCCAGCTCAATGTGTTGAAAAGCAAAACCCCTCATCTTTGTCTTCCCACTCAGAATGCTCTCGCTGTCTCTGCTGCCAACTGCAGTCAGTGCTGCCTCCAGTCTCCCTGGCTTGCATCTTTGACTCACCCGCCTCGCAAGCTTCCTTCTCCATGAATCGTAGATTAGCTCTTTCCTCTCTCACTTCCCCTGCCGCCCTGGAGTCTGAGCTCCTCTTAGGCTTGGACACGTTTTGACAATAAATCTTGACAAGACAGAGCCCAACTGCCACCTCCAGAAGAGCGTCATGGTTCCAAGGTCTTCTGGTTTCACTTGTGTTATACATCACTGAATACCGAGTGTCTCCTGGCCTCTGATCTGGGGGCTTCTCAGGGCCATGTGTCACGTTCTGTCCCTCCAAGAAATGCCAGCGCTTACAGAGCAGATGCTCCATGAACATTTGTGGAATGGACATCTGTGCGTGAGACGTCAGCGTGGGGATCGCACAGACGGTCGGGTGGAGGGATTTTCTGGTAGAATCCTCACTGGGGCTTCTGTTTCTTGTTTGGACCCAGCTGAAGCGCTCAAGGAGTGGAAGGTCTGCTGTGAGCTCGTGGGTCCCTCCTCAGACAGATGAATCAACCGCAAGATGATGACTGTGATTTCAATGTCACAGCCATCAGGAGGCCTATCTGTAATTTCCAAGTCAGAAAACCCTGCTTACTCCTTACATCTAACTGGGTGTGTCACTATCAAATCAGTCTTTCTGAAATGTCCAGAATCTACTTCAGAAATGTACCGTCAGGCATAGCAAATCCAAATTTTGACTTCACGTTCATGGCTCTTTACCAATTGCTACTTCTGTGCCTATCTCCAAGTGTCTCTCAGTCGCCCCCAAGGTGTAATCTGGGTCAATGCTTCCCCATCACAGCCCTTTCTCAGACCCCCTGAGCGCGATGGCCTCCAGCTGTGCTTTGGTTGCATCACCATGTCATTCTTCTCAGGACCAAGCGGCCACCGGCACTCTGGACGGCCGGTTGTCTGGAGCTCATGGAGGCTGTTGGAGGCCCACAGAACAACTGTCCTTGGTGGACCCACTTCTTTCTCCTTTCAACTCAAATGCTATTCCTTGTAATCAGCAAATCCCCTGCAGGGATGACTGTAACCCCAGAGAGTATGTGGCAATATATGGGTGCATTCTAGGCATCCAGTGATAGAGGCCAGGCTGCTGCTGACCTCCTATAACACCCAGAACAGCCCACGACAATGGACTTCCTGGCCCCAGATGTTGATAGAACTTGCAGTTGAGAAACCCTGGTCTCTAGGGCCCTCTCCACCAGCAGTCAACCCTAAGATGCTTCTGTAAGTCCTCTCTTCTCCCCAACACTCTCCCAGGCTTCCTCTGGTCTACTGAAATCTTCATTTTCTTCCAAACCTATCCTGCTTAGCATCACTCCTCACAAACTAGCACTTGACACACGAGTGCATGTCACCCAGTCCTGCATTTGTTTATTCTAACCCACACCCCTGGTTAGGTACTAAGATCATTGCGGACAGGGAAACGTATTTCTCTGTGGACTTGAGCACAAGGTCCATATAGTCCTGTTGACCCCCATAGTTTCCTGAAGCACAGGATGAAAAATAAAATTGCTTAACTTTACTGTCTTCTCCTAAGGATGTCAGGGTATGGCAGCAGAAAAGCCTGTTGAAATGTAAAAAAGAAGTTTCCATGTGTTGTGGTTTAGACATCCCCCAAGAGCTCATGGGAGGGGCTCCTGGAAGGTGCTTGGAGTACAGGTGCTTATGGTTGACTTGCTATTAGGAGGCAGGGTCTGGTCTGAAGAAAGTGTCATAGGGGGTGACCTGGCAGTGCGTTTCTGCTCCTGGCTCCTCCCTTCTCTGTCTGCTTCCTGGCCATCATGATGTGAGCAGCTCTTCCACCCAGGCCCTTCTGCCATGCTGTTTCTCCACTCAAGCCCGACATATGTGGACTGAAACTTCTGAAACATGAGCCAAAGTAAACCTCTCCTCCTTTACACTGCAGATGTCAGGTACTGTGTCCCAGGGAAGAGGAAAGTGACTAACATGCCATGCAATTGAAGTTCTTCTCATTATGAAGAGTATGCCTGCTGCTGGAACTCAAATGTTAGCTTGGATCCCTCTGCCCTTTGAAATTAAATTAAAATTTGAGTCAATTCCCATCCTGTACACAATGAGAAAAATCATTGTTCCCCACCCAGGGACTCTGGGGAGTTACAGATTCGGGTGTCCGTAATCCTGGCTCCAGGCTGCAGGCATCTGCTGTTGAGTGCCCCTCCTCCTGGCATGCTGCAGCCCTGCATGGCACTTAGCTCCTTGTTCCAATCCCCCTAGAAGGCCCCTATAGGGCTTTTTTTGTGTGAAAAAGTCTTCATGGAAGGTTAGAAATACAGAGCGGAAAATGAAGTCACAGGCAGCCCTCGTCTTTTTAGTCTTACCTCTAGAAGCCGTTCAGTAAGCACAGTCCAGGAAATTCTACCCCAGACTCCACCCCTGACTGATGACCCCAAGCCTCCTGTGCCTCCTTTCCCTCCCCTCAAGTCCTTCCCAGCCCCGGCCTCCAATTCCCTAAACAACTTCTGCAGAGCAAACAACTTCACTGGCCGCACACCAAGCAGGCAGGATGGTCTGACCCTAAACTCTGCTTCCTCCCTCCAGGAGCCTCTGATGTCACTCGTTCACACAGCTGTACAAGGATGGAGCTCTGAGCCCTGGTGAACAAAGATCCAGCCGTAAATGCTGGTAATGCTGGCTGAGACGAGGACAGAGCTCAGTGCAAAAAGACAGACCCCGAGACCCCGGGCCCCTGGCATGGACAGGGACACCAAATGTATCACTATCTTCAAGGGGCTGCAGCTGCTTGCCTGGTATCTTCTGGTGGCTTCCTTCATAACCAAACTATGGAGGGCTGAGGGTGCCATAAATCCTCGTATGTGGGCAAGATTAAACCTCAGGGCTGGGACAAGACCTTCTGCAAAGCCCACGTGGCCGCCAACCCCTGCACAGGTCCCTGGGGATGCCAACAAGTGTCTCATGGCAGGATAAAATGACAAACACACTCCTCCATGGTCACTGTAGCTGTGACACATAAAATGCTATAAAGTTATTTTGGAATGAATCCAAGCTTATTATGTAAAAATTGAGGAAAAAATTTTAAAGGTCTGAAACTCTTAATCTCCTTGTAAGAAATGATCTCTGTGGCGATTTCAGGGTTTCTCTGCTGCTTAGGGAATGTTCTTGAAGAAATATGGGGCTTTTCCTCTCCAGGAAGATGTTTGGTTGGCTTTCCCCACAGCAAGGCTTTTGCATCTTGCAGGGCCAGTCCCCAAATGCCAAAAACCATCTGACCCAGGAAGTGCCCCACCCTGTCATGCCGTTAATGTAGCCACTCCAAGGCCACTGGAAGCCTTCTGAGTCCCCTTGCTACTTGAAATTAGTGCAGTCTGAAGAATAGATCCATGACAGAGCATTTTCCTAGCACGGGCAAGGACCTGGGTTAAATCCCCAGTGCTAAAAAAAATAAAAGAATGAAGTTAATGAATAACTACTTACTGTGCTCCAAGAGTTGCTGGCAGGCACTGCCCTAGGCACTGGGGACAGAGAACAAGCAGATACCAATGTTTGTTCTGCTTCTTTTAAGAGGAAAGAGGCAGAAAGTGAGCCTCAGTTTCCTCCCTAAGCAAAGGAATGGAGGAGGCTGGCCTCCAAATTATACACCTTCAGAGCTTGGGCAAATCGTTTGAAACACCTTTTTGCAAAACCCCTTCTCTTTTACTTTTAAAACTCTAATGAGCACTGAATTTTACTTCTCCTTATGCCCAGGTGTTCTCAAATACAGAAACAGCTAAGATGGTTTATCAGGGAGTAAAAAAAATGCTGTGGGAACACATCCCTCGATGATGCAGCAATTGTACCTCTGCTCCAGAAGAGACGCCCAGGTGAGGATGGAGACCCTCTTCTCCTGCTTTTCTGTCACGTAGCAGTGATGCTGATGGACTCTCTTGGCAGGCAGGCGGTAGGCAGGACATGCAGACACTTGATGCCCCAGGTGGCCAGGAGAAGACAGTGAGGGTAGATTTTGGAAAAGGGAAGCTGAAGATGAACTTCCCAGATGGTCTTGCAGTCTGAGCTCCAATCCTCTGCAGAGGAATTTATCTCGTTCCAGGTTTGTAGCTCCCACATGTTCGGCATGATCGGATGCTCACCTCACACTCACTCTGCAAGGTACACAGCTTGGTTTCAATTTTACAAGTGTGAACGAGGATCAAAGAAGGAAGGTGAGGGGTTGGGGAGCAGCTCAGTGACAGACCCCTTGCCTAGCACAAACAGTGCCCTAGGTTTGGGGGGAAAATGCAGCAGGTCACCTGGCTGCTCAAATAAAGGACTCAAACAACATCCCCTACCAAGTGGTGAGCTTCTTTCCTTGTACTACGGTTCCTCTGGGACCCCAAATCCCCGAAGGGTATAGGCGTGCTAGGAGAGGGACAAAAGGCTTTGTGCTTTGCTTGCTGTCAGAAAATCAAGCGAGGCAGTTAATGGAAAACTAACAGTCAGAAGGTTAACCGGGATCTGGCATGTTCTCTGACTTTATCTTTCCTTGGCCAGATTAATTGCCAGAAAATGGACAGCAGGAATCCATCGATGGTCCCCCAAGATTTGCTGGGCATCCATGCACAGCAGGGACTGTCGTTCCTGAGTCCCTGAGTCCCTCATATGTACCTGGCCAGCTAGTCTCCGCTTGGCTGGCCCATATCCAGAACCCCACTTCAAAGCAGTCAGGGTGTTCAAACACTGCTGGAGTCCAAAAGAAAGAAAAGAGAGAAGAATCAAGTTTTAAAGAAAGCCCAAGTTCTCCTCATCACGTGAATACTATTCTCTGCAGAGTACATCATCCTAGGCTGGGGGGAGTAGGCGGAGGAGTGGGCTACTCACAGGCTCCCCCACAGGGCTCGAGACACTGCTCGCAGCATTCTCTCCTTTCTTCCCACCACTGGTCCTCCCGCCATTCATCCTAGGCAGAAGGAGCCTAAAATGGAAAGAGTAACCCAGCTCAACGGTGTTTTCCTTTGAACTGTGACCCTGGAACCTTGAGTAACTTTACCTCTATTCTCCTCTACTTGTGCATTCCCATTTGCAACCTGAAGCAACAGTTAGTTCTCAGTTTGGGGCATATGTGTGGGTGGGGGAAGAGTCCACAATTTAGATGCTTGCTGCAGAAAGGTCAGAGATGTCCCATGGTGGCATCAGAGATGCGTGAGCAGCTCAGTTGTAGAGCTGTCACTGGGGGCCCAAGGCCAGCGAAGGCAAGGTCATGCCCATGACTTGCTCATCAGAGAAGTCCTGGGGCTACCCTAGAGACACTTCCAGGAGGACAGAAAAAGAGCACATAGCAAGAATTCCTTTTTGACCCACCAGGGAGCCCTTCTCTGCATAAAGGGAAATTATAAAACTGACTACTGTGTAAACAACTACATGGCACACTGATTTTCAAATAATATTGAGACCTGTAAAAAGAGAAAGGGCAGGGGAGAGCATAGATCACGAAACCATGCCATAAATAATGAAAGTACCAGTTACCCCTGAGAGTATCTGCTTCTAACCGACTTTTGTTGGTGAGTGCAGGAAACCAGGTATAAGCGAAAAGAGCAAGACCCAGGCTGTGGTGGCTTTGCCTGCACGATAATTGAGTATTACCGAGCATTCTCCAGGAATACACAGGAAGGGCCAAGGGTCCCCGTCCTTGAGATTGGTTTCATGGCTCCACCCATTTCTTCTCCATCCCTTGGGGGTCTTGGAGCTCCTCAGATGATAGCGGGTCTCCCAGACACTGGGCTTTCCCAGACAATATGGCTGCCACACTACAGTGCGGCTTTCTGGGGCCTCAGTTCCCTCTGTCCTTTCTCCTCTCCTTTATTCAGACCCAAATGTGAAAGTCATGCATCTAACACGAATCCCACACTCCCAGTGCCACTAAGATGTGAGTTTCAGTAACATGGACACAGAATAGTGAGTATTCAGCTATGAGGCAGCTGGAGACTGCCTCCCTCGCTCTCTTCCTCTCTCCCGCTGCCTGTTTACGGGAGCCAGGCTGCCTCCTTTGCAGACCCTGCCCCGTCCCTGCATCTGCTCTACCCGCTCAATTTCCTCCCACGTGGCTCCCCCTGCCCTTCCCCCAGTGTTCAGGCCCCACTCAACTGGCTGTCCCTCTGCTTATCAAAGACCCAATAGTGTCCCTACCTAAATGAATGCCTTCACCATTTAGCAATGTACAAAGATCGGTAGATCCTTCAAAATTTCCTATTTTCCCCTTTTTCCTCTCTTCTACCCACTTCTCTCTATGCATGGAGAAAGAATAGAGACTTTCCCCTTCGGAAAGGTATCGGTTGTGCTCCCTCTCTAAAACAAAGAATATAGAAAGTAGTGCTTATTTTGAATTCACCAAAAAAATTTTCTGTTTCTTCAACAAGTGAAAATTCAGAGTAGTTACTCATGTGGTAACAAGGAAGTAGCACTCTCTTGGCCATATTCAGCATAATACAGTACCTTGTATTGTTCTGTCTCCCCAGCCCAACCCCTTGCCTTCCTTGGCCTCTTCTGCACCCCATTTTCTCTCCACAGGATCCTCCTCTCCCGCTTCTTCATCCCTCCAAATACTAAATCCCACCCTACCAACCTCAGAGCTGGGCCACCTGGCCTTGCACGCTGGTGCTGCTGCTGCTGTTTATTTCCTTCTTACTCTTTTGTTATTTTTGCATTTCTTAATCTTCTCCCAGATGTTGAGCAAATTGCTGAATCACAGGGTCTGCCTTTTTCAGCTCCCACATGAGTATTCGGTATCTTTCGATCACATTTCCTCGTAGCACCAGAAGCCTGGACTGCAGCAGTGAGAAAGATGTGAAAATGGGATCCAGAGCAATATGAATGTACTACAAACCACCACACCACTAAAAATGGTTGAAGTAGTAAATTTTATGTTATGGATATGTATTGGTTCACTTTCCCATTGTTGGGACAGAATTCCCAGCACTGCTTCTTAGAGGAAGAGAGGATTATTTTTGGCTCATGGTCTCAGTCCATGACTCGCCGGCTTCAGTGGAACCACCATGGTGGAGGGTACCAGGGAGCAAAGCTGGGAGCAGCGCAGGGCACAGCAGCACAAAGGAAAGGGCCATGGACCAGACAGTGTCTAAGGTCACCCGACCCTCGGAAGAGTGCCTCTCCAGGGCCCTGAGGGTCTGTTAGTCCAGCCAAGTTGACGGTCACAGCGAACAGTCGCAGTATATTTTACCACAACTTCTTTTGAAAACAAAAAGGTAGAGAACCTTGAGAACTCATCCAATGATAATACTTGTTTTCACAGATTCCTTTTCCCTAAAAATGCTAAATATTTGTCAGATGTGTGGTCAGCACAAATTACAAATCAATAAACAATTTCAAAGAAATATATTACATCAACATAATATTTCATTGTGAGTGTTGTTGACTAAAGGACAGATGAGTTTTATTTAATATAATTAACCCAATTCCTATAACATCAGTAATAAATAGCCTTGTGTTGCAAACACAGACTCAAATAATACAAATATTATGCCATTAATACCAAGCACATATTCAGATGGAAAATAAAAATCGAAAGTGAAAATTATAAACAAACAAATATGTGTGCCTGTGTGTGTGTGTGTGTGTGTGTGTGTGTGTGTACAGAACATATAAAGTAACCATCTGGTGTGTTCTCAACTGAAGTGTTCCTTTTTCTATGTAGATATGAAGCATTAACCCATTTACAGAAAAAAAAATGTTATTGAGCTAGAGATTTCATTTGGTGGTAGAGTACTTGTCAAACATGGGCAGAGTACTGAGTTTGGTCTCCAGTGCCGCCACGCACAATGGTTGCTGGGTATAGTGGCACTTTTTCTGTGGTCCCAGCTACTCAAGAGGATGAGACAGAAGGATCTCTTGAGCCCATAAGTTTAAGACCAGACTGGGAAACATAGTAGGACCCTGTTTTAAAACAAAGTCATTAAAACACACATATAACATTTTATCTCATATTACCCACCAATCTCTGCTTGAACCAAGCCATCTACAAAGATGAGGAGATTTCTATAGCAAAAAGAACATAAGAAGAAGTCCTGCCCGTGTCTAGCACACAATTACTCAGCCTTTCTGAGCCTGTGTCTTTAACTCCAATATGACACCTTATTTCCTACCTCCGGGGAAGACACTGGAAGTTTCCTCAGCCAATGTCTGTGATGCAGTTTGACATTCTGGTTGACAAAGTCCTCTTCCATCCTGCTGCTTCCATGCCTCTCCTAATTGTCAAAGTCTTGGTTAATATTTCCACAGAATTCATTACAGTGACTTTCCAATTGCAGCATAAAGTTTATCGGCCCATCATATTTGTTAGCTCTGTATTTAGTTCCTTCTACCCCAGCAGGCTGCCCGGCACCATGAAACAAAATAAATCAAAACCAACAGGCTCCTTCCACAGGCCTCAAGTGAAAGCACCGAGCAGCAGGGAAGCCCAGGCACTGGGGATTCCGACAATAAGCACCACTGGTTTTGTTTCTGGTTTGTTTTTTGGCTGGGAGTGCAAAGGTCATTCTTTTGTGTGTGAGCACGCTCGTGGTTTCTGCTGCAGACACCCAAAGTCCTTCCAATCGGGTTCACATGCAGGAGGTTACAGATTAGAAGTCCATGGACTAGGAAGAGAGTGGTGAAGAAAGATGGCTTTGAGGAAGGGTGACCAAGTGCTAAGCAGAGATTGTGGATTAGAAAGCAGCACAGCAGTTAGACTGACTTTTTAGCTTCTCAGCCTGATGTCTGAAAAGAGACCTCGTGGCAGCCTGGCTGGATTTCAGAGTCTCCCTGTGAGCCCCTGCTACAGTGCGGCCTGGCTGGATTTCAGAGTCTCCCTGTGAGCCCCTGCTACAGTGCGGCCTGGCTGGATTTCAGAGTCTCCCTGTGAGCCCCTGCTGCAGTGCGGCCTGGCTGGATTTCAGAGTCTCCCTGTGAGCCCCTGCTACAGTGTGGCCTGGCTGGATTTCAGAGTCTCCCTGTGAGCCCCTGCTGCAGTGCGGCCTGGCTGGATTTCAGAGTCTCCCTGTGAGCCCCTGCTGCAGTGCGGCCTGGCTGGATTTCAGAGTCTCCCTGTGAGCCCCTGCTACAGTGTGGCCTGGCTGGGTTTCAGAGTCTCCCTGTGAGCCCCTGCTGCAGTGCGGCCTGGCTGGATTTCAGAGTCTCCCTGTGAGCCCCTGCTACAGTGTGGCCTGGCTGGATTTCAGAGTCTCCCTGTGAGCCCCTGCTGCAGTGCAGGCCGGCATGCGGCTCCCGCACTGACTCAAAGAGCTGCCTGCACCCCTTGGATTCATCGGTGCCTCTCGCTGTAGCTCGGTGCGATGAATCACCTCCACCAAGGGTTAACCAACGATAAAACTCACAACTCACAGTTGTCACACACCTTAGGTGTCAATTACCCAAAAGATGTTGAATGTTGTGTTATGATATCACCACTGCAACCCTACAGGGCACATTGTCTCCTTGTTACGGAGAAGGCCAGGCAGCCACATTGGATAAATTGCCCAAGATCACATTGTGTAGGTAGCAGCTAAAATGGTCTGTTCAGAGTTTTTATAAATTCTTGGTTCAATTTTGCTAAGTCATATATATCTAGGAATTTATCCATTTCTTCCAGATTCTTCAATTTATTGGAATATACTTTTTCAAAATGGTTTCATACAGTCCTCTGCATTTCAGTGGTGTCTACTGTAATTTCACCTTTTGATTTCTAATTGTATTGATTTATGTTTTCTCTCTTTCTTTTGGTAAGTTTGGCTAAGAGCTTATCAATCTTGTTTATCCTCTCAAGGAACCAACTCTTTGATTCATTGAAACTGTATTTTTTTAATCTCAATTTCATCAATTTCTGTTCTGATATTTATAATTTCCTTCCTTCTACTAGTTTTTGGGTTTGGATAGTTCCAGTTTTTCTAAAACCCTGAGATGCATTATTAGCTTATTTACTTGGGCTCAGTCTGTTTCTCTAATCTATCCATTCACCTCTTTAAACTTCCCTCTTAGCACTGCTTTCATTGTGTCTAACAGATGCTGATACATTGTATTTTTATTGTCATTTGATTCCAAGGATTTTTAAATTTCTTCTGACATTTTCTATGGTCCATTGATCATTCAAGAGTGTATTATTTAATCTCCATATGTTTGCATGTTTCCATAGTTGCTTTTGTTATTGATTTCTAGTTTCATTCCATTGTAATATGATAGTATATAAGGAATGATTTCAAATTTTTTGCATTTATTGAGCCATGATCTATGACCTAAAATATGATCTATTTTAAACATGATTCTTAAGCTGCTGAGAAGAATGTGATTCTGCAGTAGCTGGATGAAACACTCAGTAAATATCTGCTAAACGCTGTGGTTTAACTATGATATTTCTTTATTGATTTTTTTTTGTGTGGTTGACTTGTGTATTGGTGAGAGTGGGGTATTAAACTCATCCATTTTTGTCTCATTGTACTTTTTGTTTTATGAAATTGCATGCACCAATATTCAGTGTATATGTATTTACAAATTGTCATCTCTTCTTGGTGTATTGTTCCCTTTAGCCATATACAGTAACCTTCTTTGTCTTTTATAAGTTTTGGTTTGAGCTCAACATTTTCAGAAATTAGAATAGCTACTCCTGCTTCCTTTCAAGCTCTGGGTGAACATATAGAGTACAGTATTCCATCCTTTCAGTTTCAGTCGTGTGTGAGTGTGTGTGTGTGTGTGTGTGTGTGTAGTCTCTTCTCTTGCAGGCAATATATATTTGAGTTTTATTTTTTGATCCAATCTGTCAGCCTGTGTCTTTTGATTGGAGAGTTAAGACCATTTACATTGAGTGTAATTATTGAAACATACTTGCTGATTCTTGTCATTGTATCATTCTCCAGTGCTTTATTCCTTTCTCATTTTCATTTTGTTTAACTACTTTGGCAGTTGGATGTACTCTTTCCCTTGAGCCTTTTGGTCATATTGACCTCCTTGTATCTAGTATTTAGGATTCCCTCAAATATTTTCTGCATTGATGATCATGTATTTCTCTAGATTCTCTTTGTTGTTGAAGGTCTTTCATTTCCCTGTCAACTTTGAATGTAGAATATAGTAATCTAAACTGGCAATAATTTTCTTTTAGAGCTTGAAAACTTCACCTAAAGTCTCCTGGCCTTTAAGATTTGTGTTGAGAAATCTGTTATTCTGACAAACTTGCCTTCATACATTATTTGGCATTTTTCTGTAACAGCTTTTAGTATTCTCTCTTTGTACTTCTGGGATTTTGACTATGGTATATCATGGAGGGCTTTTTCCTTGTCACATTTGTTGGGTATTCTATATGTCTGATATACCTGAGTATCTAATTACCTAGATTTGGAATTTTACTGTAATGATTTTGGTGAATATATATTTATACCATGAGATTCTAAATCTAACTGCTCTTTAATTCAAATAATCCTGAGGTAATTTCTTTTAGGATCATATCATCTTTGGTTGTTTCTTATTTTCTAAGTATTGCTGAGCTTGTGTTACTGCATCAACCTTGTCCTCAAGTCCTGATATTCTATCTTCTGACAGATTGTGTTTACTGCCAATATTTTCATTAAGTTTTTCATTTCCGGGATTTCTGCTTGATTCTCTTTTATTGCCTCTAATTCTTCACTTAGATGGTCATTCATATCCTGCATCACCTTCCTTAATTTATTCAGTGGCTTATTTGTATCATCTTTAAACTCTTTAGTCATCTTATTAATTGAATCATTCAGCTTCTTATTTACATCTTTTTTAAATTCATGAGCATCTTGGTAATTGCTTCCTTCATCTGCTTATTTGTCTCTTACCTCTTCAAATATTTAATTATTTATTTTTTGAGTTCATTGTCTGAAAACATACCCACTTTAGTTCATAAGATACCAGCTTTGGGGAAATTATGAAATTTTGGCAGCATCTTGTTTCCTTGCTTTCTCATGATTCTTGTGTTTTTGTGTGGAGGGACATAGAACAGCTAGCGCAGAAGCTCTGTCAATATTGTGGACATCTTTTTAGCACGTGGATTTCCCCCAGTGATGTGCGCTTATCTTCGGGACAACTTGGTAAGCAGCCACTTATGCCAAGTTTGGTCCTTATCACTGTCTTGTGGGAACAACTACCAGTCATATCAGCATCTATAACACCAATCACATCAACATATGATTTAAAACTTGTTTTAAAAGTTCACAGCTCTTTCAATAACCAAGAAAGACACAGGAATAGTACTGATGAGGAGTAAGCTAGGATATAAAAAAAGAGAAGAAGAAAACCTTAAGGAGAAAAGCAATGAGAAGAAAAAATAGAGAGAAAATGAAAGAAAAAATAAGGTTTTGATGTTAATATTTTTATATCTGGAACGAAGGCAGGGGGAGAGAAGATTTGAGAAGTTATTTGTGGGGAGCGTAAAAAAGGAAGAAGAGGGAAGTAAATATAACTGGACAGTGAGAGAAATGTTGAGGAGGTTGGGTGCAATCAACCTGAAAAACCTAATGTTCAAAGACAGCAGGCAAACGTTGGTGACAGCGAGCCTAACAGGTTTGTAAGGGACTGTGCAAACAAAAGTAGCGATTAACTTTTATTCACAGTTACAGATATGCATAAGCTATATATATATATATATAACAAAGAAAATAATTAAATTTAAAAATAAAGATAAAAAATTATATCGTACTGATAATATTTGATAACCGGAAAAGGATGAGGAGGGAGGAAAGGTTGGAGAGGGCGTGAGAGGGGAAGTGAAGAAAGGAGAGGGGAGGGAATTTAAATGAAAAGTGCTGGCGGATACAGTGAAATGGAGTTCAATTTATGACCTAACCGAACAACTGATTTAGTAAACTCTGTGAAACGACCTTTGTGTGGGAGAACTCAGACGACTTGGTAGCATACTGTGGCGTAAAGCAGTAACACGCACTCACACACAGATACGCTGCTCTCTGGTTCTTTCAAAAAAGCTGTACCAGAAGAAAGAAGAAAGGAGAAAAAAGGCAGAATAAAGAGCCAACCCATTTGATTTACGTGGAGTCTGAATTTGATCAGATCGCTTTCCTACGTCAGTTCAAATATGGGGAGCCCTCGGGGTGTGGGGTGCCGAGCTCCCCTCCTGCAGCCGTGGCTGGGAAGCTGGGAGGTTCGCCAGTGCGCGCGTTGGTTCCCCGCGGCCCAGCTGCGCTCTTCCGCCGGGGGCGACGGGCGGGCAGGCCCGGCAGGTCCACCGGGACCGCGGCTGGCTCTCCGCAGGCAAAGCGCTGCCGAAGCACCGCGAGGGCTCGGGCGGGCAGGGCTGGCCCGTGTTTTTGCCTCTGTCCAGGTCTGCGCGTCTTTGGGCGAGCAGAGAGGGATGGGCACACTTGGTGCCAGCGCCCAGGCTTCCACTGTTCTCCGCGAGCGCTGCCCGGCCTCACACTCCCTTCCCTCCACAGGCGCTCGTTTACCGCCGCTCCTCTGCGCGCCTCGGCCTCGTGCTGCTCTGGAGTCGGATTAACTACCAGTCACTGTGGACTGGGCGCGCGTCCGCCCGCGCAGCGAGGGTTGGGGCCGATGCGTGATTCATAGAGTAAATAAACGCCTATCCGGTAAGGTTTGAAAGGTGGGAAATGGCTGTTTATGCAAAACAGATACGCAACAACAAAAATACCATCGAAATTTCCTGAAATGCTCATTTTACTCATTTCTTTAGGCCAATACCATCAGGCTACGCAAATGTTATCTGCTAGGAAAAGAACTCACACAGTTAAATGTGTACTATCAGCAGCTAACCGTTCTAAGGCTCCCCGTACCCTCGAAAACGTTCCCGTTTGAGAACCACTGTCCTGGGTGTGTCTTCATTCTTCCTGCTTCAACCCCAGCCCTTAGAGAGAACCCCCAAACTTTGTTCTTGCTCCTGATCTCAAGGCGCATTATTCACGCAGTTTGACAATATCTTCACCAAGCTATTTCTATGCCTCTTAGAGCCTTGAAACCAAACTTTCTTTTATTTTACCCCGATCTTCTTCTGCTTTCTCTATTTTAGCCAGCGTCAGTGCCATTTTCTCAATCACCCAGGCTGGACCACTCAATTCATCCTGAATTCCCCCACTGACTTCTCTCTCCACATAGAGCCAGTTATTAGTTCTGTAGATTCTGCCTTTGCAATGTCCCTTGAAGCAGCCTCCTCCTGCTTTCCAGGCCCGTGGTCTATCTTTGTTCAAGTGTTCATCTAACACCACCATTCTCTACCAGTCACTGCATTGTGGCTCAGCTGGCAGCCTGTGCTGACGGCCACCTGTCTGTATCCCAGTCCATCTACACCTCCATCTGTCTCCCCTACACCACAATGGCTCTGCTGTCACCGAATGTGTGCGGGCTTCCCACCTCTCACCTCGCCTGCAGCCTGTCGGTAGAAGACTCTCCCCTGAGCCTGCGCCGTCTTCTCTACCTTCCCGGTGCACATAATCTTCCTTCCCCTGCTGCAGCCCACACTGCTCTCTCCTTTGAAATGTTCCCTCCCTTCTCTCTGCATTCACATGCCTTAACTTTTATTCTTGTGGCCTGTCAAAGGTGCATCTTCACCAGAACCTTTATAAGTTGCTCTAGACAGCCAGGGATGAGCAGCAGGCTTAGGAACAGGACATATGAGCCCGCATGCAAGCCCTCCACTTAGCAGCTGGATCACTGGGTAGAAGTCAGCTTTAAATGAGGATAAAATGTGACAATAGGTGATTTGAAGTAACGGAAATAGGGAAGACTTGGAAGGCAGAAAGACAAGAGTTTAAATGTCAGCCTGCCTGTTGTCTGCATGGGCACGGTCAAATTCTCTTCACTGTAATTTGATTTTCTACTTTGCCGAAAGTAGGAACCTCTTTTGGAAGACTGTTAGGGGGATTAGAATTCACAAAATAAAGTGTTTTGTGCATGGCTTTCAACGACGGCATTCATTAGCATGTCTTTGAGGCCCTTTCCACCCTTCGCATCACCACACACTGGCCGTGATTAGGTCTTTCCACCCTTTGCATCTTAAAGCATTTAAAGAAATTTTCCATAGTTTCTACTTGTTTTAAGGCCGTCTTTGCAATCTGCCTGATCAGGAAGTTTTTCTAACTTCTATTTCCTGCAGAACCTAGTACGATTGCCTGGCACCCAGAAACAGCTGGGGGAGTGCTGGGTTTAATTTGAGGACGAGCGAGGCGAGGGAGGAACTAGGGAGAGGTGCGCTCGGAGGCACTGTGCTGGGAGCTCCCGGCCGCTAGGGGGCAGCGGAAGAGCAGACACTTGAGGGGCGCAGAGCGCTGAGGAGCCGGGTTTCAGATGCGCGGACTTTAGGACTGGTCCGGGAGCTGGAAGGCGAGGGCTGTGCGCCGCGTGGGCTGTGCGTGGTGCCCGCAGGGACAGAGCTCTGCCCCTCACTGACTCCCTGTGCCCAGTTCGCTCATCCACGGGGGCGGTAAGCATAATAAACCGTCACTAACTCTGTACAGTCTTGTGAAGAGCAACCCGAGAAATGCCAGGCTGGATGCTTCTCATCTCTGACTTCCACGTCCAGAGGTCAGAATGTGTTCGTCTCCCAAGGACAGAGGGAGCCTGTCCAGCCCCCGAGGAGCCGCCACGTGGCACCCCCGTGAGGAGAGCCCCCTCACAGTCCCTGCCGCCCCCTGGCTGTTCATGGGGATGCCAGCTACTGCTAGGAATGCTCTGACTCACCTGTCTTGCCCCTTTATTCAGGTCCCTGGGGGCGACAGGTGCCCCAGGGTGCCCCAGGGGCACGGTCTGCCATCTGTGCTGTGTGGAGCCCAAAGCGAACCAGGAAATCCCACTGCGGCCACACCGTTGTCCAAGTTGAGACTGGAAGGAACCCTCGCATTCAGGTTTATTTGACTCCAACACCCCCCACTCTGTCTTTGAGCCATGTCACCTCAAACACAATGCTCTTGGGAACTCACAGTCTAATCTCAGCCTTTGAAGAAGTGATTTGATGTAATCAGAAGGAAGAATCATCCAATGCCCAGAATAACTAATATTTAAATCAAAGAAGCTCCCAAACTCTTGACTGATGATCCACGTCCCCTCTGCTCCTATTAGCTGAGGAAATACCTCATCCCCCACCATTTTATTCTCCCTCCTGAAGAGGAGGAATATAGCAAAGATCTCTCCCTCCCTCTCTCTCTCTCTCTCTCTCTCTCTCTCTCTCTCTCTCTCTCGTTCACACACACACACACACACACACACACGCACACTCTTCCTCCCCCACCCATTCCTCAGAGATCCATACTTTTGACACAGAGGAGAAATGGTTAACAAAGGACCGTGCTCTGTAGTGGAGGCTTGAATTACATTACAGAGAATAGAACAGCTGGAACCAAGAGAATTGTGAGATTTTTACACCATGGCAGGCACAGCGAGTGTGCCCACTGTTTTAGAGCAAGAGAATCTGATCTCTTACGTGAGAAACGCCCCACATAGCACCCCATGCCTGCAGAAGGGGGGCTGCAGCATCTCCGTGCTGTGAAGCAGGGGGTCCCGGCTTCTGGGCAGGGTAGGTCTGCAGTTGGTCCTGCTGTGTTGACGTCAGAGACAGGGCTGAGGTGGGACCCTGACTTCCAGCATTTGAGCAGCTTACTTTCCTCATTGCAGCACCCTGTTCTGTTCTCATGGATTTCACCTGGAAGAAAAAAACCAGACTGGGAGAGGCACAGCCTCTGCTGCTAGCCAGGGTGGCACATGCTAATCAGCACCAGAAGCAATTTGGAGTCTTTGGTTAGTCCAGCCCTACTCTCTATTCAGGAAAAGAGAGAGGCCTAGAGATGTGGAGGAATGTGCCAGGGTCACACATGTCCTCTTGGCAGTAGTACCACTCTCCTCTCCATCACACTGGAGAACAGCCACAGGGCAAATGAGGGCCTCTGGGTGGGTCCCGAAGCAGCCACGTAGGTCTGGGTTCATCTACGGCTACACTGTCTCCGAGCCTCCTCCCCGACTCTGAGTCCACCCTTCCCCGGCCTGGAGGAGGCAGAGTGGCTTCCGACATCCTGGAGAAGAGCCCCGCGTTCCTCTCCTGTGCTCCGTTCTGCCGCCTCCTGCAGAGGACTCCTCCCTGTGGCGGCACGAAGTGGGGAGGGAGACAGCCCAGCATGATGAGGTAACTGGGCAAAAGTAGAGGGGAAGAAGGAAGGGAAGACTAGACGAGAAAAGTTACCTCATATCTGTTTACTTTTATAATCATGTGGATTTTTTCTCATGCATTCAGACTGCGTTTTATATTTTTCAAATATATTATTCTCAAATATATTTTGTAGTGCTGGGGATTGAACCCAGGGCTTGTGTATGCTAGGCAGGTGCTCTGCCACTGAGCTATAGCTCTGGCCTTGCATTTTATATTTTTAAATGTTACTTCACCCATGTATTCATGTTGTTCCTATATTTTTGTTATGTTTATTCTTAAGTATTTTTCTAAGTTCAAAAAAGTAACTTCAGCTCTACACAGAAGATAAAAGAATAGTACTACAAGGAATAGCTTCATTGTCGACTGATCAATTGGGGCCATTTGCTAAATATGCGCTCGCTCTCTCTCTCACACAAACCATTTAAAAGTAAGAAGTGCAAATCATATCACATCCCTCCTAAAAACTTATGTATGTACCTCCTAACCACAAAGACATTCTCCTTCATAACCACAGCACTATTATCTCAGTCAAGAAATTTAACATATATTTTGAGAAGTCAGGAAACGTTTACAGTTCCAGTTCCATTTACTGGAGAGATGCAGCATCTTGCTTCTTCACCCCGCTCAGTTTGATTCAGCAAGGTATTGAGTTTGCATGTGTGTGCGTCCACAGCCTGCTCCCCACCCCATGCCTGCATCTCTCTGCTTGCAGGGGTTGAATTTTCACACTTTAGGCTCACGGACCTTGAAGAAACCAACTCTCCTCTTTGGCTGCTCAGGCATCTTCAAGAAATACTAATATTAGATGGCTTTGGAGAGAGCTGGGAACAAGAGGGGAGCAAGATAACTCTTGTCAATATGAAAAAATACGTAATAAATTTCTATTTTGCAGAAGTCCCTTGTTTTGAACTCAAACACAAAATACAGAGTTACTCACATGTGTTTTCCCCATGAACACTTTACACACACTGCTCGGCCTTCCCGGCGGCCACTTGTAACTTCTAGGGTGCTAGTAAATGCCTAGTTTCCTGTAAATGCCCCCAAAACCCCACTGAGCTGACTGTATGAAACTTAGCTGACCAGTAAGGAGATGCTGAGTGATACTACAAGAACAGAAAAGACAAGTTGATCCAGGCCAGTATTTGAAATGGTCACAAATATGCCACCATTAGTTTTTCATTAAGAAAAACTGTTGACTTTTAAAATGATTTAACAAAGCTGTCAGAGACATACAAAACTGACTTTCACTGCTTCTCTTTAGTGAGGTCCCTAGAACATTCATGGAAGTTTCTTAAGCAGTTGGAATAAATAATAAGGTGCATTTGGAATATGTAATATCCCACCTTCAAGGTCTAAATGCTCAACCGGAAATAAAAAGCATTTGAGAATGGGCCACTCAGGCAACAGGTAGTTACGACAAGGCTTGCTGAATCAAAGTCCTCAGCTGCAGTTAGTTAAATGTAAACAGTAGCATCTGGGGAGAGAATACACTTTCTGATAAGAACAGAAACTTTTTTTTTTCAAAACTGATAAAATTGTAAAGTGTTTGTAATTCCCAGAGCTGAAAGAGCTATACTACCAAAGGAAGTGAAGAATTTGTGGTTCTCTGTGTGTAAAATGACTAACAATAACAAGATTTTTAAAAAATGTATGGTGTACATGCATATTGTCAAATATGAAGATTCTGCTTTGGCTGGTAATTGTTTTATTTTTCCCAATGTTTTCTTCAAAAGAAAAAAATTACAAGTAAGCTATAAAGAGAGTCGACATCTGCTAAGGCACATATTACTATCAAGTGTAATATTTTACAGTGGCCAGAAAGAAAGCATTCAGTTTTTTAGGTAAGCAAAGACGTTTTTAGTTAATATTTCATTTTTGTTGGTACATGTTCATGGTACACAGTGATCGTCCTCGAGGGGAGTTGGCACGTGCATGGAACGCATCTTCATTCTTCCGTCCTCCTCTTCGCCCCCTTTCTCTGTCTCTCTGTCCTCTCTCATAGGCAAAAGACCCATCTCCTCACTTCCTGCTATCTGTCTTTATTTTGCTCTTTAATTATTTATGCTTTGGGCTTGAAGACCTTTAGAACCTAATAGATCTATTGAGGGTACAAATCTGGACAGTTTTGGGGATCTCAACAATAAAATGGATGTCAGCCAAGAGAGGTAAGTCTGAGTTTGCAGGTTTCCCTCTGTGCACATAAACATTATTTTTCTTTTTCTCTCTTTTCAATTGGGAATGTTCTTATGATACATCACTAATATAATTTCCTACCACTCATTCTTCAATGTACTTGTCTCAAATCACATACTCGATCCTCCATGTCCTCATGTGGCCCAGGGAGTAATCATCCCAAGCGGACCTTACCCGAGGGGTCCCTCTCTTCCCAGCCCTCATAGTCGACAATCAAGCATCTCTGCCTGACAAGCTGAGCTCTGAGAAGAGACTCATTGCACCTGATACGATTTCTTAGAAAACGTTGGAGTAAAAACTATTCTTAGCAAAAGAGCTCACAAGGGTGTTTTAGTAGAAAGCACATTGGAATTGAGCTGGGTAGGCAATCCATACTTGTAGCTTAATTCCTAACTCGTAGTTGTCATAATGGAAGTGCTTGGGTTTTGCAATAACAACAATAGCAAAAGAATTCCCCAGCACTTTTCGGATGACTGGGGCTTCACGCCTCTGCCCTGTGCCGTCTACCCACAGCCACACAGTGCGTCCAGTTCCCAGAACAATTATTTTCCCACCTCAAACATAGATCCTCTGTTATGTTCACTTTAGTGGTGACTTTTCTCCCATAAGTAATTTTAAAGAAAGTTTTTGAACACATGTGACTTGCGTTAGGCTTATTTGGCCTTTAACTTGTGGCGTCTTACATTGTTTTGTCACCTTGTTCTGTCTCAACAAGTAATGTTTAAGTTTTCCACCACGTGGAGCACAGAAGCCAGACCTTCCTCAGTATCTAGCATGGCCACCTGCATGCAGCGGGGACATAGTGCTGTGGCCTTGATTTGAGTGATAATTGCAACCATGCTGCACCACTGCCATCAAAGAGGTTTTTTGGATATTTGGGCATGGGAGATGGGGAATCCCTCATTGAAAAGTAAACCTCTCAGCCACTTTAACACCCCTCTGCTTCTTTCACAAGTTGAAAATGAGAAGTACAAGCTGACTCTTACCCTTCTTGTGAATATTGAAGAACGGGGAAGAACTTTTGGAGGTAAATCTGAGACAGTCGTGATGATAGGACCTTGGGACAGCTCGAGCACCAGCAGACCTCCCTAATCCCCTCAACCAGATCTTGAGCTCCCTCCCCGAGCTAAACTGGGAGCCGAAGGTGGCGTTCCACCAGGGACTGGAGCCCAAGGCACACACTTTTTTGTGTTGGCCCAGTGGTGCCATGCCTCATTCTTGGAATTGCCTAGAAGGAGTTTCACTATGGATGCTGCATTGGCACAACAAAAAGAAAAAGTTGATGCTAGGAAGGGGTAGGGGAAGCTGGGCCTCAGGGTCAGGTGGCTGGATGAGAAGTTGCCAGTCTTTTTGTCGCAGAACCTACTCATCAGCTCCAGGTTAAGGGTGAAGGTGTGACTTTACACAGTGATTCACCAAGACCTCCTGTGTGACAGGGATGTGAGCAGCTCTCTCACCTGGCTGGGTGTGTCAGCCATGGCTGAGCCACGCCATGCACCCCAGCCTGGACTTCTTCCTGGCCACTGGAGGTGCCTGTAGGAGTTTACCAAGTCTGATGTGCGGGTTCTGCTGCAAACCAACTGAGCCAGAACATCGGAAGGTAGATCCCAGACCTGGCTCTTTTTTAGAGGCTCAGTGTGTGATTTTAATGGGCAGCCAGCACTGAGAACCACTGAGCTAAACTAATCACAGCCATCACAACTCCTCTTGCCAGTGGTTGGTTTTGGAACACACATGCGACTCTCCTGGCCACCGAGACACTAGGCAAAGGGAAGCTTCTGGAAAATCTTCTGTCGCTCCTACGGAGGCTCACGTCCCCTCTGTCTAGTCTGGACCTGACACCTGGCAGACTCGTTACCTGGAAGACACGAGCACCTCACAGTGCTGAATAAGAGACGCCACGACCTGGTACAGGGAAGCTGGAGCTGGCTGAACTCTCGGCTTTGTGTGGGAGGCGGTAACGCACTGCCTTATTACTCAAGTCTGTTCAGGGCTTGCTTTTGAGTTCTTGGTAGAGAAAAACATTCTTGCTGATTCCTAAAGAGTTCCTTCTGCCCCTGGGGAAGGAGCCTAGGCTCCAGGTTCCTGGCTCAGGTGCCCACAGTCGTTAAACACACTTCATTCTGTCTGTCCCTCTGCTGCAATACGGGAGAATGAGGGATGGACCACAGCCACATCAGGGGTGCAGAGCCCTCCCGATGCAGAGTCCGGATGCTGTGGATGGGGAGTGGGGCTGCTGAAAGCAGACTCCCAATACTGCATCTCTTTGGGAAATCAAGGTGCTTCCCCTCTATGCAACTGGCCAGTTGATGACCTAAGGCAGGAGCCAGTTGTGTGCCAGGCCTTGAGTTAGACACCATGATAATGGGTACTCATTAAGCCTTTCATCACACAGACATTGTAAACCTGTGAGGTGGATGAAATTTTCAGCCCGTTCTCAGAAGAGGAAGGAGAGGCCCAGAGAGGGCGCCTAGCAGCAAAACTGGTGTTCGAACCCTCTTTTCAGTATAGCAAGACAAGAGGACATGGCTGGGTGCCCTCAGACTGTCTCGTGGGTGTGGATACTCGGGAAGTGGATGCGAAGCTGTGTGGTGCTGGGGGAAAGATGCTACCTCAGGCATCAGGCACACAAACTTCTCATCTTTGCTTTGGCGATATCTCTGAGTGCCCTCAGCACAGCTGCTCAAACTTTGAGCCTTGGCTTTCTCGTGTGTGAAATGGGGGTTAGAAAATCTACCCCATGTTTATTATGCAAAAGAGACTGGTGCTCGGGAAATGTCAGTGCTGTTCTGCTCGACCCTCTGCACCTTCACCTTCAGTGCTCCAGCTATTTACCCACAGTCTGTGGAGTGTGGTGACAAAGCATTGTTGAAATGTCAATCTGGCAGGCACGGTGAGGCGGGGAGGTGGCCCCAATGTGCCAGTGGTGTAGCCCCGAGTGGAGCCCCATGGGGACAGTGCCTAGGAACAGATCAGCCTGGAATCTGAGCAGATCGAGGCTTCGGGCCTATCCTTACTTGACTGCTGTGCTGAGAAGAGGGGACGCCACGGCCAGCTCTGCCACAATCCCCTCTCCCTGCTGCAGGACTGGTGGAATCCACTCAGCAGAGGCTCCACAGGGCCTGACAGGAAGAAAGTATGATTGGCTAATGGCTTTATAATCTGTGACTCCGGCTTCTCTAAAATTGTTGGTTCTATTGAAGAACAGATAGTAGCGTAAAATAGAGTGATTTCAGAAATCACTCATACCCCTCGTCTTGTTCTTGCATCGGAACATCTTGACAGGGCCTTTCACAAAAAATAGGCTCAGAGAGAGAGGGCTGAGTCATATCACTCGCCTGATTCAGCCCTTGCCTGTCAAGACTGGGGGGCCCGCAGCCTGCCTCACGTCCCTAGGAGGAGGCAGAGTGACTAGGGCCTGGGACAGTGCCCCCAGCAGCCCTCTTGCTGCAATGTTCTGGGGCTAGAAACTGGTTTGTGCTCTAAGGAAGTAGCATGGAGATTCCTTCGCAACTCACTTCCGTCACTTAGCTCTGTTGACTACTTGGAACTTAACAGGGAGGCAAAACAGTGATGATGCCCAGGGACTGGACAACAGGGAAGTGTCCCGTCCAAGTCACAGCCACAGGCTTGAATGTGGCAAGCACTGTTCGGAAGCCTCCAAAGGTGGAGCCCTTCAGAAACTTCCAGAGAACCTGAGCATGTGGCACAAGAGCCACCGCTCTGAGAACTTCTTCAGTTTCTCTCAGCTATGCTCTGGGTTTCGTTAAATATAAAATAAAACATCATATGAGCGCCTGTGCTGTGCCAAGAGCTGTGAAAGGTCCCTAATGTTCCTACAGTACAGTTCACACCAAGGCAAGGAGGCAGGTGTTACCATCTCCACTTTAGAGCTTAAGAAACTGAACAGAGGGGGCCGGTGAGATGGCTCAGCGGCGTAAGCGCCTGCCTGGCAAGCGCGAGGGCCCGAGTTCGACTCCCGGATCCCACATATGAAAAAAGGGCCGGTGATATCGCTCAGCAGCACGGGCACCTGCTGGCAAGCGAGGTCCTGAGGTCGACCCCCCGGTACCCACAAAAAAAAAAAAAAAACTGAACAGAAGTGGAAATAGAAGACAGGAGCTTCAGCTCCAGGATTCTCTGAGCTCATCCCCAGGAATCTTCCTCTACCCACAGTTTTACTGTCTTAGGTTCCAGTTACTTCCAGTGTGAAAATGTTAAATGGAAAGTTCTGGAAATAAACAATATATACATTTTAAATGATGTTAATTGCAATATATCATTATACTTGCTCTATTTTGTTATTGGTTATTGTCATTAACCTCTTCCTTGCTTAGTTTATCATCTAAACTTTATCATTGGTATATTTTTCATTTAATACAATACATAGCGTGCTGGGTACTACCCATGTCTCGGAGCATCCCCCAGGGTCCCGGGACATACCTGCCATGTGTAAAGGGGCCTTGCCCTCCATCTTGATTGTTGGCTTCTTGTTTCTGTGACTGCATTGCTCCTTCGACTCTTTCACTTGGGCAAAAATATCCAACCTCCCATCCCAGCTTCCCATTCTCACTTCAAACATCTGCACATTCCCTTCTCAGCACCCCCGTGCGGGTCCCTCCCAGTCCTGTCCCCTTTACTAGGGTAATAATGTCCTGGTCAGGCAACAGTGGTCACTTTCTGCCCCCAACTTCCAGGACCCTGGAGCATACTGTGGTCACAAAGACCCTTGCCTTCTCACGGCTCTCATCCCTACCGTGACCTTCCAGCCTTCGTCTCATGATGCTGGGAGGGTACCGCCCACTCCGCCCTCCCAGTCAGTGCAGCCTCCACAGGGAAGTAACTCAGGGAAAGAGGAGAAGGAGGGCAGGAGTCACAGAGATGGAAAGGGAGGGTTCTCAGTCTCCCACCGACTGTGACTCACTTTGCAAAAACCCCGCAAATGGGGTATAACTTCCCCGTAGGGTGCTTAGCCCAATTCTGCTTCTGGTTGGCACTGAGTTTGAGGCAGCAGTGTGCTATGGAGCAGGGAGCCTGGGCTTTGCCCACATGGAGCCAGGGTTCCAGCTGAGCTCCTCGAGGGATGCGTGTCCTTGGCAATCTACTCAGCACTGTGTCCCTCGTCAATGGGAATAGTATTTCCCAGCAAGACCGTTATGAAGATCCAACTTTTTAAAAAAATTACTTGGTATCTTTATCACTATATTATGTAATAGATTTATTATTATATTTTCCTTTTCGGGTTTACTCTGGAATAAAAGAAGACTTGGGTCTGAAAAGGAGAGTTTGCACATTGGCCGTGAAGCTGTGTGCTGGCCCCAGGCCTCACCACGATGACAGCCAGCTGCCCTCAGGGTAATTGTGGCTTTCTGACATTTTCTCAGCTCTTTTCACTCCCACCCTCAGATTCCTCGTGACCAAAGTTATGCACTGTTCTCCAACGGTAGTCAGTGTGTGGACTTGGGGGCATAAGAAGCCCTTCCTGTTCCCAAGATGGGAGGCTCCACTGTCCAGGCTGTGCAGCTCTGGCCTGGGCCACAAAGCACGTTCCATGTGCAGGACAGTGACTTCTGACACCAGCCCCCTCTGTCCGGCCACACTTCACTGACGAAGGGCGTCATTCCCAGCAAGCCAGCCCTCACTGTAGATGCCAGCTATCAGCTCTGGGGTCCCCAGGCACCTGAACCTCTGACTCAGTGGCTACACATGGGGGGATTCCCTAGCTCCCCAGGTTTGCTACTCACTAGAGTGATTCACAGAAGCCAGGAAAGCACTGCACACACGCTGACAGTTTTACCATAAAGCACAGAAGTCAGGGCCAGCCAAATGAAGGGACACTGAGACTTGGTCTGCGAGGTTCCAAGGTAATGTTTTTGTGTGCTCAGGCACTCACCTCAGCACTACACGGATACATTCAACAACCTGGCCGTCCTACCAGCCTGCAGTGTCCAAGGCTTTCACAGAGGTCATTATTAGTCGTGACTGATTGGACCACTGGCCACGTGGTAGAATTCGGTCTCAGCTTCCTCACCTACGTAGCATCAGGCTCAAGGCCCCAAACCCCTATTACATGGTTTGTCTTTCCAGCATGGCCATCCCTTATCCCACCAGAAGCTACCTGTTCGCATACACTACCGTGGCCCACCGAGAAGAACAGAGACGTTCCTATCACGGGGAAATCCCAAGAGTTTAGAAGCAGGAAACTAGGGACAAAGGCCTGTGAGATTGTTTCTCAACAGAAGGAGTGTATTCCAGGCCAGGGTTCTCACGCAAACTGTGTTCCATGTCATCAAGGTGACAGAGCCACAGAGCCCAAACATTTCATGCAGAGCTGATCTTCACCTGGCCTCAGCTCACCTCCCCAGCTCTTTCCTCCTGTTTCTCTGCACACCCAGTCCTTCCAGGACCTCCGGAGAGTATGCCATGTCCTCATTACCTGGCACAAGTCACCTTCAAGGCCAGCATTCTGGGCTCTCCTCAGAGATCTCCTAGCTTCATAGAGCAGGGCTGGTCATCCAGGCATGGGTGTAACTCACATTCTCTGACATATTTCTGTCATCATAATTATGGTGACTTAATTGTAACTTTTTTACTCATTGTAAATAATTTTCCCCACTTGATTTTTAAGCCTATGTGTATAGTAATACCTTGGTTCACAAATGCTTCTTTTCACAAATAATTCAGTTCACAAACAGAAGCATTCTGCAAAATTTTGCTTGTTCTCCAACTCTGCATCAGGTGATGAACACAACGGTGACAATATTTCCCAGAATCATGGAACAAATTAAGTTTGTGAATAGAGGTACCACTGTACATTAAAATGAATTTTTGGCAAACAGTAAGAGAAAAACCTGGGTTAAAGCATAAGAAGACCAAAGATAGCTGGGTCCAAGCTGGTTAAGCCACTCAGCAGCATCACTGAGAGCCAGGTTATTTCTGTCCTCGTCTGTTCCCCAAAGAGTGCTGGACAACCTATGAAGCATTTATCATTCAGTGCAGAAGGTGGAGGCTGCACGGTGTTGAGCTTTCTCCTCCTGCACCACATCATTTCTCCTCCAGGGAGATAAGTTGCCCCCCACAAGCTTTCTTTTCCATCTCATTGGCCAACAATGGATCACAAGTTCTCCCTACACCAATCCCCAGGGAAGGGAACAAGTTTCTGCGCTTGGTCTCACCAATTGTGAATCACTCCCTAAGGCTACACACACTGTCCACTGAAGATCATCGCCTTCTCCCGGAAGGAGGCTGGCGGGAATGGCCCGATTCTCGGTATGGTGTGGCTGTGTGCTGCGTCCTCAGGCAAGAGGAAGACAGTCAAGGTACACAAGATGAGCCAGGGTCA
This sequence comes from Erethizon dorsatum, assembly GCA_028451465.1. Taxonomy (NCBI): domain Eukaryota; kingdom Metazoa; phylum Chordata; class Mammalia; order Rodentia; family Erethizontidae; genus Erethizon; species Erethizon dorsatum. The sequence goes on from CM051825.1 coordinate 3,021,683, forward strand.
AGGGGAAGGACAGAAGGCAAGAAGACAATGGCAGGAAGGATGAGGGAAGAAACCAAGAAAGAAAGACACAATCCAAACAAGAATACTGGTTTGTAGCTTGTAAATATTTCAACCAAATGTGCTTTAAAACCAAGGCTTTTGTAAGATTCATGTTCATTTATCATTACAAGTTCCTACAGCTAAATAGATTCAAACTTTTCAAGGCAAGTAAACCTTTATATCAAATAAAACCTCGTGCCTTTTCATTCTATGGCCAGAATAAAACAAAGGCAACCCATTTTTCTTCCAGAGAGCTGTGACCAGTCCTTCACTATTCCTCTCCTTTCAGGAATGAGGAGAAGGGTGTTTCTTGGAGATAGCCAGGGTTTAGGACAGACTTAAACAATGTGCACTTGGGAAGTTAATTTTCTCAAAGGAGTTATTTCCCCCAAATTGATGTGTGCATGTGGGCAGTCAGAGGGCTCCACACACTCTCAGGCGGCGCTGGAGAACCTCAGCAGCACACTCTGGAAGGCGGGGTTGGCGAGCCTTCCTCCTGCCATGGCTGCTTTGGGAGCAGGGCAGGAGGGGAGGTGGACATCAGAAGTTCTGCCAGACACCGAGGGACAGAGGGGCAGGATGGCACCTCTCCCTCTGGGGTCAGCAGATGGAGAGGATCGGCCGTGCTGCGGTGAGGGTGTGGATGCAAGGCAGTTTCAATGGTTTTGACAGTGAAACTCACCTGGGGTGCATGGTTGGCCTTGTCCTTGGGGTTCAGAAGCTTCCCAGAGTCAAAGTGAAACCCTTCAGCTGTGTCGCACACGGGGCTGACCCTGGAGTAACTGTGCGCTTCAGATCATGTGAACTGAAACCCCTGGATACTCACAGTCTCGCGGGACCTGCTCCACAGCCAGTGCCCCTGCAGCCACGCGGTGACAAGGTGGCCCAGCATTCAGTGCTGACTCAGATGGGATGAAGGGTACCAAGAACCCCAAACCAAACTCCGCTCACAGAAGACCCCATCCCCTTAACTATTTCCAGTGTCCAGAAGTAACATCAGTCCTTCACGTTTATACCCGAATGAAACCATTATAACTATCCATCCATACGTATATAATTATATACACACCTATTCCTACACACATATGCGTATGCACATGGCTCTGAACCATGCTTATTCACTTAATGATATGACTTGCTCAATTTTTTCATAATACCTCAATTTGTACAGTAGCTGCAAAACATTTATTTTGAATGTAGCCCGCAGTGTAGAAGTAGGTAGTCCGAGGGTTGAGTAGGCACTTACAAATGTCAAAACCAGCATCTCTAGTATCCTCACTATGTTTTCCTCATGGTTGCGAGATGGAGCTATAAGCCCAGGCATTGCCTTTGCAGCCAAGAGAAGAAGAAATACAGAAAGGTGGTACCAGTGTTTTCTGTTCCTTTTAAAATGACAAGAGAGGCCGAACATGTTCAATGCTGTGTCTAGATGTAGGAATGAAGGAGGATGCGTTGGGCCAGCCAACGGACTCTTCCTACTGCCTTGGGCCCATTCTTCTCTCCTGTTTTTGGTCTATAAACACTGCTTCTTCTGTCTCTCCTTTTTTTTTTTTTTTTTTTGTGGGTACCTGGGGGTCAACTTCAGGACCTCACGAGGCAACAGGCACCCGTGCCGCTGAGCGATATCACCGGCCCCTTTTTCGTATGTGGGTTCCGGGAGTCGAACTCGGGCCCTCGCGCTTGCAAGGCAGACGCTTACGCCGCTGAGTCATCTCACCGGCCCTCTTCTGTCTCTCTTAAGCAGGTTTCACATGAGGATAAGGTTACCACAGTGGGCACATTCACCAGCTGGAGTAGCCAGTGGGAAATAACTCAACACCTCAGATGGTACCTCGATTTTTTCGCCCATTTTTCTGTAATTCCAATCCTTATGCAATGAGCATGTGTTTATTTTACACTTTAAACAAAAGGATACAAACAATCAAACAATAATGTGGACATTTAACTCTTGGGTGAACAGAAAAGACTCCAGAGCTCACGTGTCATGCAGCCAGGGTGGGAGGGTGAGAATAGGAAAAATGCAGGAGTACAGATCGTGCTGGAAAGAGAGGCTGCTCGGTCCAACACTGCTTAATTTCCAAAGCCCAAGGAGGTGGGTGGGGTCACACAGTGAACTGGTGGACACCTCGCTGAAATGCCAGGTCCCCCTTTCTGCATTCCTATTCTACCACATTCCTTCCCTTATGGAAACTAATGAATTGCTTTAAATACATTCACAAACCTGCAGTTTATAGCAGGACAAACATCCGTTCTTCCTTTGACAGGCACCTGTGGTTAAGGCAGAGCTCAGGAAATCTTTCTGCAGATCCATGGGCCTGGCCCTCAGTCCTGGCTACCTGGGAGCTCAGGGTCCACCGTGCACCTGCTGTGCCCTGTGCCCCAGGACAGGAGTCACCGCAGCAATAACAAAGATGCTGCATAGCGCACACCACTCTGTGTGCTGGGCACCGACCTCTACTGCTTTTGATCTCCACAAGAACTCTGCAAAGAGAGCTTGTTAGCCCTGTTATATTATAAGAAAGCTGCTAGGGGTCACATCGTGTCCTTTCACAAGGCTGAAACCCTAACTCCAAGACCTCAGGATGTGATGTTACATGGATACAGCATCATTACCGATGAGACTAGTGAAGTTAAGATGAGGTCTTGCTGAAGTAAGGTGATGACTAATGTCCTTCTAACAAGAGGGCACAGACACACAGAGAAGCCCATGGGATGACAGAGGTGGAGCCTGGAATGAAGCACCTACAAGGCATAGGACACTGGATTGCTAAAGGCTTGGTCCCCAGCTGATGGTGCTGTTAGAAGATGGTGGCACCTCTTAGTGGGAAGACACTAAGTTCCTGTGGGCAGGCCCGTGCCCTTGAAAGGGAGTGTGAGACTCCAGCCCCTTCATCTCTCTCTTTTCTTGCTGGCCATCTGGTGAGAATGTCCTCCACCATATGCTCCACCATAATGTCTCTGCCTCACCACATGCCCAAGGGTAAATGGCCAAGCAACCCATGGACTGAAAGCTCTGAAACCATAAGCCAAAACAAACCTTTCCTTTTTATAAGTTGATTATCTCAGGGATTTTGTCACAGAGACAGAAAGCCGACAAATACAAATGCAAATTGAGTTAGACAAGGCTTAATAATGAGTAATAGTAGCAGAAGAATAAGTCAGGGAAAGAGCTACACCCTTTCCAGGGTGCTTTGCAAACATCATCTTGATGGAAGAGTGCCTTCTTTGCGAGGCAGACATGCTAAATATTGCTGTCCCCAAAAAGTATTCTTCTCTCCACAGATTCTTTTATGAAGACCCAAGGCTTGGTGACTTTGCTAAGACACATGGCAGAAGGGTAGGGATCTGAATGTCGACTCCTGTGGACTGCTCTTTACCAATGCTGCCCTAATGGACAGGCCCTGGAAGGGCCGCACATGGATTGGCTTCCCTGTGTGTAATGAAGAGGTTGTTCCCATGCTGATTCTCCCACCAAGACCTCACCCTCAGCTTCAGGGAAGATGCACTTGTTCTTTTAGACTCTGGGTCTGGGAATCTTCTTTCTTTTCTTCAATGCCAGGGATCAAACCCAGAGCCACATACATGGTAAGAAAATGTGTGTGCTGAGCACGCCCACAGTGGCCCAGGAAGCTTTCTTAACTGCAGTAGCCAGAAGCAAGCAGCTATTGTGGGATGTCTTGAGGTCCTGTTGCGGCAGCAGAGAGTTGGTATCAGGGAGGGAAGCCAAGGCAAACATGCCCCCTCCTCCCTCTTCAGCTACTGCAGATCTGAGATGCCAGCCATCAAGACCTCAGCTCTCCTTCTCCCCTCCATCCTCCTGTTCCTCTAACGCCCAGCCAGGCCCACGGACAGAGCCTGAACAGAAGCAGGCCGACGGGGAGGAGGCCTGGGCAGGGGGAGCTGGGGAGCTCAGGCAGCAGCCTCCAGGCGGGCAGACACTTGGGGGAGCATCCTTCACCTTCCCCAAGGCCAGTAAATTGTCTCCAAAGCCTTCCTCAGAAGCCCGTATCTTATTCAGAAGTCTCTCATTGCTGTGCTCTCCACCTGGTCCACCGGGAACCCAGATAAGCCTGAAGAAAATTGTCAAGCAGTGTTTCTTCCCAGAATAAATACTTTTTTTTTATTTTAAAGAGAAAAAATAAAAACAATGACACAGAATTTCAAAACAAGGTAATTGGAAATTAACAATGGTTGATATATTGTGTATTGTTATCTTCAAAGTAGTAATAAACATAAATATTTTCCCATTCAGAAAAAAAAAAAGGATTGAGAAACTTTCTGTGGTGAGTTGAGTTCTTTCCAACTCTCTCTCTCTCTCTTACTCTCCCCTCTCTCACTCTCATTCTCTTACTGTCTTTCACTCCATGTCTCTCGTTTTCCCTCTCTTTTGCTTTCTCGGTCTCATCTTACCTCTCACTCTGTCTTGCTCACCGGCTCACTTTCTATCACTATCTCTGTCTCTGTCTCTGTCTCTGTCTCTGTCTCTCTCTCTCTCTCTCTCAGCCTCATTTGCCATTTTTTCTGACATCACAGAGCTGAAAAGAAACTCATCTTGCAAAGACTCACCCAGGGCTGGTGCCCACCTACACATGGCAAGAGTGAGGAGAGATGTGGTTAATCACTTCACAGAGAGAAGCTGCTCTCTGGGGAGAGCTGAAGTGGAGAGGTCAGACTACTCGCTGAGCGTGACCAGACAGACCTGGCGTCCACGAGGAGCAGGAACATTCCTCAGGGCAGGGCTCCCACAGGAACAGCCCACCAACAGTGCTCACACACGCTGCCGTCTCGCCATGCCTCCGGAACCCCTGCTGCTGGGGACGTGTACCTATGATGGTGATGAGAAAAGACTGTTCTAGAAAGAGCTGTAACAATCATTTCTGACCTCAAAAGCGGTGGAGAGCAGGTAGACGCTTTCTTGATGCTTGACTTTTCTTTGACTGCCATTTCCTCTGTTGGCAAAAGCTTGCTTTCAGCAAAATCAGGCCCTCCACCCTTCCCCCCGAGGCTGTGCGCACACCCAAGGGCTGGCTCACTCCCCTCAGCCCCAACATCTCCAGGCATCCATGGTGCGCAGGAAGTCTGGGGTCGTGCCAAGCACCTGTAAACCCCTGGGCAGCCCCAGTGCAACCTCCCACATACACCACTTCTTTTCTTCTCTTTCTTGGTTATTCCCTGAGACCTCCTTATGTGCCCCCCCCATTACGAGTCACGCAGGGCATCAGAGAAAGCCTGCTTGGAACAGAGAACCCGTGTCCCTGCAACTCCCCGACCCTGCAAGGAGAAAGAAGTTCCTAAATGGTTGCCAGCCTATGTGATTTTTGTCTTCTTTCCCATTGCTTTCAGACTCTAAAGGTTCAAGGGAAAGCTGGAGTCTCATTCTCATTTCTAACAGAAAAATCAGAGCTAACAATGTCCTTGGGGTGGATTATTTGGTGTAGGCATCAAAATTCTTAAAACTTTTGAACATCTACCAATTCCACCTGGAGGTGTTTAAGTATATGTAAAAATTTACATGCATACTTTAAAATGTACATAAATATATATAATATTTATTACAATATTCCTTAAAAATGAATAGTTGGAAGTGATATAAAAATTTAAAAATAGGGGACTGGCTTACTACAGTATATTAGGACACTGTCATACAGTGGGGAAAATTTTCAGCAATAAAATTTGTCAGTTGATACTTAAGTGCATGATACAAAGTAGTATTTATGCTATTGCTTTTGTAAAATTTATCTCACATATAATAGAGAAAAATATGAAAAACAAACTAAAATGTTAATGGTGTCTCTAGAATATAGACAATTCAACCTTTTTTCATTTTGCTAAAATGTTTTCAAAGTATAAATGCATTTTCTGTATCTGTTCTTTATAATGAGAATTTTTTTAAAAAATTCCTTGGATGACCAGTGAAACTAACCATAATTTTTTAGTATTTTTTTCTTTTCGTCAAAATGTTTTTCTCCAACAGAAAACCCAATACAGTAGAGCCCATCATTCAGCCTCAGAGATTTTGTAATCTCGAATGAAGAATGGACTTCACGGAAATGAAGAACTATTTGTGTTCTACACACCTGCACATTCTGGTACCGAGGTGGGTTTTGTTTTCAAACTGGAAGTTGAAGATAACACCTGCTGAATTCAAAACAAATTCATACAAAAAAAAAAAAAAGAAAGAAAAGAAAAACTCCCCAAACAAACAAGTCCCATTATCTGCTCCATCTTGTTTCTGTGAGCATTAAATTTTCTTTCTAGTTTGACCATCCAATCCCTTCTTAAAGTTTTTCCTACAAAATGAGTCACCTGTTCACCATCACATAAACCAGACAGATCTTATTGCTTGTTGGTAACATGGAAATCCAAGAATATAGTTTTCACAATCCTGAGACAAAACCTGGGAAGAGAGAGTTTAACGGGACAAGAGAAAGCCATCTAGTGCAAGGAACTGAGAATGTAAACATACACATGGTATATTCAGATCGCAACTGTCCCACAAAGGCTCATGCCTGGAAACTTGGCATGTGGTAGAGACTAAAAGGTGAGGCATGCTGGGCAGTCTTACATGACTGGGGGTGTGCCCTTGAGGCCGTGTTGAGACCCCAGCCCCTCCTCTTCCTATTTCTGCTTTCTGGCTGCACTGAAGTGAGCAGCCGCCTCTGCCACGAGCTCCCACCCACTATGATGTATTGCCTCACCACAGGTTCAAAAGCAGCAGCACCAATCAGCCATGGACTGAAACCTCCCAAACTGTGAGCCAAAATAACATCTCTGTTTAAGGTTATTATCTCAGGTGTTTTGTTATAGTAACGGAAAGCTGCCTAATAAGATGCATAAGTAGCATTTAAAATATACATACCATAAAGAATCTTGAAGAAATTGTAGTTGGCAAGTTTCTTAGTAAAGGGAAAGGAGTTCTTATGATATTTTATCATAATTATGTATATTAATAAATATTAACTTTTGGAAGAATATATTTCACAGAAAGAAAAAAAACATTTGGTATTTAAAAATTGAAACTGAAAATAATATATTTATTCTACTTGAGATCATTTTATTTTTTATTTGATTTGTGATGCTTCAATATGTCAACCTTACATTTTTAATTGAAGGAAAGGATATTTATGAACATTCCTGTAATCAGAGATAGAAGCTATGTGCAAAGGCCCACAGTTACCATTGTAAGTGGTAGCAGAGTTGACAACAGGATCTCAACTGCTTGGATATTCCTACAGCTGGTTTTCATACAACCCAATCTATAATTAATTAGATAGAGGCAGAGTATTTCCTTATTGCGAACTACATTATCAACAGAAGTAACCACCTACACTTGGCTGGCTTACCCGGTACCTAGAGATCTGACTCCAAGTTTAGTCCTTGGCCGCTCTGTGGCTAGGCCTTCATCCTCCTGAGAGGAATCATGTCAGAATCTCATGGTTCTCTCTGTATTTTGAAAGATCAAAACCAGACAATGGAACAGTGGAGGCTATTGTTATTATTTGGTGTCAGGAGCTGATGGCAACCAGAATTTCACAGTAGAGCTTTCAGAACAAATATGGACAATGCCATGGGCTGTTTCTTGCCTTCTGCATCAACTCTTGAAAAGGGCTACAGCCTGGTATGTCAGGGCCCGGGCTGATACAAAGCTACTTTTGGGTTGTGAGATACCAGCTGTGGGTTATTTCTTACAACCTCCATGGTATTTTCCATGAATTTAAGAAATTCATTCTACACCTCCTCTCAACCATTTTTATTTCAACTGAATAAAATCTCTGCCTTCCACCCTTGAGAATACAGCCATGTCTTGCTAAACCCTCACTCTCAGAAACAACCCTTCTAGCAACACTTGCCAGAACACTGCTCACAGTCTCAGAGAATTCGACTGTATTTACTATTCAGTTTTCCCTCCCCATTTTCATTGCATTCATGTTTTGTTGGTGAAACTCCAAACACACCTCATTTTCCCTCTCCCTTATGCAAATGTTCACCGGTACTCCGAGGACATAACTCTGAAACAGACTGACTGATAAGGCCCTCCCTGCGATCAGATATGAATGAAATTTGGGAAGCTGTCATATTTGTTTCAATTTTTTTTTAAATCTTTGGTTCTCTTTCAACTTTTTTTCCTCCTGAAAGTTGTATAAAATTAGAGCTGAAATGATTCTTCCTTTTATGAGGAAACAGAGCCTCAGAGAAATGGACGGGCTCATGGTGCAGTGACTAGTATCAGAGCCAGAATCTAAGATTCCTTCTGTTTTTAACCGAGAACTTTCCCCCTCCATCATATTCCTTTTTAATGCTTCTGGAAATTGAACCAGGGCCTTATTCTTGCTAGGCAAATGTTCCACCTCTGAGCTATATCCCCAGCTTTCCACCATTTTCTTTGGGATGCTGCTTCCTCTCCTAGAAAACTTTCACCCTCCATATACTCTAGGCCTTTGCGGTCCTTGACTTACTACCTCTGCCCAGAATAGGAAGTGAGTCCTTCCTAAATAGCAGGTGCTCCAGGCAGAGCCTTGGAGAGCGGAGGAAGCTCGGGTGAATGACTTCCCTGTGGACGTTAAATTACTTCCAGTGTCTTTTCAGAATCCAAGGCAGGGACCACACTCCCTGTTCCCAACAGTGTTATGACTAATGGCCTAGAAATATCATCACTCAAAAGTCATCCATTATTCTTCCCTGTTCAACTCCATGGTCCCATTTTTCTTACTTCATTGGGATGCTTGACTAGGAGCGTAAAAAATAATATCAGAGGCAGATCAGCTATTCTTATGCTGAATGAGTTGCACAAGCTGTGTTTTCCAGAGCAAGGGATCAGGAGGAGTTGGCTTGGCCTAACTAGGGGCCAACAAGCAGTACTGGGGACTAGTGCTGGGTCCATGGCATGCACCCCTGAGTAAGCGTGGGCATCCTCTGAGATGTAGCCGACAGCATGGTTAATATGTGAGTGGCTCTCCAGAGCCTCGTGGGGCTTTGGAAAGGGGATTGAATCATGGGAGTCCTACAGCTATAGGTGATATTGGGATGTGGGCCTGGTTGAAAGAGGCAGGTCACTGGAGGCAAGGCCTGGAAGGGTCTGTCTCCTCCTCTAGTTCCTCTGATCGCTGCTTCCTGAATGCAGTGCTGTGAGCCCTGCCGTGACCTTCTGCCATGCAGTGCGGTCCTGGAGCCTGCCAAACATGGGCTGTAGCCATGAGCCCAAATAAGCCTCCCCTCCTTTAAGCTGCTGTTGTTGGATATTTTGTCTCAGCAGTGAGGAAAGTGGCTAAGACAATGCACACTGCTTTTGTGGTCCCTTTCCGTGTAAACATATTCAAAATTATTTTCATTTTGCATTGTTATAATGACAAATAAAATTATGTTTGCTTGAATATTATACATTCAATATTATTATTGTACCATTTCTTCTGATTTTAAAAGAAAAAAATTAAATATTTTTGAGTATCCCCCTAAATTAGCCTGGGCCCACGCCACCTGCCTCCACTGGAGAAGTTGTCCCTCACTGGAACCAGCAGGGCTGTGGCAAAGGCTGCCTCTTCAGCACATCCTGAGTTCCTAGAATCCTGTTTCCTTCTCTCTAAAATGCAGAGAGTCTCCAATCTTCTCCCTAAGACTGCTGCGATGATGATTATTATAATGCACATAGAAGACCAATCCCTCCTTGGTCCTTTTTTAGCTTCTCTCCCTTTTTGGGAGACAGGTCTGCAGCACTTGTCCCAGATTTCTCCCTTCTAAGATTACAGAAAACTAGTGGTTAAGGGTAGAGTCATCAGCAGGATACAGTTTTGCTAGTTCTCAGATACTTTTCCTCCATTGTACAACACCCCCTCTGGGCTTGTCAAAAGGCTCAAGCAGTACTACAACTTCCTGCCGATGGCCTCCACTCCAAACGATCTCTCACTCCCTCCCATTGTCGCACAAGCAGAAGTTGTCTTCTCGTTTAGAGTGCTCCACCGTGGGTAACTATTTAAAAATTCACTAAATGAAAGTTCTACTTCAACTTTTAGGGACAGAAGAGGAATATACATTCCAAGTAATGGTACAAATAGCCAAGTATGGTGCATCTTGTAATACCATGGAGTCTGCCTTCTCAACTATTTATGTGTCATGATAAATTGTGAAAGTCTTTGAAATGTGCAAAGAAAATAGGGCTGGGGGTATAACTTAGTGCTAGAACACATGCTTAGCACGCACAAGGTGCTAGATTCAGCTCTCAGTACACACACAAAGTGCTGCCTGTAAGTGTATATGTCTCACCCTTTAAGTTCCTCCCCTCCTTTCATCTTATTTGAACTACTTTACTACTCTATAATATGTAGGGAATTGACAACTATGCATGTTACTCTGTTTCGTATGAGTGCAAATCAGTTCTGTCCCCTTTGGTATGTAATTGATGAATATTATATGAAAGAACCATTGTAAGACAATTTGTAAATTCATTTTATAATTCCTCATTCTCTCTATTATATGTATAGTTCTTGGAATTCTCCATTGGATTGGTTGTACCATCTTACTGCTTCCATTATTTAATTAATGAGTGAATTAAAATCCTTGATATGTGTTCATTTTATATTTGTATGAGAGCCTGATTTTCTTTTTTTCTTTTAGGAAATCACCCATTAACACATTTCATAACTACCCATGGTATAATCTTCCCTCCTTCATGTAGCCTTTGAAATGGACCAAGCCCAAAACAAGGCCTTTTAATCATTAGCCTGTGATAGGCCTGGATTATCTAGAGGAAAGGATAAGATAGATGCTATAAAATGAACAACTGCATTATGAGAAGTCTGAAAACTTAATTTCTTAGTTATTGATTTGAAGTCATCAAATACACATATTCCCCCTGTGTAAATTTTAAGTGCATAAATGTGTTGGGTCAAGCCATATTATTTTCTAAGTTAAAGTGGCCAAATATCAAATCCATATAATTCCATGTGTGTGCATATAAATGCATATGTCTATGCACACAGGCATTTGCCATGAGTAACACCCTAAGTGATCAATGATAAGAGAATTTTCCAGGTTTACTAAAAACTGTTATTTTATGCATGTTTTTCTATTTTGTTAAGCTCTCGTTTCTGAAAGATTTTGTGTTAATCAACTTTCCACTGCTCTGACAAGGAACCAAAGAAAGTCAACTTAAAAGGAGGAATTATTTTGGCTCATGGTTTCCAAGGTGTCCATCCATGATCACTTGCCCCCTAATGCTCAACCACCTCCTAATAGCGCCTTCAGCTGAGGGCCAGGCTTTCTTCCCGAGATTTTAGGGAACATTAAAGATCCAAACCACAGCAAATGTCATGAGTACAGGCCATCCAGTACAGGGGACACTTCTGAGGCCAGAAATTAGAAAACCCATAGTCTAATATGTCTTCTAAAATGTGCTCATCCCTTATTAAATATTACCTTAGTGAATTTTTCCTTCATTTCTAAGGGATCTTACCATGTCTCAGAGTTTGTCCTGAGGATTCAGAGTGAACAGAGGATGGGTGAGTTGAAGCTTAAAATTCTGTTTTACTTTGGTTGATTTACTTCATGTTTTGAAGAAAATAGTTTTCTGATATCCAGGTGGTGTTTGTTTGTTTGTTTGGGTTTTTTTTTGTTTGTTTTTTTTTTCTGACTGGTGTCTTCCTATAAAAAGGGGAAAGCAGGCAAACACAAAATCTGGTTGCATTCCCAATAGCAGACTCCCAAGGTCCTGAGCTTGGCTCTCCTGCATTTCACATAATGCACCCCCACCACACCCCGGCCCACAGTCCCACACTCATCATGGTGAAGGTGCCACCCACAAAGATGGTGACTCATGCATACAGGAGGACGGTGATACTTCAGTCACCGTGTTCTCACCCTCTCCCCTGCAGTGTATGTGACCTTCACCAGCCCTCTAACAGCGTCTGGGCAGAGGGGGAGGAGTAAACACCTCTTGGTGTGGGGTGTGGTTGGTGAAGTTTACAATGGTGTACAGAGGAACTTGAATTTTCTCCAACCATTAAGTAAGTGAAAAATGCTCCTTAATGGTGTGACCTCCGTAAAGCCAGAGGAATACAGGAAACATTTATCTGTAAAGTCCAGGATGAAAGACACAATAGAAAGGGTGCCACATTTTTTAAATGTAAAGCTTTTTGAGTATAATTCACATACCACAAATTACCTTTTAAAGTGTGAAATTCAGTGGCTTTCGTTACATTTGAGATGCATAATCATCACCACTTTCTAATGCAAAACATTTCTCCCATATTCATTAGCACTCACTCCATATTTTTCCCCTCATCCCAGCCCCTGGAAACCATTCATTTACTTTCTGTGACTGTGGATTTGCTGATTTTAAACATTTCATGAACGCGGCCTCATCCATGTGTGGACTTTTGTGTTTGGGTTCTTTCACTTAGCACAGCACTTGCAAGGTTCGCCACATTGTAGAATGTACCAGAAATTCATCTCTTTTTTATGGCTGAACTATTATCCATTGTATGGATATACCACATTTTGTTTATCCATGTTTCAATTTGTGGGCATTTGGGTCATTTCTGTTCTGATTATTATGGAAAATGTTGCTAAATGAACATTCATGCGCAAGTTTTATGTAGACATGTTTTCAGTCCTGTTGGATATATGCCTAGAAGTAGAGTTTCTATGTCACATGAGAACTCGTATTGTGAGGAACTGTCACGCTGTTTTCCAAAGTGGCTGTGCCATTTTACATTCTCACAATAAACTAAAAAGGATCAAATATTTCTAAATCCTTCCCAGTACTATTGTTTGTCTTCTTATTTGTAGTCATCCTAAGGGATGTGAAGAAATATCTCCTTGTGGTTTCATCTTCACTTCCCTTCATTGCTAATTGTTAGCCAGATATATATCTTCTTTAGAGAAATATCTGTTTGATTCGTTTGCCCATTTTCATATGGGTTAATTTTTTTAATACTGAGTTATAGATGTTCTGCATTTATTCTGAATACAACTCCCTTCTAAGACACTTGCTTTGCCTAAATTTCTCCCATTCTGTAGGTTGTCTTTTCACTTGATGACATCTTTTGTAGAACAAGAGTTTTAACATTTCAATCAAGTCCACCTTATCTATTTTTTTCTTTCATCACATGTGCTCTGGTATTGTGCGTAGGAGGATTTTACCTAACTTAGGATATGAAGATACTCCTTTTATTTTTCCTAAGAGTGAGTAGTTGCAACTGTTAAAATTTATGACCCATATGGAGTTAAGTTTGGGTAAAGCAGGAGTCCAACTTCATTTTTTTGCATATTGATATTCATTTGTCCAAGCACCATTTGATGAAAAGATTATTTTCCCCTTTAAATTGTCCTGGAATACATGTCAAAATCAGTTGACCATAAATATGAGTGGTTATTTGGGGACTTTCAATTCCACTGATCTACATGTCTCCCTGAACGTTAGTATCGCACTGTCTTGTCTATTGTGCCTTTGTACTAAGCTTTGAAGTCTTCTATCTGTATTCCTTTTTTCTCAAGATTGTCTGGCTTACTGGGCTCCTTATATTTCCATAGGATTTTTTAGGATCAACTTGTCAATTTCTGCAAAAAGCACAGCCAGGATTTTGATGAGGGTTGCATTGAACCTGTAGATCAATCTGGGGTCTCTTACTATCTAAACAATAGCTGTTGAGTATCCCGATCCACAATCATGTCGTGTCTTTCCATTAATCTAGGTCTTCTTTAATTCCTCCAGTGATAATTTACAGTTTACTTTTCTATGTAAATTTTTTGTGTTTTTATTGTTAAGCTTACCCCCTCAAGATTTTTATTCTTTTTGACACAATTAGAAATAGAATTGTTTTCTTAATTCTGTTTTCAGGTTGTTCATTGCTGTTTGTAGAACCAACTGACTTTTGTATGTTGATTTTGTTCTCTGCAACTCATTCATGAATTCTCTTGGTTTATTTTATGGATTGGTTAGGATTTCTACATATAAGATCTGGTCATCTGCAAATGGGGATGGTTTTACGTCTTCTTTTCCCATTCAGTGCCTTTTATTTCTCTTTCTTGTCTAGTTCTCCTGGCTTTATCCTCCAGTACAATGGGCACAGAAGTGAGGAGAGTGAAAATCCTTGATCTCAGGGTAAAAACACTGAGTCTCGCAGCGTGATGTTGGCTGCAGGTTGTTGGTAGATATCCTTCCTGAGGGTATTTGAGGAAGCTCTGTTCTTAGATTGCTGGGTGTTTTTATTAGGAAAGGTTATTAAATTTTATAAAATGTCTTTCTCCATCTCTTGAAATGACTTTGTACATCTGTTGTTTATTCTGCTAATTGATTTTTCAATATTGAAAGAGTTTTATATTGCTTGGAAAATCCCAGTGAGATTAATACTTTTTATATATCACTGGATGCAGCAGTTATTGAGGACTTTTGTGCTTATATTCATAATGGATATTGGCTTATACTTTTATTTTCTTCTGATATCTTTGCCTGGCTTTGATATCAGGGTAACGTAGGCTTCATAGAATACATTAGGAAGTATTCCCTTCTCTTCACTTTATTGAAAGGGTTTCTGAGAGGTTAGTGCTAAATCTGCTTTAAATGCTTAAAATTCACCAGTGAGGCCATCTGATTCTGAAAGTTTCTGTTTTCTTTTGTTTTTGTGGGAAATTTTTAACAACTAATCCAGTCTCCTTACCTGCTATGTGTCTATTCAGACTTCTGTTTCTTCTTCTGTCGTTTTTGGTAGTTTGTGTTTGGTACACAAAAGAATAAAATTAATTTGGAATTTATCTCCCTATTATTTATTTATCTTTCTTATTAATTAGGTTAATCTCCTTGACAGTGACAATAGGAAAAATAAGATGTTCACATACTAAAGACTCCTTTAGCTTTCACTCTACGGTTTCCTCTTATATATCTGGTCTCCTATTGCCTTCCCTTAAAACTTGTCAACTGTAAAGGAGAGAGAGAGAGGCAGAGGCAGAGACGGACAGAGAGACAGACCCACACACACACACACAGATAGAAATTGCTCCAGGGGGATTTGAATCCATGAATCCATTTTATAGAGTTGCATAAAATAAAAAGAAAAATACCAAATTTCACCACTGTGCCTGCCCCATGCGAATATCTCTAAACTCCTATAGTATGTCATTGTTACCAAAGGTGTGATGATTCATAACTTCAGTAGAATTGAGAACATGAAATTCTACATTTCCTTCCTCCTTAGAATTGTTCAAAAGAAAAGAAATGCTATTTCTTCTCTGAAAGTTAGTTGCAAGTTTCTTTCCTTTCTTTTTGAATCAAATGTCACATATATTGATGAAGAATCACTTTCACACAGACCTAAGGAAATAAGATTACAGAACCTTTACATTCCAGAATGCTGAGTAAAGAGAGGAGATAATTCATTATTTTATCCTTGCAATAGAGGTCTCAGCTGTGTTCTTATTAGAAAGGGACAAATCATTTGTTTGTTAAGTACTTTAAAAGGCAAAACTAACCACTAGTAACAACTTGTGTTCAAACTATGGGGAGAAAAACTATTTTAGCAAAGCCAGCATTTTCCTAGTACTGTTCCACTTCACATATAAGTTTTCCAAGGCCAGGAGCAGCACCTCGCTATTTTTGGGGAATCAACAGCATTTTCTGCTGTTGTTTACCTTGAACTCCTCCTCCCCCACCTGCTCTGGGTCAAGAGCTTTCTGGCTATGTAAGATGAAGCTGGATCACCTTTATTCAGCCTAGGATATTTGATACCACAAAAGTTAATCATTGCCCACTGAGGGATCTCATGCACCTGACCTCCTTCTAAACGCTTCTCCACACAGCCACTGGCTCATTAGAGGAAGACCAGTTGCCTCTCCATAAATTGAACTCTGGGGGCCGGTGAGATGGCTCAGCTGCATAAGCACCTGCCTGGCAAGCGCGAGGGCCTGAGTTCAACTCCCGGAACCCACATATGAAAAAAGGGCCGGTGATATCACTCAGCGGCACAGGCGCCTGCTGGCGCCCGAGGTCCTGAAGTCGAACCCCGGTACCCACAAAAAAAAAAAAAAAAATGGAACTCTGGCTTGTGGTTTTGCAGTTAACTTTCTTTGCAACATTGGGATAATAATTTAAACCCAATTTCATATTTTTTCTTACGTTCTCTTAAAAACTGTTTTTATCTCCTATTTACAAAAGTAAGACTCGATGACAGATACGTCTTTGAATGAGTCTTACAAAGTGATCGCCAGGCTTGCTCCTTTGCCATGCCAGCAATTTTGCTTTGTTTTCTTACTTATAAACCTGCTATTTTGAAATAATTTCAGACTTACAGAAAAGTTGCTAAATAGTACAAAGGATCCACCTATTTCCTCCAGCCAAGATATTAACCGAAGTCCCCATATTTTACCAGATTTGCCTTACTATATTAATGTTTCTAACAAAGCAGTGATCTTGCGGGTGGATTATGGAGCATGTTTCCTTGAGTGGCAGGCAGTCAATCAACTCCAAAATATCGTCTCCAGCAAGACAGTTCTGCTGCTATTCAGATTCATCTCTAACATTCTTAGTCAGTTTGTCATTTTCCTTTTTAGTTTTGCTTGCTTCTAGAAACCTGTTTCAGAAATTCTTAAGCACGTATCTTCTCTTGCATTTAAAATATATTGAAGAACCTGAAAGAGCCTGTTTTTAATTATTTCATAACTGAAACTAAAGCAAGTTCTAGCTCATATATCTGATATTGTAAGCCACACACAGGAAGCCCAATGTGTTATTTTAGAATGGTGAGCTGGGTATTGTCTATGAAAGTATTCTATAAATTAAGTCTGACTCTCATTTGTCAGCAACCATAGCTTAACTGAGATATTAACCAAATGAAAGACTTTCATTTTCTACCTAGCAGTAACAAAGTGATTATCTCAACAAGTAAAATAACAAAACCCCAAAATATTTAGAATGTCATGAAATGCTCATTTTCTAGTTTGAAAGAAAACATAAGGATACTACATTGCTTCCATAATTGTGCTTTCTTTTCAATTTTCTTTTTTATCCATGGACTTTAGTTAGACAACTGGATTATTCATCATCATTGGCTCAAAACACACTTTCACCATCGGTCCATGTGTGGCTCTCTTTTGTTAATTTACTTATTTATTTATTTGTTTCTAATTTCCAATCCCAATTTCTAATAATGTAAGAACACCTACAAAACCACCACCAGTCTCCATTGATACAAAAGCCAAGTCTGTGTCAACAGCTTAATTCTAGTTTCCTAAGCCTCTCCTAGCTCACATTCTCCTCTTTTGCCATGCAACATTTAGAATAGCAACTATTAGCGTAATTCCTATATTCATCACTCTACTGCCTCCTGTTTAAATATAGGCTTTTCCATTAGTGTGTTTTAATTAGTTTATTTATAAGCCCCCCAGGTCCTATTTAGATATGTCTTTCACACAAGTATATTTGAAACAATCTTTTTCCTCAGCGGTTTTGGGTGATCCAGTCTACATCCACTCATAACACCTGCAAAGGAAGAAAATAACTCATCACACTGAGTAATAAAGCTGAGACGTCCTCCTGTGGGATGTTGTGGTCACCTTACGTTGGGTCCTCTCGTAACAGCCAGCCCTGGGCAGCTCCTCCTCCACTTGCTGAGCAGGTCTGTGGCTGGCCTCGCCCAGCGGTGATCAACACCAGGGTTTCCCCTACTGAGCTTTTCCATGTGATGGCAAGAATCATGGGGCTGCACAGAGGGGGAGGCTGGCTGCGGGGCTTTGGCTTTTTGAGGTCAGGAAGTTACCTCTGCAGGAGGAGGGCACCACAGGAGAGTGGAAAGCGCTCTGGAGTGTGAGCTTGGAGATGTGAATCATTAGTTTCAGTTCTGCTGCTCACTAGCTGTGTGACCGGGGACAAATGGCTTTTACCTCTCTGGGCCTCAAGTTCCTCTTTGTAGAATAAACACTTAAACCAAATAATTTCTAAGGGTCCTTTCAGAAGAGGAACCTGGGGAAAGAGCAGTTAATAACCTGCTGTGGGCCCCGCCACTCTTCGTCTGTCCATTTGGTTGTGGGGTCAACACACACTCCTTGGAGCCCCTGCCCTGTCCAAGGGTGCAGGGATGCATGAGGCAGTGTGGTTCCTAGCACACTGTGAGAGTCGGCGGGCTCTCACCCCCATGTCTGCCAATGGACTCTCTTGAGACTCTGGATTGTAGAGAACAGAAATGTACTGGGGCTAACTTAACCAGTGGTGGAGATTTGTTGTAAGAACACAGGGGCATGGAATATTTCATGACAGAAAAAAGAATACAATGGGACCACAATTAAAAAAAAAAAAAAAACACAGAAAGTCATCTCATTCTATTTCTCTGTCAGCCTGGTTCATTATGTCTGCAGTAGCTGCTACTTGGTAGAATACAGCTTTGACTACCATGATGTTTTTTATATGGAAAGAGAGAAACTCCTTCTTTCTCAGTCTCCATTCTTAATTCCTAGGGGAGAGTAATTGGCCAATATGGTAGCAGCCAACCTCCCCACCTGTGTTCTAAACCACTCCTCTGTGGGGGGAGGCCTCTCCTCTTTCCAATCCCAAGAACAGGATGGGAGAGACACAGGCCTTGGGGGGACACAGGCCTTGGACGGCTTCCTGGCCTCCAGCTCACACAGGGCTGTGAACGATGCTGGCCTCCTGCTCTCTGAGAGCCTGGGCCCAGCCCAGAGTGGGTCATCGGTACATGCTTTTTGAATGAATGTGCAAATGAATATGATCAGATAAAGGTGAAATTATAGGGAAAGAAAGGTTGGCCAAGTGAACCCCAGTTTGGGCTTTAAAAAGAAACTAAGAGGATATTAAGTGAAAAGAAAAAGCCATTAGATTTTCAAACACGGTTCCTAGAAGGCAGTGAAACTCGACCCCAGTGTGTTTACCGCTACACATCAGTATCGTGCAACAGAGACAGAAGTCAATCATGACTCTTGGGGTGTGTATGTTCTTATCTTTTTCAGTAAGGCACTGAAAAAAAAAGGAAGCGATATGGAATAACATCTTTTTTGAATTTTTAGTGACTTAGAAGTCTTTCTTAGAGCTTCTCACATCCCTTTAAAAACACTGACATCAATAAGGAGAGCCCATTTTCAGTTTTGTTTCTTGTGTGGTGGTGCACACCTGTAATCCCGGCACTCTAGGGGTCTGAGGCAGGAGGATTGCAAGTTCAAGCCCAGCCTGGGCAATTTAGAAACTTAGCAGGACCCTGTCCCAAAATAAAAAATAAGAAAAGGGATGGAAATGTAGCTCAGTGAGAAGGTCCTAGGTTCAGTCCCCAGTAAGGATGGCGGAGAGGGGGCTGTCTAACGGAAAATGCTGGCATTTTAGACCCAGATTGGTATCCAGGAAAATCTCAGTCTTCAGTTGTCCCTCGTCTTAGTTGTATTGAGGATGCCAAGGCTGCACAGTCTTTCCGAGGTAACAGTGGGAGAAGAACGAATTTGTAAATTAGGGCCGTCGATGCTTTACTAATTACTACCGGTGCTGGCTCTGATCCGCACGTGCCTGTGGCTAAGCTCTGTCTGCACACCCCGTTATCTGTTTAGTATTAGCTAAATAACTTGTGCTGTGAGGATATTTTGACCCAGTTGGTGCTTGACAGCCCTTATTCTCCCATATTTGGCTTGAAGGGGGAAAATTAAATTTTCAAATAAAAGCCTGCCCAGGATGCCTGCCAAGACCAAGCGGACATGTCCAACAGGCCAGAAAGTAGAACACCTTTTCCTCTGTGGAAACCCCTGTCTTTGCTGCCCTTGTGTAACTGATGGCCTTGCAATGTAACTTAAAATGTAATAGGACATTTCATCCTTTGTATAACCCACGCTTCCTAAACGGACAGCCTTACGATGTAACCTGAAATGTTTAAACTCCTTCAGCAACCCGTGATGTCACCCAACCCTCCAATCACATGCTCCGAATCTGCCTCTGTACCTCCCCGCTCCCTTTCCCTTTAAAAGCCCTGAAACCCCACCAGGCGGGGCTCTGGCTCTGTGGGAGAGATCCCAGTCAGAAGCCCACCAGTGTAATAAACCACCTCCTTCACCTCCTCGGTGCCGTTTCTTCCCGTGTTTGGTCTGTTTTCTGTAACAGGCTAACAGTGCTTTGCCAAGCTGGGATCTACAGGTCTGAGACTTGTTAGCTCTAGAATAGGTGACAGAACTGGGTCAACGATCAGGATTTGTAACGACAGCTGAGTCAGCAGCATGAGGACACACAGCAGTAGGAGAGCTATAATATTCTATGCTACATTATATTTACTTATTATATATTTATAGAAATATTTATATGATATATTTATGTACTTTCTGCATATTAATATTAAATTACTTTTACTATTTAATATTATACAAATACACACAGGTGTGTTTATAGCAGCACAATTTGTAATAGCTAGATCTTGGAAACAGCATATATGTCCCTGTCAACGGATGAATGGATAAGAAAAGTCTGGGGTTTATACACAATGGAGCTGTAGTCTACCATAAAGAAAGATAATCTTGAGGCATTTGTAGGTAAATGGATGCAACTTGTGCACATAATATTAAGTGAGATAAGTGAGATGCATAAGCTCAGTTATCGCACGGTTTCTCTTATATGAGAAACACAAAGAACAAAATAGAAGAGAGATAAATAGGAAATAGGGAGAAGTTCAAATACTCCCCCAAATTACAAATTCCACTGTTTTAAAAATATTTCAATATATATGCTAATTGGTTTCATTTATACTACTAGTTTATCTCCACTCATTGAAAAGAAAGATTTGTGTTACTGTTTCTTTTTTGTAGACTCTTTTTGCTTTATGTCTTGTACTCTGAGTAACTACTTTGAAGGTAACAATACACAGTGTAATAACGATGGTTATTCTCTCATTAAAAAAACAAATATACACCTGTGTGCCTGGTGTACATCTTCCCTGCATTTCCCTCATGTTTCATGAGACCTTGATAGAAGAAATCTTTGATATTTTATTTTTTAAAAATAAGCTGATCATAAACTTAAAACACTAATCTAAAGGTTTAACTGAGATCAAAATTTCTTGAGGGTACAATTTCTCAAGAAACGTGTCTGCATGAGAATTCCACGTGTGTTATTAAAGTACACCATACCCATCTACAAACTCAACACATTTTTTTCTAAAACACTGAAGGTATTCTTGAAAATCAATATTTCCTGAAGCAGTTTCCTTCTCTAAATTAATTTTATCTACCTCTGTATTTGGTTGACTAATCATGAGAAATTTCCCCATGATGAGCTCAGTCTACTTCTGACGTTGTCCCCGTGGGGAAAAGAAAAGGTTCAATTTTTCCTTGAGAGGGCATCAGTACCTCAGACAGACTCATTTCCCTGGAAGCATAGCATTTCCTAAGAGCAGAATTCTTTAAACTTAAAAAATGTTTTCAACTATTTAAAATCAAAGCTGTGACTGAATTGATAAAGTGGGCCTAGATTTAAAACTACATTTGTGAGGCAAATGCTAGCGATTTTATGGTGGCACTGAGCGTGGATACGCTAAACTGAATTTCGCTCCGCAGGCCTGGCTGTCGGGGGGTGGGAAGATGCCCCTCAGGACTGCGAGGGCGGCCTTGAACACGTCCTCCAGCTCAGTGGTCTCCACCGTCTGTTTACTCGGGTCGAGTGTAGATGCCTGGCAGCAGGAAAGGCAGAAGGCGTTAGAGAGCACACGGAGGCCAGTTGCTCACTCCCGGCTCTGATCAGTCAGACTTGGCTGGGCTTAGGAGACGGGCAGGTGGTCTGAGCCACCCCACACCTGCACTTCTGTGAGGAAGGCGGAGGGTCCTCCTCACCCTCCCGATCCCCCCTCCAGGACAGAGGGTGCTCTGTGGGGCTCACTGGTAGCTGCTGTCCGCCTGCCCCAGTGCACTCCGCCCTGGCCGAGCTTGGAAAGGGCACTGAGGACGCGCAGCTGCACCCTCCCTCCTCCTCGCTCTCTGAGCGGACGCTCCTGGGCAGGTGTCCCGCCCGCAGACTTCCCTGAGCAGCACCCCGCGGTTCGCATTCCTCTTGTCCGAAACTCCCGTGAAATTAGGCTGTCAGCATGGCAGTGTTGGGAGGTGGAGCCGTGAAGAGGGATTAATGATTTCTCACAACACTGGATCAGTTCTCACAGAAAACTGTTACCTCAACAGCAGCCCGTGTACAGCGAGGTCACCCCCTCTCTGTGTCTGTCCCCTTGCCTGTCTGCTTTCCACCAGGAGTCAGGCAGAACGAACCCCTTGCCAGGAGCTGAGCAGCACATGCTCTTGGACTTCCAGCATCAAGGGCCAAAAGAAACCTCTTTCGCTTAGAAATTACCTGGTCTCAGATACTGTGTTATAGCAACAGAAAATGGACAAGACAGGGGCCTCCAACTTTGCCTGTCACAGGGTGGGGAAGCCTGTATTTGCCTGCAGATATGTTACCCCTTTGTTACTATGCACCTACTTATCAGTCTTATTTCTTAATTTGTGTTAGCCAATGGTTAGGCTCCCACAAAGACCCTCACACTGGCCAGGATTGATACACATCTTCCGCTCCTCCAAAACCAAGCCTGGCATATTTGATTTCAGCCTTACCAAAGCCGAGGAAAATTATTATGGGAAAGGTTCGCTTATAAATACTTTCCATTCTCAGGAAAAATCAAGCCCATTGTTGTGGTTGGGGTTGAGCATGTTCATTTGGTATCACATCCGTCCCCTGTTCAGCTCCATGAATTCATCGAGAAATAATGCAGAAACCAGATGCAAATCAACATACTGATTTGATTCCTGATAAGACGGGATTAAAACTCTTGGCTTGGACCCAAGGTCCAAACGGTCTTCAACTGGACTTACCCGAACCTGCCCCCCCCCGGAGGCAGGACCGCTGTGGGCCTCCCCACAAGTGCAGCACCTGGCTCCTTGGGCTAACCCCACAGAGGGGAGGAGGACAGGTGCATCCTGTGACCAGGCTGTTTGAAAGGATGAGAGGGCGAGAGAGAGGAAGCACACCAAGGAGGAAGGGGAAGGGAGCCATGACCTTTACGTGGTGATCCCAACCCTTAGCGGGCCCCAGAATCCATCACGTCTGCAGAGGAGTTAGAGAGGGATGAAGGGGAGAAGAAAACCATTCCTTCCAGTACTCCTGAAAGGTCGGAAGTCCCCTTTTCTGGGCTGAAGCAGGAGTACGTGGGGCAGGGAGAGGAGGTCTGCCCTGACCAATCCTTCCAGCAGGTCGCTGAGAACACCATGGTCAAACTGCAACTCAGCTTCACCTAGCGTGACTTCACCCACAAGGCGCCAAAGCTGGAGATCCCAGCAGAAGTTTTAAATAATCGTTTCAAAACTCCGTGAAAGCCATTAAATCCCACCCCCACCCCCGGGAAGCACTGGGCCACCAGCGCCGTGGTCTCACCATTGGAAGCGAGAAGCCCGGCTCTGGCAGCAGACCAGGCTGGGTACCAGAAGAGATGAATGGAGGGGTACCCAGTAGCCCTGTGTGACCCTGGACGCGGGGATGGGGTTAGCTTCCTTCTCCTCCTCCTCCTCTCCTTTCTCTTTTTTCTGCTGCAGGCACCAATGCCTCTTTCGATCTGAGGAGTTTTATCATGTCCTCTATCGCTAACATCAAAATGTCTAGTTAAGAAGCTAAAGGCATATATGGATTTCATTCAGTAAGTGTTAGAATTCTTTTCAACAGCTACTTACTGAGCACTTCCTACATGCTGTTTTGGTGCGAAGGAGGCAGCATTCAACAACATAGAGTTTATACTTTGGTAGAAAGAAGCTGCAGTGACCAAATTAGACTTTGAAGAGTTCTCCCTGTGCGCTGGATGTCACGGGTCCGGCTCATCACAGCTACTCTGAGGGTCTTCAGGACAGCTACTGTAAAAAGGCACGGGTGACAAATCACAGACACCAACACAGATTTACACAACTCATTTACTGGCTGTGCAATAGACACTTTCGTTTTAAAGCTTACTATACTGCAGGAAGCGTAGCATAACCACAAACCAACTCCTTTTTAATGGTGAAAAATAATCCTTGAACTCACATCTCTATTTTGTTTTAATCAAGTAGCCAAAAAGCAACAACAAAAAATTTTAAATTGTTTATTGTGGTAAAATATATATAACAAAATGTAACACTTTAACCATTTTATCTGTACAGTTTAGCAGCATTAATTATAACAGTGTTGTACAACCAGCACAACTTTTTTTCATATTTCTGAACTGAAACTGTGTACCCAACAAATATCTCCTCCTTCTCTCTATTCCAGCCCCTGGCAGCCACTACTGTACCTTCTGTCTCTCTTAATTTGCCTATTCCTGGTACCGTCGAAGCTTAGAAGAGGCTTACTTCATCCAGAGAAGTGTTTTCGCGGTCTATCCATAGCGTGGCATGTACCAGCATTTTATTCCTCTGCAAGGCTGACGTGTTCCACTGGATTGGACTGTGAGGTTCCAGTACCGTGTTTGGTTTAGTCCTTTACTGAGGGACAGGAGGTGTTTCCACCTGTTGGCTCTTCTAAGTAATGCCGCAGTAAACACTGGCATACAAGTATCCGAGTCCCTGTTTTTAATTATTCAGGGTATGTACCCAGGCATGGGCTTCCGCATCATGTGACAGTTCTACATGTAACCCTTGATGCGTGGTCACAGCCAAAAATGGCTGCACCATTTTTAATCCTCACCATTAAGGTACAAGCCTTCTGATGTCTGTGCATCCCTACCAAAAGTTGTCATTCTCTGTTTAGTGTATTATTGTTGTTGTAATTATTATTGTCATGCTAGTAGCTGTAAAGTGTTATTTTATTGTGGAATTTTTGTTATTGTTCGTGTTGGTGTCTCTTTTTGGGGTACTGTGGATTGAACGTGGTACCTTGTACACGCTATACAAGTGTTCTCCCACTGAGCTACTTCCCCAGCCCTTTTTATTTTTTATTTTGAGACCAGATCTCACCAAGTTTCCCAGTCTAGCCTCAAACCTGCAGTCTTCCTGCCTCCCAAGTACGTAGTTAAGATCACAGCCGTATGGCACTGTGTCTAGCTTCACCGTGGTTGTGACATTTTCCTAATGATTAATGATGTTCAGATCAGTGACCCATGTGCTTCTCAGCCATTTGCACACCTTCTTTGGAGAAATGTCTGTTCAATTCTTTTGGCCCTTTCATTTATTGGGTTATGTGTCTTTGTGTTGTTGTAGTTGAATTCTAGATATATTCTGTATATTAATCCCTTATCAGATATATATTATGTGCAAATATTTTCACCCATCCTATAGTTGTCTTTCATCTTCTTGATAGTGTTTTTGATGTACAAAAAAATTGGTGAAGACCAATTTGTTTATTTTTTATTTTGTTGCTTCTATTTTTGGTGTTCTGAGAACCCATTACCAAATTCAAGGTCATGAAAATGTATTCCTATGTTTTCTGCTAAGTATTTTTAAAGGCTTTATTCTTAGAGCAATTTTAGCTTCACAGAAAAATTGAAACCAAAATATAAAGACTTCCTACCCACTCTCTAACACCCCAATATCAAAATCAGTCATCAGAGTGATATATAAAATTGATGAACCTACAAGACACACCCTAATCACCTGCTCTCCATAGGTCAGCTTTGTATTCTATAGGTATCTATCATTAAGGTATTACACAGAGTATTTTCTATGCCCTAAAAATTCTCTGTGTCTTCAAAGAATTTTATAGTTTTAGCTCTTACATTTAGTTTATTGATACCTTTGAGTTAATTTGTATATGTAGCGCGAGGCAGGTGTCTAACATTTTTCTCTTGCATGTGTGTGTCCGGTTGTTCTTGCACTGTTCATTAGAGCGACTGCACTCCCCTCCAATGGCAATGAATTTGGCACCTGTGTCAGAAATCAACTGCCCTAGGGCCAGTGAGATGGCTCAGCAGCATAAGCGTCTGTTCAGCAAGCGCGAGGTCCTGAGTTCGACTCCTGGTACCCACATAAAAAAAAATCAACTGCCCTCAATGTGTGAGTTTAATTTTATCTCATTGGTTTATATGCTTATGGCTTGTTAGTATCGTGTTATTTTGATTATTGTAGCTTAGTTGTAAGCTTTAAAATCAGGAAGCGTAAGTCTTTCAACTTCATTTTTCTTTTGAAAGATTATTTTGGCTATTTTGGGCCCCTTGCAATTTGCTACAAATTTGAGAGTGAGCTTTTCAATGTCTACAGCAAAGACTGCTAGAAATTTTTAAAAATTGCATTAAATCTGTACATCGTGCATTAGCATCTTAACAATGTTCAGTTTTCCAGTCCACAAACACAGGATGTCTTTCCATTTATTTATGTAATTTCTTTTAGCAAGATCTTATGGTTTTCAGTGTACACATCACTCGTCTCTTTGGTTAAATTTATTCCTAGGTATTTACTTTTTAAAGACGCAACTGTAAATGAAATTGCTTTTTAAAAATTTCCTTTCTTATTGTTCATTGCTGTTATATAGAAACACAGTATTTTTTTTTTGTGCAGTCATCTTGTAGCCTGCAGTTTTGCAGGATTTGTGTTCTTGTGGATCTTATGAAATTACTACATATAAGATTAGGTCACCTACAAATAGAGATATTTTTCCTCTTCCTTTTCAATTTGTATGCTCTTTGTCTCCTTTTCTTGTCTTGTTGTTCTATTTAGAATTAGTAAAGCTGGATAGCAGGGGCAAAATGGGCATTTTTGTCTTATAATAGGGGAATTAGGGAAAGAAGGTTTGAAGAAGGTTTTCAGTCTTTCACTGTTAAGTATGACATTGGCTGTGAGTTTTTCATAAATGCCCTTTATGACACTTAGGAAGTTATTCTCTAGTCCTAGTTTTCTGAGATTTTTTAATCCTTAAAGTATGTTAAATTTTGTCAAATACCCATTGTATGCAAACTGAGATGATCATGTGAGCTTTCCTTTTTACCCTATTAATCAATCTGTTACATTGATGGGTTTTTTAAATTTTCAGCCACATTTATCTTTCTGAGATAAATCCCACTGAGTCATGGTATATAATACTTTCAATATGTCATTTGATTTCTTTGCTAGCATTTTGATGAGATTTTTTTTGTCTGCTTTCATACAAGGTAATTGAAATTTTCTTGGAATGTCTTTTCCTAGCTTGTTATCAGAGTAATGCTAGCCTTCCAGGGTGAGTCAGGATGTATTTCCCTCCTCTTCCATTTTTTGTGGGGAGGAGGAGCCTGAAAAGAATCCATGTTAATTCTTCTTTAAATGTTTGCTGTGATTCACCAGGGAAGCCATGTTGTCCTGGGTACTTCTTTTTTGGGAGGTTTTTGAACATAGAGTCAATCTCTTTACCTTTTATGTATTTATAGATTTGCTTTTTAAACATATATGTAATGCGTGTGGTTTCAGAAATCTGTCCATTTTGGCTCTATTATCAAACTTGTTGGCATGCATTGTTCATGCTATACTACTTTTTGTATAACCTTTTTATTTCTATAAATTGGAACTAATGTCCCCACTTTCATTATTTATTTTAGTCAGCTGTGTCTTCTTTCTCTTTTTTTTTCCTCTATGTCTAGCCTTCAAAACGCCAGTTTCACTGAAAAGCCAACATTGGGGTCTCTTGACTTTTCAATTTTTCTATTCTCAATTTCATTTAACTGCACTCTAGTCTTCACTGTGTCCTTCCTTCTTTCAACTCTGCAGAAGGAAGCTAGTTTTCTCTTCTTCTTCTAGCTCTTCAAGGTGTAAAGTGAGTTTATTGTCTTGAAATTTTTCTTATAATGTAGGCATGTAGAGTTGTGCATTTCTTTTTGAGCACTGCTTTTGCCACATCCTCAAGTTTTGATATGTTGTATTTTCATTTTCGATAATCTCCAAGTTATTTCTAATTTCTCCTGTGATTTCTTCTTTGATCCATTCATTGTTTAAAAGAATGCTGGGAAATAAAAAAAAATGTTCAACTGGGAAGAAGAATAAGGGAGGAGGAAGGAGAAGGGAAGGAAAGGAGAGGGAAAAAAGAGAACAGAAGGAAAAAATGGAAGCAAAGCTTTTGTAAATAAGGAGGGGAAGAAGTATTGAAGGCGGAGGAATGGAGAAAAAAGAAGAATCAAGAAATATTATGTACAGGTATAAATTCCCTATGCTGAATGTGATTATTATATCAAAAGTGCACCAATAAAATTAATTTAAAAAATTTTCCTTTATAACTACATCTCCTGGTGAGTTTTCAAGTGACTCATTGAAACTTCTCAGACATTGATTAAGATGGCTTCTGTATATGACCAGTTCCCCAGGATGAATGTATCTATTATGTATAGCAATCATATATAATTATAAACATTATAATAAAAATTATATACTCAAAAAAATAAAAATAAAAGAATGCTGTTTTAATTTACACATTTTTGTGATTTATTTCCTTCTGTACTTGGTTCTTCTCTTCATTCCACTGTGGTTGAAGTAAATACATTGTATTATTTCAATCTTTTAAAATTTGCTAAGACTTATTTTAGGCCTAACACGTGGTCTATCCTGGAGACTGACCCATACGCACTTGAGAAGAGTGTGCACTCTGTTTTTGTGGGGAGAAATGATCGGTACATGACTGACTGGTGGGTGTAGTTGTTCTAGTTTGTCGTTCAAGTCCTCTACATTTCTCTTCTGATTGTCCTGGCCATTGTTGAAAATGGGATATTGTCTCCAACTCTTGCTGTATAACTATTTTCCCTTCAATTTTGTCAATCTTTGCTTCATATATTTTGGTGGTCCTGTTGTTTTATGCATATATGTTTATAATTGTTATATCTTTGCTTGTGAATTGACTTCTGCACTCTTACCAACAGAGGTCCTGCTGTCGAAATTGTTCATCTCTCTGCGTTCTTGGTTCCCTGGAATTTTTCTTATCATGAGTTCAACTGAGCATCTTTTCATGATTTAAAGTCAGTTTTTTTTCTTTTTCTTTAAAAACTCTGTTCGTATCCTTAGCTTATTTTCTGCTATTTCAACATTATTTCTGTGATAATCTTTTAATTTATTAGGGGAATTAGTCCTTTGTTCCAATATGATTTGTGAATATTCACTTCCAAGTGTATCATTTATTCTTTGTTTGGTGGCTTCTGCCAGGCAGAAATGATTGACTTTCATGTATCTCAATTTATAATTTGTATGAGTTTTATATAATAGCCATGGATTCTTTACTCAAAAGTTGTTTACAAAAAGCTCTTTCCCTAGGGCCAGTGAGATGGCTCAGTGGCGTGAGCGCCTGCCTGGCAAGCACGAGGGCCCGAGTTCTAATCCAGGAACCCACATATGAAAAAAGGGCCGGTGATATCGCTCAGTAGCACGGGCGCCTGCTGGCGTGCGAGGTCCTGAGGTCGACCCCCGGTACCCACACACACACACAAAAAAGCTCTTTCCCTTTCACTTCTTTTAGTGCTTTTATTACTTCTTCCTCTTACTTATTATTAAATTCTTCCAGAATATATGTTGGTGCCAGTTGTGAGGTAGGGATCCATATTAATTTGTCTCTTCAAAGGACCTTCCACTTATCCCAAAGTATACATTGGCAAGTTTATCTATTCACTTAATTTTCATGTGACTTGGCTGTAAAAATATTTTTCCAGCTGCTGGAGGCAGACCGACTTCATTACAGAATTTTACACTGGAAGCCCACCTGAGAGTACAGGTGTCCCACACTTTGTCACCAAATATCTCATTAGAAGAAGCAGCATCTAGCAATTCCTTGCTAAGCAAGATGATTCATTTAAAATAGAGTCAATATATCTGTTAGACCCACACTGAACTTCCATTCCAAATGGTCTTTCAGTGGTCATATTTTTATTTTACATCACTTTCGTTAGGCTACTGCCTTGAAAATTTGCTTGATACCCTCAGTTCATTAATGACAGAACAGATCCCCGTTATAATCTGCTGAAGACCACTCCAAGGCCAACTTCTTATCTGCTGACCTGAAACCCTGAATGTTTGTATTCTTATTTTGATTCCCAAAATATTTTCAGATCGCACATATGATAAAGAGCTTGTATCTGAAACATATAAAGAAAATTCTTAAAGCCCAATGATAAGAAAAACAAGCAGCTCTCATTAAGAATGGTCAAATTTTACAGATATTTCAACAAAAGGATTAGATATGTGGCAAATAAGCATAGAAAATGTATTCATTTCATATATTGTTAAGGAATGTGACAGGGCTTCACATCTATTAGAATATCTATAATCATAGAGACTGACCAAGCAAGTATTGATGAGGATGTAGAACTAGAACACTCATACACTGCTGGTAGATTTTTATATTAAACATAGTTAAACATACTCCTACTACATAATCCAACTCTGCTATTTAAATGTGGCTCCAAAAAGTGTAAGTATTAGAACTTAACTTTCAAATTTATATGTTAAAGGTATTAGGGAAAAATACAAAACATAATTTTCAGAGCCCTCATGAATAGATTAACTTGTTTTTTGATTAACGTGTATGGCAGGATTAGCATTGTTATCAAAGCAGGCTCTCTCTGGCATGCTTATTCTGTCCTGCATGTGACACCCTCTGTCATGAGATGATGTAGCACTAAGGCCATCACAAGAGAAAAATAATGCAATGACAGAAATAGGTTATGCTTTCAGCAATAACTCTCAACTCTCCAGGCAAAAAGACATAGATCGGTAGACTGCATCAAAAACTACCTAATGATATCTTATATATAAGAGGCACATTTAATCCAAAAGTTAATCATATACTAAAAATGAAAGGATGGAAAACAATGTTCCATGCAATGTGAGCTTGAAAGCAAGCAGGAATAGCTATCTTATTTTCATACTAAAACTAGTCAGAAGGGGCAAAGAAGGTCACTCTCACAGTGGTTCAGAGAACAATTCAACAGGAAGAGATTACAATTGTAAATATATGTGCACCAAATACCAGAATGGCTAGCTTCATACAACAAAAACTACTGGATATGAAAGATCAGATAAACACCAACACAATCATAGTAGGAGGACTCGGTACCCCATTTTCACAGACAGATCTACTAGACAAAAACATCAGCAAAGAAATACTTTGGAACAAATGAACTTTATAGGTATCTACAGTGTTCCATCCTACAACAGAACACATTCTTCTCAGCAGTACACAAAACTTTGACCAAAATAGGCCACATATTAATAAATCTTGCTTAAATAATACAAAAGAATCAAAACTATCTCATGTATATTATCAGGTCAAAAAGAAACCACAGAAATTTTGCAAACACATGGAGATAAAATAATACACTCTCGTGTAATCAGTGGGTCACAGAAGAAATTAAACAGTTTCTAGAATCAAATTATAACAGCAGTACAACATACCAGAAGCTATGGGATACAATGAAAACAGCCAAAGAGGAAAGTTTATTGCTCTGAATGACCACATCAGAAAAACAGAATGAGCCCAAATAACTAACCTAATAATGCACCTCAAGGTCTTTATGTGTTCCAGATACTGTTTTTCTGTACAAAGTGTAGCTGCAAAAAAATTTTTCCCCATTCTGCAATTTGCCTCTTCACTTACTAGTTGTTTCCTTTGCAGTGCTGAAGATTTTTAATTTGATATAATCTCATTTGTTGATTCTTGGTGGGATGTCTTGTGCAGTTGGAGTTCTGTTTTTGTAAAAAAAAAAAAAAGTCCTTATCTATGTCTATGTCTTTAAGAGTTTTACCTATTTTATCTTCCAGCAGATTGTTTCTGTTACATCTATACTATCTATAATATCAAATATAATATTTGATCAATTTTGATATATTTTAGTACATGGTGTGAGATGTGTCTAGATTCAATATTCTGCATGTGTTTAACCAACACACGTTGTTGGATTGTTATTTTGGTATCAAACCCAACAAATCTCTGCCAAAGCCAGTGTCATGAAACATTTCCCCTGTTTTCTTCTGAGAGTTTAGTTTTAGTTTTTATGCCACATTTTGAATGAACTTTTGAATATGGTATTAAGTAAGTATCCAACTTTGTTCTTTTGCACATAGACAGCCCATTTTCTTAGCACCATTTGCTAAAGAAATTATTCTTTCCCCTTGAATGGTCTTGCCAAAACTCATTTGACCATATAGACAAAGATTTATTTTAGGTGTAATCTACTTTATACATTTGTCTTCATACTCCTACTAGACTGTTGTAGTAAGCTTTGAAATCAGGAAATGTGAGAATGCCAACCTTTCTTTTTTTTTCTCAAGTTGGTTTTGTTTTTGTTTTTTCATTATTCAGTGTCTCATAAGATTCTGTATGAATTTTAGGATAGAGTTTTCTATTTCTTTTTTTTTTTTTTTTTTTTTTGTGGGTACCAGGGGGTCGACCTCAGGACCTCGCGCGCCAACAGGCGTCCGTGCCGCTGAGCGATATCACCGGCCCCTTTTTTGTATGTGGGTTCCGGGAGTTGAACTCGGGCCGTTGTGCTTGCCAGGCAGGCGCTTAAGCCGCTGAGCCATCTCACCGGCCCGAGTTTTCTATTTCTGAAAAAAATAATGTTAGAATTTTAATAGAGATGACATTCAATCTGTGGATCACTTTGGGTAGTATTGATGTCTCAACCATAATAAATGACGATCCATAAATACAGGATGTCTTTCCATTTATTTAGCTCTTGTCTAATTTTTTCAACAATGTTTTATTGATGGTTTTGTACAAGTCTTTTACTTCTTTGGTTAAATTAATAACAAAGTATATTGGGGCCGGTGAGATGGCTCAGCAGCGTAAGCGCCTGCCTTGCAAGCGCGAGGGCCCCGAGTTCGACTCCCGGATCCCACATATGAAAAAAAAGGGGCCGGTGATATCGCTCAGCGGCACGGGTGCCTGTTGGCGCGTGAGGTCCTGAGGTCGACCCCCCGGTACCCACAAAAAAAATAAATAAATAACAAAGTATATTATTCCTTCCATTGCTACTATAAATGGAATTGTTCCCTTAATTTCTGTTTTTGATTGTTCATTCTAAGTTTATAGAAAAAAAATATATATACGCATGTATTTGCAATACTGGGGATTGAACCTGAGGCCTTCGCACTGAGCTATGTCCACAGCACTTTTTTCAATTTTTTTTTATTTTGAGGAAAGAAAATAGTCTTTCTGGTTTAATTTTATATTCTGAAACTTTCCAGAATCTGTGTGTTAGTTCTAACTCCATATGAGTGTAGTGTATAATATTATCTACGTAGATGCTAATGTCATACATTAACAGAAATAATTTTGTTTCTTTCTTCACAGTTTAACTATCCTTCATTTCTGTTTCATGAATGATTACTCTGGCTATTTACAGACTGAATTTTGTCTCCTCCCCAAATTTATATATTGAGGCCCTAGTCAGAAATGTGGTGGTATTGAAGGTGTTTTTTTGCTGGATATGATGTTGAATCGTGTCAAATGTTTTTGGGCATCAGTCGAAATAATCATTTTTCCTTCATTTTGTTAACGTGGTGGATTACACCACTGATGTTCACATGTTGAAGCATCTTTGCACTGCATGACTAAACTCCCGTCCTTTTAATGTGCTGTCAGATTTGGCTTGGTAGTATTTTGTTGAGGATATCTGCATTAATATTCATAAAGGATATTCACCTGTAGTTGTCTTTTCCTGTAGTATTGTCTGGTTAGGCTATAAGTGAAATACTTACCTCTTAGAATGAATTAGAACTCTTCAAATTTTTGGAAGAGGTAGAGAAAAGTCCGGTGTTCTTTCTTCCTATGCATTTGGTAAGTTGTATCACTGTGGCCATCTGGTCCTAGGCTCTTCTTTGATTGGAAGTTTTGATTACTGATTAAGTCTCATCACAAGTTATAGGTCTATTAAAAATGTCTATTTCTTCATGATTCAGTCTGTCTTAGTGATTTCCCATCACTGGGACAAAATAAATGCCACCCAAAACTTAAAGGAGGAGAAGCTTATTTGGCTCGTGTTTTGGTCAGCTGGCTTCAAGGCAGAAACATTGGTGGAATGGCCTGGGCAGAGGACAGCTGCTCATCCTATGACAGCTCTGAAGCAGAGAGAGAGGGAGAGTCGGGAACAAGAATATACCCTTCCATGTCACACCTTAGTGACCCTCTCCAATCAGTCCCCACTTCCTAACAGCAAGTAAGCTAAATATAGGTCCCCGTGATCTGACCACCTTCCAAACACAGGAGTTTTGGGGGGACGCTTTAGATCTGAGCCCTAACACAATCCATATAAGTATTGTGTTCCTAGGATTTCTGGCCATTTTGTCTAGGTCATCCAATTTGTTGTGTCCCATTGTTTGTAGTAAGCTTTCATGATCCTCTATATTTCTGTAGAATTTGAAATCATGCTCCCACTTTCATTTCTGATTTTTACTAATCTTAGTCTTCTCTATTTATTCTTAGTCAGTCTAGCTAAAAGTTTGTTGATTTTGTTGGGTTTTTTTTTTTTTTTCTTTTAAGAACCAACTTCTGGCTTCACTGATTTTTTCTATTGTTTTTCAATTCTCTATTTAATTTATCTCTGCTCTAGTCTTTATTATGTCCTATCTTCTACTAGCTTTGGGGTTATTTTGTTCTTCTTTTTTTCTAGTTCCTTAAAGTGTAAATTTAGATCATTGATTTGAAATCTTTCTTCTCTTTTAATGTAAGCATTTACAGCTATAAATTTCCCTTTTGGCAGTATTTTTACGTGTCTTACAAGTTTTGGTACAATGTGTTTTAGTATTCATTCTTATCTCAATTTTTTCTGATTTATCTTGTCGCTTCTTCTTTGATTCATTGGTTAAGAGTGTGTTTTTAAATGTCCACATATTTGTGACTTTTTCAGGTACTGATTTCTAACTTCAAGTTGTGTTCAGAGGAGAGACTTTGTATGATATCAATCTTATTAAATCTAGAGAGTGTAGTTTTGTTGCCTGACATACAGCGTATCGTGGAGAATATCAGACATGCATTTGAAAACAATGTGCACCCTGCTTTGGTTGGGTGGGGTGTTTTGTGTGTCTGTTCAATCTGGTTGGCTTGTGTGCTATCCACATCCTCTTTCTTTGCTTATGTTCTCTCTAGGGGTTCTAGTCATTATTGGAGTCTCCAGCTATTCTGGTATAAGTGGCAATTTGTCCCTTCACAGAAGTTCATTTTTGCTTCACATATTTTGGGAGTTTGTTGTTACATGTGTAAACGTTATATCCTATTGCTGTGTTGAAACTTGTATTAACATGTAATGTCCTTCTTTGTTTCACAAATTTTTTATTTAAGTCTATTTTGCATGATAGTAGTGTGCCCACCCCTACTTTCTTTTGGCTATTATTTGTATGGAATATCTATTGTCACCCTTTCACTGTCAAAGTTTTGTGTTTTGAGCTCTAAAATGAGTCCCCTGTAGATAGTGCATAGTTGGATTATTTTAAAAATCCATTTTCATTTGAGAGTTTAATCTATTTACATTTAAATAATTTACTGATAAGGAGAGAATTACTTCTGCCATTTTCAAATCTTTATAAGATTTATAGTTTTTATATTTCTTATTTTCTACATTAGTGTCTTCTTTTGTGTTTGAGTTTTGTAGTGAAACATTTTAATTGCTTTTTAATTCTATTTGTAGTTACTATGAAAATCATGTTTAATATCTCAAATTTTAACAGTGTAATTTGAATTAATATTTAACAGTTTAAGGTTAATAGCATGCAAAATCTCTGTGGGTATACAACTCTCCCCATCTTTCAGTTATTTCTGTCACAAATTATACAGGCTCACAGCAAATGAATAATAATTATTTTTCTATATACTTGTCTTTTAGATTATATACAGAAACTAAAAATGTAGTTACAAACCAAAATGATAATTATACTAGCTTTTTATGATTGTCCATGTAAATGACTTTTACCAGGGCTTTTTATTTCTTTATGTGGCTTTGAGTTCCTTTCTAACATTCTTTCATTTCAACTTGAAGGACTTTCTTTAGCACTTCTTGCAAAACAGGGTAAATAATTACAAGCTCTCAGCTTTCATTTGTCTGGGAATGTCTTAGTATCTCCTTCAGTTTCTAAAAAATAGTTTTGGCAAATGTAGAATTGTTAGTTGACATGTTTTTTCTAGCAACAGTTTGAATGTAACAACCCATTGCATTCTAATTTCCAAGGTTTTTGATGGGAAATATGCAGAAATTCTTAATGATAATCCTTTCTACATCATTAGTCATTTCTTTTTATTAACATACATTGACTGTATAAATTAATGGGCTTCACTGTGACATTTTCATATGTACATATGCCATACATTGATATGTCCACCCTCCCTTCTACCCTCTCTTACACTCCCTTACTCCCCACCCTCACCCCCTTTCCCATCCCTACTAGTTTCTCCTCTGCTTTCAGGCCAAATCTATTCTCTTTTACTGTCTTCCATATTTTCTTTGCCTTTGGCTCTCAATATTTTGATTACAATGTGTTTTGTTGTGGATTTCTGTGAGTTCAGCCCACTTAGATTTCATTTTGAGTTTCTTGGATTTGCAGGTTCATGTCTTGCTTCTAATTTGGACTTTTGGGGCCATTATCCCATTAAATATCTCTCTTTCCCTTTCACCCCTTCTTCTCCTTCTGGGACTCCCACAGTGTATATATTGCTCTGTTTGACAATGTACCACAGGTTTCTTAGGCTTTGTTTACTTTTCTTCAATATTTTTTCTTTCTGTTCCTGATTCAATAATTTCAATTGTTTTAACTTCAAGAGCACCAATTCTTTCTTCTGCCAGCTCATATCTGCTTTTGAATGCCCATAGTGAATTTTCCATTTTAGTTATTATGCCTTTCAACTCTAGGAGTTTTCTTTTCCTTTTATGTCTTCTGTGTTTTTATGGGTATTTTCATTTTATTAATAATCATTTTCCCAAATTTGTCTATGTCTTCCTTTGTTTCTTTGAGCATCTGTAAGCAGTTGTTTTAAGGTTTTTGCCAAATATTTTCCACTTACTCTTCTTCATGAATGGTTTTGTCAATTTATTTTCTTTCCCTTTTGTCCAATTGTTTTGTTCAATTGAGAATCCTTACTTTGTTGTGTCTTTGTACGCCTTGGGATTTGCTGTTGTGGAAAATCAGACATTTCAATCTTACAGTGCAGTAGCTCTGGAAATTAGCTTCTCAATTGCCCAAAGTTTACTGAGCTTTAAAAATTATTGTAGTGTCTTCAGGAATCAGCCCAAGAAATAAACTAAAGGATTCTTCAGGTCTTTTCTGAGACTGCATCTTTTCCTGGGTGTGCATAGTTCTAAGTTCCTTCATATAAGCAATTTCTTTTGAATGGCCTAAGCCTTAAATATCAGCCAAGCCTTCTAAAACCAAGAAGCCTTCAAATAGACTATGGACTTCTCAACTCATTACATCAGACAGATCTGGCAGTGTAATTGTGTTCCAGGCAGAGAGATGGATTCTTGGAACTTTCTACTCTTTCATCTTTGGACATCCCCTATATTAGATTTTATAAATCTCTTAATCAAATATTTATGATGTATTTCATATGTTACTCTGGGTTTTAAAAAACTTAACTAAACATTTAAAAATTAACACACCAAAACCAGAATTAACTCAATTCCCCTTCAGTATTCCAGTGACTACAATCTGTGGTTTGCTGTACAAGTTCACAAATCAGTGAATACACTCTGTGATGCCCCATGGCCAACCAACCTATCACTGGAGTCTGCTACACACCCACTCCACAGACTCCCCCATACAGGTGAATGGCTTTCAGGTGGGTAAATGGGAAACAGTTCAAGTTGTTTTTTGGGGTTTTTTGTTTTGTTTTGTTTTTTGTTTTTTTGTTTTGCACAGGGGAGCAGGGTCTCACAATGTAGCTCAGGCTCAAAACTATCCTGCCTCAGCTTCTCAAGTGCATCACCAAGGCAAGCATTGTTAGTGGAAAGCCTCAGTGATATATTATGTTTTTCTTGGTAGAGTCATCAATAAATAGTCCTTCTATTATCACATTAACTTTAGCCCTGATCAAATGAGTTATATGAGATGGGAACATTAATTTAATGAACATATTCCAATACTATTTTGAAAAACTGTTGCCAATACACTGCATTGGTCATCATTGTCACACACAAAAAATAATGCCATGATATACGTGGTACATATCCATTTATTTAAATTTTTTCTTATTTTGCTCATGAATATTTTATTATTTTTAAACATACAGATCTTGTACATATTTTATTAAGTTTAAACCTAAGATTTTCATGTTCATTGGTGTAAGTATAAATGCTATTTTTTAAAATTTCAATTTCTTTTTAATTACTATTCTATGTATAAGCTATTGATATTTTTATATTCACCTTATATCTGTAGCCTTATTAAGGTCATATAGTAGTTCTAGCAGTTTTTATAATTATTTGTGATTTTCTATGTAGGTAATAACATCATCTACAAAGAAATAGCTTTGTTTCTCCCTTTCAGTCTGTACTGTCCCCCTCCTTAGCCCACGTTAGTGCACCAGCTAGGATATCTACTGCAATGTAGAATAGGAGCGATAACAGCATAGATCCTTGCCTTGTTCTTGTACATAAAATGAAACTATTTAGTTTTTCATCACTATGTATGGTATTATCAGCATATTATTTTTTGTAGATACCCTTTCTCAGGTTGAGAAAATTCCCTTATATTGTTAGTTTGGTGAGTTTTTAAAATCAGGAGTGGATGCAATTTTTCCTAGATCTAGTCAAATGATGATTTTCTTTTTGAGTCTATTGATATGTTGAATTATGTTGTTTGGTTTCCTGATGTTTGAAAGAACATTGCATTCACAGGATTAAGCCCACTTGTCATGATTTACTACACTTTCATTGTATCATTGGATTTGATTTGCTAAACTTCACTGAGGATTTTTGCAGCTATATGTACATTATAAATTGGACTATAGATTTATAGAATCATCTTCATCTGCTTTTCATGCCAAGGCAATTCTGGCTTCACAAAACAAGTTGAGAAGTGTTCTCTTTCAATTTTCTGGAAGCTTTGAAACAGAATGAAATTCTTACACATGAATAAACCTTGAAAGTACTATGATAAGTGAAATAAAACAATGATGCTATTGGTATATAATTGGTACTATGTCTTCCTTGTATATTTGGTAAATCTACCAGTGAAGCTATATCAGCCTGGAGGTGTAAGAGTTGGAAAATTTTGAATTAAAAAATTAATGCAAAAAGTTAATACATTTATTAATATAAAACTTACCATTTTAGCCATTTTAAACGTACAATTGAGTGGCATTCAGTACATTCACAGTATGTGACATTATCAGCACTATCCACTTCCATAACTTTTTACCACCCCCAAAAACAACTCCCCTCTCATGCCTTCCCCCATTCCCTGGTAGCCTCTATTCTATTTTAAGTCTCTGTGAGGTTTACAACTCTAGACACCCCACACAAATGAAATCATACCATGTTAACCATTTTTTCTGGTTTATTTCACCCAACCTAACATTTCAAGTTTCATCCATGAGTCAGAATATTGCCAATTCCCTTGTTGTTAGCACCACACTTTGCCCACCCATTCATTTGCTGATCACATCACATTGCTTACACCTCTTTGCTGCTATGCACATTGGTGTGCAGGCATCTATGAGTTCCCACTTTCGGTTCTTTTGCGTATGTACTCAAGCATAGAATATCCATTCTTGGAAATGGGTATGCACAGTATGACTCTCTTTCTAGGTAATTGATTTGGAAAGTTGGCTCAATCTAGGCAGCAGTTGAGTTGGATCTGGGTTTTATTGTTGCTCTGTTTAACTTCACAGCATGACTGGCCCCAGGTTTCTCTGATGCTATATTGTGCAAGGCAAGTGCTCAGGGTCTGGAGAGTTTTCCTCAATTCTCCTCTCCATCTTCAGCTTGACCTTCCTGATGCTTCTGCACCAGTCCATGCTCTTGCCAACTTTGTCATAGATTGTCGCTGCTCATGACTTCACATTGCTGTCCTCAAGGAAGAAGCAGAAGTCTTTGTGGCCCTGGTCCAGTCTCACTCAGTGTCAGACAGGTTGCATGTGCCTGGGAGTCCAGGGTGGAGCTGTCGCCTCTTTTCTTTGGATCCAAAAGCTCCTGCATATCCTTGACAGGTCTTAAGTGGGTTGGGTTGTCAGGCCACCAATTAAATTTCAATTTCACATAATTAATAAGTTCTTCAGTATTAGTATTGCATGGGACAAATTTATACTTATAAAAATACTTACAAAAATTATCATGTGAGAAGTTAGTAGTACATTTGCTAAATCTGATAACCCTATATGTTGGAGTTTCCTACCTGCTCCAGTAGCTGACAACCTCTAATGTACTGGTCTAGGGTTCTCTCCTTCCCTCAAGGATGGGGGAGTTTTTAAAACCCTTCCTCAGACACATGCATCTGCAGCTATGACCTGGAATTGATG
Organism: Erethizon dorsatum; assembly: GCA_028451465.1. Taxonomy (NCBI): domain Eukaryota; kingdom Metazoa; phylum Chordata; class Mammalia; order Rodentia; family Erethizontidae; genus Erethizon; species Erethizon dorsatum. The sequence goes on from CM051825.1 coordinate 3,062,070, forward strand.
CTTTCTTTTGCTTCTCCTCTAGGGACTTAAAACTTTACTTCCACAGGAGATAATTGCCCAGGGGGTCTCAGACTCCCCTGAAGTGGCACCACTCCTCCTTCCTGTCTGTACTCCCATGGGAGGCTCCTTCTCATCTGCCCACCCAGCCCTGAAGTGTCTCTCATGAAAGTCTGATGGAAGTTTGTGAGAAGAGCCTGTGAGTGTGTTCAGACTCCCTTTTACTCTGTGCCTTTCTCACACACTTGCTCGTTACTGACTTCCAGCAATCTGTTAAAAAAAATTTACCTTCTTACCTACTCTTATGGTGTGTGGCATTGTCTCTCTACTGTGTTCTCCCACCGGTGGGCAAGCACTTGTATCCCTTCTGTCTTTGGAAGGGCTTATTTTTCCTCGCACATAGATAGACTACTTGGTTACTCTATTGTTGCAGAACTCTGATATCAAACCCAATGGAAGACTCTTTGCACTTGAGGAGTTGGAAGGCAACCTTTCTTATGTTAGTGGGCTGATGACAATCAGGTCTCAAATCATCAGCGTAGAGTCAGATTAGAGTTTAGCTTAAATGTATCTTTGCAAGCCAGAAACACAAAGCTGATTGCAGGTTATTATATGATTGGTTACATAGGCTAAGGCATATGCTGTCAGGCAGATTTGTTCTGGGCAGGCTCTGCTGGGGAGGGGGCTGTCCAAGTGGGTGGGTGAAATCAGGCAAGCATGTCCTTGACTGGGTTATTCTGTCCTAGGTGGAAAGTTCCTGGAAGAGGCAAGCCAAACAGAATATGTTAATAGGCTGGAAAGTACGGGCAATGCAGCTGGACGCAGTCAGATAAGGCTGAGTCGAACCGTCTCTGAGTTACAGCTGGCGCGGTGGTCAAGGCGAGCCAAGTCTAACTACGTGACAGGCAGCAGGAGCTTAGGCAGAGGCTACTAATTGATTTCTAATTTCTGCTATGAAATTTCTGTAAGTTTGCCATTACATCCCCCCCCCCGTATTTATTATGGGAAGATTCTCCTTCCTCAGTTTCCTTAGTACTAAGGAGCTGATTAGGGAAAGTAACTTTTAAAAGAAGTTGGTGGTGCATAGCTTTAAAGTGTTCAGTCAGGAAGCAAGTCAGAATGCAAATCACACAAGGGTTTAGAAAAGGACTGTTAGGAGGGCCATTAATGGCCCAAGTAAAGCTCCTATCCATGAGGAGAGAAGTCTAGGGAGCCTCACCAGAAGAGTCACCCATTTTATTTTTGTGACACAGAACAAAAGCAGCCTTCTGGGGGGGTTTCAGTCTTTTGGAGTTGTGGCCCAGAGAATGATAATGAACACTGGAATTGACAGGAGAAAAAGAACTGGGAACCTAACAGAATAACTACATTGAAACTAATAGTTAAGCCATTATATGGTAACTTAATAGGAGTTAAACTAAGCAGCTGACAGGGATGAACACAGGAGGAGAATAACAGCCATTTTGAAACTTGGAGAGGCAGTCGAGGGTACTCAGTCCAACGGTTACACCAACATAGAAAAGAACAAAGGCAATTTTGTGGGGAACCTTCCAGTCCCCCAGGGATACAGCCCAGAGTTCTGTAGCAAGTACCATAATCAATGAGAGCATAAGGGCTCAGAACCAAACTGGGTAGCAGAACATGAGTCAATTAGAGCAGGTGCTCCCGTGTACGACATCCATTCAATCTTCAGCCACGCGTTGACTCGTCAGCTTCCTGAGTGATGAAAGCAGGGCGTTGAGTGCATTGTCTCTTCAGGGTGGTCTTCGGGGGGGCCAACTCTCAGGATAGGCCTTTCGGCGGTCATCAGGATGAGCCTGCTTGATTCTGGAGTGATGAATCCAGGGGCGGATCCCTGTCATTTTTATTGCAGTGGGAGTGGTCAAGATAATTAAATAGGGGCCCTCCCAAATTGGGGACAGGGGGTCTTTTTCCCAATCCTTAATTTGAGCCATAACATCTGGATCATGTGTATGTGCAGGTGTATTGGTGGGTATAGAGATCTTTCTGCTATATTTTTATGTATCTGAGAGAAAGTTTTTCCTAACTGAAAAAGTTGTTCCTGCAAAGTGATATTTCCCAACTGGTGTAGATTCCACTGGAGGCCCTTAATTAATGTGGGGGCCTCCCAGACAAGACTTTGAAAGGGGTGTATCCAGTGGGTCCTGGTGAAATCCTGACTTTCAAGAGGGCCATAGGCAAAAATCTACCCATGGTATCTGAGTTTCTTGGTAATAATTTGTCAATATTGACTTTAGAGTTTTGTTTATTTGTTTTACTTTACCAGAGCTCTGGGGCCTATAGGCAGTGTGGAGATTTTGATTTTTAGTTTTTTAGCTAATTTTTGAGTCATTTCTGCTACAGATGATGGTCCATTTCACTGCTTATAGTCAGGGGCAGCCCATATCTGGGGATAATTTTTTTCAATAATATTCTGTGTACTTTAGAGGCCTTCTCAGTCTTAGTAGGGAATGCCTCTGGCTAGCCAGAATAAGTACAAACAAGGACGAGGAAATACTTGTAGCCCCAGCACAGCTTAATTTCAGTAAAGTCTATTTGAAGATCTTCAAAAGGAGAGAGTCTCATGTGTTGAATTCCTGGTGGTGATCGGGGGCCTGTTGAGGCTTTGGTCATTGCACAGATTTGGCATTTTTGTTGATGGCTGCACAAACTGGTGTCAATCTTGCAATATAATAATAGCAACCCAGAAGCTGGGCTATAGCAGTCTTTCCCCCATGTGTGATGTCATGTGAGGTTTAACCCAGGTTTAGGCTAACTCCTTTGGAATGAACATTTGATCATCTGGTAGAGCCCAGACACCATTTGGGCTCACATTAGCCCCTACCTGTTTTGTTCATCTTATTTCATTATTTTTAGTATAATGGAAGGGACCTCAGTGAAAGCTAAGAACAGTTTTTGATGGTATTTTATGTAGTTTCCAAAGTTTGGACTAAATCATTGTCTAAGCCAAGGCTTCAGCAGCCATCTTGGCAGGCTCATCTGCTTTATGACTGCCAAAAGTAACAGCGTCCTTTACTTTTTGATGTCTTTTGCAATGGATAATGGCAACATTTTTAGGTTTCCAAGTTGCAGTCAGAAGTTGAGAAACTTCATCCTTGTTTTTAGTTGGTTTTTCTTCTGCCATCAGGAGTCCATGTTCCTTGTATAGCATCCCATGGACATGCACTGTAGTGAAGGCATACCTGGAATCCATATAGATGTTTATCTTTTTGTTTTGCCTAATTGAGGGCCTGTATGAGTGCCCAGATCTCGGCTCAGTGAGCTGACCAATTTTGGGGAAAAGGTCTGGCTAGGAGCGCCTTTTCAGTGGTTACAACAGCATAGTTGGCCTTACCTTATCCATTTTAAACAGGGTGTACTCAGTATCTGCTAAAGGCTCCACCTGGAGGTAAGGCCAGCTGGCAAATAGCTTATCTGTCAATGTAAGGCAATTGTAGTGGGACTGTCCCAGCTCTGTGGGCAGATAGGTGGCTGGATTTAGAGCCTTAACTGGCTTGAAGGAGAGTCAGGGATTTCCGACAAGCAGCCCTTGATATTGGATGATGCAGCTGTTTGAGGGCCATTGAAGTCCCCAACTGCTGAGGAGGTCAAGAACAGCATGTGGCACCTGGAGAGTCAAGTTTTGTCCCAGAGTCAATTTGTCTGCTTTCTTGATCAGGAGAGCTATTGCTGCAAGTGCCTGCAAACAGGGAGGCCATCCTTTAGATACTCAGTCTCATGTCTTAGACAGGTAGGTGACTGGCCTTTCCCAGGGTCCCACTGTTTGAGTTAGGACTCCCAAGGCAACATGGTGTTTCTCGTCCACAGACAGGTTGAATGGGGTGTGTCACATCTGGGATTCCTAAAGCTGGAGCTGAGGCCAGAGCTCTTTTGATTCATCTGAATGCCTCATTTTTTTAAAGTACAATTTATTACATCTCTTTTGGTCCTGGGCCGCCTTTTTTAACATGTTGTAAAGCAGCCTGACTTTTTCAGTATACCCAGGTATCCAAATTTGGCAGAAACCAGCTGTCCCTAAAAACTCTGAGTTCCCTTTTATAGTCAGGCCATGGGATGGAGCAAATGGCTGTCTTTCTTTTTGGGCCTAGGTGTCAGAGCCCCTTTTTTTAAGTCAAACCCTAAATATCTGACTTTTTGTTTACAAAGTTGAGCCTTTTTCCAGGAGACTTTGTACCCATTATCACACAAGTGGTGGAGGAGGGCTCAAGTTTTCCTCCAACAGTTTTTTTTGGAGGGGCTTCCAATTAGGATATCATCAACGTACTAGAGGAGGTTCAGCTGAACTTTCCATGGGGGAACTTGGCCAGATCAGCAGCCAGGGCTTCCCTGAACAGTGTGGGAGAATTCTTAAAACCTCGAGGAAGGAGGGTCCATATAAATTGCCCCTTTTGGCCTGTGTTATGGTTCTCTCATTTAAAGGCAAACAGGAGTTGACTGGTAGGGGCCACTCATAGGCAAAAGAAAGCATCTTTTAAGTCCAAACAGGTAAACCAGGCAACATCTAAAGGAAACAAGCTCAGGAGAGTGTATGGGTTTGGGACCCTTGGTGAAAGGTCATGGTGGTCACATTGATGGTGTGGAGATCTTGTACCAGCTTTACAGGCAGGAGAGGTATAGTTTAGCAGTTTGACAGTCTATCATCATAGTGACCAGCTATGTATCACAGTGATCAGCCATTTTTAAGACACAAGAGCAACCAGATCTGGAACAGAAACTATTACCTGGGCAACTAACAAACTGAAGTATACTGGCTGGGGGCATTTTTGTTACATCCTCATGGCTTGGGTCCTGGTTGACCTTGAAGGGCCAGGCCAAAATATTGTTTGTCCTCTCAGTTTAGTCACCCTTTTAGTTTTGGCCTCTAAACCTTAGTTGTTGAACACCCAGAAGGGAAGATCATTAGTACTGTAGTGGGTTTAATTATTATAATTTTATCTAAATATCAAGCACTTTGAAATATAAAGTATAGCAAACGACTGTCATTTTTATCAATTATGGTTGTTATAGTAGTTGAGTCCCTATAGAATGTTAACAGATAACAGTCATATGGTTCTACAAAGAAAACGAGATCGAAAGCCACACATGATATTTCAGCATGACAATCATGATAACATTATTTCTGTAACACATTTAAATGTCTATCCTAGTATTGAATAGAGTAACATACAGTAACATTACAGAATAGAGTAGTATACATCACATAAGTTTTTAAGGGCTATTATTTGACTGGTAATTTCATGTTGATTTGACCATTTTTTCATGGGAGTTTTAGAAGGAACAACATGAGCTCCATCAAATTAAGAAGTAACTATACATATATTTTTTCATTAATAAATTATTTCCATAAGCTTTCCTCAACATACATGGCCTTTCTAGCCTTGTCATTATCTCTCTTTCATCTCTTTAGCAGGATAAGACTTATCATACAAAATCCTCTCATATCAAAAGTATATCTCTTACATTTATAGCCTTCTTAATATTTTTCCATTTACTATAACCTTTTATAACAAACTTGACTGTAGCTGCTTGAATTTGAATGTGTCCTTTTTTTTTTCTCTTTCTCAGATAGTAAACTTGGCCAAGTGCCAATAGACCTCTGCATAACCTTGAATCAGTGTTTTGATTTTAAAACAACAGAGCAGTGAGCAAGTTAACCTTATAGTTGCCATTTAGGAGTTTGTAGTGCACAAGAAATGTTTTATGCACATCAGTTCAAACTGAAAACCAAAAGAATAATTACCAATTAGTTAAAATTTGTAATTTAATTTCTCCTGTAAAACTTCGTTAGATGCTTGCAGGCAGCACCAGGCTGGTAATGTCAGGGCTGGCCTTTGCTTTGAAATGAAAAAATAACTCATTTTGTTTAATTTGGGACATACGATTGGAGGGTCGGGTCATGGGTTGCTAAGGGAGTTTATATTTTTTAAGTTATAAGGCCATTAATAAAACAAAGCAAGAAGTGACCTGTTATATCTGAAGTTACATTATAAGGTCACCAGTTACAAAGGCAGCAAAGACAGGAGTTTACACAAATGGGAGAAGTGTTCTGTTACTGGACCTGCTGGATGTGTCCCACTTGGTCTTGGCAGACATCCTGGGCAGACTTTTATGTAAAGTTTTAATTTTTCCTTTGAGACTGATTAGATCACTTTTTTCCCAGTTCCCAGCTGAGTGCAGGTGACCTTGGACTCATGCACTTTATTTTGTATACACACACGCACACATACACACACATAAATATATTTTTCCTTTTCCCACTTTCTATCTTGGCATGGGATTTTTGGTCCCTCCTGCTGTGGATTACTCCCACAGTTTTGACTCTCTGAGAGTATTTTTCACAGTGGGCCAATCTTGTATTCTTGGTTTGCAGTGGCCCCTTTAAGAATGTGCAGGTTTCTAGACAGAAGATACATTTAAAGGGGGTGAATGACCTATCGCCTATGTCATCCATTCACAATCAGTGTACGCATTTACTCAGGCACACAGAGGCTAATATATTTCAGCCCCTAGTACCCAGGGGTGAAATCTGACTGAAACAAACAGAAACTGACTGACCGTCCTAGCCAACACAGGCTGCTAGCACAGGCTTCAAGGGTTGATCAAGTCCTTGCTTCGTCCATGAAGGAGACGGAACTGACAAGCTGAAACTGGAACTGAAACTGACAGGCTGAACAAAGGACGTCCCGGGGCATTTCCTACCTTATCCAAAGGGCCCGACCTGTCGCCTTCCATCTCCTTCTATGGGTCTGATGAGGTCTCTGCTGCCACACAGGGGACCCCTCCCCTGACTGCCGAGGAGACTCTGAGAAAAAGATCAGAGCATGCGCCATCTCGTCCACGGGTCAGAGGTGAGTCCCTGCTCCAGGCAGCAGGCCACCCACCGGTGACCTAAGAGGTCAGCACAGTGTCTTCCCGGCCAACGCACCAAGAAATGTTGCAGAAATCTGATATCAAACCAAATGGAAGACTCTTTGCATCGGAGGAGTTGGAAGGCAACCTTTCTTACACTAGCGGGCTGATGGGAACCAGGTCTCAAATCATCAGCATAGAGTCAGCTTAGAGTTTAGCTTAAATATAGTTTTGCAAGCTGCAAATACAAAGTTGATTGCAGGTCACTATATGATTGGTTACATAGGCTAAGGCATATGTTGCCCGGCAGATTTGTTCTGGGCAAGCTTTATTAAGGAGGAGGCTGTCTGAGTGGGCAGGTGAAATCAGGCAAGCATGTCCTTGACTGGGTTATTCTGTCCCAGGTGGAAAGTTCCTGGAATAGGCAAGCCAAACAGAATATGTTAATAGGCTGGAAAGTACGGGCAATGCAGCTGGATGCAGTCAGATAAGGCTGAGTCGAACCGTCTCTGAGTTACAGCTGGTGCGGTGGTCAAGGCGAGCCGAGTCTAACTACGTGACAGGCAGCAGGAGCAAAGGCAGAGGCTACTAATTGGTTTCTAATTTCTGCTATGAAATTTCTATAAATTTGCCATTACATTATGACCTCAGGTCTGTGGTGGACTTGACAGAAGTTATAATTATATACGAGGTGTGGTCAAAACATATAGTGATTGCTTGAATAAAAAATTATTACAGTAAATGGTACATTGCCATTAATCCCCCCTAAGTCCCCAGAATCCTCCCCCTTGCTTTGAACACACTTACCCCATTGTTCTTGCCACTTTCTGAAGCAGTTCTGAAAGTCCTCTTTCCTGAATGGCTTTATGAAGAATGATAAAAAATGTGGTGAATGCTGTTGCCAAGTACCAAGCAACAGAAACGCAGGCTCGAAAAACATTACTGTGTGTCCTCAACCACCATATTCACCAGATCTGGCACCATGTGGCTTCCAGGTCTTCTTCAAAGTCCAAATGATCATGAAAAGTGAACGTTTACAATCAATTCAGGACACCGAGGCAGCCAGGAAACCACAACTAAAGACACTCATGAGAGGACTTCCCGAGCTGCTTCATCAAGTGGCAAGAACAATGGGATCAGTGTGTTTGAAACAAGGAGTATTTTGAGGGGGACTAAAGGCAATAGGTCTTTTATGGCGATAGTTGTTAGAATTTTAAACTTTCACTGTAGTTTCCAATCACACCTCAGAGTTTATCCAGCTCTTACTTTTTAGAGTGATACTTCTTGCCTTCTGTATACAGACTCTGGTTCCCAGTTTACAATGGTTCAATTTAATGATTCTGCCACTTCCTCATGGTGCAAAGGCCTTATGCAATCAGTAGAAACTGCACATTGAATTCTGCATTTGGCTGTCACCCTGGGCTATAGATATGCAGCACCATCCTCCTGGGAAGCTGGACAGCAACCACGAGCTCCACTCCTTGTCAGCACCCTGATTATGGGGAGAAACACCCCCTAAACCACCCCAGTGCTACCACGCACTGTGTGGCTGACCCAGCGTGCCCACTAGGTTAGAGGATTATATGGATTTTCTACTTTTGACATCTTCAATTTATGAGTTCGTTGGGATGTAACCTCCTTATAGCAGAGGAACATACGTATTTAGAACTCTTCCTATTTCTTTCTATACAAGTGGAAATCACAAAAGATATAAAATAGAATTTTAAAGGTATGCTTTGGAATCTTTTCTAATTGGCCTTGCAAGTCACTTTCTTGTAATAAAGAAAATGCATAAGTGCCCCATCTATGTTGTTCTTTAAATACATATCAGGGACATTTTTTGACCAACAATACAACCACACGAATGTTATTGTGAGGGACTTTTAAAAGGATTAGAAACTATCTGTCAATGAAGCTGCATCTCTTTTATACCACTTGGTTCCTAAGAGCCATTTACCTGCTCTTACCTGTTAGCATTAACAGAACTGCCAAACCATTGAAAGTAAGGGTGATACGATGAATTATTTCAAGTTATGATCTCATAAAACCAACGTTAGGGTCTCTTATTTAGTGTACATAGGCATTTAAAATTATCTTTTCAAATTATAACATTGCATAACTCACTTCCTCAAAATCTGTTGCCCATATATGCTGACAATTTGAAATGATAGATGAGGAAGAGACTTACTGCACGCCATGTACACGCCGCTGTGCGGTGGGATTAACAGGCACAGCTTTCCGCTGGCCTTGACACCTACCATTAGTTTTTATGGCTGACAACATGACTGGGACTGGATTCATAAGCAGCTTTCATCGTCACATCCACGCTCCACTGGGAACCTCAGAAAGCACTGCATATACACTGACCCTCACTCCCTGCTCTACACTCCTCCACCACCCTTTATTTCAGTGCTGGGGACTCTGCTATTCGCTCTCCTCGGAAGACTGTCTTTCTCACTGCTTCCTCTTATCTTCTCATCTCCCAATACTTTTTGTAAAAATTACTAAAATAACATGCTGTGATCTAACCACAGTGGCTTGAGCTCATCACTCATACTTGGTAGAAATGTAGCCATTTTGGGCACAATTGCAATATTGTGATTTTTTTTTTCTGGAAGATACTTAGCACAACTGAAGATACTTAGCACAACTTAGCACATTGAGTTTGCTATATTTTCTCATGAACATGGCTTTATATTTTCTTTTGGATAACCCAGAGGCACCTGAAGCTCAGTAATCCAGGTGGTAGTAATCATTTCCCCACTAAACCTGTTCCTCTGCCTTTGGGAGTGAGGCCACCATCCATGTAGTTTCCCAAGCTAGGAACCTAGGAGTCACCCTTGGCACCTCCCTCCTCCCACATCCTACCTCCAGCTAGTCTCGGTGTCCTGTGAATCTCCTACTTCATTTTCCTCAACCAGGACCCTTCCATCATCCACACTGCCCATTGATTGAAAGCCCTCATGATTTTCCACCTGGCTCTCTGCCATGTTCATCTAACTGACCTCCCCTCCTCCAGCCCTGCCTGCTAGAATAGCATGTCCTCTACATGGCATTCCAAACCCACACACTTCAAAGCCTTCCCGAGGCCTCTGGGAAGGATCCCCAATTCCTGGCATGGCATCTGAGGATGTTCTTTATCCATCCCTGTCCCCCATCTGCTGAGTTCCTGTCTCTCCCCACTTGGCAGTCTACCCTGAAGTCCCCAAAAGTGTGTGGTCTGTCTTGTCGACAGGCCTTGGTGTGTACGACGCCCTTGTTTGGAATGGTCCTTTCCCCATCAAAGTAATGACTTTTTCCTCATAGGATGCAACCAGGCAGGCAGCTGTTGGGACAGAAAGGCCTGTGTGTGAATGCTGCCTTAGCCATTTGTTCAGCCTCCCTGGCCTAATTTTCTTATCCATAAATAGGAGAAAATAATATCAACCTTTCAGAATTGCTAGGAGAAATGAGATAGTCCATATAAATGGCCTGGTGTTGAAAACAATAGCCCATGTAGCTCTCTTTATAAGCCAAATAAAATTTTAAATTCTTTGCTCATACTGGCTTACACTGGATCAGTACTCTCCTCTGCGCAGCCTGTCCTGACTTCCCAAGACTCGATTACATGATTATTATCTGTCCCCTGCTGTGGGCTCTGCTCACCCCTCGCTGCCCTGCAGGTGTCCTGAAGGTTGGCACAAGGGAACGATTTGCTTCGACTCCTTTGCCGGCTTCTGGGGAGGTGTGGCTTGCACGTGAGATCCGAGAGCGGTGGGGGAGAAAGGCCGGAGTTTCTTCCCACGCCTGCCCTGGTCCAGCCGTGCTGCAGGCAGAAGCCGTGTCTCTCCCTGTGTCCACTGCTGGAGCAGACACAGCAAAGCATCCCAGACTCCGTGGTATAAACAACAGGAGATCATCTCCCCACAGTTCGGGGTGAGAAGCCCAAGATTGAGGTGTAATTAGGGCTGGTTTCTCCTGAGGCCACTTTCCGGCTCACAAATGGGGTCTTCTCCTTGCGTCTTACAGTTCTTCCTGCACGCGTCTGTTCTGACCGCTTCTTCTAGTAAGAACTTCCTCAGACTGAATCAGGGCCCCACCTAACGACCTCACTTTACCTAAACGACCTTTTTAAAGACTACATTCCAAACCCTGTCACATTCTGAGGCACTGGGTGTTTGGGCTTCAACACAGAAATTTGAGCAAGACACAGTCCACCTGCAACACTCCCCACGTACAGCTCCACGCTGGGGCCGCTCTGCCGTGGCCTTCGCACCCACTGGGTTTCAAACAGTTTTCCCGTCCTTCCCCTCTGGGCCTAGGAGATCAGTAACAGCTTCCCTTGGGCACCAGTCTCCAGAGCTTTTGCATCCCCTGGGTTCTGTCCACGCTGGCAAACCATCCATGAGTGAAGTCCCCCTGAAGAGCCTTCACATCCCTGGCTGGATTCTGCTTCCTGCCTGGATGCTATACAGTGCCTTTCCTGTGAGTTCCCTCGGCCACTGTCCTGTCCCTGCCCACAACACTTAGACAGACCATCGATTCCTTCCCTACATTCCCTAGGGACTGTGAGTCCCTTGGTGGTTAAAATACGACTTTTTATTTTTGTATCTTTAGAGCCTTACTGGGTTTCTGTTGAATGCAGGCATGCAGTGTTCTCTGTATAATTTCATCTTTGACTAAGCACCCCTTGCCCCAAGTGCAACCATCACTCTCTCCAGTCTCATTCCTTTGGCTTCCTAGCATATCATGCCTGGACTACGGATATGGAGTCCCATCAGATCTCACCACTCCCCACCTTTCTGCTTTATGCTTTGTGTCTAGCTGTCCCCCAAGAGCCTCATGCACTCATAGGTGGGGCTTTTGGAAGTTGATTGGATTATTAGGGCTTTTAGCTAATGTGCTGTTAGGAGGTGGGCCTGGCTGGAAAAGGCCGGTCATTGGGGGTGTGGTCTAGAAGGATTTGTCTGCCTCTCCAGCTCCTCCCTGTTCTCTCTGCTTCCTGACTACCATGACATGAGCAGCTGTCCTCCAGTAGGCTCCTCTGCCACGTTGTTTGTTATTTGGAGCCAGCCGACCATGGACTGGAAAATGAGCCAAGAAACCTCTCCTCCTTTAAGATGTGGGTGTCAGGTATTGTGTGTCATCAATTAGAAAATCACTAGGATGCCCACCTTCTGCACTGCCCTAGTTTACTGCTGACAGATGACTCTCCCCATCTGCCCCTCGTCACCACCCATGGTCCAGAACATCCCTGTGCTCACACTCCTCTGCTCACAGGAAGTGGTTGTCGCCCTGCATGCCTCCAGCTGGAATTTTACCAGCCTTCCAGGGCTGGTGTTCAAAGTTATGCCACAGTTTGTGAAACAAACAGGAGCTGAGGTAAAGTCTGAAGGCTCCAAGCTGTGCCACGTGTGAACCCATCAGTTGCTGGGGAGCGGGAAGGCGGGGCAGAAGAGGGCTTGGTGACAAAGGGGGAGCCCGGAACTGCACGCAGTGTCTGATTCTGCTTATTTTGAGAGGCCCTGAGAAATCACTTCATGCCTCTGTTTCCAAGTTGCTTAGACCAGATGATCTTTAAGGGCCTGTCTAGCTCTACAGCTTGATTTCAGTGTACACCAAATTTGGTTCACTGATTGGCTCATTACCAAGCACGTATCTTTTGAGGACAGGTTTTCTTCCAGAAAGAAAGAAGAAAAGTTTCCCTACACAAAACTGAACATTTATATAATGTTCATGTATATAACTGAAGTTTATATAATGTTCATGTATATGTAATGGTGCTTCCTTTACTATCTATACTTTTAGTCTTTCTCAATTCTAAAGACCTTCCTCAAAAATGGTTCTTATGAGGATCCCGTAAAGGGAGAGATGCAGGTGGAGATGGTAAAGGGGGAAAGAAGCCTTTGGTTGATGAGCAAGAGCGCACAGGAGGCATACGGCACCTGCGCCAGTCCCCTGACCCTAGCCTCTTTAGAGATGATAACGTATAAACCCAGCACCCCAGAACACAGCCCACATTGGTGAGTCCTAATGACAGAAGCCTTATTCCGAGTCAAAGAACCAAATTATCCCCTCTGCATGGATGAATAAACATCTTAGAAATGAGAATGCTACAAATTAAAAAGAATAGAAGAAAATTGATGCAAACTAAAATCATATTATCTTTAAGGAAATAAGAAAATAAGGAAGAGCAAAACTGCTTCAAACCAATCTTATATTCCTGACCATAAATAACCTAAATTGCTGAGCTTGAACCACACATGAGTGTACATGTGTGTTTTTAAAAAACCTTGCATACCAGAGGTGCAGAAATGTAAGGACATTTATTTTTTATAGAAAAGCAGAGCCTGCTGAGAAAAGTCTAAGTTGGTTTTACACAAAGTATGCTGCACTGTGAGGACGTCCCTCTTTCACGGCCTTACAAATAAATGTGAGTTAAGCCTGGTGTAGTTTAGTTTTCATCTCTGTATCCCAGCTTCTGCACAGTGCCTAGAACATAGTAGGTCCTTAATAAATATTTGAATGAATAAAAGTAAAAATAAGAACCACATGGCATTTGGGGATGGGGTAGGAGGAATTGATATCATTATCAGACCAATGCAAATACTTTAAATTGATGTTGTTCTGGTCTGTTTAGTAATACAAGCTATATGTTGGCCAATCAGGGTGATTTTGGGGATGGGTAGTACACGCCAGGCTGAGACTATGTCACAGGAGGGCAGTCCATGGGTTGATGGCCAGCTGGCAGGTCAGGGATTTAAAAGCAGCAGGGGGATGGTTATTTAATACATCCATACACCCAGCCCCTCCACTTTTGACAATCTAAAAGCATTTAGGAGGCTGTGCATCTCCTTTTCAAAATGATCTTCCAAGCACTGTGATCTCCATTTAGTGATAAGAGTCACATGGCTTTCACAGCTTTTCTGAGATGGTTTCAAGGGAAAGCATTCAAATAGAACCTGACACACTTGCTGACTTGTGCTGGGAAAGATCTAAATGTATTCTCTCCGTGGAGAAATATTGACATTGACTTTCCTCAGCCAATATTTCCCTTCTGGAAAGTATCAGCTGCTTTGATTAGAAGCTGGCTCCTGCCATGTGTTCAAAGCTAAAACTGCCTGGCCCTGCCTAATAACAGGAGGCAGCTGCCACTTTCTGACACTGGCAAATGGAGAAGATACTCATATGATAAGTATTTTTCTCAAAGCTAATGCCTATTTCAATGAAATATACAATAGATTTAGGGAACTGGCTGTCCTGGATTTCTGCAGAGAGTGGGGTTTCCAGGACACTGGACATTCAGTTTTAAAATCAGGAAACTCCTGGGCCAACCAACACAAGTTAGAGACTTCAAATGACAGAAGCCTTAGACCAAGTCAAAGATCCAAATTATCCCCTTTGCATGGATGACTAAGCATTTTAGAAATGAAAAATGCCACAAATTAAAAAGAATAGAAGGGCCTGGCATGGTGGAGCATGCCTGTAATCCCAGCACTCAGAAGGCCAAAGCAGGAGGATCACTGTGAGTTCAAGGCCAGCCTGGGCTACAAAGTAAGTTCAAGGCCAGCCTGAACTGCATAGTGAGACCCTGTCTCAAAAAGACAAAAAAAAAAAAAAAAAAAAAAAAAAAAACTAGAAGTTTGGTGCAAACTAAAATCATATGTATCTTTAAGGAAATAAGAAAAGAGGGCACTGTATTTAATAGGTAATAGCATGTTGTTTCAAACCAGTAGCCCTCCACTAGAGAAGATGCGTGGCTTCTCTGGCCCTGTGGTGCTAAACATATGACTCTAGCCATCGGTCACCACACACACTGATGCTGAATTCTAGAGCTGCTATTGCTCAAGAAGAGGAAACACGTATTTTATAGCAAAACGATGCTTTACACCATGGCTTGAGTAAAATATTAACTATGCCAACAGCTTCCTGTCCTTTTTGCTTGAAGGTTATAACTGCAACAAAAATAGCAAGAATTTAAAAGCAAAAGTTCACCTCAAATTGTACATATTTTTTAAAGCATTGCAGTGAGGAAAGACGTCTGCATGTTAGACGGTCTTAAGTATGAATTACCCCTCCTTCTACCATGCTCCGTACTTGCCCACCTGTTGAGCTGCCCTGCAACCCGCAATAGGCAGGAGGGGACTATACTTAAAAGTGGCGAGGTTTTCTGTCTGTAGAGACGGAGACCCTATTATCGCCTTTGAGAGAAACTGTGCCTTCACTTGAGAAAAATCCCCACAGCAGACTCTTTCATTACATAAGAGGTAAAATAAGTACTGTACTGCCTGGGGTTTGGGGTGGGGTAGCAGGAATTGAAGTCATTATCAAACCAGATACAAATGCTTTTGATTGACACTGTTCGGGTCTATTCAGTAACACAAGCTGAAATAAAATCATCATGGGTCTGTCTCCTAGTCCGAGGAGCATTTGGTGTGCGATGATTATCTCATAATTTACAGGGTTTTGATGATGAATAACTCATGAAGATAACGGTAACTACGAACAAGTGTAAAACCCAATGGTGCTCACTAGTGACACTGTCAGGTGGTGCGACGTGGACTTTCCCTCTCCCGGTGTGCGCAGGGTCCCTTGGGACATTCCAGTCAGGAAACCCCCTGCCCCCTCCAGCCCCTACCCAGACACTTCTTAGTGTCTCTAGCTCCAGCTCAATTCTGGTTTCATATAAAACAGTGAATAACAAAAAGCAGCAAGACAAGGGCCAGGCCCTGGTCTAGGGAGGAACTGCACAGTGACAGCGGGCAGGCAGGTGGCTCGTTTGCCAAGGACAGGCAGGGCTCTGAGTCAGGGCTGCCTGCCATGACGTCCTCGCTGCCCCGGGGCCCTGCAGACAACTGAAGAAGCAGAAGTGCGCCTCAGACGTGAGGGCTGGCTGGGCAGGCACAGACCCTCCCACCGTCCCCTGGGCAGCCACCGCAGTCACTTCGAATGAGACTTCGTGGAGATGTGGGGACTGTGACTGCAGCACTGCACAGGCTTGGGGGTGCAGCTCCTGGTGCCCAGGTGTGTCCGGGTGAGCAAGCAGGGCCCAAGTTGGAGCTGATGCCTGTCCTACCAGATGGAAGGAAAGATGGATCCCACTGAGGCTAAGAAGACGGTAGTGGTTCAGATTTCACTAATAGTAGGGAGCTGGGTAACCAAACACGAAAAATTATTGGGCTTTTTTGTTTTTGTTTTTATTTTTTAAAACCATGAACAGTTTTAAAGGACCTAGTTTGCTGACAAGTAGACCTTCCTTGGCAGTGAGAGGAACATACAAGGCTCAAGTTCAACCATTCCAGACAAGGAAGATAAGCTACCGTCAAGACACAGGAGTGTACACCGGCAGGGCTTTTAAACTGGACCCCAAAGAACAACATGCTGACAAGGGGAAGAGCCACAGAAAGCTTTGCGCTCTGCCCCTTGGTCTGCAGCCACAGCTGCCAAGACAAGAGCGCAGCAATGCATAAAAGCACCATGTGCAAGTCCTCTCCACCTCCCTCTCGCTCCTCTTTCTGAGTGTGTACTGTGCATATTTCAGAAATGAAATACAATAGGGCTCTTAGATCCCAGAGCCAGCCCACATGGAAATCACATTGCTCTAGAAACGCAGAGCTGCAGAGCACCCGGTGTGTAAAGCCTGAAGTATGTGTGTACCTCCACAGGTGACAAATCCCACCCACCCAGCTCTGTTTCTTTCCTTCATTCATAAACATCCAACTGTTCTCCACACACTAGGAACTGTCATAGGTGTGAGGTGCTACAGCTGATAATCACTGTCCGTCCCTGCCTACATAAAGCTGCCATTTGGGGAAGGCCGTGCTGCTAATGCATGGGTATGTTATGACAGGTGTTCTATGACATGTAGGCAATGTCACCTTCCCACCAGTGTCCATAACTAGGCCTCTGCCTTATTCCCCCTTTACATGGCACTTTCATAGAGCGCCTCATAATTTCAGTCCTACAGCCTCACCAGCCCTCCCAGAAGCCCCGCATGTTGTTTTCTTTGTTCTTTTTCTGGTGCTGGGGGTCAAATCCAGGCCCTTGAGTATGCAGCGCAAATGCTTTGCCGCTGAGCTAACCTCCCAACCTAGCGCTCTACAGGTTGACACTATCGACCCCCAGCTAAGTGCCCGGCAGCAGCGCTCACTTACCTCTCTCCAGGTTGTCAGCCCCATCGCACTGCCCTACCCACTCCCCTGGACACCCGTTCCCCTCCCTCTTCCTCCCTGAGGCCACACACTTCAGGCCCCCATGCCCTGAGCCCTGAGCTCCCAAACCTTCTGAGTGACAGGAGGAAACCAACTTCCTACGGATACTTGGAAGCTGGTGGCCTGTACAGATGGAGGTCATGCACCACGGTGGCCAGCCTTAGGGGCAGGCTGCCCTGCACAGCCTGGGGACACAGTGCCGAGCACCTCTTCTCTGGACCGTGACAGAGAAACCGGAAATGTTCCTGCTTTTGCTTTGGCAGTTCAGATCTCCCTTTGTTCCCTCTTTCCACAACTCATTAGTCTCACTTTCTTTAACTTTCAGTCATGCTTTCCCTAAACTAGCTCCCCACTTTAACCTGGTTTTCTGTTTTTGTTTTTGAATTTTAGTAGACACTGCTGGTGCAAATCTCTGGAGAGTCTGCACAGTTTTGAGGGAGAGTGATAGAATTCTGACAATACATAGCACATAGTCAGTAGCACACAGTCAGCATGCAGATTCCATTCCTTGCCCTGATGCCGACTCGGCTTCGTCCTTGCACACCCACCATGGGAGCATGGTAGTATTTTAATTCATGGAAAGTGTTAAAGAGTGAGGGGATTGTTCATGTATAGAGTAAGATAATATATGTAAAATAATAATATAAAATAATCCCTACTAAATATTTAAGTGTGCTGCTTTTCCTACGTGGGCCGCCCCCCGAAAATGCCTGAAACTACACGTTTGAAATGGAATATGTCTTCACCATTCACCATCCATCAAGATCTAAATTTAAAGTTTTGGTTAATGATTATCGTATACATGAATCCCCCTAAAACACTAATTATTTAATATGATCCTTGTCTTTTTCCTTCCTACAAGGTCATGGAGAAAATCATGCTTGTGAATTAAAATGGCCAATCAATCATATTAGCTTCTGGTTTTTTAATGTGTTCTTATTTGACGTGTAACCTAAGAATTCCACAGAGATCATGATCTACCAGTGTGGATTTATTTATTTATTTTTTTTTTTGTGGGTATCGGGGGGTCGACCTCAGGACCTCGCGTGCCAGCAGGTGCCTGTGCTGCTGAGCGATATCACCGGCCCCTTTTTCGTATATGGGTTCCGGGAGTCAAACTCGGGTTCTCGCGCTTGCCGGGCAGGTGCTTAAGCCACTGAGCCATCTCAACGGCCCCCCAGTGTGGATTTAACTGGACGTTGAGATCGGGAAGTCACTCTTGAGTTATCCCATCCCATCTTGTCATCCAGTTGACAGGGGTTGGAGATGTTGCTGATGTCACGAGCGAGGGGGTGCTGCTGGAATGTACCCAGTAGAAGCCAGAGGCGCTTCTAAACAGTCTACAGCACATGGGACGGCCCCCAAGATGATCTGCACCACCCCAAACATCAGTAGTGCCGAGGCTGAGCCACCCTGGTTACAGTAGTTCGTTCAAGGAGATCGCGTGGCTGTTTCTCACCAGTCAGAGGGCTGTCTGAATCCTCTGAAACTACCACTAAGCCCTCGCGATTTGGCCAGCTCCGAGGGCTGAGCATGGCTTGTGGGCTTTTACACATCCCCACCCTAAAGTTCACAGGCATCGCTCACTAGAGACGCCACTGATGACCCTCAGCCACGCCTAAGTGTGGGCCTGGTGAGGCCACCACATCCACACCGCTGCTCATGTGGACACACGGAGGCTTTCCTGATGTGGCCATTCCAGCCAATACATGTGACACTGGCAGTGCCGAGAGAGGGAGGAAGACAGACAATGGCACTTCAAACATTTTATGAGTGAGACAAAACACAAATGAGTACACGGATTTTAGTTTGGATGTGAAACTTCTACGTGGGTAGGAATTTCCTTTCTTCCCTCCTCTCCACACCCAGGGAGCAGAAGACAGAAGTCATAGAACTGTGAGACACGAAAAAGATAACGACTGTGTTACAAAGGAGATGTAAGGTTGGGTTCTGAAGCTAGAAAAGGGGGGAGAGAGAGAGAGAGTCACCCCTCCACACACACAAAGAATAAATTTTAAAATATGATTCTTTTGCAAAAAGGAAAAATCTGAGACATTGAAATGAGTTCGGCATATGGACCTACCAGAGCCTCAGGACTGCCCGTCACAGCGCTGGATTTGACAGCTACCGACAGCCCGGGCGGGTTCTGAGCAAACATCAAGCGGACGAGCTGAGCCAAAGAAGTAAGCGTACAAGGAGAGAGTGATGAGAGACGAGATGCTCCAGACGGGAGGCAGATGGAAAGTTGGGTTGGGTCTGTCATTTACAGGCAGGCACCCATTTAGGAACTGCTCCTGTTCTAGAAAGTTCGTCTGACTCCGGGAAACACAAGTACAACGAGTGCAGAAGAAAATAGAAGCAACTTGCTGCTTGCTGGCTAGGACCTTCCAAAATGCAAAGCTTGACGCTCTCGTTTCAGAGTTTGAAAAAGCTGATTCAGAAGTTAGTCATTTTGCTCAAGATCACTGTGAGACTTAGGAATAGGCTGGGCTTGGGACTCCCCATGCTGTGCTGTCCCCAGGGAGGGCAGCAGTGAGATACGGTGGTGTGGAGCAGGGGGAGGGGAAGCAGGGACAGGTGTAGGGGTCGAAGGTGAGGGCAGGAAGGGCTCCTACCGGTCTGGGCCCATCCTGTCCTCCGGAAGCAACACAGGTGCACGCGGAGGCCATGTCTTACACGTGGGGGTCAGGTCCGCTGTGTTGCCTAGGACGGGTGTAGGACGGTTTGCATTCTTCAGGACCTCTCTGCTGTCTTCTCAGCCCGCAAGAGCTCCTTAGTTTATCTGATAAATATTTCCTAAACCCCTACTTTGCTTGGTGCTGCCCCAAGCCACAGGGCTGTCGTAGTACATGACACGCAGGGCCCTTCTTTCTCAGGAGCTCGCTGCCTAGTGAGACAAAAAGTAAGCGAATGCATGTGATAGTTTCTGATCAGGTTAAATGCTATAAGAGTAACACGATAATGACCAGAGACTTGGCTTTAAGGCAGGTGGTCAGTTAAGGAAGAGATGACCTTTGGAACGAGACCTCAAAGACAAGGCGTGAGGTCTGAGACACACAGAAGGGAGCAGAGGGGCCGTCGAAGTGCAGCAGCAGACGTGTGCCAGGCTACCTCAGCTCGGTGCACGCATTCATCCGGCAAACGCGCACGAAGCGCCCCTGGGAGCAGGCCTCTGCTAAGTTCACAAACATGAAATTGAGACACGCCTGACTCAAGGAATTCTATGCCCAGCGAGCCTTGGGAATTTCGTAAGAATGACAGATGTCCCAGCAAGCCTGCCACGGGTTAGAAAGCGAGACAAAACCACAGCGCAGACACCTCCGCGCTCCCGAGCAGGGACGGGGCTTTCCGGGCGATCGCTGACACCTCCGGCGCTTTGGGGGTCACGTACACGCCGGTGGGGACCCACGCCCCGCACAGGCGGGAGCTGTGAGGTCAGAGGTCGGCCACCTGCTCCCCGTGTGGGTGGGCCAGGGCTCCCCGACGTGAGTCAGGAGCCCCCGGCGCGCCTTCTCGGCCGGGTGGGTGGAGCAGAGCGCAGGAATCCCCGGCCTAAAGGCGTCCGGGCAAGAAACCCCGGCCCTGACGCCTCCGAGGCGCCCCCGACCCGGGCGGCCGCGGGCAGGGCTGCCGGTAACCGGCGCCCCAGGGGAGCCGGCGGCGCGCAGCGGGGACCCCCGGCCGCCCGCGCTCCCCTCCCCGGCCGCGCTCGGGCGGCTGCGCGTGCGCGCGCTCCCGGAGGCTCCGCCCCCGCCGGCCCGCGGGGGCGCGCAGGAGCCCGGCCCTCTCGCGGCGCGGGGGCGCGCAGGAGCCCGGCCCTCTCGCGGCGCGCCCCGGCGGGCGGCGTGTGGCCGCGCTGTCGCAGCATGCCACTCGCCGCCGGCCGCCATGGGGAACGGCATGAACAAGGTAACGCGCCGCGTCGGCCGCCCGCCCCGGCCCCCGCCCGATCGCGCCCGCAGCGCCCGAGCCGGCGCGCGCCCCGCCGAGGGCGGGCGGGTTTGGGGGCGCGCGCCGCACCCCGCTTCCGGGCAGGCGCCCCGGGCCCGGCCCTGCCCCGCCAGAGCGGCTGCCCTTTCGCGCGGCGCCGGCGCAGGTCCCGGGCGCGGCTGCGGTTTCCGGGTCCCCTCCCTCCGGTCGCCCCTGACGCTGCACACCCACGGCCCGGAGCGGGCACCCGCGTCTTCTGCTCTAATTTCCTCTTTTCTCCCCAGATTTTTTTTTTTCCGCACGCACACATGAGTTGCTCAGGTAGATGGAGGCGTTGACAGAGGCCCGAGAGCTGAGCTGTTTGGAAGGGGAGAGCAGCTTCGGATTTGGCTGATCCCTGGTTGCGTGGCTTCTGCTGCGAGGACAACCTGTGGGCCCTGCCTGCGCCCAGGCAGCTCCGGAAAGTCCGCCTCGTCCTTCGTCCCTGCCCCGCCCTGCCTCTGCTTCCAGGGCTCCATGTGGAGTGGGCCTCGTCCCTCCTGCCGACAGCCGCACCCTGGAGAACTAGTTACCTGGGTGTGGAGAACTAGTTACCTGGGTGTGTTCGCACCGACCGCAAAGTTAAGGGGTTTGCGATTTGATGCTTGCTGCGGGTTGAATCCTTAGACGACTTAGACAAGAGCCTCTTAACCAGGTCTGTGGAAGGTCCCGGCCTCCTCTTCTCCATTGTGTCCCACACCTACCTGCGCCAACACAGCTTCCGGGCGGGGCGGGGACAGCACGGTGGTTCTCTCGCTGTCTGTGTCTCTTCCGTCTCTGATTCTGTCTCTGTCTCCGTGTGCCACTATGAATTCAAGGCGGGACAGGAGCAGTTGGTAGGTGGACCCTGCTGTCCACTTGACCGTTCTCGTCTCTCCCCACCAGGTCTCTTGCATCCTTGAGATCCAGTTCGTGAAAGAACTACCGTGTGTGCTCAGCCTGCCGTCGCTCACTGGGGATTCTGCTGACCGTATTTTATTCTCTTTTTCTCTTGGCCAGTGATCAAGTTTGGAAACAGAGCCCCTCTCTCTTGGGTGACCACTTGCATCACGACCCTGTTTGCACTAGAATACATCCGCAGGCCGGAAGCGTAGGGACGCCGGTCGCCGGTGCGCGGGCTCCTGTGCCTGCCTGTTCGAAGTGGCCGCCGCTCAGCGCGCCCTGGTTGTGTGGTTCCCACTCTGGCCGGCAGCTTCCCTTCGGTTACAGTTTTCCCACCTCGGTTGTTCACTTTCCACCTCTTTCTACATTTAATTTGTAGCATTTTTGTATTATAACTCAAAAATTAGGTTTAGGGATACAATCGATGGGCTAAGGAAGCAAAATTCATTTTACTTTGCAGCAAAAGCAGTAATATTCGTATCTTACTTTTTAGCTTTGAGTAATACTAGTTTATTATCGTAATTATCTTGTATTGAAAATAGAGACATGGTCTCCAGTGTAGGAATGGAGAAGCAGGTGCAGAGCGGTGTAGAGACCGCACTGATTGGTGCAGGCTGATTTTGTGCTGACTGTTCCGGTGCTGTGCTGCTGGGGAGAAGGGGCAGGGGTCCAGGGCTGACGACACAGACCGGCTCTTCACAGATCCTTCGCCACGGCCAGCGCATGCGCAATGGAAACATAAAGTGAGCCACGTATGTAATTTAAGATTTTCTAGTAGCCACGTTTAAAAAGTAGAAAGAGGGCCGGTGAGATAGCTCAACAGCATAAGCGCCTGCCCGGCAAGCGCGAGGTTCTGAGTTCGACTCCGGGAACCCACACAAAGGAAAAAAAGGGCCGGTGATATCGCTCAGCGGCACAAGCGCTTGCTGGCAAGCTCGAGGTCTTGAGGTCGACTCCTGGTACCCACATAAAAAAATAAAATAAGTAAGTAAAAATAAAAAGTAGAAAGAGGTGAGATTTATTTTAATAATCTATTTTATTCAACTAGATATGTTAAAAATACTGTCATTTCAACATGTAAATAATACATACATTGGAATAGTTTACATTATTTTCCATTAAATCTTCAAAGTCTTATTTGTATTTTATACCAAAATAACATCTCATTGAGGACTGGCCATATTTTAAGTGCTCAGTAGCCCTTTTGGCTAATACTGCATCACACAGGTTCTGTGTGCATACATGTGTGTGCGTGCGTGCATGTGTGTGTGCGTGTGTGTAGAGCGACACAAAGTAGAGGGCTCGATGCCCCAAAGGTTAAGATAGTTTCAAGGGAGTGGCGAAAGTTGAAGCGTTTAAAGCAGCCTCGAAGGACCATTCAGTCCAGGCGGAGTAAACACGTTTAACCTGAGATCAGGAGTGACCCCGAGCCACAAGGTTAGTGAGTGGTGAGATGCTGGAAGCCAGCAGTTCAGCTTGAACTTTTCCACCTATTACTGTGTCACTTGGAATGGAACGGGAGGGGACTTCCTGTTTCTCCAACTGTAAATAGACCAAGATTGGATAATGACTGATGTGTAGAATCCGTGGTGGGTGCTACCCATAAGAGTGCTTTTTCCAAGAGCAATTATAAATAAAAAGGTGTGATGCCCTTAGAACTAAAGAGCAACTCGGGAACCCTGAAGTCCCTGAGACAAAACGTCTTTCTCCTCTCATATAAATTGGTCATCCTTGGCAAAAGATTTAGGAGCTAAAACAATGTAGAGTCCACTCTGACTGCTCTACCGATGGCAGTTTTTAATTTTACATTTCATGTCCCCGGGGTGGATCTTTTTGTGATCGTGTCCGGTCTGTCTTGTGTGTTATACGGAGGCTGTGAGGGGAGCAGACTTCTGTTACGGGTCCAGGAAATAGAGGCGGGCAGTGTGGCAGTTTGGGCTCTGGGTTTTTGGCCTCATGTCAGGTGCCTGCATGTTGTAAAACCTAAGCCTCGCCGTGAACTCTGAGGTCCGTCTCGTGCAGATTGGCAAAGGAAGACTTGGAGAGATTCGACAACGACTGAGGTCCCTGTACTACAAAGTGGTAGACTGCGTTCCGAGCCCAGCTCCCACTGATTTAGGAGAGAGCAGAAGTGCTCCTTTTGAGCTAAGATGCCAGTTCAGCCCAGATGGATTGTAAAGTCCCTGAAGGATAACCCGAAGCCGTCCCCATGCTTTCAGATTGATTGTGAAACAGGCGAAGTCCCCTCGTCTCTTCCTTCACGTTTGACACGGATAGAGGGGTCAAAGACAGGCAAGCTGAAACTGTCCCTTCATTGCTTTTTGTGTAAATTCCAAATAGATGCCCCAAGCTGGCCAGAGTCATACTCACCAGTGAGCTTGCGGGTGCCCGTGAGTATCAAGCACGTCCCACGTAGAGTAACTCATCGGCTCCTCCTCACAGGCCAGGGAGTGGGTGCTGTCAATTCCAGGCCTGTTTTGTAGATGAGGTGCACAGAGGTTAAGGACTTGCCTGAGTCACCACGCTACTGAGTGGCAGAGCCTGGACTCGGAGTTGAGTGGCCTGGCTCAGAGCCGCAGTGCCAAGAGCCTC
Organism: Erethizon dorsatum; assembly: GCA_028451465.1. NCBI lineage: Eukaryota > Metazoa > Chordata > Mammalia > Rodentia > Erethizontidae > Erethizon > Erethizon dorsatum. The sequence goes on from CM051825.1 coordinate 3,086,570, forward strand.
CCTGTGCTGCTGAGAGACCAGCCCAGTAAGGGTCTCTGGTAATATTAGGTTCAGTGAAACAGCTGTGACAGGCAGATGTGTTTCTGTGGAGCCTTTGAAAACCCCGAGTTGACTCAGTTCTCCCGAGAGTCTGAACCCCACATCTGCTGGGGGAGGGCCTGCACACGGAACTGTCCTCGGCGTTGCTCTACTAGTGTTAAGTGCTACAGCACCTCATTAAAACAAAGCAAGAAGCGTGTGGTTCTGGGCAAGCATCGTGTCAGAGAGCTGGCCCAGCACGTCTCCTGTGCACACCCTGGTCTGCACCCAAAGTGGGAGAAGTCTCTCTGTCCAGGGGAGGGGCAAGGACCCTCTAGCTCTGACCTCTGTCCTACCCTGGCTCTCGGGCTGGTTCTGCTCATTGAGCATGCGGAGAGATGCTGGTCTGGTGGCCTCTGAAAGCATCCTGCCTTGGGCGTGGAGCCCAGCCTGGTATTTCTGGGGAAGCTGGCACGTGGCAAGGGGGCCGAGCCTTCGGTCAGTGCATCCGTCTCCAGGAGAAGCGCCCTGCTGCTAAGAGGGGCTGAGCCGTCTGAAATCCTCATCCGAGACTTCGGCACCGCCCTGCCAATTGGGAACCGTGATCTTGAATGCATCACTTAAGGCTTCTGAGCGTCTCTCTTTCTGTCTTCCTGGGTTCATAGTGTTTACAAGTAAGAGGCTTTCAAGCGGTTAGCTTACCCGGGCTCTCCTCATCTGCTGTAAGATGAGTATGATGACACCCTCGCTAATCACTGCTCAGATTCTTGGGAGAAGCAAATGCAAAGAAGAGATGACATTTTTATGAACTGTCGTTGGTGTCCTGGGATTTACCTCATCGGTGTTTACAGTGGTGGCATCAGGTTCTGGGTGCACCTGACACCTGTGTTAGAATGGCCCTTTCCTCTGTGGGACGTTAAGTGCAGCCACTGCACTCTTCAAGTTTTGGGCTGGGATTTATTTGTTATGGTGACACCCGGTATACTGTAGACCTATAGCAACCCTCCGGCCTCCGCCCAACAGTGATAGTTACCTCCCACCTCCCTGTGACGGTCAAAAAGTCTCTAGATAACTGACAGACAGCCTGGTGCCCAGCTGAGACCCCCTGGCCCGGGGCCATCTGTCTCAGTCCGCTGGGGCCTGTGCGATCAGGAACTGGACTGCTGTCAAAGGCGGGATCTGGCCGTAAGGCTGAGCAGCGCTGTCTACTACGGAAAGGGGCTGGACGGCCTTGCGTCGCTGGGCTGCTAATGTTGCCGTTTCCAGCGGGCAGCGGCGGTGACTTGGCCACCTTCGTAATTCATCCACTGACCCATTTGCCCGTGCATCCATCAGAGGGTATCACTGAACACCTGCTATGGTCAAGGCACAGCGCCGGACGCTGTGGTGGGAAATAAGGATGTGAAGACTCTGCCGCCCTCACTGGGCCCAGGCACCCCGCGGAGGAGGCCTCGGCAGGAGGCGAGCAGGGCTGCAGCGCGGCCAGCAGACGGGCGGCCGCACCACGTAGTCCCCGTCCTCTCCTCCAACCAGCCCTCGCAGGGTTCTCTTCTCATTACATTTTCATTTTACACTGGCAGAGCAGATGGCTAAGGTGACGCCGTAGAGCACACGGAAGTATTCTCAGACTCTTCCCTTTGTGAGTTTGAACTGGTTAAATGCATGACCAAATGACATTAAGAAAGTCTGTGACATTCAACCCTTCAGGGAATCCACCGAAGTTTTCCCCATCCTCCCTGGCTTTGAAACCCAGAAAATCCTTTCTGAGCGAGGAAGAATAAAGGTTCCACCCCCACCCTGCATGCAGGGCCTGGTGCTGGCTGCTTGGCCAGGAATTTATCTCCCACATCTGCTTGGGTGGGGTTCTCAGATCCATGGCATCCTGAAGTACTAAGAGACGTGTAAAAACAAACAAATGAGATTTCCTGCCTTAGAAGCAGTGTTCTTGTGGGCGTAAGTGCGTTTTTGTGGTTGAGGATTTGGGCTTTTGCGTTCCTGGACAGCAGCGCTGCTGCACTGCGAGGCGTGGATGTGGCGAGTGTTGACCAGCAGCAGCGGCCCCCGTGGGGGGTCTTTCGGTGATGGCCAGGTGTTTCTGCAGAAGGCTTTGCCTTGTCGCCTGTGCCCAGGCAGTCTTGTAAGAGAAAACAGGGGTCCTTTAGACCAGCAGAGCACCAGAGACCTGCTGCCCTGTGGTTTGTGCTGTTTCATCACCTCTGATTCATTGATCAGTCTCTGCAGGCTGGATGCTGGGCAGGTTTGGGCCACGTGACGCGGGCAAGACAGATGTGCCCTACCAGGGTTTGAATGTGGTTTGTCTGCACAAAACTGACTGAGTCTTGGTCTTCCATGAAGTGGTGTTGAGAGGTGGGTGACATTTAGCGGGCATTTGGGACCCAGAGACGTGCCCTCTGGAATGGTTTAATGCTTTTCTTGCAGCTATCATGAGAATTCAGCACCTTTTCTCCCTCCACATAAAAGTGGTGAAGAATATAAAACTGGCTTATAGGGAAGAGGGTGCAGGGAGTGTGCTGGGTGGGAGAGGCCCCCCCAAACACGGAGGAAGGGCGTGCCCGCCAGAGACGAAGGGATACTCCGAGGTCAGACTCGGCGAGGACCGCCTGGCGCCTGTTCTCTTGGAGCAGCAGAGCGGCCGCAGGTTGTACTTACAAACTTTTTTCCTGCTCTGTCCTTGCTGCCAGCCAGGTGATGGTGATTTTGCTGTCCTTGTTTCTGGCTTACACTCGCATTCTCTGTGCATTGACTGTGCTGTGCTGTCCAACTCGAGCTGTCCTCCTTCCCTGGTGCCCTCTCTAGCCATCTTTCTGCCAGAAGATCACATCATTTTGTTGCATTTTCTCCTCATCTGTGACTGGGATTACTAACAATATTGGAAAAGTAGACGGGTCAGATTTTTTCGAGTTCCAGGTTTGAATTATGAGCTGACTGTTGTAGAAGTTTAACTGTTCCTGGGCTTCTTATTTCATCTGCTGGAAACCAGCCTCCCTCAATCCCGTTCTGTAATCTTATATGGAAGACAACCAGAATCTGACTGCAGAACCGAGAATGAGCCATGTGCTTTCTATTTCCAGCCCTTGAAATTCAAACTCACTCTCTTGGTCTGGAAAATGAAGCCAATGATGCCTCTGTCCTGTCCTCACGTGGCTTGAAAGTATTTTCAATGTGTGTAAAGCGCCCATCTGAAATCATCTTCCCTGAGCTGCCTTCTCCATCCAGACTTCCTGTCTCTGCCCCAGCACCACCTGGGTTGCAGCTCTGCTCCTGTGCTCACTCCAGGGCCCGGATGCTGGGGGTCTCTGCTTCCCACGCAGACCAGACCCCCAGCCAGGGCAGGGAGGGCGGCGTCTGACCTCTGGCCAGGCTTGCTGCCGGCTGCGCCTCGTCATCTTGCGTCCCTTCTCTCCATCTTTCATCTTCTTCCACAAGCTGACATAATTTGTTCTTCCATTCATTGGAGAAACACTGACTCGAGCACCTACCCAGCAGAGAAGCAGCCAAGTTCAGAAAGCATAGCAACTCTTGTTGCCATGGGTTCCACCTTTGAGCGTTGAAGGTACTGGGGGAAAATTCTATGGGGTTCCAAGACCCAGGACTTGAGTTTGCCACCTGATAAGCAGTGCTCGGCACCCTCACGGATGATGCCCTGTGTGGGCACTGCCACCCCAGCACCTCCGCCAGCCTCCTTCGCTGTCATCTCATTCCTACACTGTGTGGTCTGGCCAGGTAGTTGTTTCTCTACTGAATATTACAGACTTTTCTCTTATCACTATTCCCTAAATGATGCAGTATTGCACTTACTGGTACAGCAGTACATTCTGTTAGGTATTATAAGTAGTCGAGAGGTGATCTGAAATACACGGGAGGGTGTGTGTATATTATATGCAAATACAATGCCACTTTATATAAGAGACCTGAGGGTCTGTGGGTGTTGGCATCTTTGGGGTGTCCCAGAGTGAGCACCTCAGAATAGAGGAGTGACAGCTAGCAGGGCTAAGCAGGCAGCAGATGGGAGCCTGAAGCTGGATGTTCGCAAGCCACAGCCAGACCACAGATGTGTTCTGTTTGTCTAGCACAGTATTAATTTTCAGATGTTTCTAAAAACGGCCATTTCCCATAAAACCTGGATGCTGGCATTGGGAGCCCCACCCTGCGTCTCTGCATGGCCCTGATAGCTGTTGTCCTGTGTTGCCTCCCCAGAAGGGGTGAGATTGGAGCAGGCACTGGGTAGGGCAGAGGCGGAGGACACAAGAGTGCTCAATCCTGAAAGGCCTGCTTGGCAGAGTTTCATGCTGAAAGCTGCCTGGAGCCCTGCCAGGGTTTAAGCTGAAGCGTCCTGCAGCCAGCTTTCCCCAGGAAGACAGCTTAAGGAGTCCCCCCGAATGACAAGCCCAGAGGGAAGCAGATCACTAGCAAGCTAAGCAAATGCTCGAGGAGAGCAAGCTGGAGGCCTGTGGCGGAGTAAATGCACAGCGGCACCTGAGTGAGGCACAGCGGAGGGCGGAGTCTCTGACAGAGGCACAGAGCCCGGTTGCACCTGGAGCACAGCCCGCGCCAGAACCAGAGTCGGGGGCTGCAGGGAAGGTAGGGAGGGGATCCCAGACCTAGGAAAGGGTTCCAGAGAAAAGAAAATACATGGCCAGTATAGCTTTGTCATTTGTGAGTGTACCCCAGGAATGGGGGACCCCAGACAGTGAGGACCCTTTGTTTAGGCAGAATATTCAGAAGGCGACAGTGGGAGCCGAGACCAGCAAAGGGACTGGGAAAGTCAGCGTTGCCTGACGTGGCTGGCGACTGCAGAGGTGGGGAAATCCTCCTCCCGCCGTAGGGTTCAGATCTTACATGTCCCCCAAAGCCCACATGCTAGAGGCTTGGCCACCCGCTTGCGGCACCACTGGGAGGTGGTGGGACCTCAAGTGGGTGGCGCCTGATGGGAGGAAGTTAGGTCTTGGGGCAGCTCTCGACAGGAATCGGGTCCTTGGCCCCTTCCTCTCTCTTCACTTCCTGGCTCCTGGGGTGAGCAGACCTCGTTCAGGTGCATGCACGCCCCACCCACCAGGACGTGTGACACTACCACAGAGCGGCAGGCCAAGGGATCAAGGACTGAAACCTCCAAGTCCTGAGCCGAAATGAAGATTTCCTTGTTTTAAGATGTTTCTCTCAGGTATTCTGTCACAGCTGTGGAGCAGGGACGACACGGCCATGCTGAATATTTAGTTGAAATGTTTGGCCTTCCTTTTCTAGAGTAAGGAGTTGCCACTGAATGTTTCGATCTGGAAAACGACTCCAGAAGAATATAACTTTATTTCAGTTAACATGATGGTTTCGAGGTGCATCCATTTTCTTACAATGACTCATATTTATCCTTCTTTATGGCGGAGTAGTACTGAATCAGAATACTGCTACACAAGCTTGAATAGTGCATGGTTTCTCATTTAAGAGAAGTGTAAATAAATTAAAGAGCAAAAGATTGACAATAGGAAACAGAGCGATAGATCTTTTGCAAAAGGGAAAGGAAACACGAGATGGAGGGAGGGAGGAAAAGGGAAGGGGATTAAAAAAGAACTAAGAGGTGTCGTGTCCATGCATCAGCTCCCCACCATGCATGTAATCATTATGGACTGCAAACACAAACTAACAAAAAGTTTTTTAAAGTTGGATGTCATCTACACAAGCATTAAAAAAAAGAATGTGGTTTAAGAAAATTAATTTGCAGTGACAGAATAAATTCAGTGGCTGTTGCTACAACCCATATATGATCCGTGGCTCTGTACCAGTGCGGAGGACGGAGGACGGGCGGTGAGAGATTTCCTCTCCACGGGGTGGGGAAGGGAACTGGGAAGCAGGAGCCAGGGGACCTGTGGCTGGGGGCTCTGGGTCATCCATCAGGGGCGACTGGCAGAAGGCGGCACCATCGGGCAGGAGGAAGTGTTGACAGGGACGGGAAGAGTCCAGCAGGAGGCCGGGGATGAGGGCTGGAGGCAAGTTCCCAAGGTGGACTTGGAAGTCTTGAAGCCACAGCTCTAGGGCGTCAGAGCACAGTGATGAGCTAATGCATGCATTTATTTTATTTTTTAAAATAACATCACACGTATTGGTTTGTGTTTAATAGAGAAAGTAGTAGAAAGACAAAAGCAAAAATGGACCATAATTTCACTCCAAATTAATCCCTTTTGACTAAACAAAAGGTAAATTGAAATAGTTCTGCTCCCAAATCAGAGGGGAAGTACACATGAAAATGCACGTGTCAGCCAGGCACTCCTGTAACCCCTGCACTCTGGGACTTAATCCCTGATGTTGCAAAAAGAAAAAGGTGCAGAAGTCACCTTCCCAGACCTGTCACCCACAGTGTCCTCTTCAGACACTGGACATGCACGACTTTACCTTCCCTGTTTACTTACTTATTGTAGTACCGGGGATTGACCCAGGGTCTTTGCACTGAGCTACGTTCCCAACCCTTTGTAAAATTTTTGATTTCTGAAACAGAATCTCACTAAGTTGCTGAGGGCACCAGACCTCAAGAGCTGCTGGTATTTCAGTGAGGTCCCAGAGGAAATTGCGTTGTCTCTGTGTTTAGACCAGGAAGGGTGGCAGTCCCCTCTGCCCTTCCTCCCGGGAGGATCCCAAAGGCCGATTAGGTTTCGAGCAGGCCCTGTCAGGTGTCTTAGTTCCTTGGCAGTGGACGCTGCTGTTTTCGAGGAGGTCGTCCTATGTGTTCTTAGCGGCAGAGCTAACCTGGCCGCCTCCCGCTGCAACTGCAGCTGCGGCGACTCCCTGGGGACCCACGGACACCTGCAGGCATCCAGTCAGCCCAGAAAATCCTACTGCCCTGACGTCTGGGCTCCGCAGGCTGTGCTAGAGCGATGCCGACAGGGGCTCTTCCTTCCCAGAGGTGCCCGTGTACTCCAAGTGTCCCACGCCCTCTGGGCTGTCCTGACTCGGCCAGGTCGGTAGCAGGAAAACGCCATGGGCGCTGTCAGCTTTTGTGGGAGTGGATGGGATTAGGGACCAGGAAAGGCAGGAGTGGGGTGGACCGTGCTGACCACAGGGTGAGTGGCCAGGGCATCCGCACCTGCAAAACCTGCCTCTGTGCGCATTTGGAATCGCATCAGTGCTATTGTGGATGTGTTTTTAGCTTCCAGAGCAGTGTCAGCATTTAGACTTCACGGCATCCCCGCGCAGGCCTGGCAGGACAAGCGTGTTGGAGCAGTGTGTACTCTTAGTACCTTGCATGTGGTTCAGTCTGTTCACACCCAGCCCTGCCCCACCTGTCCCCAAGCCAGGCCACAGCCCCAGGCTCAGGTCCCTGTGCCTCTGTCAGGGCATGTGCTGGGAGCCAGGTGTGGCGCTAATGCGCCAGAACTGCGCTGGGACTATGCCATGTGCTCCAGGGAGGGCCCCTCCTGCATGTGCAAGGCTGTCTGCTTGTGTCTGCCACACTCACGCCTGTGTCTCTCTCCTAGATCCTGCCTGGCCTGTACATTGGCAACTTCAAAGGTGAGTTCTCTCTCTTTAATTATCATGGTAAAATACAGATAAGGTGATATTTGCCATCTTAGCCATTCTTAAGATCATAGCTCGGTAATGTTAGGGACAGCCACAAGTGGTGTAAACATCACCACCACTCACTTCCAGAGCTCTTATCTCTTCCCAAATTGAAACCTGTGCTGATTAAGCACTAAGTCCTTACTCTCCTCCCCCAGTCGCTGTGACTATGAATCACATAGTATTTGTCCTTTTGTGACTGACTTATTTCACTGAGCCTAGTGCCCTCAGTTCATCCTCATTGTTGCACAGGTCTGAGTTCCCTTTTTTTTTAAGATTGAGTACGGGCTGGTGAGATGGCTCAGTGGCGTAAGTGCCTGCCTGGCAAGCGCAAGGGCCCGAGTTCGACTTCCAGAACCCACATAGGAAAAAAGGGCCGGTGATATCGCTCAGCGGCACGGGCGCCTGCTGGCGCGCGAGGTCCTGAGGTCGACCCCCGGTACCCACAAAAAAAAAAAAAAAAAGACCGAGTAATGTTCCATTGTGTAGGTAGGGAGCATTTTGTTTTCCATGCATTGATTGGTGAACGTTTGGGGTATTTCCACCACAGAGGAGGTCACTTTGTGAATGATCTGCTCTCGACTTTGACTTCTTGCACATGGGGACAGGCAGAGGGTGGACTCGGTCTACACACGTCTGCTGTGGAAGTAGCTACCATTTGCACCCCTGCCCGACCTCTGAGCCAGAGCTGACTGAGTGGAATGAGGTGTGAAGGCCCCAACTTACCCTTGGGTCCTCCTTGGAATTCTTCGCACTTGCTGGCATGTTATTATCACAAGGTAGTGGGCAACAGGCACATCGACCAGCCTGCAACTTATTTCAGTAATCTGCAACTTACATTTTCTTATTATTGATATTAAACTTTCAGAAACCTATTTTCTTAAATCATCTGGGAAACGCTTTTGTCTCTGGCACACCCTTCCCCGCTGTCGTTCCGTATTACTGATCTGTGGTTAGCTGTTGGCTTTGTGCTTTTGCTCATCCACAGAGCAAATCAGATGGTGGGCACAAGGCTTGGTCCCTGCGCTGGGCGACTTTCTGAGTCTGTAAGTGGAGATGCTGGTTCCTTTGTGCTGAGAGGAGGTGCATTAACTAGGATGGGCAGCTGTGGGACACTTACAGCAAGTCCCCACATTTTACGGGATGCAAAGAGCCGCGCCTGGTCGCACACGTCCAACTCATCTAACTCTCCTCCTTCCCCCAGCAAGCGGGAACGTGAGCAGGGTCTAGGCCGCTCCTGTCTGTTTCCTGGCTGCGGGCGAAATGTGTGAGTTCAAGTACACATTCATGATGCAGACAGCCCTGACCCTCTCTCTGCCTGGTACATACATCCCTTTCTTCCTGCACCCCAATCCTGGTGCTGCTGATCGGCCTCAAAGATAGTTGAGCAAGGCACCTGAGGCTGCAAATTGCTACTAGAACATGTTAAAAATAGTTCTGGGGTTCCTAAATCAGTAAGCTTTCTAGTTCTGAGAAAGAACTAAGTGCTTTGTGGTGGGTAGGCTAATTGCCGCTAGGGTAGAGTTAATAACTCTATAAATATTTTGAGTTATTTAGTAAGCTGTTATTAATTACTTTCATGGGGTGTGAGAACAGAGTTTAGGATAAAATCTTAGAATTGCTAGCTGGGTATGTTTACAAATTACATTTAATAAATATCTATCAAATTTAGTACCCCAGCCAGCAGCGTATGAGTTTTAGCCCTACCCATAGAAAGCTACCTTCTTTTAGAAGGACGTGTGTTCACAGCATTAGAGAAATATTTGAAACTTTTCATACCAAACCCCATGCTTGTCTTCTAAGTACTCAATGGCATGGGAACCCTCCCAGTTCCTGGAGTCTTGCTTTGTGGTCTCACTGTTAGATGTTGTTCCGAGCAGCCCACACCACTCCCTGCTCATCCTGGATGCTTTGTCCTTGTCTTGAATTATTCTGATATTACTCTGAGGTATGGGGCTGGGGGTTGGGGGTCAGCGAACAGGGAGCCCTCACTGTAAAATCTTCACAGAAACCTCTAGTAGAAGTGCGGGAACAAGCTCAGGCCCTACGCACATGCGGTGAGGTCTCAGAGCTTCTGCAGTGAGACGGGCATGCTGGCCACTGCGTGGATGACAGCTGCTCATGGGTCTGCTATGGGCTGGACCTGGGTGAGCTGGGTGGTACCTGTTGGGTGCTGGGTGGAGGAGAGCCAGGTTTGAGTGTCTTCCCAGGAATTGTGGATTAGAAAATGTTCAGAGGTGACATAGCGGAGCCCATGCTATAGCCTTGAAACTACATCTGATTGCGCTGTTAATAATAACGATCGCTATCTGTCCATTTTCTGTTGCTGTCACAAAGTGCCTGAGGCTGAATGTAAAGAAAAGAAGCTCATTTAGCTCACAGTTCTAGAGGACCCATTGCATGAGCCCGGGCCCCCGGGCCCCTGGTGGAGAAACGAGAAGGCCGCATACAGAGGGGGCCAAACAAGCAAGGCACTGCTGACTGACAGCCTGCTCTGGAGAGAACAGTCTCTCTTGCCACAGCTGGGATTCATCCCTTGGAGGGCAGGATGTCGTGGTCTCACAAGCTTCCAGGACCTGCACCTTGGAGAACAAACCACACCCAAGCTGTAGCATACAGAGCTGAAGACGACACACTCACCACTCGCTCGGCACCACTCCGAGCTCATTCTGTCGTTCAGTGCTCACGGCAGCACATTGGGCTGGCTCTCTTACATTGTTCCCATTTTGCAGGCGAGGAAAGTGAGGCACAGAAACTTTTGCTGGGGTCGGCACCCATGTCAGAGCCAGGAGGGTCCAACAGGAAGGAGTCAGCCCCGCCCAGGCGGATGCATCCACTTCAAGTTTCAACCCACCAGCAAGTAACTCAGAGGGCTGGACGTCATTATCACTTGCAAACCCTTATGTAATGCTAGATGGCATTAAATTATGTTCTCAGTGGGAAGTAGAAGCGAGGTCGACACCTCTTGCTCACTGGTCCGCACATTCTCAACTTGGGAGCAAGGGTGATGGGGCAGGCACTGGAGTGTGGCTGGTTGGAGGGAATCAGGTTCTAGATACAGAGACGGCCTCTGCCCGCCCCGCCCCTTCCTCCCTGCCCCCTCCCTCCGAAGGCTCTGTGGAAATTCTGTCCATGGAGCGCCCGCTTTCTAGAGGAAGTGTGGGCAGAGCTCTTTTTTTTTTTTTTTTTTTTTGTGGGTACCGGGAGTCAAACTCAGGACCTCGCGCTTGCCGCGCAGGCGCTTATGCTGCTGAGCCATCTCACCGGCCCCAGAGCTCGTTTTTAATGCCTGCTCCAATGCACTTCAGTTAATTTTATTTCAGATGGTTCTGCTGGGCTCTTGCTGGACCGCTCATTTCTCGTGGCCACACTGGCGTTCCCGTGCCTTAGGGTCTGTAGCATCCACACACCAACGAGCTCAGTTCCCCTTCGAGGGACGCATGTGGCTGTCACTTTGCTCTTTGAGGACAGCTCTTCCAAGGGAGCCATGCGCTATCCCAGTGTCTGGACAGGACTTCCAAGGAGACGGTCGCTGTGTCAGTGCCTGCCCTGCGTGAGGGAGGCATTTGCTTCTTCAGAAGGCACAGAAGGGAGGCCCCTAGGGTAAACTGAGGCAGCAGAGGGCACGAGTCCAAGGGCCAGGGGAGGGGTCGGCTGAGAGAGAAGAGTGTGTTACTGTCGCAGTTACTATCAAAGGGCCAACCATTCTTTTTTCTTAGCAAGGCATTTCTGTCAGAGAACAGTAGATGTAAGGTGTTTTTCCTCATTATAAAAATCATATGGGCTCATCAGTAAGACAAACAGAAAAATTCAAACATGGCAGAAATACGTTAAAGAGAGTGACACTTCCATGACCCCACGTCCTGGGATGCTCTTCTCTAATAGGACAACGTCTGGCCCTCTAGATACCTTCCCCTGTAAATTCTAACTTGTACCCTTCCCATTGTTTTCATTAAGTCAGATTTGTGTTTGTGAGCGCAAGTGGCTCCTGAGTGGTTTTTAGGCTTAGAAATAGCATCCCTGTGCCACACTGGAGAGGGTCCTGTTGGTACCACCAGGCCAAAGGTCACTAGCTCCAGGCCCTTCACTCTGTATATAGGGTGCACATCACCTCTGGGGTTCTGATTAAATGCGGAGTCTGGGCTGGGGCTGCAACCTGGCAGTAGAGTGCTCGCCTGGCGTACACAAGGTCCTGTGTTTAACCCATAGTTCTAAAAGAAAGTATAGATTCTGACTCTTCAGTAGCTATGGGTGTGCCTGGGAATCTGGGTGTTGAACATGCCCCACATGGTGCCTTGCTGTCCTTCATAGAGTCCCGCACTGAGCACCACTGGGCAGCATTCTGTGCCCAGGAAGAGCTGGCCTGAGCTGACGGGCTGTGTGCATGTAGGAGACACACACAATGACCGTGGTGGCTCTCACCGCTGCGTTCACCACTCGCCCCCCCCCCAGAGTGATCAGCAGTTCGATGGCCGTAGGAATGAAAGGCCGGGCGCCCTCGTGCACAGTGCGGAGCCGCCCTCATAGGCAGAGTGAGCCCACCCCGTGACCATGCAGATGGCACTGTGAGGAAAGGAAAGGCAGCGCTGCCCACAGCTTGCTTCCCTTTTCTCGTGAGTCCAGCATCCTGTTGGCTCGCGTGTGGTATCAAGTGGATCATTTCACCCCCAAACCACTCTATAGAAATCTTAACCTGTCATGAAATTATATCCAAGGGATGATGAAAATGTTCTGAAGTTAGGTGGTGGCGCTGGCCGAACAAGTCTGTGAAGGTACTACAACTCCCCAGCTCACACACTGTAAGAAGGGTGAAATTTATGGCACGTATGTGAATTATATCCCAGTAAAGTCTTTTAAGATGAAGAAAAGTGTCACTGTTACTCAGTATCCACTAGGTTGGCTCCAAGATCCCCTTGGGTACCAAAATCCGTGCCTGCTCACGTCCTTCCTATAAAATTCCACAGTGTGGACTCTGCACATCCTCCTCTATGCTTTGAATCATCTCGAGACTATTTGTAGGACTTCAGGCAGTGTAAATGCTATGTGTATAGTCGGCGTGCGGTGTTGTTTGGGTAATAATGACAAAGGAAAGGTTTGTACGTGTCAAAAATAGTACACCCATACTATTTTTCAAATATTTTTGATCCAAGATTGGTTAAAATCTTTGTGTATATAACTCATGGATACAGGAGGGGCCAACTGTATATTTGAACAAATATTGACTGTTAAAATTTCTTATGTGAGAAGCCCAAAGTATAAATAAATTAAAGATAAATATAAAAGATAGATAATAGGAAACAGAGAGAAAGATCTTTTGCAAATGGGAAGAGGACTGAGAGACAGAGGCCGGAGAGGAAAGGGGATGTAAAAAGGAATGAAGATGTGTTGTATACATGGAACAACTCCCTACAATGAATGTAATCATTATGCACTGCAAGCATGTACTAATAAAAAATAAAAGTCAAATGAAACAAGATTTCAGGGGCAACCCATCAGCCTTCCCCGCCTCCCCTTGGTTGTCTCCAGGCTCTGAGCCTCCAGCTTTATCTTATTTCACGGGTGGCAACTGGGAGATGGCACGGGGGCTGCCTGTGGGCTTCCAAGTTGTTCCTGTTCCTGCCTGTGTTCGCCAGCTCTCTCTCACTGTAAGAAAGACCCGAGCCAGTCCGCTTAAAACCTCGGCCAGTTTGGATGTTTCTGCCCGGGGTCGGCTGGCCTGTCTGAGGGGCTGTGGCGTGGCAGCGCGTCGTGGTGGGAGAGTGTGGCGGAGGTTGCTGCTCAGCTCATGGCAGCCAGGAAGCAAAAGAGACAGAGGACCCAGGCGCCACCTTCCCATCAGGGTTCACCCCATTGGCCCAAAACCTCCCACTGGGCCCCGTTCCTTAAAAGTTCCACCTGTCCCCATTAGTGCCAAGCTGGGAGCAGACCCTTGACTTCATAGACTTTGGGGGGACATTTCAGATCCACGCTAAGCACCAGCTAATTGAAGCTCTTCAGGGTGACACTGCACCCAGAACTGGCGCGCGTCCCGTGTGGATAGCTGCCGTGCATGTCAGAATCGGAAGCGGGAGGTGGTTGGAGCAGTGGAGAGAGCCTTACCACAGGGCAGATGCTTCAGTGCTGCCTCGAAGACTTTTTCTTGATGGCGAATATTCAGAGTGGTGTGCTTTAAATACTGCTCCACCCTCCAGGCTTGTTAGAAAAGTCAATTCCTTAGTCCCAGTGTAGACTTGGAACTAAATTAAAGTCTGGCCTTTTAACAACCGCCCCCTCCAGAGAGTTTGATGCATGTTAAACTCTTAGAACTGTGTATAGGGAGAATAAGAAAGCCACTGTAACTCCAGCTCTTAACACATCAGTATTCCAGTCCCCCACCACGTGTGTGTTTGTCCTTACGTGATTTTACACAGTGAGTTCATACCATATTTATCTTTGATCCTCGCTTTTATCCCTTGCTTAGCACCACACCCTCAGGATTCTCCCGTGTCATTCAGTAACCTCTGGGAACTTGACTTCCCATCTTTTTTAGCCTGTATCATTTTGAAGAGCGTGGTCCAGCCAGAACCACAGAGCTGACTCCCTTCCCCCCTTCTCAGTGGACCCCTGGTTTGTAGACTAGCAGAGAGCTCCCATTCAGGGGATCACGTCATTCTGTCTTCTTTCTACAGGTGGAGGAAAGAATCTTCAATCTCATTTGCAGATAATTTCATAGGCAATTGCTAACTGGCGGTGATTCTGCTTGGAATTTCTGGAAAGGGTTCCATTTTTCCTTTTGCTATAGAGTAAATATAGGCATCATAAACCACGGTCCTGTCTCAACCTGTCCCTGTTTTTGATATCATGATCGAGAAGTACCTGGCAGGTTCTTCTATCTCCTATAGTAAGCAGGTCTTTTGTATTTATTTTTCAACTTAGATTACTAAGCATTAAGAGATAACAGAGTCTTTTTTAATTTTTTAAACATCTTTATTGTTATGTATCTCATGTAAATAAGACTGGTCTGAGGATCAATAGCTTATACATGCCAACTATAAAATGGCCTCACAGTGTCATTTCCTTTGAAAAGCAATCATCATGGGCCGGTGAGATGGCTCAGCGGCGTAAGCGCCTGCCTGGCAAGCGCGAGGGCCCGAGTTCGACTCCCGGAACCCACATACGAAAAAGGGGCCGGTGATATCGCTCAGCGGCACGGGTGCCTGTTGGCGCGCGAGGTCCTGAGGTCGACCCCCCGGTACCCACAAAAAAAAAAAAAAAAAAAAGCACTCATCATGATTACAAAGTTCAGTTCAAATTTAGTGTAACACTTCAAATGAAAGGATGTACCAATCTGAAATAAATTTAGCCAGAATACAGAAAAGCAGTAGCACTGAAGTCCTCAAATCTAGATGGCTCTGGGTCTGGTCGGTCATGGAGTTTCAAGGGAGAATTCTGGGAGTCATGTTGTATTGTTTCCTGCCGAGACTTTGGGAGTAATGACCTCACAGAGAATATTAAAATGTCCATCCCTGTCTTCAATGACAGATGCCAGAGATGTGGAACAGTTGAGCAAGAACAAGGTGACACACATTCTGTCTGTCCATGATAGTGCCAGGCCCATGTTGGAGGTAAGAGAGAGTCCTGGGTGCTTGTGTGTTCTTTGTCCTCTGCAGGATGCATGTGACCTTCGTAAGGGCTGCCATGTGCTCTCGACACCAGTGCCCTGTGATTGCTGGCAGTGCTCGCTTTGGGCTCAGGCCATGTTTGTGTTATGACATGCCCGAAGCCTGGCGGAAGGGTGTGTTATTTCCCTGACTGTACTCTGCTATCTTGCTTACTTTGGCTTTCTTGGCCAACTGCCAGGGAATAAACTGGTGTCTCATTTTCTTCTGGATTAGAAGGACACTGAAAACCTATTTTGAGGGCTGAGGATGTAGCTCAGGGGTACAGTACTTGTCTAGGCTGTACAAGGGCCTGGGTTCGATTCCCAGCAATGAAGAAAAGAAAAGAAAAAAAAAAAAAAAAGCTATTCTCATTCTTTCAAAATTATTTTTGGATTTAAGGTCTAAAAGAATTTAGGCTGCTCTTTCCCTGACTTTATTTTCCATATAAGCTCAAATATCTGCCATTTGCATACAGGAGTAAAAGACAAGGGAAGGTAAATTATCCCTAGTGAGTCTCCAGGCTGCTCTGGGACAGACCATCAGTGTAGAAGCTGTTGTGTTTTATTCAGGTTTTCAGGGTAAACGGGGTGTGTCTGCTTATGCACTAATTCCAAAAACATCTTCAATTTTACCCTGATGGACGGTTTGAGCCGTTGGCCAGGAGTAAATTCTATTTCTGTCTGTTAGCCTTGACGCAGCCCAGGTTGCCTCTTTTTAGAAAACAGGGCATGTATGGTTGTGATGCATGTGTGTTTTTCTATTTTAGGGTGGGGTGTTGGAAAGGGAGGGGTGCCTCGTTCTGAAAGAAATAATCCTGGTTCAAGCTGTTTGTGTTTAAATTTGTATTAGGCAAGAGGAGAATTTTTTTTTATTTTAGATTTACCTATTTTCTTTAGCCACTAGATCTGCCTGTTTTTAATAAGTCTAAAACAAGCAAAAATAAATGAGAATGTAGAATAATAAATGATTTCAGTATTGTACAAGAAGTGCAGGGAGCTCACACTTCCTCCTGTTGTTTTAGCTCATTGTTTTTTGCTAAGGTCCTAGAATTTATGTTGCAGCATAATTTTAGAGGAAACAATGGAACATTCCTTTTTTTTTTAAAGCTCAACTGTTCCTTTGAAAATAGTTACTTCATTTTTTTTCAATCTATTAATGATAGTTTGTAGTTAAGATATAACCAAACTGTAGCCAAGTTAAACTGCAAAACTGGTCATGATTGACTTCCTCTAAAATCACAAGACAAGGCCTGAGGTTTCCTTTATTTTAATAAATTACATCGAAGGCCCTTCCACCCTACCCACCAGGCCTGCCTCACTCCTTTATACTCTGTTTAATGGGGCACAATAGCCTATGTAAACACAGCCCTAAATGTCTTCACATCATGACCTCTGTCTAGATGCAGGAGCGTGGAGTGTTAGAAATGAGGACAGTACTGGCCCTGGCTGTCTCTCCGCTCCCTCCTACGCCAGGACACCGTGCTAGTGCGTAGAACAGGTGAGACTGTAACCCAGGTACAGAGGCCAGTGTTTGCTTCAGACCTCAGAGCTGGGGACAAGCTGTGCTGCCCCAGATGTATTTTTTATTGTTGTTCCCTATATAAAGCTAAATTCTGCCTTGAAAAGGAGAGGGTTGGGAAGAGGGAGAAAGAGAAAAGGAGAGAGGGGAAAGACAGAAAGGGCAGAAGAGAGAGAGAAGAAAGAAAGGGAGGGAGGAGGAAGGGACACGGGACAGGAAGGACAGGACAGGGAAGGAAACTCTGCCCGAATTTGGTGGCCTTTGTTTGGAGACATCCTGTGGCAGTTTTGGGTGGTGTGATTACCTCTACTTGGGGATAAGCACTTCCATGAGATTCGTGTTTGTTAAGAGTTATCTTCCAATTTTACAGCATAACATAGTTTAGTATGGCCTCTCTTGTTTTATTCCTTTTTTAACTTCACAGGTAATTTATGAATAGATGCTTGTAAATTTTTTTAAACAATAGCTCCTTTGGCATGTACAGGACAAACAGAGGCATCGTAAGGTACAGTACTTGAATTGGTGCATCCGCAGTAATAAAGTAACTGGAGTCCCAGAAGTGGCAGAGCTTTGTGTTGCAGTTTTTTATGTGAAATTTCAAATTCAGTTCCAGAAGCCATGACCTCACCCAACTCGAGATGAGTCCAGGAAATTCTGTTTGGTGTCAGGAGGGAATTAATGCATGAATTTAATTATTTGGTAGCTCCACACTGCGCTGGCCTTTGTCCTTTCAGGGCAATAGGGATGGAGGTGAGAGGGAAGGCTGTGCAGGGTTGGCAGGGTGAGCTGACCCCTGATTGGTGAGGAGCTCAAATTGAGGGTGGAGGAATGAGGGTAGAAGAGGAAAGAGCAGGATCCCTTCATTTTTTTAGCTCTTCGAAACCAGGCATGTTTATTGAATGGCCCCTGAGTTGCGCTGGGCAGCTCTGATTTGGAGAGATGGATTCTGTCCAGAATCAAAGGGCTGTAGTCTCGCCCCTTGCGGGCAGCAGTTCTGGGAGCCCTGCTGCCAGGAAGCCAGTGCTGGGCACCACATTGTGGATGCTTCCTCGGTTTGTTGCCAAGGGACGTCTCCCTGGGCTCAACGTGCTGAGGCACTTATCGTCAATTAGCAAGGGCTTCTAGGACCTTTAGGTCTGCTTTTATTGCAAGGGAGGCCAAGTAAGAGAGTGTGCTCATGTCAAACGTGGTCTCTAGAACTGAGGGAAGAGATCGGGGGTTTGAGGATTCTCAGAGGATAGGCTGTTGAGCAATGGGGTAGGATATGATGCTTTGGGAAAAAATACATCTAGGACCTGAGCATACCGTAGAATCCTCTGGAAATCTTAGTTATGTTGAGGGAATAAAGGTTTGCAAGCTTAGCAATGCAGACACATATTTATTGTCTTGAGCGAGGACTGGCTTGCATGTGCCACACCACCCACTGTCACCTGTGGAGCCATGTTGTGTGGACTTCAGGCCCTGGGGTGCAGGCGCACCTCTGGGGTGGGTGTTCAGAGTGCTGCTCGTGAATCTGTGAGCCGAGAGCCCCGGCATGGAGGAGCCCATATCCAGCCTTGTCTGTTGCCAGCCGAGGCTGCCCTCTTACAGGGCACCGTCTTCCGTCTTCTTCTGCTTGTTTTGTTGTAAGAACCAGCTGTAGACCAGAAGATTGTGCAGTTCTTGAACCTGTCATATGTCCTCCCTAGATGTCATGATCTGTAATCTGTCACAATTCCTGACCAATAACAGTGCCGAAAAGTAAATCACCAGGAAAGGCCTATTGAAGATTATTTTAGTCATTATGCATCTACTGGATTTGCCTAGGAAGGAAATAAGGAACTTAGGATTTGTTTGATTTTAGTTGGACCCGATAGGACTCCCCATTATTGGGTAATTTCTGTTGTGTGTGTTGGGGGGGGTCCTAAAGTACCATTCACCACATCTTGTACTCTTCCTAGCAGCCAGCCTGAGGGAAAAGAATGGAAGTCACTGTCCTCAGGCCCTCAGAGTGGCTGGACCTGCCCCTCATGGTCAAGGGGAGCCAGGGGTCTCTGGTGCTTCTCCGGTGGGTGTGGCAAGATTCGTATCCTCTGGACCAGGAGATGAGGCAGTGAGCCCTCAGGAAGAGCTGCGAGACTCTAATTACTAACTTCTCAGAAGAGCATCTGAGGACTGGACCTTCCAGAAGGAAGACTTCGAAGTATGGCCAGCCTATTGCCTGTTATCTGATCTAGAAAGCCCATCAGAATAGGGTCCTAGAAATCACCTGTCTTGACTCCATCACTGTGTGCACAAAAAACCACAGTCAGGAGGCTTCAGAAGGGACTTGCCAGGACCCCATGGCTGGTCTGCGTAGCATCACTGGGAGCTGAGCCTTCTCTGCCAGCCAGAGATTTTCCCAGCATGCCTCCCTGCCTCCGTCTCCTCCTAGCGTGGCTTATGCTTCTGACTGCAGTGCTGGTAGGTACTTCCAGACCAGCCTTGGCCAGTGGTGGACCTTTCGTGCTCTTACTAGCAGTGTGTGAGAGTCCGTATTTCCCAGTACATCACCAGCACAAGGCCTTTGTTTTTCTTTACTTTAACTGGCAAGATTTTGTTTCATTTGTTGTAGTGTCCTCCTTAGTGTAACCCTTTGAGCTCCTGTGAGCCAGGCCCAGGGACAGGTGCTGGAGACAACAGAAGTGAATTCTCCCCTCTGCCCTGTTGGAGCCCTTAGTGTACAAGTAAGAAATGTGCTCTGGCTATTTCATAAAAATACTCATGGTCATAACAGTTCAGTGGGGGGAGACCTGTAGCTCCCAGCAGGTCACCCCTCAAGTAGGAGCAGAGTGGAGTAGAAGCCGGGCCCGACTTCTGCCTGTGAGCCTGGAGGCATTCGCGATGAGCGCGCATCCAGTGGGGACCTCGGTGATGACTAGGAATTGAGGACATTTGGTTTGTGACATTGTGGCCAGAAGAAAACTGGTAGCCAGGATGTGACTTCCTGTGTGGCCTGTAATCTACACCACAATCTTGTAGAGCTTCCAAGAATTATGATCCCAGCAAGGCAGGTGATGTTGTCCTGGCTCTTTGGTGGGGTCATCAGCCCAGATGGCGTCACCTGTCACCAAGTACCAGACCAGGGCTGGAACCCAGGGTCCTCTCTGTATAGACGCTAAGGTCCTCCTGCCAGCTGTGGCCTTCGGGAGCGTACTTTGGAGCACATGGTACTAGCACACTGGGGAAAAAAATATTGCCAGGTATACTCATTTAAAATACAAAGTAGCCCAGACTGATCATTGTAATCTTCAAGAGTACAGAAAACTACCTCTCTTGTCTGTTTCCCTGCTAAGAACTCTGTCAGGGAATTGCTTACATTTGCTGAAAAGTGTTACCTGATCCTGGGGAGCGGGAGCAGGTATCTTCAGTGCCTTCCCTTGGCTCTAGGTTTAAGAGGGGTTGAAGTCCTCTGTCAGAGCTGGTGATTTTTCAAATCAGAAACCTGGTTCTGTTTGTAGCTGCTGAGGAAGTAATATTGAGCAATGAAAGGTCTCTCCCTTCCCCTGAAAAAAGAAACAGAACTCTGTCTTTCTAATGTAAAAATTTCAGAGTTTGTTTCATTTTTCATTCTGTGTATTTAACCATAGCACCTGCAGGAAACAAAACTATTTTTCACTATTAACAAAAATACTTTTAAAAGTGTTCTCATGGCTTTGCAGCTGCTGACACAGAGAATTTAGGATTCTGTTGAGGAAAAAAGCAATTTACATATATGTATGCAAACCAAGGTATTATATGTCTACCAGGTAGATTTTATGACCTATAATTTGCTTGACTATTTTTTATTTTAAGTATAGTTTTTATATTTGCAACAATTTAAGTGTGTTTTAAAGAATAGGATGTTTTTAATGGACAAATATTTATCCTTCATGATTCTATTTTATATTTGTTTAACATTAAAGGTTTCTTTTTTGAGGTGTTCATGCCTAGAATTTAATTTTGTTGGTTGTTGGCCACTTTGCCGGGTTCTGAGACTACTGTCATGTCTGTGTTTGACTTATGTCTTCATTTACCTTTATTTATGAGGAAACTGTCACCACAGTGAGCCTGCCGAGATGCCCAGACAGCACTGTCCTTTTGCCCAGGGTCCGTGCCATGGCTGAGTGGCCCTGAGACTGCGAAACCCCTGGAGGGACCCTCATCTTCTGCCGTGTGACCTCCCCATTTCTCTTGGTCAGAACTTTCCTGGGCTTCCCAAATGTAAAGTAGACGGAGATGTTAAATGATGCTTAAAGTTTAGTAAAGTGTGCCTCTATTCCCTCTTCTCTCTTTCTGCATTTTATATTAACATGCATTCACTCACGCAGTCATGGGGCGCAGTGCGATATTTCAGGACAAGCAGACAACGGACACTGATCACATCCAGCCTCCCTCTCCTTCCCCACCCCCAAGCTCCAGTAATCACTGCTCTGGACTCAGGTCAATATTTTAAGCTTCCACTTATGAGAGAACAGTTGGTACTTGTCTTTCTGGGTCTCGTTTCTTCAAAGCTCAGCCCTAGCTCTCCTTCCTCTAAAAGGGACATTTCAGTGCCCACCAATCTCGCACTCCTTTTTTTTAAAAAATGATACCTGCATGTTGTCATGTAGACGGTCGGGCCGTGCCTGTTTACCCTCTGTGACCTCCTCTGTGTGTTGATGTTCCAAGTCTTTCTACCTGTGTCAGGCTCCCAAGCTGAGCTGCAGGCCCGTGGCAGGCAGGTACCATATTGGGCTTCTTTGGTCCCTGCAGCTTGGTTCCAGAGCTCTGGGCCCTCCATGGATGCCTGCCAGTGAGTGGAGGGTGGGGTGCGTTTTCAGCTGTAGTCCAGAGGGAGAAATATGCCTTTGTCCCTAGCTGCTCATTGGAGGTGTGAAGGTAGAGCTGTGTCAAGAATGATTTACTCACTACGAGCAAGTGCGAGGCCTGAGGGTCTGGCTAATGCGATGCAGCCTCTCGGGCTGCTGTTTGTCGGTTCCTTGCTTTTCAAGAAATGCTGGCCTAGGTGGCTGTTGGGTTTATAGAGCCACTGTGACCACTGGTTCAGTACTGTCAGTGACAGACTTATTAAAACCCAGAATCCCCTGGTAGCTTCTGTGATTCTGACTGATCTCTAAGGGGACCTTCAGTGGCCATTGGTTGGCATCAGGAGCTTGGTCCCATGTGGAAGGCTGTGCGTCTACAGCACATTCAGCGAATGGTCTATTAAAAGAGGACTCACCATGCTCAAGGCCCTATGGCTTTCGGGGGTACAGGGACGGTGATGGAGATGTCTCAGAATTACAGTCGAGACACGAGAAGCTGAGAGAACATCCAGGGCACAGAGACCCATTCTCTGGCTTGTGAAGGGAGCCCTTGCCTGTGTCCTCCTTGGCAGCCACTCAGGCGACCTTGAGGCTCATGTCCTATTCTACCTTCTGCCTGGTGACTGCACCAGTCCTCTGCTCTTAGGATCCAGAGGCCCTTCTCAAGGGAAGCTATTGGCTGCATTTTTTCTTGGCAGAAGGGGGATACAGCCCCAAAGCCTGGTTTTATATGCACAGAAGCACATAGATGTTCAGATGTACAGATGTTTAGGTATCCAGAGGTTCGTAGCAGCTCTGTTGGTAATGGCAAAAGATTGGAGCCAACCCACCTATTCAGCGGAAGGGTGGTATCAGTCATGGTTCATCGCAGTTCAGAAGGAAGAGGAGAATGTCTGTATTCAAAAGGGAAAGCTCATTAAGAAAAAGAAACAAGTTGTAGCATAATACCACATTTGATCTCATTTATATAACATTTAAGATCAATGATGAGCTTCTTTGTAAGTACCTACGTAGGGGTTTGAATGTACAGATCAGGCAGGGAAAGGACTATAGCAGATGCCTAAGGACGGTTACTCTCTGAAGAAGGGAACAGGATAGAGGAAGTGGGAAGGATGCTTTTTACGTCTTTCTGTGTTTTTCATTCCTTGTATTTGTGACAGTGAGAGTGAAGAGGGAGAGAAGGAAGGTAGGCGGATGGCTGACCACACTGCTGGTGTCGGTGACAGTGACAGGTGGATTGCATGCAAGTGTTTGGGTTGACCGGAAGGATTCTGTGTTTGGTATCACTGTGTCCCATGAATCCATGTGTAATGCTTGACATCAGATGCGCTGGATCCTTGTAGTCCATGGCTACCAAGCAAGCACGTCGTCCACTTCACTGGACTCATCTTAGTCTTCAGAGTGAGACGAGAGCCCAAGACACATCTGGAGTGGTACAGGCCACTTCAGCATCTGTATGCTCTCTTCTCCTTGGTTGATTGGACAAAGAGTTAGTTTATGACCTTTTCCTCAGTCACGGATTATCCTAGTGAGGAGCTGGGAGCATTGCGTGGGATTTCCTGGGCGGATTGGACCTTGTTTCTTCAGCATGGGTGACCTCGTTGTCTTGTGGCACCACAAAAACACGGTGCTGGCAGGTTGCTAGTGAAGTCCAGGGCCTTTGAAAACAAGTCACTGTTCGACCTGGAATGGTTTTCAGCTTGCTTGTTGTTTCCAGAAAACCTCAGTTGTTTTCACTTCTCTAGGAAAATCCTTTGATGTCACCCAAGAGTCGGTGGTACCTACTCTACCAAAGGCTTGCAGCACCTTTCGTGTGTCAAGGCAAATTTGTTTGAAGCCAACCCCAGACTTAAATAGATATGACTCAAATAGAAATGATTATGGTAGGTATCGAAAACTGTCTAGTAATCGCTCTTTCTCGAATCAAGTTCTAAGTTCCTTGTGTGTGGGCAGCCAAGTGCATGAGAGAGCAGCTCCTTCCAGCTGCTGGTCCTTCTGCCACCAACTCGCTGGCAAGTGGGGCTCCGCCAGGAGAATTCAACGTGAATGAGCTAGGCGGCCCGGAGTCTTCTACTACTGAATTGATTCTAGGGAGAAAATGACATTTTTAAACTCACTAAGAGAAAGAATTCTACATTCATCTTCTTTTGGCCTGGCTTCCTGACAGTGCCTGCACTGCCGCGCTCCTCCTCTCCAGCGCCCTTCCTCTCTGACCAGCCTCCCCATGGAAGCGGAGACTTCTGCAGAACGCTCTCCCTAGATCTTTCGTTCAGGTCTCAACTTCCTGAATGCTTCCTGCTGAGCCCGCTTCTTGGCCCTCTTTTCCTGACTCTTCTTCACATGATTGAGTACCAAGCACGGGTGTGCCAAGCACTGTGTTCATGGAGTGGGTTTGTCTGGTTTGCGAACCTCCCGGCCTCAGTGGGGAGCACACATGTGGTGACGTCTGCTGGGATCTCTGAGCCAAGGTCTCGGGAGAGGCATGCAGCCTCTCATGTGGACTCCTCTGCGTCCGGCCAGAGTGTGGACACTCACAGCTGCAGTGAGGTTGCACACAGGTGCTAGAACATGTGGCGCAGATGCCAGGGGCTCTGCCTGTCCCATCCTGCAGGCATGGACACGGAAAGTATCTGTCAAGGGAGGGGACTAGTGTGGTGTGGCACTGTGGAGACAGAGGAAGGGGGGTTTTGTCCAGGAGGAACAGACCATCAGGGTGTGGCAGGGAGGGGGACATGAGCCTTGGAGCTGGAAGAGAGGCCCCCAGGATGGCGACCTATGCTGGGGTGGAGGCAGTGGTCTGTACAGCAGGCCCAGAGTGGTACCGTTCCATTCCCCAATTCTCCGGTTTCGGCTAAATTGGAAGCATTGCTCCAGATTCAGCAGGTGTTTACTGAGCATCTACCTGGTGTCAGGGAATGGGCATAAACACGAAGAGAAATAAGAGGGAGAGAGGAACACATAAACCCTTTCAGCAGCACAGAGTCGCACATGCTTACTGGCTGCGGAGCCCTCTAAGATGCCAGAAGGAAATGGCAGGAGCAAGATTTCACCAAAGAAGTGACAATCCGAGTGATCAAATGACAGTAGAGGTTTGCTAGGTGGTGAGGGTGAGGAGAGACAGCTGGAGTTGGCAGAAGGATTCTGGGGAGAGAGCTCTAGATGTCCCAAGACCAGGGTGATGAAAGCAGGGTTCAGCAGAGCAGAGCTGCTGGTGACCAGCCGGATAAGCAGACCCGGAGCAGATGCGGGGTGCTCTCGTGTGCGCAGCTGGAGGGTCTGAGATTTATCTTGTAGGAAGCAGAGACGCCCAGGATTTACACAGTCAGGTGACACATCCAGACTGCTCTTCTAGAATGTTACCTTGGAAATGGGGGGGGGGGATGAGTATCCCAGGAACCCGTGAGAAAGCCTTATTAGTCCTGATTAAAAATGGGAAGGTTTCATCTGGGACACTGGGGATGAGATTTTTTTTTTTCCTAGAAAAAGAAGAATCAGATTGGACCTGGAAATCTTCTACAAAGGGACACAGCACAGTTGAAAAATGAATGCGTGAGGAAACATGAACTGGAAGAAAGAGCATAGCAAGTTTTATTCAGCACAGTAGAATTAAAGCAAAAGAAAAACAACTGGGGTGAAGAGTAAAATGACATTTCTAAAAGGAAAAACAGAAGTTATGTGGTGAACTTGTAGGCACCTCATAAAACAGCTTCAAAATACAGAAAGCCACTTATCAGATGGAATGAGTAGGAATCGGGTAGTGACCAGATGTGGGGAGCAGGGGAGATGCTGATGTCCAAAGCCACGGTGTGATGCGCCGCGCCCCTGATGGGCTGTGTGAGAGGCTCCTGTCGTCCTGGAGAGAGGTCGAGGCTGGTGAAGATGGGAGCATCCTCGGTGCACACAGGGAGCCACGCCACTGGAGGTGACTAAATCTGTGCAGGAAAATGTTAAGATAGTGTGACCAGGAGCCGATGGTGTCACCCCGTCCACCTTGCTTTGTGTGTGTCTTGTCACCTCAGGCTGTCATGAGTCACCGCTGTCCACTTGAGGCAGGCCCCTCTGTCGTTCTGCCAACCCCTGATGTGCAGTGGTTCATCTCCATCCTCCGCGGCAGCCCCGGCCCAGGTGTGCAGTTTGTGTTGTTTCCACCCAAGCTGAGTCTGTGCTTCCTCGGTCTTTGACCCTCACTCAAGGAGAACTCCATGCCTTTGGTTGCATTAAGTGCTAAAAGGGGGGCGTTAGGTGGCACCAAAGGCAAATGTGACACGTTTTAACAAGGAATGCGATTTTGTTAAGCAGTTTAAAGGAGGAGAGTGCATTTTTCTCAGGGAACAACCCAAGGCGTGGATCCACAGAGGGGAAGTGTGTCTCTAGCTCCAGGTTGGGGTCCTGACAAGGTGCTCCTGAACTCTGCAGATTCTGTCTCTCCCTGCTGCACACCGCGAGGCTGCACCTCCTCGCTGGGCCAGCGTAACCAGGGGTGACCTCTGAACTGCTCTGCAGGGAAGAGCATCTGAGAGTGGCAGTCTCGGCCCCGCCCTGCCTTGGCTGCAGCCCAGTGGAACCTGCAGCGCTGCTGTGAGGAGCACAGCCTGCCTCGGGGGCCCCACGGGTTAATGGGCCCTCCCCGAGGGGCTCCGAGGCTGCAGTCAGACGTTTCACTGAGAAGGTGAAGGTACGCAGTTGGTTAAGAGCCAAAGCAGGGTTAAAAAATCTCCGTGAGCACTGTTGTTGTTTTTAGCTGTAAGAAAAATAATGATTTAAATGTAGCCATGTTGGTTTAAGCAAATCTTCTGTTTCAGGTGCTCTGAATAATTCATCAGCGGGCAGGCAATGCAGGTGGACCCGTGTCTGCCCGCACCTGCAAGGGAAGTGATCCAGCCTTATTTAAAATTCTGAGAGTGAAGCAAGAGCACCTCGCTGGTTTCATCACCTCAGTGTGGGCCCAGGGAACCGACTAAGTCCCAGCAGCCTCCTCAGGGGCCAGACTCGGACACACTGGAGGCCCGACTGCGTCTGGGGGCTCCGGGTTTGAGTGGAGAGGTTACCTCCCTCCTTTCAGGCATTAGCACAGTGAGGGCAGATGCCAGGTTCAGCCTTGGCACAGAGCAGGAGCGTGGTCGGCCCCCTCTGGCCCTCGGTGCTGGTGGGAGAGCACAGGATGGGTGCGAGGACGTCCCAGTGGCCACACGGCCCACGTGGGGCCCAGAAGGACGTGGGTGCATCTGAAGTCTAAGCCAGGACTTCTTTCCCTTGATGCATGATTTTCTTCTCTTTTTCTGTCTTTATTTTCTATTTTATTTTCTGTTTTTGCAGTGCTGAGGCCAGAACCCAGGGCCTCATGCATGCTAGGCAGGTAGGTGCTCCACCACTGAGCGACATCCTCGGCCAAGGCAAGATGACCCTTGAGGCCCTGGGCTCCCTGGGCGGAAACCACAGCCACTGCCAGGGCAGTGGGAGGACCCATGGGAAGCAGCTGCTGGCCCTCCCTTCAGCATCTTAGAGCAGAGTCCCTGTCGCCTTGAGATTTGGAGGTGGGGGAGCATCTCAGAGGAGCAGAGCTGAGCCCAGAACCTGCTGAGAGGCCTGCTTTAGAGACCCGTCCAGGCGGAGCCATTCAGGGGTGGTTTCAGGCTGCACTGGGCAGGGAGGAGGCAGAGCCTGGCCCTGGTGGGACAGGCACACACGGAGTCAGCCTGCATCATGGGCGACTTGCCCGGGCGACCGGCCTGGGCTCCTGCAGGGAAGTTGGCGCTAAGTCTCTAAAGGCCGGTGGACTAAACACCACATGTGCCCTAAAGCCCTGAAGAAAAGCAGTCTCAGAGCAGCAAAGTAGGAGTAACATTTCCCAGAGTTTTGTTCTGTATTTTGCTCTACTGTTCCTTTAAATTGAGGTTTCCTGCCTTTTCTGATGAAAACCACTCCTGCCGCTTCTGCTTCAGCCAGATGGCTTCAAATGGCCATCCTGAGGTCCTGCTGAGCCTGACAGGGTCTCCGACCTCCTGGGTGTCCACGGCGTTCTCCTCCCTTGTGCCTCCCTGAGTGGGCTCTGACCAAGGTGGCCTGGGGCTTCCTCCTGTGCCATGGTGCAAGAGGATGCAGCTGCCAAAATAAAAATAGCCCATCAGCTTGCTGGCGCTGGAGCACCTCCTGCCACACCTGCTGTGTGAATGAATGCGGGCGGTGGCACCGGGCAGGGAAGTGCCGTGCAGTCTCCAGTGCACACTGACGTGCACTGAGGGAAGCTGCTCCTCGGTGGGGAAGGATTGGGACAACACAGTCCTCTCACCCCCTCCTCGCCTCCTCGTCCCAGCCAGCTCTCGGGCCCGAGCTCCTCTGTCCTCCAACTCTTGGCCTCTGCTAGTCAGGAGCCTGAACCCTGCCTTTGGAGGCCCAGCCAGCCCTCGATGGCAGTGCCTAAGTCCAGGTCAGGGTTTGCCTCATCCCCAAAGTGAACAGGCCCCAGAGAGTGGACGCGGCATTTGGCTGTGGGAGGGGAATGCTGTTTAGAAAGATCTCCTCCTGACCTCCCCTGCAGACAGAGGCGCGACTCACTCTGTGAACCATTCATTGTTCTGGCTCAGGTGAGAGAATCTGAGAACACCTTGGTTCAGGCACCTGCCAAAGAGGCACAAATGATGCTCCCAGCAGTGCCAGGCAGTCATGTCCCCTGTGAAGGTGAGGCTGGCCGGGCAGGTGCACGCACGAGGATACAGCTGGAGCTCCCAAGTCCCCCAGCAGCTGCTCTATGCGGTGCTGTTTGGTAGCAACCAAGCACACAGCTAGGCCTGCTGTTGAGGAAAAGCCGCTGGCCGCAAACCTGCCATCAACATTTAGCGAGCGCCTATGTCTACTCGAGGCACATGGGATAGGCAGCCACGGGTTTACAGTTCTAGCAGCGCACCTGCCTGTGCACGCACCCTTTCTTCACCAGCGACCTTGTGCTGATGACCTATGAGGAGGGATGAGCTGGAGACTGATAGAAAGATGGGACCCCAGGCCCTGGCATTCTAGGAACTTAGGGTCCAGTGCTGGCCACTCTAAGCAATGCTAGCCTGTGTGCTGGGCCGTGGGGTGTTCAGAACAGAGGCAGTGTTGGCCTGTCCAGAGAGACTGGTGGTGACACAGGAGGAGACACAGCAAGGAGCCCAGGGAGAATGGTGTCCAGAGAGAGGAAGCCACAGGAACCTGGGGCGCAGTGGCTGGAGACGCGGGGCACTGGGGAGACTGAGAAGCAGCTGGGCTCCCTGGAGCTGGTGGGCAGGGGTGGAGCCGCCACGGAGGTGGGGTGAGGAAGGGGCACTGGACGCAGGGAAGGACTGGGAAGATGAGTCTTCCCATCTTCAGATGGGAGTTTTTAGCCCTGCATGGTCACAGGCGATGCGTTCCTTATGACATCTGTGGTTCCGAAGGAGCAGCTCTCATTCACTCAAGTCAGTTTTGGAGCGGTGGTTTGGTGTTAACCCGTGTGAAGTGACACTGCAGAAAACCTTGCTTTGCGTGGCTGCAAAACCGGTCCCGGCTCTCCTGAGTCACAGCTGTGTACCTCAGCCGGTCCTCACACTGAGCAGAAAACAGCCTTGGCTTTCCAGGGTGCACCTCCCGGGCCACCTTCCCAGCACCTGCCCACGCAGGCTAAGGGAATCGGAAGTGCTGACGAGGCCCGCTTCAGCCTTCGCTGAAATATCCTGAACAAAAATAAGCATGTGCGTCCTCATCTGTTGGCCTGACAAGTCAAATGCGTGTCAATTTTTGACTCACCTGAAAGAAGCCAGCAGGTGTGGGAGGTTTCGCATTTGCATCTTGTCTCACAAAATCAAACACGAGGCTAAATCTTGTCTCTCCACTCAACTCTCCACCCCCTCCCCACCCCAGCAAGGGCCACAGAGTTCTTGGAAGTTGTTATTTGTGGCAGCGTTGCCTAAATTTAGCATGCAAGAAGAATCGGTGGCAGATGGGTAACTCAAGAAAATACCTCTTCGGTTTAGAATCCAGATTTACAACGTGACCGTGCAGCACAGCCGGGGCACTGCAGCTGCCTCCGGTGCTGATTTTCTACTGTAATTTCTTTATTGTTTTCTGCTTATGGTATCAACAGTAAGAGACATGGCCAAGAATCTCATCCCCAGACCTTACCTGTTATTTTTTATGCTGACTTCCACGCTTAGTTCATAGGCCTAAAGAAGTTTTTCTAAGGTGTGATCTTCGTAGGGATGTAGGGTTGACTTCTACTTTTTCTCTTTAATATTTGTATAATTAAATATTTTCTATGATATTTTTTACAAATCTTATGGGCCAGGTGTAAATTCTTAAAGAGAAATAGTCATCAAATGCATGGGCCAGGCAATGGGTTTGGCTTCCACACACACACACAGGTGAAATAGCCATTTCTGTGCGTCTTCTCTGGAACAGAGACGCTTTCGAAGGGGACACCCTGTGCGCAAGGGGCTGGAGTGGTCCAGAGAGTGCATCTGAGAGCAATTTCAACACAGCAGTCGCTGGCTGCTGGACCCGTGGCCTTCAAGAATCCTCAGAGTCCTCAGAGTCCACACACCTTTCGGGTTATATAAACATGTAGACGTGGTCGGACTCACAGCAGCAGAAAGGATAATAGAAGGTGTCAAGGGCTGATGAGGTGAGGAAGGTCCAGATTTAATTTTTTTTTTAATTTTATTTTTCTTTCAGAGAGTCAGTTTTTCAGGATCGTGATGTAATTAGCTCTTGCCGGGCCAAGACAGGCTTGCTCCTGTCAGCTGCTTAATGGGTATTTAGGATCAGTGGGAATGAAGAGCTCTCTGTGTGTGTGTGTGGGTGTGTGTGTTGCAAAGCCAGCTCATCATTATCCCCATATCTCTTAAACTGGTGACAAAAGCCACCATCTCCTTAGGAGGACCCCTTGGGATCACCCACACTGTCTGTGGTACCAGCTGGGCCAACACAAGAAACCTAGGGTTCGGACTGTGATGTTTTTGTTGTGCTGGCCTATGGAGCATTAGAAGGTTCTCCTGCTGTCCCACTGCACCCTGTGCTCATTACCCCTCCCCCCACCCTCCACGGTCCCTGGTCACCACGGTCCTACTCTCCTTCTCCAAGAACAGCTTGCTTTGCCCCCACATATCAGTAAGGTTGTGGTGCTTGTCACTGTGCCCTTGGTGTGGTCCATTCCACAGAACGTCCTCGTCCTCCACCTCCGTCCATGTGGCTGCGAACCACAGGACACAGTTCCGGGATGTGGCTGCTTTTGGTGAACGTCACAGGCCAGGAGGAGGACCTGGACAGAGCTTCCATTTGAAAAGCAGCTTGTCAGTCGAATTCTTCACGAGGCTCGTGTTTGTGATGTCTGAGAAAGAAAACAACAGTGAGTTTTAGAAATTACACTTGAAACAAGCGAGAGTTCGATCTCTTTTCTAGTCTTGCAATCAGAATCTCAGCCCTGCTTTCCAAGTTTGTGTTTGAGTATCCTTTTAAGTGTAATCTTTAGTTTCAGGCCCAAAGAAAGGCTAAAACCTTACTTTTGGTGGTTACTTGTTGAAACAGAAAACTGAGAAGTATTAGAACTTTAGAGAACGGGCTCGGACGGTCGTGACCTTTGGTTCACTTGAGCCTCTGGAATGCTTTCTGAACTCCTTAGCCTTGTGCTGTCTTTCAAAACCTGAGCACTGAGCCATGACCTGAAAGCTTTCACCACTCTTTTTCGTTGCTCCCTGGCTCTTTTCCTTCTTTCCTGTATGTTCCTGGATTTTCATACTAATTAGTATCGTGAATACTCAGCGTGTCTTTGGTTGCCTGAGCAGAGGCAGGCGCTTTTCCGTCATTCTTCCCCTCTTGCTCCCGTGCTGTCCACCTCGTCAGTACTGCTGCACATGTCCTCGGCACATGTCAGGCCTCTCCAGATGCCACACAGTCCCAGAGATACACTGTTTTGTCTTCATCACTCAGAGGAATCATCGTACAGCAGAGAAGAGCCCTCTCTGCTCACGAAGCTCGGTTCTGCATTTCAGTGCAATAGGAAACGAACTGCAGATCGAAAAGTGATAATTGGACATTTAACAACTCTGTAAGTTTAATGGCCATTAGCTTCCACCAGGCTACTTTCTTGAAACATCGTGGAAAGTGCTACTTTCTTATCTATTTAGTGAGATTTCTATTTCGTGGGAGAAGGTAACCAGCTTGATTTTTATGCTTTTACAAAATACTAGATGTGATGGGAGGGTGTGAATACCATGCAGCCAATGCTGTCCCACTAGAAACACTGCTGCTGTTTTTATTACTGATGAGCTTTTCAGGTTGTTCTAGAATTTTACAAGTTCTTCCTTTTTTACCTCTAAGTCTACTATACTTTTCATAATATAGCTAGACACATCCTACCACTTATCTCTGCCTCTGCCTCCAAATCTCACACCAGAGAGTAGTCCTCTGTAAAGGTCTTTTGAGAGGCAACATCTACTCCATATCTCATTAAAATTTTTGGTGCAATTGCACTCCTTAGCACTAGGATAATTTTAAGTCTGCCCAGCTGTTTGGCGGCCCTGGGGTCTACACGCTGCTTTCTGAATTAGTAACTAACTGTCATGAACCGTGCGCATGTGCAGGCATCCGAAGCCTTTTTTAAGTAGATCCAATTCTGTCGTCGGTGGCCTCAAAGAGATCTGTACTTTGTTAATGACTAAGCCAAAATAAATAGATATTCTTGGGTGGCAAGCAGCTGAACCCTTCTGGCAGTTTTGACTCCTTTCATGGCTATTTGCATGCCTGTTGGAGGTGATGCTGAAGGGGCTCTGAGCCTTGTACCCTGGAGTGGACAGAAAGGGGGCCCGTGTTGCCTGAGCCTGTGTGTGGGCAACACATCCCTGGCATGGTGAGACCTAAACCTTGGTTGTGCCGCTCCCAGCACCTGGATTGGGGTGGACACTGGCCTGGATTTGAATCCCACCAGAGGCCAGCACCATCTGGGACAGGTGGGCATTCTCGTCCTGTCTGTCGGGTGTACTCAGGTGCCCGGCTTGCTTGGAGTTGCTGAGACTGCGGGTGGCAGCAGTGGAGAGAGGTGGAAGCTTGCAAATCCTCCCAGCATGGCCCCTTGGAAGTGTGGTCAGAGGGGAGCTTGGAGGAAGTGTGTGGGAGGAAGGAATTTCACAAGTTTCTGGACCAGATCCAGCGTCAACTCTCACTTAAAAGAAAAAAGTCGGTTGAGTCATTTCAATGGCAGCTGTAGGAAACGGTCAGCATATGTTTCTGAATGAACCAACTAGCGCGTTTGGCCTCGATGGATGGAAGGAGCGAAATGAACGTTTTCTCTCTTTTCAGTGCATTTCCTCTGCAGTTGTCTTGCCCTTTAAGTCATGGCACACAATTTCTCCGGGTCGGGAGGGACTTTAGAATTCCAGACCGCTGTTCCACACTCCCAGTGAAGCACGGGAAAAACGAGGACAGAGACAATGGAGGTGGGTGGGAGACAAGCAGAAGGCAAACAGGAGAGAATCTACTGCTTCCTTTTCCTCTTCTGCCAGGGCACCCTTGAGTTCGGCCTTCAGCACAGCAAAAGCCCACCCTTGGGTAAAATGTCCCTATTTGGATAAATAGAGGTAAAACTCATCTTATTCAAGACCCAAGGAGCCTTTACTAGAAGATGTAATGACTGACAGTATGATGAGTAATGCTTTGATTTTTCTTTTTTTTTTTTTTTTTTTTTTTTATGTGGGTACCGGGAGTCGAACTCAGGACCTCGCACTTGCTGCGCAGGCGCTTATGCCACTGAGCTATCTCACTGGCCCTGAATTTTTTTTTTTTTTCAAAACCTGATTAAATTGACTTTTTTCAAAGCTGGGAAAAATACATAGCAACTATGCAGGGAAAATGTTCTGTTTTGCTTTGCTTTGCTTTCTGGTCTCTCCTATGCGTGAAATGTGAGGGTGGTCGTATCACTTGCCTACAGCTGCAGACAGCAGACCCCACTCCGAGCAGGTCTTAGCAGGAAGGGTTTGTTAGGAACTGGTTGGAAGCTGGTGGTTTGCTCAACAGCCAGAGAGACCCAGGCTCCGAGCTGAAGTTCCAGGAACAATCCAGTCTCCTCCCGCAGCAGCCCGGAGCTCTGTGGCAGCAAGGCGCAGGCTGCCACCTCCCTGCCCTTCCCGGGTCCTGGTCGCTGGTCAGATGTCTCCTGTAAGCATGCAGAACAGTGAGGCCCGCTCACTGTCTGCACCCCAGACAGCCAGGCAGGCTGGGCAATGGAGGTCCCCATTCTGCAGGCACAAAGTGGATTCATACCGGGAGGGACTATACAAATGTGGATTTAGACATTCCCTCCAAGACTGTGTGTTAGCAAATCCGGCACAGAAATTCCTCATGATAGAGTTAATAGCAAAGGGATAACAAAGTTTTCAAATAATTTTAGAAGACAAATTGTTTTATGACTTTATCTTTTGAGGGACGTGGTTGTGTTTATCACGATTTTACATATCTGCTCTTCATATATTCCTCAAATATATATATTTGTTAATTTTTTAGTTTCTCATGCTTCTCCCCTATCGTCTGTGACATTGTGACAAGATTCTATGAGATTAGGCAATTGCAAGAGGAAGAATTTTAAAATGGTCCATTTAATTTCTAATAAAACCATATCCTCTTGCAAATGTTACTGAAATTTTTATATTTTTTCTTTTCTTTTTCTTTTTTTTTTTTTATATGCGGGTACCAGGAGTTGAACTCAGGACCTCACGCTTACCAGGCAGGCACTTACACCACTGAGCCATCTCACCAGCCCTAGGCTGTTCTTTTTAAAGACATATGTTAGTTTGATATACAAACTTGTACTATTCTGAAAAGCAAAGAAAATAAAGCAAATTGTTTGCAGAATATGAGGCTCCTACTAGAGAAAGTGTAGCTGTTGTGATACAAAAAATGAACCTATAAAGGTGTAACATGATGTCACAGATTTGGGTCATTTTTTTAAGGTTTCACAATGCTTCCATTTTGGATATTCAGGGTTCCAAGTGAAATAAGTAGAAGATTGCAATACACACAAAGCATGAGATGATGGTTTTGAAACTTGCTGACACTTGCTCAAAAGTACTCAGCTTTCTCGCTTTTGTGATGTACCTTTTGGGTTTTGTCTAAACCTATTAGCTGCTTATAGCACAGAGCATGAATATCTGTGTGCATGGCCACAGAAAAGAACCAGAAACCTTAATTAAAGAGTTTTTCCTCAGTTTCTTGGCAACAAAAAATGAATGAAAAACTTCTCCTTTTTATATCTTTTTAGTTTTTGACCCAAGTAAATAGTTCCTTTAAATACATTTCTCCACTAAGGATCATCTTTTTGCTTTTATTGATATATATTTTTATTATTCTACAGGGAGTTAAATACCTGTGCATTCCAGCAGCGGATTCACCATCTCAAAACCTGTAAGTTATTTTTCGGTCTTATGTAGAGATATTAAAATGAATACAGGGTTAAAGCTGAGTAAGTAAAGGATTGTAAGAGCCCAGGGCCCTGATAACCCTGCACAGCTGCTGCCCCGGAGGAGGGAGGGCCTGTGCCCGTGGAGGGCAGAGCTGGCCAAGGTGGGTGAGCTGCAGTGGGTGGTCATCTTCCTGTCCTTCCTCTGTGCCCCGTGACAGATGGGATGTCCAGAACATGGGTCCACTTTTACAAAGGACTGCTGGAACCTGACCTTTAGCATGCTCATCTTTGCTGTAGGGTTTTGCTCATCCTGTGTCTTGGGAACCTGCTGTGCTGTTTGCACCAACAGCTCATCTTGTGTGCACCAGATGCACTTCATGGGCCAGTATCCACGTGCGGCAGGTGGCCGCTGAGTGCACAGCTTACCTCAGAGCCTATATGAGTGGAGTGATTAGAGCTTTCTGGTTGTGGAAAGTTCAGTCCTTGTTTCTGCACGGCTGAGTATATATCTGACCACTCTTTGTACCTGTAGGGAGAAATTCAGTTGCAACCCCTTCATGGCAGTCTTATCAAGAGTGATGGGATTAGGCTTAGGCACAGCAGGGGCATGACACTGGCTGTCCCAAAGTGACTCAGAAAGACTGTGGCATGGAACAATAGTTTTCCTGAACCATGGACTTGACCCCTGCAGACTGAAAGGCTGGGTGCAGAGGTAAAGTACTTGGCCCTCTGTGCATCCAGCTGAGCCCAGACTGTCTTGTGCTGCATATCGGGGTCAAAAGCGCAACTGTCCTGGAATCACCGGGAAATTGTACTCTCTGGTGGTGCTCGTGAGTTTCAAAGTCCTCTGGCTTGTCATGAATTCCTCCTTCGGAGCTCAAGCGTAGTGCATACAAATCATACATATCAGGAGTACAGGTCACATGCTTGTGTTTCCTGTCCCAAGTGACCAGCCTCTCCAAAAGTCACTGGACGCTGGAACATCAGCCAACCTTGAGGTTTCACTATTGGAAAAGCCAAGCAATCATGGACTGTACAGTCATTTTGTGAGATCTACCTGTGGAAACAAAAATAGGACCAGAACTGGATGGATCAGCGTGGGGAAATTTGAGGCAGCAACCCAGGGACCCAAGGTGCAGAGTTAGAGCAGGGAGGGACATGGGTAGGGGGAGTTGAGACAACTATGTCCTACCTGGGGGCTGTGTTTCCACACTGACTCTCGGTATTGAACAGAAGGTGGACCTTTAGGATAGAGGATGGAGGAGGAAGGACTTTACTAGGAAGGCAAAGGAGTTGAATGGCTGGAAGGAGGGGAGCAGCACTGGAGAACTTCCCTGGTTACTGGTCGTGTCAAGAAACAGAAGTGGTTGGAAGGACATGGTTTGTACGGAAGGAAGTGAGCCACTGCTTTTCTCTGAAGACCAGAGCAATCTTCTGCCCATGTTTTGATTGCTATTTTTAGAATGGTTGCTTTGTTCTTATTTCCAACCAAGATTGTACGTTGCTGCTGAACTTGTCAATACCCAATTGGCAGTATGCGTCTATAGAAAAGTCATACCGTGGCCCATTCTGGGCAGACAGCACTCGCCCTTGAGCTGCCCCCGGGTGTATGCTTTGCTGGGAGCCGAATGCTGTTTGATGTCCGTGACAGTCATCTAAGTGTTGAGCCATTCCGCACCGCAGACAAGTGAGCGATACACTGAGGTGTCAGAAAATCTCTAACTAGAAACCAGTTCCATCTACCTGGGGCAGGTTATTTTAACCCATCTTGTTCTTTATCTGGAAAACACCTGCCTGCAGGATTTGGGCAGGCAAGGTCAACACACATACGTGAACGTATTCTCCACGGACATTAGGAGCTTCAGAAAATAATAGTATATTTCTATTCAGAGGGTATCGCGGTGTCCTGAGAGTTAGAGAACAGGAATCGCGCTTCATGAATTGGAAGGTGTGGTCATGCACGAGGACAAGGGAGCTGGAGTGAGTCACGGCTGCTTTTCTGAGTGGTGGGCTCTTGCGGGTCAGTTGAAATCTTCTGGCAAAACCAGCCCACAGCAGTCACCAGGGCCAGAGGACTCCCCCTAAACTTTGATTAGCACTCTCCTAGTCCCGACGTGCAGAGAGGGCCAGTGAAGCATCATGTGTCCTTGTAAGCCTCTCCTTACCTCTGGTGGGACCTCAGGTGTGTTAGGCTCAGGTAGCAAGGGCAGTAGCCGATTTTCGGCTGATGGGGGGAGAATGTGCTCACACCGCTGTTCCCAGTGGAATCTACAGCAGTAAAACTTCTGGAAAAGGAAGCCAAGACCGTGACTCATCGCTCGGGAGAGAGGCGGACCCACTACAACTGGGACTCATGCTGAGATCGCTGGGATTCTCCAGGGAAACTTCTGTGTTAATGCTTTGGTAACAACAAGGTTTATGCACAGGGAAGGCTTTTGGCACATAAATGGCCGTGATTCTAAATATTTCTGGCTGTACAGAAGTTATGTGGAGATCATGGAGCAGAGTTTGAAACTCTGAGTGTACTTCGGATTAGTAAGAGACAACCTGGCAAGTACCTTCCCACTTTCCCCGTTGTAAGTGTTCCAGCGGGAAACATAGAATGCTTGCTAGTGGTGAATGTTTTAGTACTTTTTCTGTTGCTATAACAGAATATCTGAGTCTCCTTATTTATACAGGAGAAAGGTTCATTTGGGGTCAGTTCTGGAAGCTGAAGTCCAAGATTGGGCTACCACATCTGGTGTGGCCGTCGTGCTGCTTCCTAACACGGCGGAAAGGGGAAAGGCAAAGGAGCTCATGCTGAAGACAGAAAACGGCCACACTCTCCGGGTAGCTAGCCCACCCCTGGAGAGGCATCGGTCCACTCGTGAGGGTGCAAGCCCCATGACCAAGCACTGCCTACCAGGGCCCACCTCCCAACACTGCCGTCTTGAGGAATTAGGGCTCCAACACGTGAGTTCGGGGGGACATATTCAAACTACAGTGAGCAAGCTTGCGTGGTAATCGAACGATTAACCTAAAGTTGGCAGGCAGAAAGCCTGGCTCTCTACGGCCTAATGCATTTGAAGTTTCTTGTATTTATTGCTCACCAAATATTACTGCTGACGTGAACCTTCACTTTCCATATCATAACTAATGTGGGTGGTCATGAAACAAATATTCTTCATGCTCTGCCCAACAAAAGCCAGGCAAGTCATGCTGGTCGTTGTGAAACATGCTCTGGGTAGCCCAGTCAATTAGAAATAGCTCTTTAGTCTGGCCACATCGAATACCTGGTGCCTAGGAATTCCTCCATTCAGGGACAAAATAAATTCTGGAAAATGGTATCGCTCACTGTTTTAAATTTAGGTTCTGATTTTTAAAATGATTTCCAACTTTGAATGTAATTTAGCATTTTATATCCTAAATCTTCCCCTACAAATCCAACAGGAATTTTGGCCAATTATGCCCAGTAGGAGGCTTGTGACCTCTGAGACTGACTCTGTCCCTTTACAGTCAGCTACAGAGACACCCCAGAAAGGTCTGCTTTCCCTCGTGCCCCTAACCCTCAAGAATCTCCCCTTCTCATCTTCCAGGAACTTAAAATGCAGACAGCAGGTGTGAGATAACATAAAATTTTAGCTCAATTCCCCCAACCACTAGCCTTGCCAAGCTGTGAAATTTAAAAGTTCAAGTTCTCAGTGTCTGCGAACCCCACAGAGCCTCGCCGTGTGCTTTTCCTGGTTTTGTTGTTGTTAGGAGAGCCTAGGCTGTGTATCCAGTGTGTGCCCCCCTCTTGGCCAGTGTCGAGGAGCTGGCAAAGTAAAGTTTTTAGAAGTATTTATTTGCTTTTGCTTTCTCTGTGGGTTTTCCTAAACAAGTCATTTGAATCTCAATTCTCTCATCTACAAAATGCCTGTCTCGCCGGGTTTTTATAGTATTAAATGAGGTAAGCGAAAGTATTTTTTATGAGCACTAAGCATTTCCAAAAATAAGGTTATATTTTATGTCTCCTCAAGTAGGAAGTATTAGTTTTGAAAGTGAATGGTTGGATATACATTAACTTGTATTCGCTCGTTCTTATTTCAGCGTATCCTAAGCAGGTATTTGGTATTAGCCAGCACTAGTGAACAGTTATCTCTGATTTTCTACCCTGTCGAGCCCAGGGAGCTTGGCCTTCGCCAGGCTGGGAGCCGCAGCTTCGCATCGTAACACTTTATGACATTCAGCGGTTTGAGAGCCAAGCAGGTCTCTGAATTTCTTGAGGTTTTTGTGGAAAGCAGAAGCATTAGCAATACAGAAAGCTTATATTTAAAATACCAGAGACTTCCTTGACTTGTTTGTCCTCCCAGCTCTGTCTTGTATTCTTGAGTCTAAATGACACCATTTACACTGCCAACTTCCCCCACACCTTTGTTTTCTATTTACCTTCTTCTTGGTTTTCATTATTAAAGAACAGCTGTGTAAGAGCAGAGCTGGGTGGGCCTTGGAGCTCTGTGGCCCTGCTTCCAGGTGGCTCCTGCAGCTCTGCAGCCCACAGGCGTTCTCTGCTGTCCCAGGAGAAATGAGAAGTCTGGAAAAGGTGTAACCAGTGTTTCCTACAACTTCGCCTGTTCAACTCCAAACACTGGCTTTTAGTCTTAGACTGTGTTCTTATGTTTTTGGTTTTGAAATATTTTCTTTTTTGAAATGATCCTATAGTAGATGATAGAGAGGTGTTTTGGTTATGTTTGTGTTCTGTTAGCTTGCTTTTAAAATAATTTTATTTGACTGAATAAGAAGTATGATATACACACCCTCATTTTCTTTGGGGGAGTAGTGTTGGGATTAAACCCAGGGCCTCGTGTATGCTAAGCATGTGCTCTGCCATTGAGCCATGCCCCCAGCTCCCCACGTTTTAAAATATTGACGGTGTTGGGACCTGTGAGATGGCTCAGCGGCTTAAGCGCCTGCCTGGCAAGCACGAGGGCCCGAGTTTGACTCCCGGAACCCACACACGAAGAAAGGGCCAGTGATATCGCTCAGCGGCATGGGCGCCTGCTGGCACGTGAGGTCCTGAGGTCGACCCCCGGTACCCACAAAAAATATATATATATATATTAATAGTGCATGATACATACTAGCCGGGGACTCGCTGATACAGACGTGAGTTAGTTCTGCGTGTCCGATGCCCCACATGTCGGTAGGGTGGAGAATCTTCCCTGTCCTGCTTTCGGCGGAGCTGCAGTAGGGGCTTTGCCTGCGGAGTTCCAGAGGGAAGGTAGACTTGGCGGGGGTGTGGGGTCCAGACCGGCTCTGCCACGGGAGGCAGTAGCTTGGATCTGAGACTTCCGAAGCCTGGACTCAAGTAGAACACCTAACCCATTTGTTTTTAAAACATTTCTTTCTAAGAAAAAAAACTAAGGATGCTTGCCTTTGCTGAGTTTTTTCTCCTTTTGCTTTCATTTATCCACCTCACTCCAACACACACATGCACACACGAGTACTCAGTTGCGGAGAAGGCAGTGTCCTGCATCCTCCTTTGGTAGCACTGGCTCTGAGGTGTGGCCACCTCCCTTTCAAGGTGGCCAGGTCCCGGGCGCCCCTCCCCACGCAGAGGCCCTCTGAGTGGAGCAGGTCTGTCTCAGATCCCACAGCGGAACTCGCAGCCTCCAAATATCACAGTCTTGAGGCAAGAAATAATTGTTCAGTGTGAAGAATGAGCACTGTGTGGTGTGGTTGACAAGATCTCTCCACCATCATTTCTTGGACCCTCAGAAGGTCAGGAGGCCCAGCTGGTCACTGGCTGTCAGGGCTGTGGTCATTGGGAGGGAAGGAGGGGACAGTGGGCACCACCGAACCGCTTGCAGAACCCACAAGAAGACGCCTCTCATGGATGCTCCCTGCCACCCCAGGGTGTGACGCACAGGTGTCATGGTGAATTAAAGTTTGTCCTGTGGACGAACTCAGCTCTGTGGACAGAACTCACAGTGTGTTTAGCATGGAAGCAAAGGTTAGCTGGCAGCCCCCCCGAGAGTGAGAACAGGGAACTGGTGTCCATTGAAACAGCTTGTGGTGGCCAGGGCTTTAGATTTGTGCTTCTTCTTCAAACTGGAGTTGAGCAATAGAAGAACCCAGACCGTGGGTATTTCCCACTGTGGAGGAGGGCATTTAATGACCAGAGCATGGGCTTATGTCACTGGCTTCCCTGGAAATAACCCACACACACTCGGCACACAGCTCTACATCAAAGCAACACTGAGCTTGCCAGCCCTGGGCTTTTCTTGGAAAAGACATTTCTAGGAATGGCTTCCTGGCTTGGCCTGGTGCCTGATGGTGTGCGTGAGTCAGGCTTCAAGCAGATCTCCACACGGCCCTCCCGTTGGCACCGTTCATGCTGCCGGGCTGGGACTGCAGGGGGCCCTGTCACAATGCCTGCCCTGAGGCTCTGCAGTGCTTGCCCTGGACACACCAGTGGACAGGAGCCTTGTCCAGTGAATTGTCCTGGACTTGACTTTTGTTACAGCAGCCCCTAGAGGAAGGAGCCGACAGGGCCAGGATGGGGACATTGCGACACTAATCCCTGGGCTTCTGCACAGACCCACACTGGGCCCTGGACAGGTGTGGCTGTCTCCCCACTGAGCACACATCCCTCGTCATACGGTGTGGCAAGGCGGACTTCTGAACCTGGCTTCAATCCCACAGTATAGGAAGCTCGATTCCACTGTGTGTGCTTGCGATGTGCAGGTGTGAAAAGCAGATCTGAGGAGTTGCTCCCACTCCAAAGTGTCAGGGAAAGAACTCAGTCATGGAAGGCCTTGATGGGCCCATAGAGCCAACCAGAGCCCTAAGACCAAGTCCTGGTCTCGATGACGGGGTTGCCGCTAATGTTTGTGTGGCTGTGTGGTCTTGCAGCATGGTCTAAGGAGCTCTGGGACTCACTCATTCACCCGTGAGGTTGGCGTTCATGTCTAGGTCTGCTTTTGCTTTTCTGGCTGCCACACTCTTCCTCACCTGTGCTTGTGGACCCTGAACTCGCTGACCAGGAAGAGACCATGCAAGCAGCTGCGGCCAGGAGAGGGGCCACCCCCTGTTGCCAGCCAGTGCAGAGGGCCTTGGAATACACAGCCCTCCTCCTTCCAACCTGCCTGGCAATAGAACAACTGACAAGGAGGGCCACACTGCTCACAACAGCAGCAGAGCGCAGGCCAGCCACCCGGGCATTCAGTGGCCGTGAGCCGGCTGGGGATGGAACTTGCTGAGTGAGGTGCTGAGGTCACTCAGAGTGCATTTGGCAGCATCCTCAGGGGTCGAGACTTCTGGGAGGACGCCGAGCAGGCCCTGGCATCTCCCCGGAGCTTGGCCTTTCCACCCTCTGCCCTTCCACCTGGGGTGGTCACTGTGGCCAGGCAGCTGCTGCATCCCTGAGCAGGGCATTTGCAGATCCCTGGCAAGGTCTGCAGAGATAGATCATTATCCTCTCATCAGGAGTGGAAGACATCCCCGGAGACACCCACCCCGGCCTCCTCTCCACCTCTCGCTGGTCACAGTTGGAGGAAGACAGGGTATTCCCAGGACCCCGGCACTTTGCTGCTCCACACAAAATCGGTGCCACTGTGACCAAGTCCTGCCGCAGTTCCAGTGCTGTGGGCTCCAGAGCCTTCACTGCCAGCCGCAGGTGGCAGCTCCACCAGTGCCCAGCCTGCCCTCCTGCCTGCAGCCCTCAGACAGGATGCCTGGTGCCTTACCCAGGGCCGGGATCTCACTCACCAAGTCTCTCCAGGACCCACCCGACCCCTCCATGCACTTGGCCTTTGTGTCTGGCTGCCGCAGGCTGCTTAACTCTCAGCCCTAAGGCTTCAGATTTTGAGGTGATGCAGCGAGAACGCTGTCTTGCCTGCTGTATACGAGGCCGGTGTGTGCGCACACACTGCAGTGCTCTGAGCCACTTTGTAAGTTTACATCTGGCAGCATCAGTCCCTGCGTTGAACCTGATCTTGCAATGCTGTATTGCGTAGCGACCACAGATAAGAGCCTGGAGGCTTCGGCTTGGTCTCTTTGGAGTTTCCACCTTGGACACTTGTGGGTTTTGACGGAACGGGAGTGTTAGGTTGCACGTGCATTCGGTGCACATTTAAATTTTCTTCACCTCCTTCCTGCGCTGACCTACTGAGCTCCTCCAGTGACACTGTCGAGTTTCTGCTGCTGTCAACAGCCGGTGACTCGGAGCCTCCT
This sequence comes from Erethizon dorsatum, assembly GCA_028451465.1. Taxonomy (NCBI): domain Eukaryota; kingdom Metazoa; phylum Chordata; class Mammalia; order Rodentia; family Erethizontidae; genus Erethizon; species Erethizon dorsatum. The sequence continues at coordinate 3,129,709 of CM051825.1, forward strand.
TTCTCGTTCATTTCACGTGCTGCTGCTCTGCAGTCGGGAACTGCATTTTACTCACCACAGATTGTACTGCAGCTTTTAGAGTCTCTGGCAAATGGTCTGCCGTGTTGAAAGGGAAGTGTGTGTGGCTCACGGACAGCCTTTGCTGTGTGCTGTGTTAGACGCCAGTTAGAGGGAGAGCACACCGCCGAGTAGTACTTTGCCCCTGGAGTCCCCGCAGTGAACCCACCGTCAGCCCAAAACACAGGTGTGTGGCACCGGGCGCAGGTGCTGGCTTGAACTCAGTGCAGTGGGGCTTGAGTCCTGCCCAGCTGTATCTAGGTGACCTGGTCTGACCTTGTCCTCTGAAAAGCTACCCAGCAAAGAGCATCAGTGCCTGCGAACAAGGCCGATGGGTGGGCACTCACTGAGCAGTCAAGGGCTGAATGAGTGACAAGAAAAAGAGGGTGGTGGAGAAAGGGTCAGAAGGGGGAGGACCAGAGCGCCCGTTGTCCTTTAGGGCTTCCGAGTTGGCCCAGCACATTGGCACGTGTCACTCACCCACCCTGTGGGCAGCATCCCTGCTAGATTTCTAAGTCACTTAACTTAGTTGCAAAACTTAGACTTTTTGTGCCTAGGACAAGACGCTTCAAAGAAAGTACTAAATCCATCCATGAATACCGACTGCAGGGTGAGGGCTTCTGCCCCCATGAAGCGGCACAGCAGGGCTTTGGAGCTGAAATTTCCACTTCCCCAGGGCATTCCGACGACGTGCAGGCAAGACCCCCAGCGTTCAGGGAGGCCACTGAGGGGCGCTTTCAGGTCTCTCAGGTTGTCAGAGTGAACCAGCGTAGGACTCAGGGTGCCCGCAGGTCGTGGGCACCTTCCCCACCTGGGCACCGTTCTCACCTGCTCCCTGTAGCCATACCTTGTTCCCAGCTGGCCTCAGCATCCCAGGCTTGCTGCCGGCTCAGACTGAACATGGCGAGCTGAGCAGGAATCACCACCCCCAGTCAGAGGCAACCTTGTGTTCCAGGGATGCCTTACAGAGAAATCCCAAAAATTTCCAACAGTCCGCAGCTTTCCCTGACCTCAGTGTGCAGTCCCGGCCCTGGCAGTGTGACCAGGTTTTGAAGGTGTGGCCTCAGACCTTTCAAGAAACCTCCGGCCGATGCTGAGTAACAGTCCTCTCTCTCTCTCTCTCTCTCTCTCTCTGTCTCTCTCTCTGTCTCTCATTTTTTGTGCCTAGGACAAGACACTTCAAAGAAAGTATTAAATTCATCCATGAGTGCCGACTGCAGGGTGAGGGCTGTCTCGTGCACTGGTACGTATGTCTCTTGCTGAACAAGACCTTAGCATGTCCTGGTCACCTGGATTCTCATCAGTGTTCTTCCGTGTGTGATTGAGTCTTTCACCTCCTAATAGTTTTCTCTAAACTCCGAATCTCACTCACACATTCCGCTTCTCTCCTCCAAGTGTTGGTCATCACTTGCTTTTGTTGAAAAAGAACCCCAGCTAGTTTTGCTTTTGCTTTTGTTTTTGTGGTTTTTTATTTCACTCATTGTTAGGATTTCTACTGGGATAGTCAAGGCTACTGGACACTTCATATCTGTGGGTTTTGAATCCATGGAGTCTACCAACCATGGATCGTATATATTTGGAAAAAACATTTGTGTCTGCACTGAACATGTACAGACTTTTTTCCTTGTCATAATTACCAAAGCAATGTGGTGTGACAGCTACACACAGCACTGACATCGTGTAGATATTATAAGCAACCTAGAGGTGTTTTGCATGTGGGAGAATTTCATAGGTTCTGTGCGACACCACACCATTCCATATAACGGACTTGAGCACCCATGGATTTTGGTATCTGCAATGGGTCCTGAAACCAATGTCCCATGGGTACTGAGGACAGTCGTATACACACACACACATACACACACACACGCACACACACTGAAAAGAAAGCTACTCTAACACACTCAACCCAAGGACACTGAGTATAAAGCTCTTGGCATATAGTTACCTGGCACGTAGAAGTTCCCAGCACACGCTGGCCTTCGTTTGTGTTACTGCCAGTAGTCATACAGTAACTCAGCTAGTTTGTCCAGGGAGATAGTAGCCAACATTCTGGTGCCAGGCGCTATTGTCTGTTAAAATGTCCTGGGACCTGTCCCGTCGCTGTCTTGAATGAGGTGTGACCATAATTAACGGGAAGCATAGCGATCTTTTGACCTCCCCGCAGCAGCACCCTTGCAGCGCAAGCTGTTTGGAAATGTAACGTGATAACTCCTAGGAGTGCTGCTGCTAAGGTTGGTGCCAGCCCTGCCAGGACGGGGGGACCCATGCATGCTGGCCAGAGAAGCACTGGGGAAAGCCACAGTATGCTCTGAGGGCCAGAACCCAAGATGGGGGTGACCCGAGGTGTCTCAGTGGCTGTAGAACAGTGTTCAGCAGGTTTACACAGCTTTGAATTGTGACTTTCTTCATGTCACTTTTTATTTTTTTTATTTTATTTTATTTTTTGCGGGTACCGGGGGTCGACCTCAGGACCTTGCATGCCAGCAGGCGCCCGTGCTGCTGAGTGACATCACCGGCCCTTTTTTCGTATGTGGGTTCCGGGAGTCGAACTCAGGCCCTTGCACTTGCCAGGCAGGCGCTTATGCCGCTGAGCCATCTCACCGGCCCTTCATGTCACTTTTTAAAAGAACAGGCAGTATAATAAATACAAATAGTAGTTTTTAACATTCAGTTACATTTGGCTCTGTAGCACCGGGGGGTACAATTGGACGCGTGAAAGGAATTTCTGAACCTGCAGTCCGGGGGCTTCTCCAGGCTCCTGGTAAATTCAGATCTCCAGGGTTGCAGCCCAAGGGGCTGTATGTTGGTAAAAGCCTCTTGATGTTTCTGATATAAAGCCTGAGGAAAGAGCCACTACTTGAGAGTAGGGTTGCTATTATGATTTATATTGGAATATGCATAGGCCTAATATGCTAGGAATTTATGTTGCACATCTGGACATAGTGCTTTTCTAAAAATGAGTCGTCTGCTAAACTTCCCCATCCCGAACCATTGCTAGAACCCTGAATCTGATGAAGTACAGCCTCTCTATGACTGTATTGATTTGCATACGCATTTAAAATTGGCCTGGTACTCAGCCTGCTGGAGATTTCTAACTGTTACTGTCTGTACAGTGCCCTGACCGGGCCTCCGAGCATGCATAGTGTTGCTGCTCTGCCACGCTACACAGTTATGTCCAAAAGAATGCAAAAGCACAATTTGGCAAGGCCTCCTGGATTCGTGGGCTTTTTAAGTCATAGATTTAGCCCTCGGATGCAGTGGCTAAGAAAACCAGACCTTTAAAAGATGAGGGGCGTTCTAAAATAGTGCAGGTTATAAATGGATTTGTTGCATAGATCTTGGAAGCCTCGGGTCCCCTTGGTTAGTTTTATCCAAGGAAGTGGGAGATGTCTCAGGAAGGCTCAGGAGCAATGGAGAATCATAAAGCTGAAGCGTCTGGAGCCCTGCCCTGTAGAAAATCTGTGGAAGATGAGGCTGAACTGCCAAAGGTTTGCTGAGACTCTGGTGTCGTGGGCTCAGGGAAGCCGCACTCTCCCCTGGCAGCTGCCCGACAGCACACTCGCCTGTGTCCATGAGCAGGCCAAGGCAGGAAGGCTCTAAAACGAGTCTTGCAGGTCCCTGGCTGCAGTGGGCTGAATGACAGATCCATGGCCCCAACCACACTGCCCTTGTCTGTGTGTCTCTGCCTGCAGCCTGGCTGGGGTCTCCAGGAGTGTGACGCTGGTGATCGCGTACATCATGACTGTCACCGACTTTGGCTGGGAGGATGCCCTGCACACAGTGCGTGCGGGGAGGTCCTGTGCCAACCCCAACCTGGGCTTCCAGAGGCAGCTGCAGGAGTTTGAGAAGCACGAGGTCCACCAGGTGAGCCATCCTGGGGGTGCTTTTCCGACATGGCAGCTGCCCGCGAGCACCCTAAACTGAAGTGGCCCAGAGGACACTGGGTCCTCTACCACCCACAGTAGTTGTCCCCAGTTCCCAGGCCCCAGCTGCAGCCCCAGGATCCACCCTCTGTCATTTGCCTTGTGCCTGGTCTCACAGCAGCTCATTTCTCTCCCTCTGGGTGAAGTGCCATTTCCTCAGCGTGGCTTACTATCTTTTTTGTTTTGTTTTGTTTTCTTGTAACTCATTTTAATCTCTAAGCTTTCAAAGGAATCATCAACAAGGTAACAGCATGATATTCTCCAACACAAGTCTTATAAGCTCAAAGCAGGTTTTTCTTTGGATTAAAACATGTTCTGGGCCGGTGATATAGCTCAGCGGCATAAGCGCCTGCCTGGCAAGCACGAGGTCCTGAGTTTGATTCCTGGTATCCACATATTTAAAAAAAAAAAAAAATGTTCTTCCTCTTTCTGTAAGTGTTCCAGCATTGCAAAACTTGTCTCTCCATGTTTCCCCCCAAAATTCCTCTCAGCTACCACAATCAGAGGGACAGCAAGAGGACACTTTTTTTCTTGTGTCTGTTATGGAACCCTTAGCTGCAGACAGTAACTGCCCTGGCTCTGCCAGATAGATTCCTTGGTTTGACTTACTGTCACATCCTCAGGCTGGGAGGAGCAGTTCTCCTGCTTGACACTGGCTGACCACCCACCCTGCCCATGCCCTCTAAGGTCCTCCTTTATATATGGCGGCTTCTGTACCATTAAGTAGAATGCAGGTGTTTATTGGTGACATTTTGGATTTGTTCCCAATTTCTTCAGTACCGACAGTGGCTGAAGGAAGAATACGGTGAGAACCCTTTGCGGGATGCGGAAGAAGCCAAAAGCATTCTGGGTAAATATAAAGAGCAAGGGCACATGGACTCACAGCCAGGCACTAGGCGGTGGAACACCTTCTCGGCCCTGCCTCCTCTGGCCTACAACTATACGACGGAGACCTAACGCAGAGGGATCTGTTCATTCCTGCCTGCCGCTTTCTTCCATGCCCCCACCGGCTGCCTGGTGGTTTGCTGGTGTGCTGGCTGCTGCCCGCGGGACTGAGGCAGCCTGACGGCAGGTGGACGGCCCAGGGCTGCCTCCCCAGGACTTTGCCCAGCCCTGCTCCGAGCACCTTCGCTCTGCCCACCTGCGCCCTGACCTCGCCTGCCCCGAGCTCACTGCCCGGGGATGCCACCAGGCTCCCGGGTTGCCACACACTGCGTGTGCATGTGCGCGTGTGTGAGCCGCAATGGGTGCGTGTGGATGCGTGGCATGAATCTGTGTGTGTGCAGGATGGTGAGAAGTGTGTGCATCACGGGAGCATGCGTGTGTGAATGCTGGACATTCATGTTGCCGGAAGTCTTCAAATCTGAGCTGCCCGGATTGGTGTGGCCACTTTTCTCTCCCCCGTCTCCACATGGAAGGCACTTGCACCTGACCTCAGAGAAGCTGCTGGGCCAGAGCCACCTGTGCCTGCGAGTAGACAGCAAGGGGGACTCGGGGCTGAGCAGTTGAGAGCCCGGGCTCTCCTGGAACCTGTGGGGACGCGGGGTCTGGCCCCTCCTCCGGAAGGCCGTTCCAGGGATCCCAGAAGTGTGAGTGTGTATGTTGGGTGGGGAAAGTGCTTGGAGCACTGACTCAGGCTGAGCGTGAGCAGCAGGTCCTGGGCGCCTGTTGCTCAAGTCAAGGCCCCCGTCAGCCTGTCATGTCCCTGAGGTCTGCTTGGTGTTCTGGCTGCATCGAGATTCTTAGGCCAAAGGTCTTCCTCTCCCCTCCTGCCTGCTTCATGCACTCCCAGCCTCTCTCTCGCCATTCTCTCTGTGCAGGGGCCCCTTCTTAAGGTTTGCATGCACCTGCAGGAATTGGGAAGAAAGAGCATTTATTAGGCACTGTAGCCATTTGCATTATAAAATGCCTGAGCACTTATTAAGCTCCTTGATGTATGCTGGGGATTTGGTCTTTAATCTCAGCTACCTCATTAAATGTCTTCTGAAAAGGTATTTTTGGTTATTCTAGTCCTCTCTGCCTCAGAATTGAAAAGTTTGTGTCATGATTGCTTTTGAAGCCGAAAGGCAAGGTGTCAGTGTCCTTGAGCTATTTCACACACTGAAAGTGGGCTCCTACGATGTTTCCCGCTGGCACGATTCCACGCTGAGGCCGGAGAGCATCCGAGTGTGCGGCGTGGGCCACGGGGACCTGTGCACATGCCGCGGTCCAGTTCTTTATTCCAACTCGAGTTTCTTAAGCACACAGAGTTGCACAACGAGAAAAGATACTCTTCCTCTCCCTAAAAAGATGTCACAACCCAATGTCTCCAAATTCCACCACAAAAAGTGCCCTGAATGAGAAGAGCAGTTTTCCCGTGCATCTAGAGGGTATCAAAGGTGAGCTCTTTGAGGACGGGGAAAACCAAGTTGCCATCTATGCACAGGTACCAAGAGACAGAACCGTGGCCACAGATGCATTCATCTTTAGCTAAAATAACTGCCTTTAAATTACATTTTTTTCCTTAAACCAAAAAGAGATGTAAATATACAAACAGAGAGATACATATATAGCTCAGAGAGTGCGTGCCTAGCATGCACCAGGCCCTAAGTTTAATCTCCAGTACAACAAAAAAGAAAGAAAAAGAAGGACATTAGAGCGAGTGCTTAAACATGTGCATACACTTATGAATGACCTCTGTATTCCTGTAGGTTTGGAAATGTTTTAATATTTGTTGCCAGTAATGTTCTTTCTCCACAGCCACTCCAGGAATTCTGAAGTACTGGGCCTTTCTCAGAAGACTCTAACGTACCTGAAGTTTGTGAAATATTGCAGAGTTTAGGCTGGTGCTGCCAAAAAGAAAAGCAACCTAGAGTTTATTTTTAAGTGTCCAGCAGTGATTTGTGAACCTGTTTGTTTTCCATCTTACACTGAGTACGTGTGTAACCATGTTGTAACGTGTTGAGAACTGTGGGGATTCTTTAGCAAGAGAAAGCACTTTGCCCTTCACTCCGTGGCTGTGGCTATTTCTTTAACCTGGCTCGGACGCCGTCTCCTTGCACCATGCAGTCTGTGTAGTGATCGCGATTGCTTCCCGTGAGCAGCTGCCCAAGCAGGAAGCCGGCACCTGGGGACTGTGTGTGTGAACTCCGCCCTCACGTCCCCAAATCCCCAGCCTGCAAAAGACTCAGGGTGTGTGTCCCCAGGGCGCGCGGTCTCCACGGGGCACAGTTTTGTTAATAAAGGGCAGCTTTAACCCGAGAAGCTCAATGCCATGTGCAGCGTGTTCTCCTGGGCCGGTGTGAGGGCCTCGTGCGCTTCTGTGGCATCCTAAGGTAGGACGGAACACACTAGGAAGGGCAAATTAATGTCTCCATGACCAAAACAAGCAAACAAACAAAAAACAAACAAACCTCCCCTTTGCACTGGTGATGCAGCTCAAGAGCCTCAACACCCAGGCTCCATCCCTTGGTACTGGGAGGGGAGAGAAGATCAAGAAAAATTGTTCCTCCGTGCAATGTGAGTGAAACTGACATTGAACTGTGCTTTGCCTGGGCAGAGTAAAACCTGGGTACGTGAAGCCCTGGAATTCCTGCAGGTAACGCGGGGCTTGGCCCAGGCCTCCGTGAGCGTTCGCTGCAGTCGCTGAGCCCAGTTGTTCTGATTCCATGCTCAGCGTCTAACTGGAAGGAGCAGACTGACGCAAAGAGCAGTGTGAATCCATTTCCTAAACTTTCCTCGACCGACTCGGGAGGAGGAAGGAAATTTAACTTTTTACCCCAAGGCCGAGTTTGCCTCAAAGGAGAAGCAAGTGAACTTCAGCTGAGCACAGCGTGGCTGTCCCGTGTGTGTGTGTGTGTGTGCGTGTGTGAATGCGTGCATGTGAGTGTGTGTGTACATGTGTGGGTGTGTGCGTGCATGTGAGTGTGTGTGTGTGTGCAAGTGTGTGGCGGGTGGACAAAGGTGAGCAAGCTATTTGGGGACCAGGGAGAACGGAGTCGCCATCACCGCTGCACGTCTGGGCCCCGGGTATGCAAGCCTGGAGGTGGCAGGCTCCGCATAGCTTCCATCTCTGATGCCTGAAGCTCCCAGCACGGACCAAGAAGGGGTAGAGGGGCTTCTGCTGGCAGCAGTTCCAAGGGGCATGAGGGGACTTCTCAGACCACAAAATCACCTCAGGCACAAAAGCTCATATTCTAACTGAGCATGCGCACCTGGTGTGACAGGCAGCCTTCTCGTCAGTGCCTCTTGGTGTGTCGGGTGCCAGACAAGGAGCCAGGCGTGCATCCCAAGCCCACCTATGAGGGTGTGGGTCACTGAGGAGCAGGGCTGCATCCAGCATGGTCTCAGGAAGATCTTCCTGTATGCCCAGGACACGGGGCAGCTCCAGCAGACAAGCAGGGGTCCTGGTCACAAGCCCAGCCCCACAGGGCCACCTGTCCCTTACATCGTCCCAAGCCAGTGGGCAGGAAGGGTGGGAGGCTGGCAAAACGTCAGGGTCAGGCCCCCTGTGGCAGCATTGGGACAGCTGTGAAGCCAGGAGCCTCACTGCTGGGCTCCTCCCACCTGGCTCTGAGCAGATTGGGCCGAGGCTCAGTGACAGTGGGCCCTGATGCTCCCGGAAGCTCCCGGCCCTGCTGGGTGGCATCAACCCTGCCTAGATATTGGAAGTCAAATGCCCCTTTGCTGTCCGGGGCCAGACCAGGTGCTTGCGAGTCACACTCGAGAAGGGACCAGGGACCTGGAGTTCTTCGAACACAGACCTGTTCTGGCCTGAAACTCAGAGTCATGGTCTGCAAAAGGGGAAACAAGTGGCTCACCTGCCCTCACCTCATTCGTTCATTTATTCACTTGTCAAATCTGTCTTCGTCACAGCAGTGCCAGGGACCCAGGTGGGACGCTCAGGCATGCTCCCAATTCTCAGGAGGACACTAGCTGATGGGCTGGCGGTGAGGAGACTTTTGGGTCAGAGCCCCGGTGCAGGGAGACTGGCGCGTGTAGGGAGGAGACCTAGTCTGAGGCCTGGAGCCTGGGCAGAGCCCTGCACATCGCCGAGGCTGGCGGCATCAGAGAGCTCAGTGTCGGGGAACCGTGCAGATGAGGGTGGTTGTTCGAGGATGAGTGTCCCTTACCTGGAATGTTTGGGGCCAGAAATGTTGCAAAGTTTGGATTTCTTTTCAGATTTTTAAACATTTGCATTTGCATAATGAGATATCTTGGGGATAGGACCTCCTGGAAACAGGACATCCATTTATTTTTTATACGCACACCTTGTCCACGTAACCTGAAGGTGATTTATATGCAATGTTGTTAGTCCTCCTGCACTTTGACTGCCACCTGTCACATGAGATGGGGTATGAAATTTTGCACTGTGGAAAAAGCGTTCAAAAAGTTTTGGATTTGGGAACATTTTGGACTTCAGATCTGCAGCAACCAGTTATTGCTTGTTAGGGTCCCAACGTCCGTGAATGAGTCTCCTCCTCCACAGCCCTGGAGCTAACCAAGCTCAGACGAAGCTTACCGCCTGGGACCCCGGAGGCCACGTGCGCGAGCTGCAAGCCCTGCAGGTGGCAGAGTGGCGTGGACAGCATTCCGCGGACGCTGGAGGGTGCTGAGTGGGCAGGCAGCGTGATCCTGTGCAGGCAGCAGGGTCCCTTGGTACCTGTGAGAAGGGGGTGTCCACATCGGGAGGCCACTGGGAGGTGGCTGCCAGCACCATCCTGAAACAAAAGCTCCATTTCTCCCTCTGACACAGTGCTCTGAGGCTCCGGCCAGGCACGTGCTTGAGAAGGAGGCTGGGGAGGGACAAGAAGGACCCGTGGAACTGAAGGGAGCAGTGACCTGTCTGCTCTCAGGTGCTGCTGCTTTCTACTCTGCGTGTGGTGTGTGGGCCTCTATCTTGCTAAGGTTACGTGGGAGAGAAACGCTGAAGAAGGGACGGGCTGGGTCCCAGACCTGGGTCCACCGAGGAGGCTTGTCCCTGGGTGTAGATGAGACACTCCCCGTCCCCACACCCAGAACACTCTGGGGACTAGATCCATGGAAATAAACAAGAATTCAAATATCCAACCTCCTCACTTACTGGGAAGGAGAAAGTACTGGTTTTTCAAAAGCCTGTTTTAGGCCCCGGCTGGGCCTTGCCATCAGCGTGTTCAGGAGATCAGTGCAGCCCTCGGGCATCGTGCAGTGGACTCAAACAGTGGGGCGGGAGTCTGGAAGCCGGGAGCCCTGTGCTGCTCAGAGTCTGTCGCCACAGCCAAGGGACCACGCACAAGCTGTGGCTGTCCCCCGCCCTCCTCCAGCTGGACAGGGCCCCTGTACCACGAAGACCCTTTCCTGGGTCCCAGGCAGACACCACTGTGGACTGACCCTGTTCCAAGTGACTATGACTGAAGTCACATTTTTCAGAGTGCCTCCCTTAAATGGGCCTCTACACTCTTCCCCACGAACAGGTTCCTGCTGGTGGCTTTGTAACAATTTATTGAGTGTCAATTCTTTCTAGTTCTGTCTCAGCAGGGAACTGCATTTCCACTTTGGGGGATGCCTCGTGTCACTCATCCACAGAGGCAGCTATAAACTTGTGCGTATGTGTGCATGTACGCGTGTGTGTGAATGAGTGTGTGTGTGTAGACAGAGAATTGGTGAACTTTGTATCAGGGAACTCCTGCGCTTCCAGAGAAGGCCCTCCCCCCCTCCAGGGTGGACATTGTAGGACTGCGCGAGGCCCAGGTACCTGGACACTCCGCCCGCAGAGCAGGGGGCCAGTGCCACCAGGGAAACCTCAAAGCCCAGGTGCCACAGCCAGAGGTGGGCACCCAGTGCCACTCTGCACGCCCACCTCTAGTCATAGAAATAGGGAAGATGCCAGGAGCCATACCCCTGCCATCCCACGTCGGGTGACTCCTCCCATCCTGCCCCTGAGTTATTAATAAGTTTATTAAGAATGTGCTCTCAACACGCTTGTATTTATATATGTACTTAACAAGAAATCACAACTGCACAGGGCAGTTCCTCTTCCCTTTTCTTTTTTATTGCCCAGAGAAAGGGAGAAATAGAAAAGAGAGAGGGAGGCAAGGAGGGAGGGAGGAAGAAAGGAAGGAAGGAAGGCAGGAAGGAAGGGTCCGCCTTTGACTTGTCACTTGGAAGCTTTTCTGCCTTCCGATGCATGGACCGTCCCTGTCCTCAACACGCAGACACACCGAAGGCTCGGGCAGGGTCGCGGGCGGGCAGTCTCATCCTGCGGAGACAGCTGGACACTTCTCTGTCTTGTTTCCCCACCCCCGCTAGAGACTCAAGACCTGAGATCACAAATAATGGGACTCACTAACTATTTTGGCATCATTTCTGCCAGAACCTCTATTATTGCCCTATTTTGCAACTCAGGCTCAGCCAGCTGAAGTTAACATCTGTCACGGCTGCAGGGGCTGTGCCCAAGTCCCTTTCCATCAGGGGAAAGAATTGCCAGTGCGAGTTTGAACATCTGCAGGCCGGGGTTTATTTTGGCTCCAGACCTCTATGCAAACTGATGGTCATGAGAGTCAGTGGTCACAGTTAACTTTCCTGAAGCTTCTAGTTCAGTTATTAGAGTCCAGTTGTTGAAAGAGCTATTTTGGCAGGTGCCTGAAAGTGCGGGCAGTTCAGTATTCTAATTGCGTGAGGCGGCGGCTGCTAAGAGTCAGGTTTGGTAAAGTGATGTCTTGGGTAAGACCATGCTTGGGCATGTCCTGTGTACAGAGCGCTGCCTAAGAAAGCTAGGTGGCAGGTGCTAGAGGAGTGACTAATGTGAGATTGACAATTTCTTCAAGGAATAATGTCCTTCTGGACAGTGTTTGAACAGTGCTGATTACACCATTTCTCCACCTTCCCAGCTTAGCCCAAGGGCCCAGCCACCCTGTCACTTTCTGCCCAGACATCAGGGGTGCATATTAGTGACTGGCAGCCTATGAGAAGGAACATTCCAGAAACAGAAGAGCTGGGCCTCCCCCCAAAGCCCCCCACCATCACACCTGCCCCAGAGCAGCCAAGCCAGCACAGATAGGAACTATATTTGGCTGGCAAACAGGTTTGCTGTTTGATTGCCAGCCCTGGGTTTCCCCAAGGCACCCATGGGGAGTCTTTTTGGAAAATAAAAAATGAGAAGGCCCCTCCAGGGGCATCAGAGAAATGTCACCTTCTGCTTTGTAAAGGGTGTGCCCTTCATAGCCCCGGTCTTCCTCAGAACGGGAGTCTTGAGAGGCGTGTTGTGTGCCCAGCGTCAAACACTGGGATTCTCCTTGGGTTGGGCTGAGCCATAGGGCTGTGTGGACAGAGGGATGGGAAGGTGGGAGGAGAAAGGAACATGGCCCGGCTGTCTGCAGCAGCTGCTTGCCGGTTCAGGGGTGTCTGAGGGGGCTGCTGCAGGGTGGGCTGAAATCCTCCCATGCCTCCTGTCCCCAGTGCAGGCCTGGTGTCTGCTGTGCAGGGCCCTTCCCGTCATTTTCCGCCTGCCGGAAGCAGGAGGTAGGGTTCTGGTGGTGTAAGTTGGGAGTGGAAGTGGTTCCTTCGCAGACAGGGGTCCCAAGTCCCTCGACAGTGACAGGCGGGGTTGCATGCACGTGCCAGTCAGGCCTGTGTCTGGCTGAGGCCGTTTGGTCCCAGTTCTCTGGAATACCTTGGGGAAGTCCTGGAGGAGGCAGCCCACTCGTGGGGAACTTCTACTCCAGCCTGCCCTAAGAGAAACTTCCTAGAAAGGGTGAGGGGCCAGATGGCGCCCCGTCTGGTGGCACTATGATATGGCCACAGCCTGGCAGTGTATGTGTCTGCGAAGGCCCCTTCCGATCCCCAGAGACCTCCCAGCCAGGAGGCAGGGCGGTCACCTAGTGTTTGCCACCAGTCACGGAACTACAAGAGCAAGCGCTGAAATCGTTTGTTCACAGGTGAGACATAAACTCTACTCTCAGATGACCAAGTCAGGACTGGAAGGCAAGCAGTGTGGCTCCTTGGCTGGATGTGCCTAAAATCCGCCCCCAACCTTTTGAAATGCCAGTCGTTGATGCTGGGAGAATAAATAGTAGCTATCCTGTGCTGTGAAGGGCGCCCCCTGCAGGAAGGTGGGATCGCCTGTGTGCAGGGGTGAGGGTTTGTGCGAGATGGGGAGGTCTGGACACCCAGCAAGGCATTTGAGAAGCTTGGGAACTTGCCCTGCACCCCACAATCTGTCCTGACCATCCAGCGGAGCTGCCTTCCACAGCCTGGTGCCAGGAGCTTGAAGGAAGTGACAGTCATGGAGGACAGAGGCAGGGAAGCCGCAGTAGACGCTGCAGCAACCTGAGCCTGGCACGAACTCCTTCTGAGCCCCGAGGCCAAGTGAGAACCAGCTGCGGAGCTGCCCAGGGGCTGGACGGGGGTCCATACACAGTGTGGGGAGGAAGCTGGCAGGGTGCATGGATGTGCCCTGTCTGTCCTGTGCCCTCTTGTCCTGTACCCCGGGGGAGTCTTGGACTTGGCCTCCAGGTGGACAGCAGGGAACTAGCCATACCTTGCCTGCAGGATGGGGCAGCACAAGATGGAGGAAGTGCCCAGGCCTGAGCTGATGCTAAAAGCAGGCCTGAGTGGGGCTCTTCTGTGTGCCCCAAAAGCCTGCTGTTCAGAGCCTTGCCTGTGACTCACTGCTCTCATCTTTATACAGCATTCTAGAAGCATCGCGCTGAGGGCCCTGCTGGCCCAAGCTCCTGCAGCCCATCTGGGGCCTCCAGGGAGGATCCTGTGGGCCCAGGGGTGCTCACACGGGTCTCCCACCGTGAGAGCAAGGTCTACACCGCCTGATGGGGCCTCCAAGCCCACAGCCTATCCTGGCAGTGCAGCTGCACTGTGCAGGGTGCATAAGGAAAAGGGCCATGAGTCAGCTTGAAGAGGAAAGCAGCCACTGTGATGCTCCAGGAGCAAACCTGAGCAGCAGACGGAAGTGCAGGCGAAGCCCACGGTGCTGCGCGGAGGACGCGAAGAGGCTCCAGGGAGCTTGCAGGTAAAGGCCCAGGCCCAGGAGCTCAGTGTCCTGAGATCCGCCCACCCCACCCAGGACCTGTCTTGAGAAGGTGACTGTGACCAGCAGGCCAGAGGCAGGGAAGCGGAAAGGCTGGGTCCCAGGTGCTGCCTGTGCGCTTCACGGCCACTCAAGGACCCAGACTCACTTTGGGCCCAGGAGTGGCAGAAACAGGAAGGGAGCAGCAGCTCCACCTGGCACCTCAGGGCCCTTTGTAAGGGACAGCCTCCAGCTGAGGTGACATCCAGAGCCCTAGGTCTGCTCCCAGAAGGGACAGCCCCTCAGAGCACCAGAGGGCTGGACACATCTGCACCAGCCCAAGTGTGGCCGGTACCCCGGAGGAGTGGCCATGGCTGGAGATGAGGCTGGTCCTGGAGACGCTGGAGCTCAGGGATCTGTGATGCTCTCAGCAGCCCAGCAGGGAGAGCACAGGGCGGTGGCGGAGAGAGAAGTCACCACAGCGCGTGGCACTGCAGGACCGCCTGCCCTGCTTCACCCAGCTCTGGGCCACATCCGCATTCAAACGCAGGTCGGCCGTGGGTGCTTCCTCCAAGTGAAGTCCTCTTCCTCCTCTTCCACCTCTCCCCCTCCCCTCCCCCTCCCTTCCTCCCCCCTCTTCATCCTCCCCCTTCCCCTCGTCCTCTTCCTCTTCTCTCTCCCCCTCAAAGTTAGAGGTGCAAAAGGCTGACTGGGGCTGGGGGTCACGGTTCATCAACCTTCTCCCCTACAGATCAGAGGAGGAAAGGTAATGGGGGCAGCCTCCGCCACCCCTAGGTGGAAGGGCAGGATCCCAGGGCAGCAGACAAGGGCACTCCGGCTGGGCAGCATCTGTGCAAACAGCGTGAAATGCTGCGTAATTCTAAATTGGTCTGTTTTGTTTTACCACCAGGAACCAACAATCCTAACCTATTTTGGTGATAAAAGTACTGTCTTCTCCCCAAAAACAAAAACAACAAAAAAAGTTGTTGTTCTAACACTAAATAATCGCTGCCATGGTATAGGTATATGTAAGCTCCAAATTAACACACTGTAACGGTGTATCCTTTCATTAACCAGGTGAACCGGAGCTAATGAGCAGAACTGCCAGTGGAAAATCAGGACTGAAAATCAGGAGGCTGCGGAGTCAGCTGTGGTATTTGAATTTTCAATCTGTCAGTAAATTCTGAACAACATTGCATCTGAGGTTTGTGGGGCAGTTGGATCTCCAACACCGTGATTCCATCAGCGCACTTAGAGTGGACTGGAGACAGCAGTGAGCGTGTCGGCAGGTACCTCAGCTGCAGCAGGCCGTGTAGCCACCTGGAATGTTTACTTGTCTTCATTTTTTTTTTTTTTTTGACAGCAAAAATACTTGCCACTAGAAGTGGCCCCCAAAGCATATACGTGCTACTATGGGATTGATTTGTTGTGAAATGGGACATTTATAAATCTTTCCTAATCTCATCATTTTCTGTTTGTCTATTTTTGCTTAACATAAAAGAAACTATAAAAAGACAATAAAACAAAAGTATTCTTTGATCAATGAGGGAGGGCAGATCAAAAACCCTGAAAATCCAGGTGTGGTGGCACACACCTGTAATCCCAGCTGTTCAGGAGCTGGAGGCAGGAGGATTGCAAGTTTGAGGGCAGCCTGGGCAACTTAGTGTGACCTTGTCTCACAATAAAAAGGGGCCTGGAGGTGAAGATGTACACAGCCGTGGATTTAATCCCCATCACAAAAAAAAAAAAAAAAAATAACACTTACCTAAGGAGAAGTTTGGCCTTGACAAAATCACTGCCAGGCTTCAAACTTGTAGTAGTTTAGGCTCAAAAACAGAAATTGTAATTATTCATTAATGGGACAGACCAGTATTTCCCCTATTTTTCAAATTTTCCCCTTTACACACTTTTGTCATTAACAAGTATTATGACATTCCCTCCTTCTTTATACTGTCATATTTATAATTTTTTCCAAGTACTTCTACAGTGCTAGAGATTGAATCCAGGGCCTCATGCAGATTAAGCAAGTGCTCTGCCACTGAAGTACACCTGCCAGCCCTATAATATTTATTTTATTTTTGTTCTTTTTTATTGGCATTATAATAAATGCAAAATTCAATAAAAGAATTCCTGTGTGCATTTCTTCCTTATTATTTGTTTCATTCCATGGTTGTTAGTGATTGTCACATAGCAGAGCATCATGTACACTATCATGCCTCTGTGTTTACAAACTCCTTCATGAAAAGCAAAATAAGCATTGGTGTTCTTTACTTTCTTCTCTCTATATCAGCCTACCTTTTCTCTTAGGAAATACTGGAGAGCCTGGAACCCCATCTGATTTATGATTTTGTGGCTTCTTCATCTCTGTGTTGTGTTTTGATTTTATCAGAGCCTCCAAACACCTGTGACTTGGCCAACTGGTTCCATTCATTGTTTATGTGGAGACAGAAGTGAAAAGATGGTGAAAATTCTGACTTTTCACATTTCCTATCATTTTCCTTGGTTCTCTCTTCGAAGGTGGTTGAGGGTTGCCTTGCTAATGTCCGAGAGCCCTCGCTGAGAGAGCTGCCTTGCTTTCCTTGCTGTGTCCTCACAGGAGGTCGAGGGAGTCTGAGCTTCTCCTCTTTGTCAAAGAACTCTCTTTGTGTGCCCTTAAGTTACCATCCCGCTGGTACATTTCAGTTGGACTCACAGTAACTTTGCATGGATAAACTCAGGGTACACCTTTATTTGGTGATATGACCTAACTGGCATGTTTGTGAATTTTTGACAATGCCTGATCATGAAACACACCCTCCTTCCGTGCCTGGCATTGCCACACTTATCTCTCTAATGCAGGACTCTGGCTTCCCCGCCCAGAGCCCTTGGGTTTCCTGAGCGCGGGGCCTGTGTCTAGTGTGTGCCTCAGGAGAGCCTGGTGAATGGGAGGCCTTCATCAATCACTGTCCTGGGGTCTCCTCCTCCCCTGCTGTTGTCAGAATTCCCTGCACACCAGCTTCGGGCAGGCAGTGCTGCACCCCACAGGAGCAAAGACAGTTGCAGGCCACCAGCTCCAGACCTCGGGGTGCATGTCTGTTTCCTGTCTCACAAGCTCTCCCTGGTGTCTACAAAAGTATCGAGGAGTTGGCCTGAGCCACCAATCTCCTAAAATGAGTTATGGCAAAGGCTTAAATAAAAAAGACAATGTAATATGATTTTGGGGAAGCCAGGAAGGTCAAAACTCTCTCTAGGAGCTAAGACCAAGACTCCTCTCAACATTTAGTATTTATTGGGTTTCAGACTAGTTTGGGGGTGAGGGAAGGTGGAGGACACATCTGAGGCAAAAGCCAGGGAAAATGACCAGGGCCTTGAGGAAAAAAAGGCAGTAAATCTTTGCAATTAAGAGAACCGTTTGATCTCTAAGGTTGGAAGTTTTATTGTCCTTGAATCCTTTGAGTGCAATTCAGCAACCTGAAGCTGCAGCATTGTCTTCAGAGACTGTGGTCAGCAACCGCTACATAGCTCGGTCCCCAACACAGAAGTGTGCATGCTCAGAGCCCATGTTAGTCATCATTCTGTCACTGTGACAAAACCCTTGAGATCATCAACGAAGAGGACTGAATGTTCACTTTGGCTCATAGTTTCAGAAGGTTCAGTCCATGGTCATTCAGCCCCCATTGCCTTTGGCCCTGTGAAAAGACAGAGCATCACGTTGGGGAGTTTGTGGTAGAGAAAATTGTTCACCTCATGGCAGCCACAAAACAAGGAGAGAGAGGGAGAGGAAGGGTCCCCCCACCTCCCATAGCACCACAGATTGGGGCCAAGCTTTCAACACATGGACCTCTGGGGACAACGTCAATCCATTCTGTGGCCTGACCCTGGTACGCATCTGTTGCCCAGGTACATGCTGAGCATGAGGCCGAGCTGTCTGCAGGAGCCGCGGCATTCTGCCAATCGTGAGGTAGAAACCGGCCTAGGCCTCTGCCCTCTGCACAGTGAGCACACTGCGTGTCGCAGAGCTCTGAGCACACGGCAGGGCCGGGCTGGGCCCACCGAGAGCTTCACAGGCTGCCCTGCCTGCTGACAGCATTTTTTCTGCCTTTCTTTGAAAAAAAAATTTTGGGCTGAAACTAGAGGACATCATATTAAGTGAAACAAGCCAGGCATAGAAAAATAAATACTTCATGTTCTTACTCATATGTGGAAGCCAACATTTAAAGAAAGATATTCTTGCAGAAGCTGACAGAAGATTAGTGGTCACTGGAAGACGGACGGGAGAGAAGAGGGGAGGGAGGAAGCTGAGCATGAATACGAATGCAGTTGGAATCGCTTCTCAGCCTTCTGGCTAAGATTGAGTGCAAATGCAGTTGGATAGGAGGAGGGAAGTCCAGTGTCCTCGTGCCCCACGAGGGACCACAACTTACAACGTCTACCTTATGGGTCACGAAGAACTAGAAGAGAGGAGTTTGAGGTTCCCAGAATAAAGAAATGATAAATGCCTGAGGAGATGAAAATGCTAGTTATTTTATTTACTCAGTGACACACTGCATGTTTATATCAAAATATCACACCATACCCCATAAATATGAACAATTATATTTCAAAGTTTGGAGAGTTAAATCCTAGCTTAAATTGTCTTTTTATCAAGGCCCTCCGCTAGCACTCTACCTTTGTTATATTTTGCTTTCTTGAGCTGAAAAAAATCATGCTGATATCTTCATTTCCTTCTGTGTTTTTATCAGTCAAAGTGATCGACGGGCCCGCTGTGTAGCAGGAGTGTGCTGGACCCCACCCGCGGTCCCCCTCCCCAGCTGGGTGGGTCAGGCTGCTCATGGGCGCAGAAGGTAAAAGGCCAGCTCCCTTGGCTTTGTCTGTGAGTAGCTTCCATGTCCCAGCAAGAGCCACCTTCTGGCTTCCCCATCTCCTCTGGCTTGGGTTTTTTAACTATTCTCTATTTTTTTACTATAGTATTGACTTCGTTCTTGTCCCCCTTCACTCAGATCCACACACTTACTTTCTGATAGCTTAGTCTGTTTCCTTCATTACTTTGCTTACAGTTTACACCCATTTCTCAGAAAGCTTGATGCTGATGCCTTGCGGTGAACTGGCTCTGAACACAGCTGCCACAACTGAAGCAACTTTTCCTTTAGAGACGTGACTTCAATTCCAGGCCACCATGGTGAGTTCAAGGCCAGAGCGAGACCTTGTCTAAAACAGAAATGTGAGCTAACACCAAATGACAGGTGCCGTCGTCCCCAAGTGCACACATTGACACCAGGTTCCCCACGCTGAACTCTGTTTTTACTGCACCCAGGGCATCTCTCTGCTTGGATTTGCAGTATTTCCCCCAGGATCCCTAGAAAAAGCCCAGCCTTTCTAGGTAGTCTGTCTGATAACTTCTTCCTGAGAATACAAAATGTGTCTCTCCTTCAGAATAAAAGAAGCCGACCTTGGGATCCAGAAATTTACTCTAATTTATTCAGTTATAATAGTTTTAGAGTATTTGCCATTTATAGAAGGCTTTCACATATATTAATTCTTTTTCCCAACAAGCCTATGAGATGACTAGTACCCACAGTAGTATCCATGAGATAACCAGTGCTCAGTTATACCTACATGATAACTAGCACCCACAGTAATACCTAGGAGATAACCAGCACCCACAGTTATACCTAGGAGATAACCGGCACCCACAGTTATACCTAGGAGATAACCAGCACCCACAGTTATACCTAGGAGATGACCAGCACCCACAGTTATACCTAGGAGATAACCAGCACCCACAGTTATACCTAGGAGATGACCAGCACCCACAGTTATACCTAGGAGATGACCAGCACCCACAGTTATACCTAGGAGATAACCAGCACCCACAGTTATACCTAGGAGATAACCAGCACCCACAGTTATACCTAGGAGATGACCAGCACCCACAGTTATACCTAGGAGATAACCAGCACCCACAGTTATACCTAGGAGATGACCAGCACCCACAGTTATACCTAGGAGATGACCAGCACCCACAGTTATACCTAGGAGATGACCAGCACCCACAGTTATACCTAGGAGATAACCAGCACCCACAGTTATACCTAGGAGATAACCAGCACCCACAGTTATACCTAGGAGATGACCAGCACCCACAGTTATACCTAGGAGATAACCAGCACCCACAGTTATACCTAGGAGATAACCAGCACCCACAGTTATACCTAGGAGATAACCAGCACCCACAGTTATACCTAGGAGATAACCAGCACCCACAGTTATACCTAGGAGATGACCAGCACCCACAGTTATACCTAGGAGATGACCAGCACCCACAGTTATACCTAGGAGATGACCAGCACCCACAGTTATACCTAGGAGATAACCAGCACCCACAGTTATACCTAGGAGATAACCAGCACCCACAGTTATACCTAGGAGATGACCAGCACCCACAGTTATACCTAGGAGATGACCAGCACCCACAGTTATACCTAGGAGATGACCAGCACCCACAGTTATACCTAGGAGATGACCAGCACCCACAGTTATACCTAGGAGATAACCAGCACCCGCAGTTATACCTAGGAGATAACCAGCACCCACAGTTATACCTAGGAGATGACCAGCACCCACAGTTATACC